>OY660886.1:19257500-19857500 GCA_962446985.1 Xyrichtys novacula
GAAATATTAAAGAGTGATCTTAACTCCAAGTCTGAAAAAAAAAAAAAAAAAAAACATCCCTCCAGTGGCAACTTTGGCTGCATTTTGCTTTTATAGTTTTTGGACTTGGATAACAATAATAATAATAACCCACAATTGATGAATCAAAAATTTGACAGAATGTTATCTATTGTTGAAGCATAAAAAAGAGTGCATAACTGCATACTATAACCTGTAGCTGGTTATAGCTTGGTTGCTGACATTCATGGGGGAAATTTATCAGTGCCAATGAGAAAGATGCAAAAAAGGAATGGGAATTTGTACTTGGCAGATACATGGGAGATGTTTAAAAAACAATAAACATACCAACCTGTTAAAGGAAGGCTTTCCTGACAGATCAGATGTGCTGCAGGGAATTCTCATTGATGTTTGAATGTTTGATGGTCCAGCATGAACATTTTAGTCTTGTCAAAAACAAAAACCATGGACTGTATATACTATGGATATACACTATATATATATACTATGGATATACTTTTGGAGTCTTCAAGATAACCATGACCTGGATAAATGAGAATCTACATGGACAACCCCCTAATAACCTTTAAAAATAGAGCTGTACAGAAAAAAGAGGAATTCAGCACAAACTAGTCTTACACTAACTACATGTCAACATTGCAACTGGGGGGGGACAGGCTGCCTCTACAGCAGCCTGTCACCAGAGGGTGCTGTTCTCGGAGTGGCTTCACTCAGCAAGGAGGCAGAAGGCGTCCATTCTATTTACAGTCTATGACAAAAACATACATTTGTCAGAGTTTGTATCGTATGGTTGATGCATTTGAGCTCATCATCATCTCTTCAAATCCATCCCAAAACTTAAGGAAATAACACAAAGCAGGCACAGTGCAGCAAAGTCATAAAACTGGAAGCCATGAAACTGAAACATTAAGCCCGAAGAAGCTAAAAAGCTCAATATATGAGCTAAAAGAACTTTGTGGATTTGGAGTCATTCTCTGCTGGTTTGTCACTGGAAGCTATCCCTCTTTTGTTTTGCATAAACACAGCTGATCAGCAGTAATTACATAATGGCAGACAAGAGCAGACTGAAGAACATGTGACCAATCGAGCCCAAATCGATGCGTATTAACAACTTCACCCTCACTGTGAGCCAGTACACAACAACCAAGTCATGGCTCCACACATTCAGGCCCGTGGCAGCATATGAATAATTACAAGCTGCTTTCATCAATAAACTATAAACTATGCTAAAGGGAAACATTTGCTGCTTGTATGACATGAAAAGAGAATGAGCTTCCTAGATATTCTGCTACAGAAAAACAACCGATTTAATCCAAATTTTCTCAAAGAGAAGAGCTGGTTTTGCTCTTCATGTTTACTCGTCTGTGTCCTGACAGTGGGTTCAGATGACAGGTTGTGCAGCCAACAGGTGCTCAGTTAAATCTGGGAATTCTGATAGGAAGCCCCCACCTTTCCCTGTAACATGATCACATTGTCATATTCTGGCAGTAAACTTTGCACAAGTAATTTCACTTCAAAGATACCGAGGCCGTGACCAATTTTTCGTACTCGCCTCAGATTCCCTCCTCGACGATAGTAATTACACACAGATTTAATTAATGTGGGAAGAGGAAGGGAGGAGCAGGGGGGTCTTTGAACTGTATGTTGGGAGTATGAAGGGAGAGAGAGGGAAGGAGAGGAATAGGAGAAAGAGTGAGAGATTAGTGAGTGAAGGCAGAGTGACTTATTTTAGATCCCAAATGTGTGCCGGAGCTTAGGCCAAAAATCTCTGGTGGATCCTTAATATGTCACTCTTTCTTCTGCTGCTCTTT
The DNA here is from genome assembly GCA_962446985.1 of Xyrichtys novacula. Classification (NCBI taxonomy): domain Eukaryota; kingdom Metazoa; phylum Chordata; class Actinopteri; order Labriformes; family Labridae; genus Xyrichtys; species Xyrichtys novacula. The sequence continues at coordinate 19,259,330 of OY660886.1, forward strand.
TATCCATCTGTCCCTTCTGTCTAATCTTTCCTTGTTGGCAGTTTAATGTGTCCCATTCGCCTCTCCATCTCATGAGCCTCTGTCGGCCTGCGTTTGCTCTTTCCATGAGGCCCCTCTGGGATGGTAGCTTCCCCCGTGTCTCTCCCTCTGCTGCTGCTTCCTCCCTTGTTTCCTTCCCTCCTGGGCAGCAGAAGCAATAGGAGGGAAGAAGAAGGGGAACCAAGAAAGGCAGACGGCACAAGACAACTCCAGAGTGCTGCGTCAGCACTGGCCGCCTCCGGAGAATAATAAAACAGCAGGATAATGCAGCACTGACGGAGGGCTAATGAGGGATGGAGGGGAATGAGGGGGAGAGAGTGGGGCTGGGTGGACGGTAGGTGCAGGTGTTTTTCTGTTCAGGTGAGACTGCACCATTAAAATCCTAACTGAAAAAGTACAAAGTCCATAGTTTGCATAAAGTTCTTAGAAGGTAGTCACTTGAAAGAAGGTTTTCACTGTTTCCTGCTCTTACTGAAGCCAAATATCAAGCTGTAATTTTACAAAATGTCAATAAACTAAATAGTTTTTATTGTAACAATGTCAAAGAATGAGTCAGATTTAATGGTGATGCTTATAACTGCGCATTAGCATTCTGCTGATATCTGTGATGTTACTCTGTGACCAGGGGCACAACAGAGCAATGCTAAAAGGCCTTTTATATTATCTCTTTCACAGCCCATTTCAGCACCATGGACAGAGACAGAAGGCTTATTTCTCTGGCTTTGTTTGTTCTACACACAAGAAAATAAGGAAAAATTGCATGTTTTGTTGGAGCAGACAAAGATTGCTCGTAGCATGATAAGACAAAGACATTTTTTTCAGATGCAGGTCAAACATGTTTTCTGTGGCTCAGTTATCAAGGCTTTGACATATCTAAAATTGTTCTTCTTGGAATGCCAGTCTGGGAGGCTCTTTTTTCCTTTTAACACTCGTCATATCAACCTTTCACTGATTCTGCATTTTTGTGTGGTTATTTTTCAAAGTGCAGTGCTTTTAGCCTATCCATTTTTTTGACATAGCACAGTTAAAGATGCTGTAAGGAACTTCCAAGACGTCGACTGTCCAGGGTTTCTGAAAAAAAAGATACAAGCCCTTCATTATTTTGATCAGGCCAGAACCAAAGTTGTTGTGCAACTTTCCTTATGGAAACAGAATGCCAAAGAGAAATGCAAAAGTCTTCCTTACTTCCATTTTTTTTTCCTCATGCCACTCAAAGAGCCTAAGTATGCCACTGTGACCCCATCTGCAGTGCTTAATATTGATAGCCTCAATTCTATCACAGTTATCCGTCCGCTTTGTCCATAAAAAGCTGAGCTGAACAAGATCAAGGCTAATACACTTATGATGGACGAGCACTTCACACAACACCACTTCAAAAAACTGAACTTTCCCTTTTAAAACCGATGCAAGGTCTCTATGTGACTGCAATAACACTTCTCGGGTCGAGAAGTGATTTATCTCATCTTCTGAGCAAATCCTGTCTTATGAGATTGAGAAAACGTTCACGTCTGCATTTATGCATGTGGCAAATTAGAGTCTGCCATCTGTTAGCAGCATATTTGTTAGTAATGTGGGAGCAAGTAAAATAGAAGATCTGTCATACTCTCTTATACATGAGCCTTTTTAAATGCTAGAGGTCAAATCCCCCACAAACACTGTAGAAAGCATGAATGCAATACAATAATGCACCAACTGTCACCACAGACTGATAAAACATCAGCAGCATCTTATTGTAGATGTCTATTGATCCTTGTCTTCTCAGGCTAAGGAGGTGGCTCTATCCCTTTTGATGAAGTCTACGTTCTTGAACCAGTCCAACTCAATGGGTGGCGCACCCCACACAGTGGTATTTTCATCCGGCAGAGCCCGGCGCACAGCCAGTTTGGTATTTTCATAGACTGAGGCACACCAAGGTGCGCCAAGCTGGTTCAGTGCAATAAATAATTAACAACAGCCAATATTCAGAGCAACTATCTGAGTCAGCACAAACATTTAGATCTATACCGATTTATATCTGATCTGGTGAGCGCATTTGGCACACGTTTGGATACTTCACCTGACTGAATTAACACTGCTGAAACCGTATTCAATTAAATATCCAGTAAATTGTCACACACAATGAAGTTAACACGATATTTAATTCGTCTCCCCCCTTTTTCTCTCTGCCTCTTCCTCTTATTTCTCGTGCAGCTCGATCCGGACCTGTCTCCGTGTCCTGTCCCTGTCCTGCTGCTGCTGCAGTGGCAAGGCTGACCAGATGATTTATTTTAGAGATCGGAAGAGTTATTTACTTAGAAAATTTGAGCACATGGGGTTTAAAAATTTGCAACTTGATTTGTCTTCATTTGTGGAAAAGAGTGTTTGTCTTACCAGTGGGTACAATCTTACACACACCAAATCCCTCTGTGCTTATTTGAGAGAGTGTGGAGGACGCCCTCCACAGCGCTTAAAGTGACACTTGTTGAGGAGCTGCCTTCTATCGCCATCGTGTGGCATTGCTGTCTTCAGACATCTTTTGATCTCTTTGACTACTTCATCAAAATTGTAATACACCTCACTGGTGGCGAATTTAAAGGTGAGGAAAGGAGCTGATGTGATTGGTGAAAACAGGTCTCGGCTGTGTTAAACCCACTCCACACCTTATCCGCTCCCTTTCTACTACTTACGCTGCTGGGAGGAGCTGAGGTAAGGAGGGGGGATAATTATGCCAGGCCGCTAACCAAAATACGAAAAATGTGCTTGGGCACGACTTGTCAGCACGGCTGACCTGACTTACACCGCGCCTGCGCCACGCCACCAGCAAGGCACAAAAATAGAGCCCATTATCCAGATGTACCCCTAGATATCTATATGATGTCACCACTGTGATTTCCACTTCATGGGTGTTCACTAGCTGAAGAAGGGGTTTGGATCTACAGAAGTCTATGACCATCTCCTTTGTCTTTGAGGTGTTGAGGTAGCAGTGACATCTGAGTATTTCTGGATGTGGCAGGACTCAGTGCTGTATTTAAAGTCTGATGTATACAGTGTGAACCGGAATGGTGCCAGCACTGTCCCTTGTGGAGCCCCTGTACTGCTCATTAATGTCCCAGAAACACAGTTCCACGGCCTGACAAACTGTGGCCTTCCTGTCAGGTAATCTGTGATCCAGGAAACACAGACAGGATCCACTCCCATCTCTGTGGGTTTGTCTTTGAGTATGGTGGGTTGGATGGTGTTGAATGCACTTGGAAAGTAGACGAACATGATCCTTGCATAAACCCCAGGTTTCCCCAGATGAGACAGAGCACAGTTAAGCATGTAGAGAACAGCACCATCCACTCCAATGTGTTCTTTGTATGCAAACCGCAGGGAATCCAGTTTGTCTTTGACCTCAGACCTCAGAAGGCATAGAACCAGCCGCTCAAGGGTTTTCATGATTTGTGAAGTAAGGGCCGCTGGTCTGTAGTCACTGAGTTCAACAGGACATTTTGTTTTTGGTATTGGTACAATGCAGGATGTTTTCCACAGAGTAGGTACCCACCCCAGCTGTAGACTCAGGTTGAAGATCCTGTGGAGAGGTTGACACAGTTCTGCAGCACAGTCTCTAAGCAGCCTTGGACACACACCATTTGGACCAGCTGCCTTCCCAGGACAAAGTCTTCCGAGCTCCATCCTCACCCCTGTTTCGGTAACAGACAAGGACTGGTGTTCTAGGGGCACGCAGTTGAAGAGGTTGAAACATTTGAACGAGATGGAGGAGGAAGGGGAAAAGTTGTAGTGGAGATTTGTTGCAGAGAGAAAGGTGGAGTAGCAGTGGAAGTGGGTGTGACAGCAGTGTCAAATCTGTTGAAGAACAGGTTGAGTTCATCAGCTCTTTCCAGATCACCCACCACTAGCTGTCCTTTCTTTTGACTGCTGTGTCCAGAGATGGTACTGATTCCTCTCCACACTTCATAGATGTTGCTGTGTGGTAGATTCCTCTTTGGGCTCTATTTTCGTGACAGCCAGCAACGCGGCGTAGGGTGGCAGACCCCATGCAGTGGTATTTTCATCTGGCAGAGCCCAGCGTACAGCCAGTTTGGTACTTTCATGGACTGAGGCGCACCGAGGTCCGCCAAGCTGGGCGTGGTGGTGTGGCAGGGGGAGGTGTTGACAGAATCAGTTGGTGCAGTGACATTTTCGTGCTCGCCGCCGGTGTGCAAAGTGCGCTGAAAGCTCGCCGATTCAAACCTGGTCAGCTTTCAATGCAGGCAGAGCGCAGCTGGTCTAGTGGTATTTTGGTAGACCGGTGGCATATCAGCATACGTCACCGATGCCTCACCGGCTGGTTTCCACAGCGTCAGGCACATTTCAGTGCAATAAAGAATCAACAACAACTAATAATCTGAGTCAGCACATACATATAGATCTTTATAGATATATTCTGATCTCTATCTGATCTGATGAGTGCGTTTGGACACTCAACCTGACTGAATCAACACAGCTGAAACCGCATTAAATGAAATTAAATATCTAGTAAACAGACACACACGATGAAGTTAACAAGGTATGTAATTCGTCTTCCTCCTTTTCTTTCTTCCTCTTTTTCTTATTTCTCACGCAGCTCAACCTGGACATGTCTGTGTCCTCTACCCGTCCGGCTGCAGCTGCTGCTGCTGATCAGATGAGTTATTTACTTTAAGCCTACATAAGAATATTATAATATTCAGTTTTGTGAGCCAAATCTTATGAGCCAACATCTATGAAAGAAAGAGCCAGGACACGGAGCACGATGCGTCATTACTCACAGATCGTTCCGATTTTAATGCCATTATTGGAATTTATGTTGTGATCTCTGCGCACAACCCACCTTTGTCACGTGAGGTTTAAATATATGCAATTTTATGTGAGTATCTTTATTTGTGGAAAGGGTGTTTGTCTTACTAGTGGGTCCAACATTACACACACAAGATCCATCTGTGCTTATATGAGACAGTGTGCAGGTCGCCTCTGCAGTGCTTACAGCAACACTTGTTGAGGGGCTGCCTTCTGTTGCCATCGTGTGGCATTACTGTCTTCGGACATCTCTTGATCTCTTTGGCTACTTCACGAAAATTGTAATACGCCTCGCCGGTGGCAGATTTAAAGGCGAGGAGAGGAGCTTGGTGAAAACAGGTCTCAGCTGTGTTAAACCCACTCAACGCCCTCTCTCCTCCCTCCCTACGATTTACACCGCTGGGAGGAGCTGAGTTAGGGAGGTGGGATACTTAAGCTGGACTGCGCCTCTCACCAAAATACCAAATTGTGCTTGGTAACGCCTTGTCGACGCAGCTGACCTGACTTACGCCGTGCATGCGCCGCATCGCCGGCAAGGCACAAAAATAGAGCTCTTTATCTTTTTGTATTCCAGCTTTGCAATCTTCAGTCTCCTCTTCAACTCTTGTTGCACTTGTTTGGGCCACTCTTTTTCACCATCTCTGGTTAAGGATTGCTTTTATGTCACTTGTGATCCAGGGTTTGTTGTTGGGGAAACAGCAAACAGTCTTTGTTGGAATAACTGTGTCTCTACAGAAGTTGACATAATCAGTAAAGCAGTCAACCTGTTTATCAATGTTCATACTGTCCACATCTGTTTCCAGCAGCACAGTCCAGTCTGTTGATTTAAAACAGTCCCTTAGAGCTTCACTAGCTTGAGGTGTCAATCTTCTGATTTTGACTTTGGTCACAGGCTGCCTCAGTACACAAGGTCTGTAACAGGTTTGCAGATAGACCAAGTTATGATCTGACTTGCCCAGTGGTGGTAAGGCAGCGGCTCAGTAGGCTTCTTTGAAGTTGGCATACAGCAGATCCAGTGTTTTGTTTTCTCTGGTAGGACAGTTTGAGTATCTGTTCGTTTTCCTTGGGGGTGCATAGTAGCGCCACCTAGAAGGCATAAGAAGAAAGTCCGAGAACAGACTATGTCCAGGCTGATCCAAAATTCCTCTGGCTTTCTTGACCGCGCGCCTCTCCCAAAGAGAGCTCAGGTCTGTCATCTGCACTCCTATAATCTTGGAGCAGACTTTAACAATCTGGTTCAGGCCTTTTCTGTACTTCACCGATAGTCCCATAAACCAGCAGATGAAAGAAAACGTTAACAAACTTTCAATAAAAAAAATGATAAAAACAAGATAAAATCCCCCTTAGAAACACCAAAGTAAATCCTTTGTTGGCCATGTTTAACTATTGACTCTGTGTTGCACACAAACTTTAGGTCAGAGTCAAACACAGTTTCAAGATACTTGTAGGCGTCCACGATTTGCACACTTCCTCCATGGATGATGCTAGCCTCAGGTGAAAGCCCTGGGCCTTTCCTTCTGAAGTCGATGATAAGTTCCTTTGTCTTTTGGACATTGAGCTGTTGTCACACCATCCAACAAACACTGATAAATCATCTCCATGACCTGACTCAGAACCCTCAAGAAGAGACAGCAGAGCCGTGTCATCTGTGAATTTGACAAGATAGCTGCTGTCCTGGCTAGCCCTACAGCTGTCTGTGTACAGGATAAAAAGCAGGGGAGAGAGGACATAGCACTAAGGAGAACCAGTGTTGGACAATAAAGGTTTGGAGATGTGACCATTTACAAGGACCCGTTGGACTCTATTAGTTAAAAAATCCAAGAGTAGTAATAAAATCTGACTCTGCAATTTAAAAGAAGAGGAGAGTCTCTCAATTAAAATATGAGGCTGCATTTTATTAAAAGCTGATGAAAAGTCAGCAAATAAAAGTCTAGCATGACATTCTGGTTTTTCAAGGTGCCTATAAACTGTCTAAAATAAAAAGCTTGGCATCCTCCACACTTCTCCCGGCTTGATAGGCAAACTGTAGAGGGTCGAGTTTGCCCTCATTTAAGGAGATGACCTCTTCTTTTAATTTTTTTTTTTTTCAAATGATTTCATCACCAAGGATGTCAGGGCCACAGGTCTAAAATCATTTAAGTCTTTTGGTTTATTTGACCTAGGCATAGGAATTATTGTTGCTGTTTTCCGAATCAATGGAATCTCACCCCTGTTGGCACACATCTGAAAAAGATAAGTGAACACCTCACTGAGCTGGACAGCACAGTGACGCAGTGTGCATCCACAGATGAAGTCAGGGCCAGAAGCCTTCCTAATGTCAGCTCTACTGAACAAAGATGTGACTGTTTCCCAGGCAATCACCAAGACAGAATCATTAGCAAGGGACTCTCTCAGCATGGAGATATTACAAAGGAAATCAGACCTTTCCCAGTGAGAAAAAAAAACAAATTAAAGACATCTGCCAAGTCATTGTCACTCACATCACTGACTGTGACAGGATGCTTAGTTTGAGTGGACTGGTTGATGGATGCCATGGACTTAATTCCACTCCAAGCTGCCCTAAGGTCTCCCCCACTAAACTGGTTTTCAGTTTTATTCCTATACTTCAGTTTTGCCTTCTTTACTTCTGCCTTTACCTCCCTGGAAGAGCCTTTATTTCTAGTGCCAACCCAGAATAGAAGACCCTTTTCTTATTATTGATGACTGATTTCAGTTCTTTTGTGACCCAAGGCTTATTATTTGGGTAAGTAGTCACCTTCTTAGTTGGAATAACCAGGTCCACACAAAAAGTAATGTAAGAGGATATTATCTCTGTAAGTTCGTTCATATCCTCACACGCATTGTAAAAGCACTGCCAGTCTGTGCACTCAAAGCATGCTTGAAGAGAGGAAATGCTGCTTTCTGACCACTTTTTTACCGTCTTTTCCCCATGTTTGTGGCGCTGAAAGCAAGGAATATACAGGGGAATGAGAGGAACACTGGTGTGATAAGAAGCACCAAAAGATGGCATAGGCAGAGACTTATAAGCTCCACCTACTGAGCCATAACACAGATCCAGAGTCGTGTTCTTCCATGTCGTAGCACAGGTGACATATTGATCATAAGTTCTAAGAGTTTTGTCAAGTTTACAATGATTAAAATCCCCAAGGATAAATTTGGGTGCATCTGGGCATATCGAGTCCAGATATTGCGTGACGTCAGCAATCAGCTGGGCAGCAACTGATGCATTGGCTCGTGGATGAATGTACACTAAAGTGAAAAAAAGTTGTTGGAATTCACGAATCAGATAGAAGGGGCGGAGAGAGATAGACAGTAGCTCGATATCTGTCATACATATCCTCTTCCTGACCACGACGGTTTTACAGTACCTTTGGTTTAGGTAGAAACATACTCCTCCTCCGCAACTCTTCCCGGTGGCCTCCAGGGACCGGTCCAGCTGAATAGGGCATCCAAACCCACTTAGCTCCAGGTCCCAGTCCGGGATCCACTCGCTGAGCCATGTTTCCGTGAAAGCAAGGAGACATGTGTCTTTTATTTCCCTTTTGAATTTGGCGCCCGCCTCCAGTTCATCTATTTTGTGCCGGATAGACTGCACATTTGACAGCAGGACAGTGGGAAGAGGCGGAAGCTTATGGCAGCTATCAAGCTGGAGATTCTTCAGTCTATGGCGAATTCCACCTCTTCTTCCCCGTTTCCTACCGTCCTTAGACTTACGAACCTCCGCCGGAATGTTTGCAGGAACACCGCCGGCTGTAGACGCTCGTAGAGAAAAAATACGCTCCCGGCTGACAGAGACTCTACCTGTCATGCTGTGTTCCTTCACAGCGTGACATATGGAAGAGTGAAAGAGTAGCACTGACACCCAAAACAGTGCAAAAACCTTAACCATAGTCCTCGAAATCTGCATCTCTGAAGCACCGACAGGCTCACTCACACATCCAACTCAAGAAAAAAGAATAGAATAAAAGATAAGTTAAAATACTGACTAAAACACCACAACTAAGACGGCTGGGTCTCCTGCTGGGTCGCACAGCGTAGAGCGCCCCGTTCAGGTGGTGAAGAAGTGTAGAAATACAAACAAATGATGTTCACTGGTGTGAAAATAGAGACAAAAATCCTTTTACTCACAGAAGACAGATGGACAGGCGTTCTGCAGCTGGGATAGAGCGCCTGTAATTGGTATCCTGGAGGGATATCCTGGTACCGACCATCACCAACAGGTCATCAAATTGGGTTCAGGTAACCAGGAAAATACTGCTGGAAACAGCCGTCATCTGGGCGCAGCTATTGGAGGAGACCCATACATGGCGACACCTACATCTCCGACAGTTGTGGACCTTACACAACCAAAACAAAGCAGCAATCAGCTGAACTTGGTTCACTCCTACCATGCTTGATGGAGAATCTCCCGCTCACTCATATCCATGCTTAGCAGTCTGGACGAAGGTGAGTGAGGAGGTCAGATCATCTGGTAAGTTATGAAAAAACGTTGTCTATCACTTGATCCCGCCAGTTCAATTGGCAAGGATCACTGTTGAAATTAGCATAAGATGCTATACACGGCTTTTAAGCAGTCTGTTGACGTGCAAATTGTGCGAATGGACTAAATGATTCTCATGAATTGAGTGAATCATTTGCACGAATGAAGCGAATCATTCGTGCAGAAAGTTGACATATTTGAGGTCTGAATTTATATAAACAAAGAAATAAGAATAAGTTTACTCAATCCAGGAAGCATCACACTGCTTTTTTTTAACAAGTGATGCTCTGTCCTTATCTACCTTTTGTCTTTCTTTTTTATGCACACACAAACACACATATTCTGCATCAGATGCCAACAGCAGCGTCTGCAAAGTTGAAAGAAGGAGAGCGAAAGAGAGAAGAGGAGGTGGAGATGTTGATCAATAAAAGTAATTGTGTCCAATGACAGACATGACTGCCAGCATAACAATCAACATTGACGTCAGCAAGCTTTGTGTACACAGACACACACAGACACTCACAACACATACGCAAGTGCAGAGAAAACAAAGGAGAAAAGCTGTGTTATATGAAATGTTGGAGTAAAGATGAGACAAAGATGCATTATGTGAATGTTAATTTGGGCCGCGCACACACACACACACACACACACACACACACATAGATGCAGCAGATATAGCAGACTAATGACAACCCCAACAGAAAAAGTGCTTATGTCAAGAGCAGCAGGGGAAACACTCAGCATGACCATTTTTCCCTCTCTCCTGAGTCTGGAGATGAGAAAACTCAAGGCTCAATGCTTTTTTTTATATCATTCTGGCCACAAAGCCACAAAGTCAACAGTATTGACTACAGTGTCAAAAATCAATGAGTGCAAAAAAAAAAAATCATTTTGGCATCTCCCCTTCAGGTTAGAGCCAAACATGTGGGGCCTCATTTGAATAACTCATTCAAACCTTACCCAGAGTTGGAGTTTCACGCATACAGTAAGGTGAAAATGTGACCCCCTGATATTTCACAGTGTTAAATCAGAGCTGCTGCTGCTGCTCAGAAGTGTCACAACATTGGCAGAAGCCCCAGGTATCCCAAAGAATTTAAAGCAGATCTGACCTTTGATAGAAACTTTAACTGTAGCCTCCTGGCTGAGCGTTCTGTCCAAATGGTGTCCATCATTTTTATCTGCTGCTCTGTCTGTCCTCTCTAAAACTGACAGCAAAACAATCACTGAAGTTATCCCATGATTGTTTCATTAGTTTATGCTGTTGTCAAAATAAAAAAAGTGGGGCTTGAGGCTCATGCAGCAAAGAAAGATTAACATTTAACACGGAAACTTTTGGATTAACTCTCCTTGTCAGGACAGCAACAGTGAGTCACTTTTTTACCAAGTTAGAGAGTCATATCAAAAAAATGTTTAAAGTTGGTACAAGGACAGCATAACATCGACAAATTTGGGATTTACATATATGAACATCTAAAATTGAAGGGTAAAAATCAGCCCTGGGTGACTGATCTGTAAGTCATAAAAATCAGACATGACTCTGCAGTGGAAGTCACCACAACGGTTCAAAATCACTTCTAAAAACCATCATCTGCCGGCATAGTTCACCATTTTATCCACAACTGCAGGTCAAAACTATTTCAATCACAGAAGAAAATCCCTAACAAAATCAGGAAATATTGCAGACTTCTATTTAACCTAATTAAGATAGACTGAAACAAACAAAAAAAGGTATGTCCTCTGTTCAGTCAAACTTGACTTTCTGGGGAGGCACAATTATTGCTGGGCATTATACAGGTATTTCAGCAGCATACACTGCCATCCAAACATTGCCTTTGCAGAGAAGATATATGTCTGCATGATAATTCCCAACCACATTCTGCATGTATCAGAACAGCATGGCTCTGTAGTAGAATACCCGGTTACTAAACTGGCCCACTTGCAAACCACCAAAATGAAAAAACTCCAAGGCGCTCTCTTGATAATATAAAATGCCTTTTTTTTAATGGCATAGTCATGTAGACCTTAAAAGCAAACTTCGACGAATTTCAGCATCAAGCTTTCATCAGGAAGTAAAGTAAACAGGTGCTATTTCTTCTACCTCTTCTTCTTCGTGTTTAACGGCGGTTGGCATCCAGCTTTTGGTGCAGTACTGCCACCTTCTGTTCAGGAGTGTGGATCAAACAGTAGTAAACAGATGCTAGCTTGTGGTAGGCCCTTTTAAAGGGGTGCTTCTCCAATAGGAAACTGCCACTTGGCCTTGGAGGTTTGACCTACATCTGATGACAACTAAAAAACCTTCCAGCAGATGGTGTTATCCAGGTCAATAGAAGCTTCAACAAAGTTCTTATCTCAACAAACCATGCACAACATAAGTGAGAACATATCAGAATTCTGGTTTAGAACATTTGACTAAATTACCTGTAAGTTTGATTGCATTCGAGTGGGTACCTTCCTCAGGGGCTGCAATCTTACACCACCACAGTTCAAGACTCAGATTGTGTGTTTGGTTGAGTATGAATAAATATGGTCTTAAAAGGCTGATGTTTTAAATAATAATAATTCATTTTATTTGTACAGCGCTTTTAAAAACACTCAAAGAGTGAGTGAGTGAATATTTTATTCAGTCACAGACCCAATACAACTTAATATTTACATTTATAAACAATATCATAAAGAAGGTGACTGAAAAGGCACAGGCCGAAGCATAAGCTTATATTTAAGCCTGTCCTCTTTATCAAATGCACTTATTAAGCTACCCAACAACAATTTTTACGTATACATTTTTACGCTAACCGAGGAAGCGCTTGTGAATAATAATGAGCAAGGTCAGCTTGACGTCAGAATGACCTGCTTTTTCAATTGGCCTGGTTTACCCGTTTCTTTATTTTAAACGTTTACAGAATGCAAACGACGTAACGGTTTGTTTTCACATTTACAACATAAGACAAACATAATGTGGACCTTATCTGACACACAAACATGCAAAAATTACATTTTTGATGGCAGGTCCCCTTTAACTGGTCAATTTGTTGTTACTTTTGGGTTATTATGTGGATATACTGCTAGAGGTTTGCAATGAGTGGCCCTTAATCAACAAATAGGAGTTAAAAGCAAAAGTAAATTTACTAAGTATATGAGGTGTAAATATTGGGGCTGTTAATATCTCAACTTTCATTAAGACTGTATTATATGATTCTGGTTATATTTCACCAAGATCCAGGTAAGAAGCACACAGTCACAGGAGAAACTTGTGTTACAGCAAGTCTTAAAAGGAAAACAGACACACAGAAGAGAGGCCCCTTAAAAACTTGCACACTTCAAAACAGTTTCAGTACAAATTACCCAGTTACACTAAGGGCTCTATTTTCGTGCCTCACCGGAGACGTGCCGCAGGTGCGGCGTAAGTCAGGTCCGCCATGCCGACAAGGTGTTCCCAAGCACAATTTGGTATTTTGGTGAGCGGCGCAGCCTGGTGTCAGTATCCCCCCTCCCTAACTCAGCTCCTCCCAGCGGCGTAAGTCGTAGCGAGGGAGGAGAGAGGGCGTGGAGTGGGCTTAACACAGCCAAGACCTGTATTGACCAATAACATCAGCTCCTCTCCTCGCCTTTAAATCCACCACCGGCGAGGCGTATTACTATTTTCGTGAAGTAGTCAAAGAGATCAAGAGATGTCTGAAGACAGTAATGCCACACGATGGCAACAGAAGGCAGCTCCTCAACAAGTGTCACTGTAAATGCTGCAGAGGGCGTCCTTCACACTCTCTCATATGAGCACAGATGGATTTGGTGTGTGCAATGTTGGACCCACTAGTAAGACAAACATCCCTTTTCCACAAATAAAGACACTTACATAAAGTTGCACAAATTCAAACCTCACGTGACAAAGGTGGGTTGTGCCCAGAGATCACATCATAAATTCCAATAATGGCATAAAAATCGGATACATCTGTGCATAATGACGCATCGTGCTCCGTGGCCTTTCTTTCATAGATGTTGGCATATAAAATAATTTTGGCTCAAAAAAAATTAATATAGTAATATTCGTATGTCTGCTTTAAGTAAATAACTCATCTGATCACTGAAACAAATCATCTGTTCAGCTGCCGCAGCAGCAGCTGCAGCAGGACGGGGAGAGGACACGGAGACATGTCCAGGTCGAACTACGCGAGAAATAAGAGGAAGAGGAAGAAAGAAAAGGAGGAAGGTGAATTACATGTAACTTTATCATGTGTGTTGATTTACTAGATATCTAATTTTATTTAATGCGGTTTCAGCTGTGTTAATTTGGTCAGGTTGAGTGTCCAAACGCGCTCATCAGATCAGATATAGATCAGAATATATCTATATAGATCTAAATGTATGTGCTGACTCAGATTAATAGTTGTTGTTGATTATTTATTGCACTGAAATGTGCCTGACACTGTGGAAACCTGCCGGTGAGGCATCGGTGACGTATGCCGGTACGCTGCCGGTCTACCAAAATACCACTAGACCAGCTGCGCTCCGCCTACGCTGAAAGCTGTCCAGGTTTGAATCGGCAAGCTTTTAGCGCACTTTACACGCCACCGGTAAGCACGAAAATGTCACTGCAGCAGCTGATTCTGTCCATACCTCCCTCTGTCACGGATTTCAAGGGTGCATGACATCATCACGCGGCGCTAAGGGTGTCCCATTTTGGCTTGCGATTCCCAAAACCACCCTGCCCCGTCCCTTTTTCAAGTGTGCCTTTATGCACGCTTCGTGACCTTGGAATGCCCAGAATTCTTTGCATGTTGCTGCACAGCTGTGCATAATAGGGTGATTAGAGGCCAGACTCGCTTGGAGACGTAGCGCTTCTTCAAAGATGATAAAGGAAATCCAAAAACACAATACAGTCAGCTCAGGCTCTATAAGTGCATGCTTTCTAAACTCACTAAAATCTGCACCTGCAAACCAAACATTATACTCTTCAGAAAAGAACTGATCTGCTCTGCTACCACAATCAAAAACATAAGAAATAAGAAAGCTGCCAAAACTACATCAGAGTATCAGGGCCACATGGAGAATTTTTTTTTTTAAGACTGAATGATTAAAGTAATAAACTTAAGAGAATAAAGTCATAAAGTAAATAAAGTCATGAAGTAAATAAAGTCTTAAAGCTGCTTTTGTGGACGGGGGAATGGCTGGAACTGGTCATCTGCAGGGTTATCAGTGGATACATCAGAGGGCTATTCAGAGAGCTTTTGTGGTTTCTTTAAGAAACAATCCAACTGTTAATCAACATTTGCAATCCAGAGGGAGCTTCGAAGTGCACCACGTTTCTGACACCAGTGGTAATCTACACCTGCAGAGACACCAACACCTTATTATGGCATATGGATTCATATCATAAACTAAAGCCCAATATCCTCTGCATATCCATTTCTGCCTGCATAAAAGCAGCAATTTCCTCCAAGTCTACCTGTTTTTTTTTTTTTGTTTTTTGTTTTTTTTTCCGTGGAAAAGACGCATTTCTCATATGTTCTTTTTAAATATTCTATTTTTTAAATTCTTTTAAAGTCCTGATACTACAATGTGATGCTGATGTGCCAAAGGATGAAGTATCTCCTTGTTTGTGAAACCTATACTGTAGCACAGTTCCTTTAAATGCTCCATGGCCCTAATTTTAACAACTCTCCTCTGAAATAACAGGTAATTTTACGACTTTATTCTCATAAATTAATGACTTTATTCTCGTAAATTCACGTCTTTAATCTCAAAGTCTTAAAAAATTCTCAATGTGCCCCGTATACTCCATCTTACAAAACATGCCATCATTGGATGACATTAGTGTAAAGGATCTGTAAAGTCCTTTCCTCTTTTTGGTTGTCACTTTGTTGTTTGTTGTATATAGTAACCCTGTGTGCTTGTACGTATGTATTGTTTTGTGTCTTTTTTGTGTGTGTGTATGTATTGTATGAATGCAAGGTTGCACAATTAAAAAATAACTGCTGCGCTCCGAGGCTTTTCTTCAAGTCAGTCGTGACGCAAGCCTAAGGGCAGGGACATATGGCGACTCAACCGGGAAGTCCTCTGAAGGGTAGACTGTCCCAATTCACAAAAACCGGACCATCTCACCCAGGGTACTTAAATCCACATAACAGCAGTGCACTGTATGCAGGCCCTGAATTGAGACACAGCCACAGTCTCAGGTGAGAGCAATCAGGACAGGATACAGAGCCACACAGGAAGTAAAGCACGAGTAGAATTAGCAAGACAAAACAGGAAACATCAAATGCATGAACACATAGGAATAAGAGCCATGACAGCAGACTCTTATCTGACTGGACAGAGACGACCTATACCAACAGCTGGAGTTCACTTCATGGTGTGTCCTTGCAGCCCTGCCTGGTGAGTGGTATTGATTTTCTGAAACTGTTCAGATTAACTACAGTAGCATACAAATTGAGTTTTTTTTTCTGGCTGACTAAAGCACTTCTATGCAAAGTCAAAGTACTACTTTTACTTGTGCGAAGAATAAAAAATGAACCTTAGGTTCAAGCAGGGATACTAGCTTTGGTAGCCTTAAACTATTAAGATTCACAATCTTTGCATTTTTGTAAGGCTTTCCTTTCCATGAACCTTTCAACTTTGCTAAACTCTTTCTGAAACATTTGTCCTAGCATAAAAGGACAAATGAGAACTGTAGTTTGACTTCACTTTTTTGATGTCTTTAATTCGGCCACAGTTAGTGTTATTTTTTTTTTCATTTAATAACTCTTCCTCTGAGACTACTTTGATAATGAGGGCTGACCACATAAAGTTACAGAAACTGTGTTTTAATGTACCACTCAGAGACATGCCTTATAAGCCTTCTTTATCCTTCTCCATGCTTAGTGTCTGCGTTGCTTGACAAAACTCCACCGAAACTCCAGCCAGCAGTGCAATGTCCACACTCATCACATCCCTAGTTTCCAGTCCTGCTATCATCGCTCCTTGTTAATTGAATTGAAGCATAATATATTTGAGCTGATGCTAATAAATGTTGTGTAGCAGATGGTCATGCTTTAATTATTGCATAGAAAAATAGAGGGTAGGTTCAAATAGAGACAGACAATAGGGCAACTGAAGACACATCCACCAAGTAGGGCAATCACAGGGCTTTCCCACCTCTGAATCCATTTGCATCAGACCCCCTCAGACTCTCACTGTTGGGATATGGAGGTTGGAAACTGAGAGGCTGCAGTTCCCTCAGAGAAAGTGTGGAAATTTGGTGATCTTTGGAGCTGAATTCAAAACTCTGAAGTCTAAACCAGCATGTTGTACAAAGCTGAAAATCTCCTGGAGCCAGAAAAAAAAATCAAGCAGATAAACTTGAAACATGGACTGCTACATCTTCCTGACTACCAAAATAGGTTAAATTATGCATTCGGAGTCCTGTCTACTTTTCTGCTGCATCCCCTTTATTAAAAGCCTTAAACATGTTTTGCAGGTTCAGTTTTTATTTTATTTTATTTTAATTAATTTTTTTGGGGGGCGGGGGGGGGGGGGGGGGGGTCACACAAGAACTTTGATAGAAAAAGTTCCTGAGACTTTTTCAAAACATCCTCAAAGCTGCCTTAAGAGCTACACAACATTATCTACAAAAGCACTTAAATACTCAAAAGAGTGTGTTATCCAAGAACGTTACAAAGCTTTATTGTCCGCCTCCCAGAACAGAGGAATCTCAGCTCAATGATGTGTGATGTACAATTTGCTACTATAGGGCCATTATAAGGATGTGTGGTTTTCCAGCCCAGCCAGAGGAGACCGGCTGAAGCTGTACAAGGGTAAAAGGTTGGGAGACACCTGCAGTGTGTGATCTGCATGAAAACCAAGCAGGGAGGGATGCAGAGCTCTCTCCTGGTTGTCCTCCCCTCCAAACTCTTAATACACGTGATTCAGTAATGGAGATTAATGCACGCTGGCAGGAACAACTCACACGCAGAGGCACATGCAGACGCACACACGCAGACGCACACACACACACATAGAGGGGAAACTGTGAGCGAGAGTGTGAATATAAAACAATAGAGCATGTGTTGAGGGGTGTCCTGGGCAGGAAGAAACTGGGGCACAGATGAAAGATGGATTAGATTCGGACACAGAAAATGCTGCACTGACCAGTCTGTGGAAACATGCAGGGATTACACCACTGTGCACACACCTGCAGGTGTGTGCGAACTCCATCAGATAAGTAAGGTGGTGAAAGGGGAGAAAACATTAGGTCAAGGCTAAAGACACAAACAAACCTCTTCATTTCTGCAAAAAGCTGCCAAGATTACAGGTTGAGCTCATAATGCCCACCTTCACTGTTGTGGGGGGCATGTTTAGGTGAACACATGTCCCCGTTCAGTCCCAGTTTCTCTGTGACAGACACAACAGTGTTGTACAGTTACTGCCTGGCCTGGTTCATATGACTTTCTATCCACAAAGGCCAAGCTGCCTGAGGGCTGAGGTTACACTGGCCTATTTACCAGGCAGATAAGGTCACAATTACAGGCAAGAGGCACTAATGTGGACACATGAGGTAGGACTGGGATGCATAAATGTGATGAAAAAAGTATTAAAAAAAACACTTTAATGGAGGTCATCTGAATCTCAAAGCTATAGTTTATAAAGGTATAGTCATATATTTGCCTGTAAACATTGATCATTTCTTTTACTGAACACCATTTCAGGGTTATCCTCTCTTGCCATTTCCATTCAGTGTTAAAAATAGATGATATAAAAAGCCAGTGAGTAGTAATGGTCAGACTGCAGCTAAACTGAGCCATATATCAAAACCATCTGAGTTCATGAGCATGACATTTATAAAACTAATGGAAACTGAATCATGGCCTGTGCTGCTGACCTCTTGGTCAGGTCACCCTTGTGAAAGAGATCTTAATCTCAATGTGTTTTTATCTGGTTAAATAAATAAAATCTTTACTGAAAAATTCAGGCCAAGGATGAAGGGATGTGGCTACCTCCAACCGCCAAGCCCTGTATGTCATACAACAAACAGTATAATGGCACGAAATAGAATAATTTAACTTCATTAAACTAGGGTCAGCAACCAATATTAAGATTTAGCTACAATATGAAAGTAGTTATGTGGTGGTGCAGGACAAGCTTCAAAGACAGTATCAGGGAAAGAGTAAGGTCTCATTGTCATAGCTTAACATTTAAAGCCACAACCCCCTATTTCAAACCTGATTAAAATGGTAAAAACTTACAGTCAAAGGTATGAAGGTTTAAAAGAGTAAAAATGGCTTAAATGTGAATAAAATTTGTTTTCTCCAAACTTAATTAATAACGCCCACTGGGAGGGGCTGTGGGGGCTTCAAAGAAGGCTGCCTGGGCCGATCAGTCAGTCTGGAGTTTGTTGCACTGACTGAAGGCAACTGAGTGAAAATCTTTGGGTTTTTGCAGAACTCTTGCCCTATTGGCATTTCCTTCTTTATTTCTTTCTTTTTGCCTTGTGCATTTCATAAAAAGTGTATTGACCATTTATTTTTTTTGCAGCTTTTGTAAATATTTTTGCACTGCACCTTGGAAAGCTGTCTGTAAAGAATCACCATCCCTACATTTTTCTGACAACGCCTGTGTTTTCCACTGTATTGTGACTGTTTGAGCAAAAATCCCACGACGGTCTGTTTGAACTAATGCAGTGACCTCCACTACAGAGTCATATCTGTTTGTAATGTTTTGCTGCTTGGGGACCCGATGATCATGGCCTTCCAGGAGTGACTTTTGACCTCGATCCCTTGTACAGAGATTTCTCCAGATTCTCTGAATCTTTTAATGTAAAGTATATGCTAAAATCCATATTCATCATCAGATTGTTTCAATGGAGGCAGAAATGAGAGAACAAATGTACCCAATACCTGTGACACAGGCCATGGACACTATTTCCTCTTCTATTTTCCCCAGTCATGTTTCATCAATATCTGGAGAAAATTTCAGGGAACATATTATAGCGATTTACTTGTATTGCCACCTCTAGCTTTGGGTCAGTTTATCAAGTCCAGTGACATATGTTCATTAGCAGATTATACTTCATTCAGACCTATCTCTGTGGTCAACTGGTGATGTAAAGTCCAAAGCCTCTTATAAACGTGCGCCACTGTCCTGTAATGTTCCTGACATTGTCCAGGAAAGTGTATATGTAAATATGAAAAGCTGAATACACTGATCCTGACTATCAGTCACTATCTGAAGAGCTATTTATTCTGGATCAGAGGAGGATTATCCATTTGACACAGTGGCACACATGACTAAAAGAAAATCCCATACAGGAAGTGATATATTTAAAACTAAGCCAATATGTGGCCAGTCCAAGGGGAAATGGAAAATATTTAATCATCTCATTAAATCATGAGGTCAGAGTGTGAACACACACATCTGTAACTCACACAATCCAACAATGTCCTCATCCTCATAATCTGCTTAATAGACATAGCAGATTGTGTCTGTCTGTGTGTGCATGTGGTGAGGGTATTAGTAAAGACTGATATGATGTGTGTTTGCACCAAAAACATCTGTGCCATCATCACATAAGTAATGACAGACAATGACTGATTATGTCGAAATGTCAGGGTTAGCCTGGGGACACAGGCCAACAGTATATCATGTTCTCTGCACATTCACAGCAGCAGATTTTGCTGAGAGTGTTTATAGAAACCTTACCAAGAACTACAACTGCTGCAATATGTAGATCGGTTTAACATAATCTCTGTAAAAAAAAAAGTCTACTGCCTTTTTTTATTTAAACCGATTTATATGAATTTGTTCAATTACTGCCCAATGAATAAATAAGTGTTTGTATTACATTATTAAACATTATGCAGAGGATTAACATGCCTCTAATTTCTAGAGTATGTTTTTCAAATAAGTCAGGGACTGTGTCATCGATCAATGGCCCAAGATGGCTCCAAAATATGTTCCACTGAAGGTGACGCAGAGTTGAGTATTAATTTAGTCTCCCTTAGCCTCCTCCACATATGAACTTCTAAAATTTTCCAGAAATAATCAGAAGCTCTTCCCCCTAAACTGAGTGGGATGTAGTTGGGTTGGGTCTCATGAGGAAGGAGAGGACATCAAAAGCATGATGCAGAAGCTGCAGACTTAAGTTTACAACAGTTGGTAAACAATTAATCGGATGTACACTATATGTTACTGTGACAATTTCTGAATTTTTTATCATCACTACATGCAGACAGAGAGCTGATGAGATATTCTTGCTCACTTTGTCCTGATAGAAATTATATTTCTTACTTAACCCCATTGGTTTTTATTCCTCATCTTACTACATCTCATTCTTCTGGTTTGCAGCTGCTGGATGATATTGTTATCGCCCCTGCCTGCTTTTCATTAAACAGAAACCTCAGTGTATGCAAAAAACATAACAATTAATAAAATTAAAAATAAATGAATAAACTTCTGTTATTTTAAACAATAAAATATCTTTGCATGTCAAAAATTTAGTTCATTGTGAATTATTTTTGATAACACATCATTTTATACTATGTAAAATATTTTCATGCCTCCTTTTTTTCTGTTTTTCTGATTTTATTTTATTTTATTTTATTTTATTTTTTTTTTTTTGGGGGGGGGGGGGGGTAATTTCAGACTTATTGTTTTTGCCTATTCTCTAGGATCATGATCATTTAAGAACAGATGTTTTCATCCCCCTCTGCTCAGTTTATTGAAAGCAAACATGGGCCACTTGCTCAGTTTAATCAAGTTTTACTTTCTTTTGGGTTTGAGACACTAGGAGATGCTCCTTTCTTGAAGTCAAACAAATGGAATCGTCACTAACCTCGTAGTCAAAGTTATCTAGGAGCTGGAGAATCCGCTGATTTGGAGTAGCCAGGGTGGGTGATTGTATGAGATTCTCACAGGATTTTGAAGTATCTTGCTTAGTTAGGGAAAAAAAATAGTCAGAAAAGCAGAAAGAGATTTTATTAAATGTTTTGTGTCACTGACTGCTAAAGTATCTTTTTACTAGAAGACAAAATAAAAAAATAAATAATACATTTAAAAAAAAAACTGGGGTAAATTCAGGGTTAATGTTTTCAGCCATTTACGTCCACACATGAAACATTTGAGAAGTTTCTAGGACTTTTGTGTGTGTGTGAATAAAGCATAAAATACAATGTTCCACCTCTTGCAGCATTAAAATTGTACCTTGGCATCAAGACAGTTTTTAAACTGACAACAGCTAAGGGTACTCCATGATCAATTTCAGGTAACCCGAGTAAACTCAGATTTGACTATCCCTGAGATACACTGGAGAATGTTTTGTAGGACTGTATTCATACATGGTAAAACCAGAAGACTAATATGTGGTTTAGTGAATAAAAAGGCTAAGGCAAGACAACCAATTTAAAGATAAGAACAGTAAAGATGCTTCCACAGTTCTCCATTTATATAGACCATGAGTATAAATACATCCCAACATCTCTTGTAAGATGGGAAAGGTCCTGTTCTGAGGGATGTGTGTGAACCAGAAATGTTGTAAAAATTCTGGAAAATTTCAGGATATGAGGAAAGACACTGAAGTTACTTCAAGCTGTATTGAGGAATTTTCATGTTGCTTCAATCTGGACAAAGCATCTTGGCTCTTGGTGAATTTACAGTATTTTAAGGAAAACATTTGCAGAAAAAATCTAAATTTCCTCAATTTTTAACATATGTCTCCAATTGATTAGGAATCTTTGGGATGGACGATGAATTTCCCAGTTTTGGATCAATAAAGTCTATCTATCTATCTATCTATCTATCTATCTATCTATCTGGCTGTTTAAGCAGCATGCTGTTAATTGCCTGGTGGACACTTACAGTGAGACATTAGTGACAGGCATATAGAAGAGCTGTTTTCAGCCAGCTGAAAAAGCATTTTCTCTGATGTTATTGTTTGATTTTGAGGGTCATATTCAGCATCCGTAATTCTGGTTTACTTAAAAACTGTCAAAACCCTTAGTGTTCAGGTAAGTTTACTTTCTCTCTCAAGTGGTCAATGTATGTTTTTAACAACTAAGATAGCATAACTGTAGTATATTTTGGTGTTGTATCTCTTGTTTGGAGACTATGGTGAAATAGAGAGCGTGATGCATTTCTGCAGCATGAGATTGTTCAAGCAGATTTGCAGCAATAATCAGTGCTGTGTCAGCAAAATGCCAGTCATGACCCTGACCTCTGGCTAGATCATACAAGGGGAAATAATTCTCCGTTAATTAAGTTTCACATTATGATTATGCTCCCTTTTTTGTGCTTACTGAGCTACAGTGACCTGAGTAATTGAATTGATCAGATTTATCATGGTAGTTAAAAATGTAAGAAAATCCCTTATATGAAGTTAGACTGTGGTATGATCCAGTCGATAATGAGAGCCAGTTCTGCACTGACATTCCCTAAGTTGATGTTTGAGACTCAAAGCAGGCGAGAGTGTGTGTAGAGACAACCTGGAGTATGCTCTAACTCTCTCAACAGTGTGACGGAGCAGAAAACACTCAGCACAAACACTGTGTCAGAGCACCCTCTGTTGGACTTAAGATAAACTGCAGCTTGACTAAAAAAGCCACAGACATGGCAAAAATGGGTGAAAGACAGCTTTTCTTGTGACAACTGGATAGAGAATCATGTTGCATGTTCATTAAATGAATCTCCACACTGTGGGATTTTAAATGCAGTGATTTATTTCATGCTAAAGCTGTAAGATTGATCAAATATAAACCCCCAAAAAGTAAGAAATAAATACAGCAAATCAGTAGTGACATGATACAGAGAAAGTAATTTGCACTTGTTTGAAAAAAAAAAAAAAATCAAGTCATAAAAGAGATATGAAATCCAATTTCTCAAACTGTGGAGTGATTCAGTACAGATTTTTATCTCAGCACTTGAGCAGCACAGACCCGGAGTGCAAGTGTTCTGATAACAGTGAGAAATCACTTTTGATATGTTCTCAAGTAGGGAACAGATTACAGAGATATGGTTGATACATTCATTGTTTTGGTCAGTGTGTTTTTTTTTTCTTTAATCTGCAGAAGTTAAAGCAATCTCAAACAGAACTATCAGAAGTTTCAGCGTAAAAATAACACTGCAGTGATTACAAACTTGAGTAGCAGAGAGTGAAGATCAATGCCGGGAGTGTTGTCTGTGTTCCATGCAAACCCTGGACAGCAAAAGCAGCTTCATCTTTGCACAAATACAGTACATCTTCAGTAAGTCCATTTTCACGGATCTTTCCAGAAGGGGGCTTGATTGCACGTGTAAAAACTGATACTATTGTACAACACAAGGTTTGCTTTTCTCCACACAGATTCAATGTGTACAATTCAGGAAAACAGTGATCATTTCCAGTGTCTAGTAATCTCTATCTAGACCCATAAAAGTACAAAGTGAGACACACTGACACTTCCAACACTCTCAGTTAATCAATCAAGTGAGCCAAGAGAAAGTACCTCCACATTAATTTGAGCTTCTCAATAAATAAATGCTTTCTTTCCAACCACCTCAAACTTTGCCAGTTTAGGAAACGTGCATCGAAGCGTGTCTTGGAAAAGTGCTGAAAAATACACAACCATCAGCTGATTGGACATTCTGTACCACCTACACAGCACACTTTGGTTTTCCTTGATTCACAGTCGCACACACAACACTGGTACAGACAGACGCTGTGAAACATTCATCCAGTAGTAAGCACATAAAAATGAGAGCAGGAACTGTTACAAGAAGCTCAAAGTGTTAACTTTCTAAAGCAAAAAACAACCCAACAGCACCTTTAAAAGAACAAAAGTTCACCATCATCATCACTTTGTAAACATAACTGTGACCAATCTTGTGCTTTTGTTTTTTACCCTGCCTATTCACCAACACTGGCAGCAGCATTTTAGTGTCTGGTAAACATAAATAAATCAAAGTTTACCCATCAGCTTGTTTACCTGTACAGGAAATATACAGGTGCAGCACAAAAAATTAGAATACAGTGGAAAAAAGATCTAATATTTTTTTATCACTTCTCAAAAAGTTTGAAAAAAATATTAAATTCAAAGCTTATTATGTAAAAACTGAAAAGGTTTCAAGCATTTTTATGTTCCAGTTTTGATGATAATCGATCTGCAGCTCGAAAGTAAAACAAACAAACAAAAATCATTTGTTTTCTGGAACAGCTTGGTCTCACCTACTGTCCGGCCCGCAATAAGAAGCCTTACCTGATTGGCTGGATGTCACATGTTCATGTGATGTTTCTGTTCTGATAAATATGAAAAGTTAAAGGTTCAATTCTGCATATTTAGCTAAGTTTTGTATTGAAGCTTGACATGCTCAGACTTCTAATTTTTGATGGTAAGACTTTCATTTTTATGGTTAACATATCAGTTCTAAAGACTGGTTATACGTCTCATTAATAATAATCTGTATCAGAACTACTATCAGAACTAACATCTGTCAAGACCTTGGTAACAGAGCACTTCAACCTTCCATCAGCTCACAAACTGATGGGATCTTCAGTTTATAAAGATGCTTATTTTCTCTTGAGCACCTGCCCACAGTGCCAAAATTTCCAGCAAATGGCTCTCTTACCATATCCCTATGCATGACTGGCTATCTGTACCTGAACCCCATAATCATAAATGAGTAACATCATAAGGACAGTGACAAACATACGACCCAAAAGTACCTGTGCTGAGCTGAAGAAAGCTACCTGGGCTTCAATAAAACACCAGAATGTCCACGGACCATCCAAAACGTATTCATGCAGTTCATTCATAGTAAGGAGTCTCAGCTAAATATTAAGTACATCAATGCACAAATTTTTCAGTAGTTTGACATTTCTATATTGTAAATATTTTCTCTGACTGATCTAGAGAAATTTTCTTCCAACTTTTAAACCATGATTTTTGATTTTCATGAGCTGTAATCCACTATCATCAAAAAAAGAATAAAAAGCCCCAGAATTTTGACTTTGCATGAAATGGAGTGACACAGTTTACCCTATTCAATCAAACTAGTTAAAAAGATTACTTTTCCATATCACAATTTTTTGAGTTGCACCTGCGTAGCCAACTAAACACCTCAAATGCATATAGGTAAACAAGACAGACCCTCCTCGTGATATTAATGCAAGACCACAAAAGACCACTAATGCTAGTCTGCTCTTAGTCATACGACTGGACCGGTACCAAGTTCAGGAGCTTTCTATTGCACCAGACCTTGAGTTTTCAAAGACATAAAGCTGAGCCAGAGTCGTGATGGGAGGAGGGCGGAAAGAATCAGAGTCATAAAGGAGAGAAAAATAAAGCGAGTTAGAGAGACAGAAAGCAGCAAATAAAAAGCAGAGAAAAACAGCGACAGTCCCAGAGAGAGGCAGTCATCCAGGCCCCGCAAGGCCCATCTTCCCTCTTCAAAGGACCAGAGGAGGGCCTGCCTCCCTCCATCCATCCATCCATCCCTCCTCCCCAGGGACGACTCCCGTCTGGAAAGAAATGATAGGACCCAGCGACTAACACACACCCACTGAGGGTATAATTCACTGGCTAGCAACTGGGTGTCTGTCCGTGTCCTGCTGTGTGGTTTCGTCTCTTGTTGAAAACACACACACACACACACACACACACACACACACACACACACACACACACACACACGGACACAAAGCTCATTAAAAAGGACCAGTCGAGCAGAGGAGACAGGGGACAATTACCAGAATCAGTCAAGTTAGAACCAGTTTCCAAAAAGAACCAAAAGGGAACACAAGAAACTGTGACTTTCTTGAACTGAAAAGAGGACTGACATGCTTACATGATGAAAAAACATGATGTACTGAGCAAACAGTGGGGTATCATGATTTTCTCTAAACTATTCTGGCAAACCAGCCTTAACTTTACAGCTCCTCCTTTTGTTCAATCACACCTTTTGTTAACTTGATCAATAACATTTTTGATCATTTGATTTCCAATCCTCTGCAAAAAAGCTCATATTTCTAAAGCCCCATTTAGAGATCCCCCCACCAGACTGCAAACACACCAAAATGTCAGGTTAGATACAAAAACTAAATCTAAAAAACTTGAACGAGTTCCACGTAGTTCTCAGCATTAAGACAGAAAAAAAACAGTTTTTAGTAGAAAACAATGAAACAATCAACTAGCTTAATAACTGACTAATCATCTTTTTCAGTCCTGTTTTCAGAGGCCTGGTCACATGAAAAAGCTGAAAAAGCTCATCCAACTGACAGGTGACATTTTTGGTTATAGAAGCTTAATGACAGCCTTGAAGTTGACTTTGTCATCTTTTAACTGTGATTGGTCACTGTTGGATAAATATAAGACTTTAAAAATCTTTATTGTAAAGTGACGTCTTAAGATTGATTGATTTATTAGTCCACAAGTGTTGGAGCCGAAATATCATAAATGTGCATGACATCAAATATCATAAATATAAATGACCAAACTACATCAGGATGATATCTATAATACTTCACATTTCTCCAGTAAAAAGAATCCGTAAAGTATTTATACCACTTCACTTTTTCCACATTTTGTTATGTTACAGCCTTATTCCAAAATGGATTAAATTCCTTTTTTCCCTCAACAATTCTACACAAAATACCCCATAATGACAAAGCGAAAGACTTGTTTTTAGAACATTTTGCAAATTTATTTAAAATAAGACACTCAAATGTTGCATATACATAAGAATTCACACCCTTTGCTATAAAACTCAAAATTGAGCTCAGGTGCATCCTGTTTCCACCGATCAACCTTGAAATGTTCCTCAAACTTGATTGCAGTCCACCTGTGGCAAATTCAGCTGATTGGACATGATTTGGAAAGCCACACCTGTCTATATAAGATCCCACAGCTGACAGAACATGTCAGAGCGCAAACCAAGCCATGAAGTCGAAAGAATTGTCTGTAGACCTCCGAAACAAGGTTGTATCGGCGCACAGATCTGGGGAAGGTTACAGAAAAATATCTGCTGCATTGAAGATCCCAAAAAGCACAGTGGTCTCCATCATTAAGAAATGGAAGACGTTTGGAACCACCAGGACTCTTCCTAGAGCTGGCCGCCCAGCCAAAATGAGCAAGCGGGGGAGAAGGCCCTTGGTCAGGGAGGTGACCAAGAACCCGATGGTCACTCTGACAGAGCTCCAGCGTTCCTCTGAGGAGATGGGAGAACCCTACAGAAGGACCACCATCTCTGCAGCACTCCACCAGTCAGGCATTTATGGTAGAGTGGCCAGACAGAAGCCACTCCTCAATAAAAAGCATATGACAGCCCACTTGGACTTTGCTAGAAGGCACCTGAAGGACTCATAGACCAGGAGAAACAAAATTCTCTGGTCTGATGAAACGAAGATCGAACTCTTTGGCCTGAATGCCAAGCGTCGTGTCTGGAGGAAACCAGGCACCGCTCACTACCTCGCCAATACCATCCCTACAGTGAAGCATGGTGGTGGCAGCATCATGCTGTCGGGATGTTTTTCAGCAGCAGGAACTGGGAGACTTGTCAGGATCGAGGGAAAAATGAATGCAGCTAAGTACATCGAAATCCTTGATGAAAGCCTGCTCCAGAGCAATCCAGACTGGGGCGACGCTTCATCTTCCAGCATGACAATGACCCTAAGCACACGGCCAAGAAGAAAAAGGAGTGGCTTCAGGACAAGTCTCTGAATGTCCTTGAATGGCCCAGCCAGAGCCCAGACTTGAACCTGACTGAACATTTTTGGTAAGACCTGAAAGTAGCTGTGCACCGACGCTGCCCATCCAACCTCACTGAGCTTGAGAGGATGTGCAAGGAAGAATGGGAAAAACTCCCCAAATTCAGGTGTGCCAAGCTTGTTGCATCGTACACAAGAAGACTGGAGGCTGTAATCCCTGCCAAAGGTGCTTCGACCAAGTATTGAGTAAAGGGTGTGAATACTTATGTATATGCAACATTTGAGTGTTCTTATTTTTAATAAATTTGCAGAATGTTCTAAAAAAAAGTTTTTCGCTTTGTCATTATGGGGTATTTTGTGTAGAATTTTTGAGGGAATAAGGGACTTTGATCCATTTTGGAACAAGGCTGTAACATAACGAAATGTGGAAAAAGTGGAGTGGTATTAATACTTTCCGGATGCACTGTTTATGCTGCCAAAGCCAGTTTGAACAATTGCACACCACCTCTCTCCTGAGCCTCTATAGGGAGCTGGGTCCACATGGATATGTATGCAACAGACACCAGAACAACGATTGTTGTTTTTGTTGTTCCTTTACACAAAAGCAGCACTTTGGGCAGCTAAATCTCAAACACTGTGCATGTAAATTATTCATTCATAACATTCTGTGAAGGGGCAGATTTGATTTGAATAGCAAAGAAGAGACTTTTCAGCTTTTAATAAGGCTGTTCTTTTTCTCTGCAAGTGCAAAATCCTGCAATAGACATGCCATTGACATACAAGCAAAAAAGCTGCGGAATTTCAGGATTCGAGGAGTCGATTTTGCACAACAAACTGTTTCCGCAACCCTAACACTTTGACCTAAAGATCATCCCATTTAATGAAGAGTTCTTAAACACAGAGAGGGCTCAGTGCAAGTCTGAAACTTCTTGCTTAAGCACCAAAAAAAACTCATTAGCCAAGCCACTAAGGGGATGAGTTAATAAGTTCATGCTCTATTTCTGAGAGCTGTAATTGTACCATTAAGTCTGGTTTCATAACTTTCTGCAAACCACCTTTCTGAAAGCTGTTTAAACTCAAAGAAGGTGAAAAAAAACAGGCAGCCAATAAGCTAATAGCGTCTCCTGTTTTTTGGCTGTAAAAATCTCTGTTTCTTCAAGCATCAGTGCTGAATGAGAAAATCGACTTATGATGATGAATCCGTGGGAATTAAGTGACTCTGTTGAGAAATTCTGGTGCTTTAAATGTGGGTGCGACCAGGCCTCTTGAAGGAGAAAAGGTTAATTAACATTGTGACCATGAGTCGGTAGATACATTTGATGTTAAGGGATATGTGGGACTTGTTCTGTTCTCTTTTTAAAACCTCTTTGGTACATTCCATTACCCAATGTAAAGTAAGCGGCATTGAAATTACAGTGATGAAAACGAAAATAAAAAACATGAATACCTGAGGATTTTTTTTTTTTTTTTAAGAAATCATGCCATAAATCAAGGCGTGGGGGTGAAATGAAGTGGGTTAAAAATGTAGTTGACAGAGAAAAGAGACTCTTTTTGTTCAAAGACTCGGCAGTTCTCCTCACAACATTACATTCAGTTACATCAGCCACACCTTGTTTTTCCTTTCTGATTCCACCATCGCCCACTCTGATCTGAAATAAAAAGGGGAGAAATGCAGCAATCAAGGAGTGTTTCTCCGACTCTCTTTAGAAGTGTTTAGTATTGTGAAAACCCTTAGGCACACACACACACACACACACACACACACACACACACACACACACTCTCTCTATCTCCACTGGACTTCTTCCACATGACTAAAGCTGGCCCTCATTTTTGTAGCACCAGCTGTTAAGTCTCGTTAAGGCCAGCTCGTTAGGAGAGGGCCATCTCCATGGCAACAGCTGAGTGACATCACTGTCTGTTGTGCTACGTCCTCGCATTTGGACGTCTTTTGTCAGTAGAAGGACATTGAGTGTTTTTGGTGTAAATAGTTAGTCAAGCAGCAAGGCTCTGTTGCTCTGCTCAGCCTTAGGGTGAAAAACAGATGAAGGAGAGTGAAGGAGTTTAGAAGATCATCTCCTGCCTCATTTTTAATCTCTGGACTGATGTCTCAGAGCAATTCAAGGTGTGTTTAAGGGCTTAACACACATCCATCTCCACGTTTTTTCAACAGCACATCTTCATCAGTAAAACTTGTCGTCAATCCGGAAGTGCGGCCTGGTGACATCATCTGGATTGAGGAAGACAGATATGGATTTCCCGGGGTTCTCAGTGACCAGCTGCTGCAGCCGCTGTGCCAGTTTGTCCTCCGAAGGCGAAATGATGCCGTTAGCTGGGTGGTGCCCTGGAGATCCATGGCCGTTGGTGCTAGCTGTTAGCTCCTTCTTCAGCTGACCGGCCTGCTGTGCCTGGTCCAGAGCTGCCCTCAAGTGCTCGCTGGGATCTGAGCGTACATGGGCAAGTTTCCTGGCGACAAGTAGCGCCTGGCTGTCTGTCAGATGCTCCAGCATGTTGCACTGGGGAAGGAAGTAGTTTGGACAGTTTTTGCCCAGGATGCAATGAGCCAGGTCATCAAGGAGACCCAGGAGGAGGCGTCCAGGTGTGTCAGGGTCAGGACAAGACAAGTAGGCAGCAGGGAGTCGATCGCAGGCCCAGAACAGAAGAGTACGCAGATGATAGAGGCTTAGGCCTGTGCGTGGGCGGGCCAGGATACGAGACAACACTGCTTTGGCTGCCTGGAAAGCCTGGGCCATGGGGAAAGGGATACACTTCTTCAACTGAACCTAGAATAAAAGAGAAAAAAAACAACAAACAGGAGCAATGGAGTGGTTTTAATATGATTATTATGTATGTCTGATTTTGACAATGATGATAGCTCTGTGTTCTACTCCAGATATATCTGCAGCTGCTCTCTCTGCCTTGGCTTGTCATGATTGCAACTGAAGGACAGGGGACATGTGTTGCCCCTGCCTCAGGTGATGCCATTCCACATGCCGGTGGAGTTCTAAGAACAGAGCCAAACTGCCACATGGAACTTATTGCATACAAATAATAACTCTCTTTCACTTACCTGGTCCTGACCGAAATCCAATATTGGAAAACAAAAATAAGTACGAGATTGAAATGCTGTATTGATCATTTTGACAAAACACAGGCTGACATTGGACATGGCGCTGAACATGAATCACATTTACAATCCCCTCACCTCACTGCGTGAGAAAGCCAGCCTCCACTCCCTGTCAGGTCGACCACCCAGAGGGGAGCAGCAGGGCAGCAGATAGAAACCAGATATGGCCTCCTCCTCTGTGATTTTACCATCCCAGAAGTGGTTGGCTGTCAGCCAGCCTTGGGCTACGGCAGGCCAGCCCCGGAATGACACCACAGGCAGCAGATCGTACAGTACGCGGCTGGAGCCCGCCTGCAGAGAGAGGGATGGGAGAACATTAGGGCAGTACAAACCCTGTCCTGAATTTCAATTCCTCTTACCATCATTTTTTTTCCCAGGGGCCTGATTTTTTTAAACACCTAACTTCAGTCACCTCCAATGCTGATTTGACTTCACAAACAAAGTTCTCTTCAAAGCCAGGGGGAAGAACGACGGTTTTGATCTTGACAACCCTTCAAACCAGGACCTTTTATCTTTTTGCTAGCGTAGGTAGGTAGTATTTTTAAACTAAAATCCCTTATCCTGGCCTATTATTCCAGCTTCGCACATCAGTCACTGTGGATCTTTGCTGCTGTAAATGTAAACAAAGGCAGCCACAACTGGATGCCGTTAATCACCTTGTCTGATTCTGTCCGGGTGGCAGCAGACACAGGCATTAAAGGGATATTCTGGCGTAGTTATGTTATGGTTATGGTATAATGCAATCAGAGTTCTTGTGTATCTTGTATGTGCACTGCAGACACAGTAGCTCTGCTTTAGCGTCTCAGTCTGATTGCATTTTCATGAAGTAATAATCATACATTTTCCGCTGCACTCAGTGAGGTTGGTGGGTACAGACATAGACTGCTGTGTATTGCTATCGTGCGGTCGTTGCTGAAGTTGGTATAACTAGAGAAGCAATTAGTCGGCAACATTCATCTCTCAAGGGGGTGTCTAACTCTGTGTTACGGTGTGATTGACCATAACTTAAATCTACACCAAATATATCCATTTAAACAATAACTTAATAGAAAAAGTCTTGTCACCGATGGTCTTGTTTGCTTTAGTAGGACATGTATTTTTTTCATAGCTAACTAAATACCCCTCACTGGAGCTCATTTGAAGATCAAAAGTTGCAGGTATTTTGCAGAGTTCTTGTTCTCCTGTGGAGTTAAAAAGCTTTATAGAAAAAAAAGACAGCAGAATTTAATCAATTTAAAATGTGTCTCTGCTTTAGGATGAACACAGTGAACTTGGGTAATAAGCACTCAGTATGAACTTTTTTGTTTAAAGAAAACACCCCAGGGGTGATTTTAAATATTCATTACGCACTCAGATATAAAGAGGCCGACTGCCTCTGTCTTCTCAGTGTTTAAGTGTCTTGCTAACTGTTGTCATCTGTACCTGGAGGATGATAGTGGTAAGGGGTCCATTCCTCTCCAGTCGGTCTGGGATTGGGATGCCTCTTTGTGGGCTGCGCCTCAGCTCCTCCACAGCTTCACTTACAACCCCCCAGAACCAGTCTGTTACCAAGGTGGGAGAGAAGTAGCAGCCATCTAGAGACTGAGGAGAGCCCAGGGAGGGGATGGAGCCTTTACCTAAGAAGGGCGGAAGAACTGGTATGAATGTAGACCTGATAAACAAAACGATAACAGTCCTTTTTATACAAACTGCTGGTACTGAAATCAAACTTTGGTTTGTTTATAGCCTTAAGTTTTGAGAATTCAAGCAGAGCTCACCACAGTTGGACCACATACTTGAAATTTAACTTGTTACACAGATTTCTCTCTGTTTTTTGGATGTATTTCTGCCATTTTTCTGCTGGTTTGGCAACAGTCCTTGCCAAGGACATTAAGTTTTAAGGTTATCTGTTCATCTGCCCATGATAGTTCTATGAACTAGGGGGTATCTTTGAAGCTGATGGCATCTGTTCATATGTAACGATGGTCTGGTGTGAAACCACTGAATGCAGTGAATCAACAATCTGTACTGGGTATTATCTTTTTTTTTTTTTCCCAACAGTTTGACAAAAAAAAAAAAAAAAGATAACTTCATGTTGCAGACCTTGTTCAAACTCTTGCCTGTTTTCAACCAGCATGCATAACCTCTCTATCCTATATAATATCCTTTATAACACAGTGATATTCCTCTTTCCTGGAATATTTGAGTCAGACTGCTATCTAGAGAGCTGTTCAGCTGACAATCATCAATAACCTTCACAGCAAGGGTAAGCCACACAGAAGGTTATTGCTGATAAGGACTGCAGTATCAAAGCATGTTAATGGTGAGTGTCCTGGAAGGTAAAGAGTGTTGAGAGGCAAAAAGTAACCAAGATGACTGCGGACTAGAGAGGATTCAAATCTTTCATTTCATCTGAAAGTCAAGGTCCCAGAGTCTGAAGTTGGTGTGTTCAGGCACAGAGTCTAAGGAGTTTGTTGACCAGTGTGAAGATTTGGAGTATACAAAGATTTCAGGTGTGATGCCATCTGCTGGTGTAGGTGCACTGTGTTTTACCAAGTCCAAACACAACACAGCTGTCTACCAAGAGATTTTGGAGAACTTTACGGAGATGCTGATGTACTTCTTCAGCAGGAATTAACACTCACCCACAACACCTACATTTTTATGACATGATTTTTTGGTCATGACATTTCTCCGCTTGACTGGTTAGCCAAGTAACCTGACCTGAATCCCATAAGAGCCTATAAAGTATTAACATGCAGAAGGTAAGAAACACCAGACCAAAAAATACAGACAAGCTGAAGGCTGCATTAAAGCAACATGGGCTTCAATAACACCTCAGCAGCACTGGTCTGGCTGGTCGCTTTCAGACCCTCCAATGAAGGACCCCAAAACAAGTACTGAATGTATGGACTAGTATATTTTCCAAAAGTTAGACATCTCTGTATTAATAAAGGATTCATTGAGGAAATATCCTAACACATCAAGATACTGTATTTCTAACTTTGATGCAATTATCAAAATCTATACGAAACAGGCCTAACATATTTCTTTCTATTTATTTAATGAGTATAGAATATATAAAAGTTTACCCTTTTTTCAATTCAACTTTTTAGTGGTTAGTTCTTTTTAGCTAGTTAGTTCAACTCGTGGAGATGTACCTATACTTACAACTAATGAATGAATTAACTTTATATGTCCACCATGTGAAAAACTGTCTTCAGCTTAACAGCAAAATAACAAAATGACTCATAAATCAGAAAAACATACAAAAGTGGACACTTAAAGAGGGCCCAGAGTCACTCTACTCCACCTGATCCACAAACACAGAGTACAACATTTCAAGTCCTGACTGGACCAAAAATAAGAAAATTAAAATTAAGAAAAAAACTTATTTCATCAACAGCCAGGAGTGAAAAGTTAACTTGAACTTCAACATTTAATTACATAATCATGTTACCGCCCACAGGATGAAAGGATTTCATTAACATTTTTGGTGGCGTGACAGACTGAAGCGTCTTATTGACAGAAGTAATTCAAAGTGAGACTACAGTGGAAAAGTCACCTGTAATCTCACCTTTCTTTTTAGTATCCAGTGCATCAAGGTCATTAAGTGACATTTATGGTTTGCCAATGATTTTATTGGCTGTATAAATGCCTAAATATTAATAATATCAATAATCCTAGATATAAGACCACCATTACTACAAAAACAGCGGCACAAGAACCCAAATTTTTAATTTAAGTTGTTGAAAATTAAAGTGATTCAGATAAATCCTGTTTTTTTATCCTCCTTTTTTACTTATCTGTTTTCTTCTGCCAGTCTTCTTGTTCTAACTTTATCTTTTCACCTTATTGCTCCTCCTTTTATTCTTTCTTGTCACTAGTTTCTCCTTTCATGTTATTATTCTGTTTTTACCACTCACCCATTCCCCCCTCCTCCTCTTCATCTTCCTCATTGTGAAGCCCATTCTCCTCCTGGCAGCAGATGCTCCAGCGAGACATGATGCTGGAGTCGCAGAGACGGAGGCTGAGCCAGGAGTGGCAGGGCGGAGAGTGTCGCATGTCTAGGGTTACGGGCTGGTTGCGGTCATGGAGCTTGAGGGCGGGCACCAGCAGGGTGAAGTCCAAGTCAAAGTCGGCTCCTCTGGCATAGTCCCCTAAGTCCTCTGGGTTCAGGTCTAGGACTCCCTCTCGAGCCCCACCTGACAGCAGCAGATACTCATTGGCCACTGGAAGGCGCTGGTCCACCTTCTGGACTAAGCCTGGATGGGGTTTAGGGGTGAGGAGGAGACAGGACAATTCCATGCTCAGCAAAATTTAAAATCACAGCAATGGATTGGTATGTGTGGAAATGCATTTACGCCTTCAGATCTGCTTTGATGAGCAAAAAGGTTTGAAGAAGTGTTCATACACACAAATTCACACAAAAACAAACACACATTTAAATGCATGTCATATCCAGTCACATGGACAAGCTTTGAATCAAGTGAATTCACATGAAGAGCAAACAGCAGGTACGCCAGTAAGTGAGTCTGGAAAATGCCTGTCTTAGTTTGTTTTGAGAGTCACTGCATTTATGTATGAGTGTGCTCAGCAGTAATACTGACAGAGGAAGTGTGAGATTAGTCAGCCACCTCTGAGACCACCGGACAACTAACTTATGACAATCTCAGATGTACAGTGTGTCCTCAGCAAAGCCTCCATTTCAGCTTCTATAAACAACAACACAATCTACATTATAAGTACAAAGCATTGTCACCATGACCGATGGAGGGATTTCAGTGTTTTCTTCGGTGCTGTGGAAGGAAGTGGGGTATATCTGTCATAGATTAGCCACTGTACACTGACTTATTTACAGTTTCAAACACTTTCTCTATGCTTTCCCCACCTTGCTTACTCTTGTCTTCTCACACATTCCCATATTTCCTGTTTGTGAACTTGCCATGTCCCTCTCTTCCCCTGAAACCAGCCTGTGATGTGTTTAGAACTTGGTACAGTTTCTGACTGCATCTCTATGATCTGAATTTCTTTTTTCTCTCTTGCTTCCCTGTTTGTAGTGTGTTGCGACAAGTGGGGCTGGGCAATATGGCCTCAAATCAATATCACAATATATTTAGCAGTTCACCTCGATAACAATAAACAGACGATAACTACTCCACAAGCTGCTCACCCCCTCCCACATTAACTTAATCTACTTCAACTGCCGCTCCAGCCGCTACAACGTTTGAACCATCTCCTAACCTGTCCTCCCCTCTTTGTTACGGACTGGATGGGGTTGAGTCATGTCTCTGACGTAGGACAGCGTCTTAAAGGGACATGAGACCATAGCCTACCTATACACATCTGAAACCAACTTTGATTTATTTATTTTTGTGACACCGAATATACCTATATGGGCAAAATGACACTGGTTATTGTCGTAAATTTCAGTATCGATAAATCTTCGGTTTATCGCCCAGCCCTAGCTACAAGTGACGGCTAGAGGACATGCCATTTCATGAAGTGTCTAGATTCAGAATGGAGCAATAAAGGACTTTCCCATTAAAGAGTTTGTCACAAGCAAAATGTTTTTATCCATCAAATGACTAGAGATTTAGTTAAGCTTGTATTGAGCTGTGATTGTCAGGGGCAGTTTCTACTTTGACTACAGGTTACAGTCATAGCTTGAAGCTTTCCATCATTTTGGACTAAAGGCATCAGTGAGTCATCAGTCACAATACACTTTAGGTGGAGCTGTTTTAATGGAGAAGCAAATCTCAGCAGCACTGTTATTTGTGGAGGGGAAAAAAAGAGCTCTGGCTTTCAGGAGGCATTGATCTGCCTCAATGCACTTTGATTCAGACATGTGCTCTAACACAAAGAGGAGACAGTGTTTTCTGATGAAAATGCTGGCAGCTCTGACCAGGATGCAGACATAATAGATTCACTCACCAACAACCAGAGTCTTTGCTCTCAAAACTGAAGCCTCGTAAGATTACCGGTGGTGAACTGTCACTTCAGGGAAAACAAAGACGACAGAGGAATGGGGTGGCTGTCAAGATAAATGGTGCTAGCTGCATATTTACCTGGTATATCTACTGTGGTAGCAATTTCTGTCAAACTACTGTCCTTGTCATTTTCCACTGTGGTGTGTTTACTTGACCCATAGTGTTGTTGCCACAAATCACCATATTGGTTCTCCCTTTCTGATGTCCATCTAACGCTGTCACTACAGCTCCTTCCTTCTTCAGTTATTTTTCCTCCTGACTGGCTGTCTGTACCCTCCACTCTCTGATCATAAACACCAAACTAGGTCTGCACCTAACAATTGATTTTTTATCAATTAATCTAACGATTATTTTTTCGATTAGTCCACTAATCTATCGACTAATTTAATCGATTTTTCTAATGATTTTTTTTTTTATCACAGAGTAATACCAATGAACTTAACCAAAATAACAATTAAAACTTTTCCTATTAGTATTCAATTCAACGATTTATTTAAGAATCTCTTGAAATCAAATAAAAACAAACAAACAAACAAAAAAAACACATTTGGTTATAAAATCGGGGAGATTTTTGCGGTGCGCGCAGGGCAGTTTTGGGATTACCTTGTACTGTGGATATGAGCTAATTATGAGAGTATATGTAATTAGATTGCTCATCCAAATAAGTATAAGTGAAGCTGCACACTTTTTTGTTTTGTTTTAACATTAACAAATGGTAATAAAAAAATAATAGCTACAATATACCTTGAACTTATTTAGTCCACTAATATTGTTGTGGAAGTCCTCGTATGTTTTATATGCTCTTCCGTATGAGGCTCTCTGGACATTTGTGTGTGCAATACAGCACTGTTTTATCTGTGGCTGCCCTGAACGCATCACTCAGAGACGGTGCAAGACTATCAACGTAAATATTATATCTCACATTTGTTTCCCTTTTATTCAAGTGTTGATTTTGCAACAAACACTGCTTACATATAGTTTACAGCTTAAACCGGCCTAAATCATCCCAAATTGTAAAGTAAAAGCATCAATCCAGTGTCTGTGAGGCTCAGCAGAAACACAGGACAATCTTCGGTTGTCTGCAAACCTGGAAACTTTGGACAAATATAGTGATCTGATTCATGAATGAACGTGGACCATCAAACTACGGGAGATCTCCGGGAGAAATAACAATACGGGAGGTGGGTAGGAGGCAGTACTTTTTTTTTGTAGGATGGTAGGGGAAAGTCCTGCCTCCTTTGCCTCTGATTGGCTAGAAAAGCTTGAAAGATCATCACACGCTCAAGCCAAATGCGGGCTGTCAGCTCTGTGCATCCAACAGAACATTACAGAACATTATCGCTCTTCTGAATCTTCTAACCCTAACCCTCATCCTAATCCTAAACCTAACCCCAACCAGACAGACGATGACGTTTCACAGACATTAAGAATAACCAATCAGAGCCCAGCACTTCTAGCCAATCAGGGGCGAAGGAGGGCGCGACCTTCCCCCTACCATCCTGCAAAAAAATGTATGCAGGTGGGAGATAGGTCTGAAATACAGGAGAGTCCCGGGGAAAAACGGGAGTGTTGGCAATTATGGTATCAGTATACATATGTGCAGCGGAGCTCATGTGCGCCGAGTATTAGCATTAGCAAGCTATCGTTGGCGTTCACACAGCTAATCAATTAGCGAGTTATAGGACAAATAAAAGCACAAAACTGATGCTTCAACTCTGAGCTAACTGCTTAAAGTGAATGAATTAGATATGGGATGCAGGGCGTATGATGCAGCATCCACTATGGCATTTGCTGCAACAGCGGTGGATGATTTGATTGACAGGTCACTGCATGTCTCCTTGAAAGCAGCGCGATCTTGGAAATGTGAACAAGGAAGCCAGGAAGAATACATGCATTGATTTAGAGGAGCTGCTCATAGATCATGCTAAAGTAGGTTTTAATCCCCCCATTAGGTGGAGCTTGTTTGTCGTCTATGCTTTCCACCATTACCTGAAGTAGCCATTATAACGTCATCATGCAACTCAAGCGTTGACTAATTTCTGTAGTCGATTACGTCGAATTTGTCGACGAATCGCCCCAGCCCTACACCAAACATTTGAACTAGTATGACTCCAGTTGTCTTCCCAGTGTATTGTATAGTGACGGAAGATGGAGCCAAGTTGTCCATAATATATACAGTCTCTGGTTCAGACATAATCAGAGTCTTACTTGATGTTGAAACTCGGATCATTAAAGTCATATAAATAAAATTAGCAGCCATCTTGTAGTCAGAGTCACATACCTCTGACTACAAGAAGATCGGCCAAGATAATCCTTATAACCATCAGAGGAAGACAGACACTTGACTTTGTCAGAAGAATGGACCAAAAAGCCTTATTATCTTGAACTACGCACCCCGCGCCATTAATGACAACCGAGCAGAAAACAGAGATGTCTTTAGTGATTTCTTCATTGCGGTCATGCTCTGAAGAACTAATAGATATGTCCAAGCCTCCTCATCGATGTGCAGAAGGGATCTGGATTTTGTTTGTTGGTAGCTGAAGCTGCGCTTTAATCCAGCCTGCTGCTCTGCTCTCTACAGGATCATCTCCGCACACTTGGTCTGGATTATGAGTGATAATTCAGAGGGGAATATTCCAAGTCACTAGTTTGAGTAAAATCCTGTTATACCTTTTATTTCTTACACCTCCTTATTACTATTACCAGCATGTCAAACTGTGGGGCAAGCTTAGTGACCTTTTCTGTGCAAGCACTGGTGGTATTAAAGAAAAAGGTAAAGAAAAGATGGCATTAAAGAAAAGGAGAAAAAAAAAAATCTGGTGCATTTTCGTCACCCTGGCTTGGAAAAAAAAGTATCAGTATTGTTAAAATTCTTTCATCATGACAACCTTAGGCAAAGCTGTCCAAAAAAAAAATAATATTCACTGACATCCACTATTCAGTTCAGCTGTAATGTACTAACCTGAAGAGTGACCAAAGATGAACACGAGGAACAGACTGGATGTTTTACAATTTAAGCTCCACAAACAAAGAGTTACTAATTAATAGGGGTCGGAATCACCATTGGCCCCACAATACAATATTATCATAACATGGGCCATGATACAATTTAATTGCAATTTTTTTCCTTTATGTTTGTCTTATATACGCTTATTTTATTTTCATGTAGCACATCTTGCAAACCTCATGTATCAGGTTCATCTCATTTGTGCCCTGCTTGCATTCCTAATGTCTTTCCCCCAGGTGGTGCTATATTTGTTGCACTTAATTTCTCCTGCTCCATGGTGTCACCTCTGCCAACCTCACTGGACAACAAGTTGATTTTATTTTTCCATAACTATAGATTTTACTTCATGTTCACAACTAATTTGAAAAAAACGATACTTTGTTAGCGAGACGATACGATACATCACCAGACAAAATATTGCAATACTATGCTGTATCTATTCTTTTTACTCACCCCTACTAATTTAGGAATAATTGTATTTCATTTCAACTCACATTCAAGCAGTTTAGTTAGTTAATTGCTGAGGTCTTGAAATGTAGCACTATAACTAAAAGGAGGTCTTCAGACAATCATCTTTTTATTTATTTTTTAATTATATTTCTAGCCCAGCAGCTTCATAGTTTTCCAGAGTGCTAAAAGGCGTCCCCCATCCTCCTCTCTGAACAGTTTATATGAGAGAACCTCAAGCCTCCAAATCCCTTTATGGCTGGTTAGCTGTGTTGTAAACTTCTCAGACTCTAGGCCCATGGGAGTCACAGTGCTGGAGTCAAGTAAATTATGTTTTGCCAGCTTAAAAGAGCAACTGAGAGGGAAGGCGAGCTTGATCCTACGACCAAACCTGTGCTGGTGTTAGCAGGGCTAAGTGTGAGCCACTCCAGGTCAAAAGGTAAAACACTGACACTTAAAAGCCCCTTTTGGAGTGGACAGATTGTGAGAGCTTGAGCTCAAGTGTTTATCCCCTCCAGGGCAGTGAAGTGACCGCAGAAAGCTCAAACTCGGGAATCAGAGCGAGCCGGCAGGAGGCTATGGCTGGGGGCACAAAGCTCCTAACATGATTCTTCCCATCCAATTACATGGGCACACAACATTGATAGCATGTGTGTACTTCAAGGTGTGTTAGTGTGAAAAATTGGGTGAACAGATGTGAGATTAAAGGAAACCTCCCTGATACTCCTGAAGTGCTAACAGGGAAAACAATATAGGGATGTAAGGTGATAATCATTTGTCAGTCTTGTTTCAGTTGTTATGAGTACTTAAGTCACCCATCAGTGTTTACATACCATGACAAAGAAATCACAGTCTGTCTGATGATTATGTCCCTTTCCAATATCAGTAAACCCACCCTCATAACCACATGTTAACTGACAACAAACGTGGTAGAACGGTATTGCACAGAAAAAGTGGAGCTAGTTTCAAAACTGTGAACAAGGCTCTGTCTGGCACTACTTTTGAAAGGAGAAGAAGAAAAAGTATTTCAAAGTGCGACGTTAGATTAGGAGATTACTCAGCAGAATCACACCACATTCATCTCCTGCCGAGACTACAGCAGCTCAGTCTTTATCCTGAGCACTAAAGCTCCTCAGAATCTACACCCTCTGAACTCTCCCTTCACATCTACCCCGGAATCCTGAAAAATTTCTACATCACAGCTTCCATTTCACTTTGTGAGAACGTACTTGAGGTTGCATTCAATTACTACTTGTGCTTACAGAAATATTAAGTTCATACAGCACTGAGAGGTTTCATCTCGGAGGATACACTACCTTCCAGTTTGGAGCAGATGTAGCTGGTTGACTCAAAAACAACGTCTACCTTGCTGTGCATCCTTGAAAACTAAAGCATCTACACGATGTCCAGCAGAATCATCTTCTAATTTATGACTGCTGATTTTATTTATATGACTTTAATGATCCACGTTTCAACATCAAATAAGACAGCAGTAAGTACTTGTAGTGTTTCTCTCTTTTTGTGGATAGAGTTAGCAGATAAAGGCAATAATGCAGTTAATAATGTTAATGTTTTAGTCTGATGTAGTTATTTATTCCACAACTCTCTTTCTTATCACCCTGCTGTATTCAATACTTGACTCTGATTAGTCTGAACCAGAGACTGTATATAATGGACAACTTGGCTCCATCTTCCGTCACTATACGAATTTGAAGCCGAAGTGCTTTTGGTATTTCCAGGATTTTCTCCACTTCCTGGAACCACCACTTGCACCATAGCGTTGTACACATTTGGCTGGGGGGTCGCCAAGAGTCGCTGTGATGACGCTCGACTCAAACAGTGTATCCCCCAGCCAGGTGAGCTACACAGTCTTCGTACGCCCATAGGCCATATCAAGTGTCAATCATAAAAAACATGAACCCCCTAATAACTTTTGAAAATAGAGCTGCACAGAAAAAAAAGAGGACTTCAGCACAAACCAGTCTTGCAGTTACTACATGTCAACATTGCAACCAGGGGGGAGAAAAATGTTTATTCTGTGTAACTAATTTCATAAGTTTGTCCACAGCCCCATAGGGATTGCTGGAAGAGGCAGGATTGATGACCTACAGTGCATCCAGAAAGTATTTATACCACTTCCCTCTTTCCACATTTTGTTATGTTACAGCCTTATTCCAAAATGGATTAAATTCCTTTTTTCCCCTCAAAAATTCTACACAAAATACCCCATAATGACAAAGTGAAAGACTTGTTTTTAGAACATTTTACAAATTTATTAAAAATAAGACACTCAAATGTTGCATATACATAAGTATTCACACCCTTTGCTATAAAACTCAAAATTGAGCTCAGGTGCATCCTGTTTCCACTGATCAGCCTTGAAATGTTCCTCCAACTTGATTGCAGTCCACCTGTGGCAAATTCAGCTGATTGGACATGATTTGGAAAGCCACACCTGTCTATATAAGATCCCACAGCTGACAGAGCACGTCAGAGCACAAACCAAGCCATGAAGTCAAAAGAATTGTCTGTGGACCTCTGAAAAGGGTTGTATCGGCGCACAGATCTGGGGAAGGTTACAGAAAAATATCTGCTGCATTGAAGATCCCAAAAAGCACAGTGGTCTCCATCATTAAGAAATGGAAGACGTTTGGAACCACCAGGACTCTTCCTAGAGCTGGCCGCCCAGCCAAAATGAGCAAGCGGGGGAGAAGGCCCTTGGTCAGGGAGGTGACCAAGAACCCGATGGTCACTCTGACAGAGCTCCAGCGTTCCTCTGAGGAGATGGGAGAACCCTACAGAAGGACCACCATCTCTGCAGCACTCCACCAGTCAGGCATTTATGGTAGAGTGGCCAGACAGAAGCCACTCCTCAGTAAAAGGCACATGACAGCCCGCTTGGACTTTGCTAGAATGCACCTGAAGGACTCACAAACCAGGAGAAACAAAATTCTCTGGTCTGATGAAATGAGGATCGAACTCTTTGGCCTGAATGCCAAGCGTCATGTCTGGAGGAAACCAGGCACCGCTCACCACCTCGCCAATACCATCCCTACAGTGAAGCATGGTGTTGGCAGCATCATGCTGTGGGGATGTTTTTCAGCAGCAGGAACTGGGAGACTTGTCAGGATCAAGGGAAAAATTAATGCAGTTAAGTACATCGAAATCCTTGATGAAAGCCTGCTCCAGAGCGCTCAAGACCTTCGACTGGGGTGACGCTTCATCTTCCAGCATGACAATGACCCTAAGCACACGGCCAAGAAGAAAAAGGAGTGGCTTCAGGACAAGTCTCTGAATGTCCTTGAGTGGCCCA
The DNA here is from genome assembly GCA_962446985.1 of Xyrichtys novacula. Lineage (NCBI taxonomy): Eukaryota > Metazoa > Chordata > Actinopteri > Labriformes > Labridae > Xyrichtys > Xyrichtys novacula. The sequence continues at coordinate 19,303,152 of OY660886.1, forward strand.
GCCAGAGCCCAGACTTGAACCCGATTGAACATCTTTGGAAAGACCTGAAAGTAGCTGTGCACCGACGCTGCCCATCCAACCTCACTGAGCTTGAGAGGATGTGCAAGGAAGAATGGGGAAAAACTCCCCAAATCCAGGTGTGCCAAGCTTGTTGCATCGTACACAAGAAGACTGGAGGCTGTAATCGCTGCCAAAGGTGCTTCGACCAAGTATTGAGTAAAGGGTGTGAATACTTATGTATATGCAACATTTGAGTGTTCTTATTTTTAATAAATTTGCAAAATGTTCTAAAACAAGTTTTTCGCTTTGTCATTATGGGGTATTTTGTGTAGAATTTTTGAGGGAATAAGGGAATTTAATCCATTTTGAAATAAGGCTGTAACATAACAAAATGTGGAAAAAGTGGAGTGGTATTAATACTTTCCGGATGCACTGTATACTGCAGCCTGTCACCAGAGGGTGCTGTTCTTGCGGTGGCTTCACCCAGTGAGGAGGCAGATGGGGTCCATTCTTTATACAGTCTATGGTCTGAACCCCTTGACAACAATTGTTATTAATGTCTGTATAACAAGAGCAACACCAGAGCCAAGCAGAGCGCACGCATCATGTCATATCAATCCGCAGAAAGTAGTCCTGGCTTATTTTCCTTCTGCTTATTAACACTTCTGATGTACCACATTATCAAACAGGTGACAAGTCAGGACTGCAGGTGGGTGAGTTTAGTACCCAGACTCTTCTACGACAGAGCCGTGCTGTTGTCATACGTTTATATTGTGGTTTAGTGTCCTCTTGCTGTATTACGCAAAAGCAGAGTCTGGATGGCAGCATAAGTTGCTCGAAAACTTTGACTGTGCAGCAATAATGGCGTTTTAATAAATACCATGGTATCCTCATACCATTGAAGGTGCTGGCTATTGAACTGTATGAGCCAGGCTGACCTTCCTTACCCTCTTTAGAGCGGGGATGCAATGACCATGATTTCCAAAAAGATTGTCAGTCTTTGATTTGTCAAACCACAGAGTCATGTGACTACCTTGTCACAAATTAATGTATTTATTTAGTTGTGAGTTGTTCCTCCGGGTGAATTTTCAAGCATTACACAGCTTTAACAGTGTTTTGTTGTTCCTGTTCCAGCTCTTTTGTTAGTAAATTAAAAATGAGAGTATATATTTTTCATGTAAGACTAAATTTCATTCTGCAACAAAACAGCGTCCCCTCTCTTATGAAATGGGGGGTGTAGATTATAATTATTAAGAATTAACCACAGAGAGAAAATCCATCAGTCAAATCATGATCGACTAATTATCAGGACCCAGAATACGTAAGGCATGACGGGGGAGAGGAAGAGTGAACAGGCAGAACCGAGAGAAGAGGAGAGAGAAAACGAGTGTCAGAGGGAGGAACGCATTAGATACCAGCCAAAGGGCAACGAGTTTGAAGTCACGACTCCTCTGATTTGTTTGGCTTTATCTGCCACTGATAAATCGGGTCAAATAGCTGAAGAGGAGGAAAAGAATGATGAAAAAAAGAGAATACAGAGTATCTCATCTCTCCAGCAGGGGCTTCAGTTGGAAAGAGGGAAAAAAATTGTATCAATTAGCGAGCCTCTTTCAATCTCTGTGCTGGCTTCGGAAAAATATGGGATTGGTCTAAGGGATGCAGTCTTTTTTTTAATCCCAACTCTCTGATCAACATTTGCACTTAGTACTGGGCATCTGCCAGCAAGTACCACTCATGAGTGAAGGCACACATTAACACACACATTCTGAGAATAGAGCTGGAATGGAGATGGTCTAGGCTTGTTTCACAGCCATGGATTAAAAATAATCCTGTAAAAAAAGTCTTTAAATTTTCCATGAGAAGGAAGTTTTTCAGTAGAGCTATTTTCAGATAAGACCCAATTTCCAAGTCTCTGAACTGACTATTTGATAACTGTTAGTTACTCCATCATACCCAGTGTTTTGCAATAGTGTCGCCTGACCACTTACAAAGACTGCTTTTGATGCTTTTTGCAAAGATTTCCCTCTGATCTGAGTTATGTTCCACCATCCCCAAATCTGCAACAATCATGGCTGGACCAATATTAAATTATAACTATTAAACATATCTATGATTTGACATGCTGATTGGGAGAACTGCAAGGACAGTCAGGTAAGAGCTTTGAGGGCTAAAAAAATAGTCAGCAGGTAGTATGAAGTTAAATGGATGTCAGAAATAAATGAAATTTTAGCAACAACATGAGAGTAGGGCTGCACAATTTTGGTCAAAAAATAAAATCCTGATTTTTTCTCTGAAAACTATTTTGATTTTGATCTTTTATTTATAGACAACTTTAACAAACTTCACTTAAATAAGTTTTTCTATTATCTCTCAAAAACCACCGAAAATGATGTAGTACATAAGCCAAGCCAGTAAGTGGCGCTGTAACGCTGCCGGGGAAATGCACAAAAGACAGAAGAAGAGTACGGAGCATGCTTATATATAGGTTGTTTTGACCAGACATGCGCAGGCGCTATAGAGGAGTTGCGCTGTGTGTCATATAATCCAGGGCTCTCAAGTTTCACGCATTCAGCGTGTGACACACGCATTCCCACACATTGAATTTCTCACGCATTTAAATGAACATGGTGATGTCCACCAAGTTGCACCTCTTTAACTATTGAACAGGTAGGAATAAAGTGAGTTCCTCCGAGAGTTTAGAAGCTGTGTGCCACGCGCAAGCCAATCAAATAAAGTATATCTACTGAACAGCCAATCAAAAAGCACCATTGCTGTGTCCGGGTAGATTTTGATATCTCTCGGTTTGACTACAGAAGAAGACAGACACTCGCCGAAATAGAGCAGGTTTCATAAGGACGAGAAAGACCCGATGATTACGGTAAGTCAGTAACCTACACATGCAGAGACCTCAACACGTCATGGCATATAAACTCATATGATAAACTAAAGCCCTATGCTATTGCTATTAACAGCTGCATTGATGAATTTAGTACAGCAACATGTCTGCAGCAGCAAAACAAAAGCCATTTCCAGCCATTTTCCCCTCCACAAAAGCAGCATTTCTCATACATTCTTTTTAAAGTTCTGATACTCATGACAGTGTAATGCTGATGTATTAAAGGATTAAGTATCTCCATGTTTGTGGAACCTATACTAAAGTACAATACATCTAAATGCTCCACAGTGCTGATTTTAACAACTCTCCTCCACAACAGGTAACTTTACTAGTTTATTTTTTTTCTTAATGTGGCCCTCATACTACATTGTATTTATTAGATTATTATACTAATAATTATCTTCAATCACAAAAAAAAAAAATCTCACTCTAAGCTTAGTTCAAAACTTGAGAGCCCTGTATAATCATTTCGAAAGATGCAGACAGGTATCCACAAGGAGATGAAATGGTAGTCATATACGGATCTATGTACTCTCTGACCTGTTTTCAAAAAGTACCGTTTACAGTCACCAGAAACGCAGTTTCCGCGTGAATGAATGCTGATACGACAAAAAACGTTTGCGTTTACTCCTGAACTCAATCCCATATGGACGGGTTGACAGATTTTGCAGAGGGGAGTGGTTTGCTCTTCATTAGAAACTGCAAAGCATACCAATTTCACATGACTGACTTGCACTTGTCCTATTTAGCCACAAAACGATCGTCTTCATTTGCAAACGCCATTTTGTTTACACTGGTATGTGTGTGAACTGGGGAGCCTACAGTGGCCTGGAGGCGCGGGACATGATAAAGAGGAAAAGCGATTCAACAATTTTAATTTTTTTTTACATTGCCATAATCAAATAATCCAATTACGATTTAGAATCTATTAATTGTGCAGCCCCAAACATGATAGATTACCCAGTGTTTCCTGTAAAACAGATCAATCAAACTGATTAGGAGAAGAGCTGGACACAAACTGCTACCACAACTAACAAAGCAATAATTCTGTTTAGCTTGATGTCCATCCTGCAATCCGCCATGTTTGCTTACTCTGAAGTTATGTAGGACCAAGACAGCAAGGTGTTCAGATGTTTCTGGTTTAAAGAGTCTGCAGTCCAGTTATTGGTTAAAAGAGTTTGTTGTGTGTGGTGCTTTTTTTTTCATTCTCACTTATCATAAACTCTTTGTGCTTCTGGATGAAGGTTCTTGTGATGCAGTTAAATAGCACATCAAAATACATTCGTATGGCCAATATACTAATAGTGCACATTAGCTGTCATTGTGTGTGCACAGTTAATGCCTCATCGTGAAAACCAGTCAGTTCCTTGGGTTGCTATATAAGTCTGAAAGCTACTAATTCTTTTATGATGTCCACAATTTCATTCATGTTAAGTACGTCCCTGTTTTTTGTTGTTTGTGAAGAGCTTCTCATTTGCAGTGAATGGGCTGTTGCTCTTCACTTATTTAACATTCAAATTTTCATAAAAATGGAATTCAAAACACCTCTCAAATAACTTTCCTGTACCCATTAATAACATATTTTTTTCTTCCAAGCATCCAGCATCAGTCAAATGTACAACCAAACTTTCAAGGTTGAAAATCATGTGGGTGTTGCAATCAAGGAGCAATCACACTGTTACAGGAGTCTTTGAAATGACCTGCTGTGGGAGACGAAGCAGGAAAAATTCAATATCTGATTTTGACGTCAATAAATCACCACTACTTTAATCCAGGGAGATAACTTTGATTGCTATAAACAAACAGCAGGAAGATCTAGAGGTGCCCGAGCTCTACATTGTGAATCACTCTCAGGAGTGAACAGCAGTTTGGCTGTTTCAAATGATGACTCTTTGTATGTGAAAACACATGATTGTGTCTGGAAACTACAATGCATGTACAGCAAGAGGAGACACAATAACAGAAAAGACTGAACTGAGGAGAAGCAAAGATATTAGTGTGACAAAGACAAATGAGGATAACGTTCTACTACACCTTTAGCACAGTTTCAATATATTTGAATGGGGTAAAATTATTAGATAAAAAATATATATATATCATGAAATGTCATTATTCCAAAAGAAATTCTAAATTGTAAAGCTCATTGATTGAAGTGCTGAGGGTTGTAACTATGCTGTAGAGAGCTTCACACCACATTGCACTGCATCGATACAGCACAGCCTTGTATATTGAACCAGCCATCACCTTGTCTCCTCCCGAGGTCCTGGACTGTGCGCTGGTTTTGTCACTGCTCTTTAACTGAATTTGGTGTGAATGTACTTTAAATTCCTAAGAATAGAAAAGTTCAACTTCCCTAAAAACGAAGCGATTAAAATTCTAGCACAACCCTTCACCGAATACACATACTGTATCCTCTTGTGGCCATTCAGACATGCCGGCTTTCAAAATGAAGCCGCTGAGTGACACTGTTGAGAAATCCCCCTGCAGCACAGCAGCAGCATCATGGAAAAGACATCCTTTCTCATCACACTTAGAGCCGAGTGAAAGTATTCTGCCACACACCTCTAAGTTTGATGGAGTCCAGAAATAGCTCTGTAAATCTCTCTGGAAAATGGGATTCCTCCAAATAAGCCGATGACTTCTATGTGCTGCTGTAGCTGGAGAGGGAAGAACTCTGAAACTCTGAACCCCCCCCCCCCCAAAAAAAGCTCCACTAATAAATCATTTACAGCTCTAAATAGTGTTCTCCGGCATTTATTTTTCAACTTTGTTCATCCGAGTACAGATCGTGTTGACTTCACAGTTCTCCACCTCTTGCAACAGTCTCAGACAACGAGCAGTGAGCTCAATGTACATGAGTAATAGTTGCATATTTTGGGAAATGCACAGTAAAGGGGGGAATAGATATCCTCTAGCTCTGCCTCAGGGCTGAAAATAATCTGTAAACCAACTCTAGTTGAGTCATCAAACTTTTCTGTATAATATGTTCATGAAACTATAAACCCAGCTGTGGTATCTAGGAGAAACAAAGTGCTTTCCAAGGGACGTCAAGGTCCAGCAGTCGGTATTCTATTACAGACCTGAGAATTAAACACTTGTTTTTATGCTAATATACATATGCTGATCAGAGGGCAGCAGTCAAACCTATCAATCACTTTCACTTAGGGTTGGTCAGTGACAAGGTATAAAGGTATACTGGCGATGTCTTTCAAAAGCAACAGTATCAGTTTTAACACCGTCATAGCCCGGCGCTATGTTTTGTATGCCCAGACTTTTGTTACCGTAACTTTGTCAAAGTTTGTCCGATCAGAAACATTTCAACAGTGTTGGAAAATTGTGGGCATGCGCCTATATAGGATTTACTACGGTAGCCGTAACCATATGAAGTAGGCTGTCATTGCAAAACACAGGAAGTAACTGCAGAGCGCTACACAGCTTCTCAGCAATGTAACTCCTTGAAACTTTGCTCAATCTGAAAAATTCCAACACTGACAGACAGCTGAGTATCTGTGCTTTCTGTCAACATATGATGCATGGTATAAATCACAGTAATCTTGAACAGTGCCACCAAAACTGCAACTTTGACAGGGGTGAGGGAGAAAAAGAGAGTGGAGAAAGAGAGTGAAGTAAGACAGAGCAAGCACAATAGTGTTTTTTTTTTTTAGAAATATAGAACAATAGAAATCTGTTCTGGATGGTTATGTTAATTTAATTGTTTGACTGTTGTGCACTTTTTAAACTATTTCTAATAAAAGTTGCTAATATTGTACACCTTATGTTGTTATTGTTTCATTATGAGTGTTTAGTATTTAGTTTCTGAATGGTGTAGGCACAAGCCAACGGTTTGGTAATGCTGTCTGAGCCTTAAGTCATAATTCTTAATTAGTCATGGTAATACTGTATATGACGGAAAAACGTGGAGACAGTTTGACGGTATCAAAATGTGGATACCACCCAACCCTACTTTCACACGGACAAATATCCTCACAGCATGCACAGTGTTCAGTGTCAGCAGACATTGTTTTTTAATTTGCCTTGTGAGAGCAGGTATCAGCTGATGCAAACATCCAGTGGTTATCTTTTCATTCCTTTCATTGACTCTTCAATCCGCTAGCCAATTCATAGGTCTACCTCTGATTGTCACATTTACATGAGGCTTAACAATAGATGTGACACAAACCTGATCAGGCATTATAGTTAACCACTTTCGAAACACACAGCTGTGTGACAGGTATGCTGGATTGATGGTATTTGTTAAATGGCATTTCCAGATGTTGTCTGAACGAGGCGAGGTCATTTTCTCCAACCTACTATTAGCAAAATGAAGTAGCCAAATGCTAAGTTAAAGAATGGTTTCCTGGCAGAAATCAGACTACCATGTCTCTTACTCTCAGCCTAAGGGATAGCGAGTTTCTTCTTCGAGCTGAACATTTTTATTAAAAGGAGATTTTCAAATCCATTTCAAAGGTCTCACAAACGTCTGACCTTCAAAGGAGAGTTTGCTGAATGAGTCATCGACAAATGAAATCTGAATACTTTCAGGAGACGCCAGTCTGAATAGCTTTGTTGAATCGGTCGGCTGAGATTCTGAAGTCAGGGCATCTTGGTGATGTTGTCTGAGTCAAAATGATTTTCACAATAGGTGCTGCAGATTCCTCACCTCTGTGTGACCTTTCTGTTGAGTTAGACAGTAAAAGTCTAATCTGGTAACAATATTCTTAAAGCAGCCTCATCCCAGAAGGAGACATTCAGTCTGTTTGATACAAATGACTCCTGACTGCTTTAGTCTCAACCAGATGTTATCTGTTCTGTTCAAGCAGCACTGCTTGTATCCTCGTCTCTCACGCTAATAGGAGGATTAATCCCTGACAGCCCAGACGCAGAAAGGTGAGCCGTTCTGCCTGTTTATGAATTCATGTCAAGAAAAGAGATTAGCTCAAAAATGTTTTCCTTTTTAGCGGGGGGAATCAAGAGGAAGCTAGAATTTAATCTGCTTGGGAGGAGGCTGTCTCAGGCCACAGCACCAGGATTGTGTGTGTTTTAAAAACACTACGAACAGGGGCTCAGAGGGGATGACAGAGTGTATAAACCACCTGCAGTTAGAGAGGATGCAGGAAGCTGTCAGTGTCTTTCAGCACATCACTGCTGCTCAGGTGGCAGCTACACTGTGATAGCACATCCCACTAAATGACAGGCAATTATCACTGAAAGAGTCAAGCATCAGTGCAGGTTTACTTTTCCATTCCAGGGTGGCAGAAGAGTCTTTTCATTTCAGGAAGCCATGTAGAACCAATCCTATCATTTAAAACAGGTGATAAACAGACCACAGACATGGATTCAGTCTCAAACTTACAAACTTTTGAATCACTGACTCTGAACCTTACATTTGCACGCGCCTAAATATCAGAAGAAGCACAATCTGATTCCTCTGTAAAAACATCTGTATTCCTCTGACTCATTTGGATCTACAGAGTTCTGTATCTACAGAGTTCTGTATGGAGCAGATGATCCATGAATAAACTGAACAGAAAGACCAGATAGCAGTGGCTCAGTGTTAAAGTCACTCATCTCTCATGAGGTCCCAATGGATTGCTGCTGCAGACATGTTGCTGCCTGCGTCAATCGCACCTCTGACCATTCTCTCCCCTTTCTAAACCTAATGCAGTCTCGGCAGATGACTGTCTTACATGAGTCTGGTTCTGCTCGAGGTTTCTGCCTGTTACAGAAAGTTTTTCCTCTTCACTAGGGTTGGGTATCGTTTGATTTTGAACGATTCCGATTTCCATTCCTCATTTCGATTCCGATTCTCATCGGTTCTCTATTTCGATTCTTTTAAAAGGCAGGATATCAAAAAAAAAAAAAAAAGCAAAGGTTGGATGAGGGCGCTAACCGGAGCTCTTCTTTTTGGATGACATTTCTGAACTTCTCCATGAATTTTTAAATCATATTAACTTTTTAAGAACTTTACTATGAATTTCTCAGGGCTATTTTCAACCAGTATATAAATATAAATTTTTGTTGTCAGGTCGTTTGTCTATGAAAAAGTACAAGGGCTAACGTTAGTTGGATATTTAAGTTTACTCACCGTACACAGTACAATTTGTTTACCGCTTCAAAGTTAGCAGAGGACAGAAGTAATTTATTGTTTCACTTATCTGATCCTGACTGGTTAGCGGAAGACAGGTGTTGTGCTGTAGAATGCACCCCTGCTGTAGAATGCCTCCCCTCCACTCATTAGCTCCTCAAAGTGGAAGACAATGATCTCATATTAAAAAAAAACACAAGTATTAGATCATGAAAACATGTCTAATGGAGCAGTAAACTTTTGTTTTGTTTTTATGTGTTTAAAAAATGCACACATAGAGGTGACTTGGGTATATAAACTGTACAGTAAGCTGTTAAGGTAGAGAACATTATATTTTCGGGACAGTAAATATTCCCAATCAGAGGGCTATTGTTTTCTGGCATATCTGAATAGCCTGAATGAAATCGTTAAAGGCACACGCGTTAGTTTCCGTTCAACGGTAAGGAAAACTTGGATTGTTTCGCCTTGTCCTGTACTTTCAACTGTGCTCCTGTCAGGGGTGCATTCTACGGCAGGGGTGCATTCTATGGCACAACACCGGCGAAGCGCGTCAAAGATGAGCACTCAGGTATTTCTTTCTCCTCCATGAATCCTGAGGTGTTTAATCATGTTGGTCGTTTACCCTCCTTTGCATGATCTAACTATATTGCTAATGTTGCATTGAGATAAGAGCTCATTCTTCCTGCTAAAGTTAGCCAAACTTTTGACCAACGAAGAAGAAGCTGCCGAACACCAACGAGGACGGGGCGTATGAGACGAAGCCACACACAGAGAGAGGAGAGAGACAGAGCGAGAGAGTGCATTGTAACCCACAGTGGCTGCATTGCTGTGGGTTGCAATGTACTTTCTCTCTCTGTCTCTCTTCACTTTCTGTGTGGCTTCGTCTCATACGCTCCATCCTCGATGGTGTTAAGCGGCTTCTTCTTCGTTGATTTTTGGCATCGAAACTTGGAATCGAAATTTAAATTTTTGAACGATACCAGAAGAATCGAAATGTTAGTCCCGGTCCCCATCGATACCCAACCCTACTCTTCACTGTAACTTGATAAAAGCTGCAAAGTGTTTCACTCCTGTGGTTAAAGATAGGATGGGAGGGTCTCAGTCTAATCCCATCTGGTCTTGAGCAGCCTTTGTGTTAAGTATCTTGGTATAACATACCAATTCTGGGACAATGTCCTTGTGTCCCGGCTTGGCTAAATTAATAAACTGAGAGCAGATTGGATTTTTTGGGGATTTCACGTGTTGAGATTTGTGAGTTTTGCAATTTGGTATAATTTCTTTACTCCACTACTTTTTTTTCCTATTAGAAACAAAAACAAGGGTGGGGGTGGGGTGCTCTTCAGTCATATATTAACCTTCTAATGCCATGAGAACTGGTGTTAAATCATATCCTAAAATGACTCTACATGTAATTCATTTCCGTAAATGTTTTTTTAGAACAGTTTGGATACAGCATTACTCTCTCCTCTTGTCCAGTATCACGTATGCGAGTGCAAGCACAGTTAAGTTTTCTAAAAAATGACATTACGTATCCAAAAGAATATCAGGTATGAGCTATAAATGGTCCTACTTGTTGCAGCTGTAGTTCCACAAATTCTGCAGGGCTAGGATTGGGAAGAAATATGTCAAATCAACATGTTTGTAGAAGTATTTGGAGAAATAAATTTATCTAAACAATAAAGGTAGACTTCTTTCTCTGTTGCTACCTGACAGCTAAAGTTGAGCTGAGACGGTGAAGCAGCTGACTTAGCCACTTATCGACAAAAATCCTGGTACGTTGGTGCACACTAGCTCACTTTATTTTTATTTTCTTTATTTAGTTTGGTTAATTCTTTTTGTTAGTTGGGTATGAGTTCCACTCTTAGCTGTGATGCCTCTTCAAGGTTTTACGATTTAGTTAATGCCCTGTGGCTTTTGGGTTCATTTGGAGAGTCGATTTCAAATTGTTATTTTCAAAAGCTTTAACATTACGCTGTTAGTTAACTGTCATTTTTCCTTAGCTCATCTAACTCTAGCTAGCTGAGGATGGAGTGAACGTGTAAATATTGTGGTTTTATTAGTGAGAAAATAATTATTTCTTACAGGACGTCGATGATGAAGGAGGTTCGTACAATGATGTGCCAGGGGGGATCCTCTACCATGAACAGGAAAACATATGAGGCCAAGGCTTTGTTAATTTCTTTTGTTTTTGAAAATAGATATGCTCAATAAATTAAAAAAAGGGATCAATGTAATGTTGCACTGCTCTATTGATTGAATTACATTCTGAGTTTTAATCTAAAGATGTTAAGTTTGTTCAGTTAAACTACACAATTGCTTTTCTGAGTATTTCTTCAACCAAATCGCTGTGAATCTCTGGCAGAACCAAACAGCAGGTTCAGAAACAGTGAGATGTCATATCTAATCAATCCAAGCTCCGTCCCCGGAGCTCCGCTATGCAGGCCATACTCTGCATATCGAAGAGAAATAGAGAGGATGATCGCAGAACATGCGTGTGCATTAGCGAACTGCAATGCTTGTAAGAAAGCTAATTATTAAATTAACTTTCATCGTGTCCTTAAAGACATAAGTGTCTGAGAGCTAAAAAGCTCCTATTTTACCTGCCCCTTCTACTACACTGGCAATGTTAGGCTGCAAGCTAGTGGTGGGCAAAACCGGTCATTTCAGTGAACCGGATCATTCCGGCTCGTTCAGTAAAAATACCCGTTCATTTCGGTCAATTGGTCGTTAGTCAGTCCGTTCGCTCATGTTCACGTTCGTTCAGTGAGTGAACGTACTGACTTGACACGGCTGATCGGGTTTATGCAGGGGGAGATCTGTTCAGACTCTAAACGATCGAGAGCCTCTTAGCTCCCTTTGTGACAATAACATCAAGTATTTCCAACAGATACATCTTTGCTGACATTCAAAACACAGAGAGCTCTAAGGATACGTATTCAACAGCTGTGCGACTTGGGACAATCTCATGCGCATTTTTTTGAAAGTTTCCAGGTAACAGGGTCACTTTTTACACCGAAACACCGGCATGTTGACCACGCTAAACCAAGCTATATAGCTAGGCTAGCACATTACGCATTGGTACTAATTCAAACGGTGGCTGAATACAGATGTGTCTGTACACAGACACCGTACTGCATCAGGATATTTTGCTGGACAAACGCATCCGGCTGCCTCAAGCAACCCCGCGTGCTCTTATCAACCACTGTTTGTTAGCTTAGCATGCTAGACCTTCTGCTAGTGAGTCTCTGCCTCTGGCTGCAGCAGCAGCTGTGTGCCTGTGTGTGTGTGTGTGTGTGTGTGTGTGTGTGACTGTCCCGCTCCCTAGGGCTCGGTTGTCGGCTCGTGCAGTGGCCGTGGCACTGTTTGTTGGACTCGTGAGTACAGATACCCCCCGCAAGAGACTGCCTTATAGTTTATTTTATTCAGTACATCCCGTTGCGTTCACAAGTCGGTCGGCTAGTGACAGGCTGACAGCACCTCGCAGAGAGTGAACGCTTGTACTCAGTCAGTCTGAGAGTCGGTCAATCTCTCGGTCAGACCGAGCTGACTGAAAAGACGGAGACCGAGTCGGTCATCGGTCCTGGTCTTTCAGTCAGCTCAGTACTGCTGCTGCTTCTCTAAGGCCCACCCACCCACAGAGCGAGGCGCAACGATAGGATAAGACAGGCAAGCACGGAGTTAGTCCTGCCCTAAGGAACGGTGAACTGACTCTTCAGCCAATCAAAAGAACTGAACGGATCATTTAGGGGGGGGTGACCTCGTTCATTTTGTTCACCAAAAAGAACTAGTTCTTTTGATCCGTTCGTTCATGACCGACACACCACTACTGCAAGCTAACGTGAAGCTGATTGTGCAGAGCAGTGCTGTCTCCGTCCACAACTTAGAGGCGAATCGCTAATGATCTACTGGAGCTCTGCAGAAGAAAAGCCCTTGAAAATGACACCGGTAATGTGATTTTTGGTAAAAACTTCATAATCACAATTTAAAGACCACTGAGAACACTATAAGTAGTAAAAGAAACAATGATCGGAGTGGGATTTTAAAAAAATATAAGGCAATGAGTTATCTTGATTTCTTTTAAGTAGAGTCTACTTATCTGGGTTTACAGTGTCTATACAAAACTGATCAATTGAAATCTCCACAATAAAAACTGTTTTGAAACTAATCCCATAAAACAGTAACCTCGTGGGTGACTCAGTTTGTGTCCAATCCCTCTTAAATGTGCACCATTGTAATGTAATCTCCAAACCAGAGGAGAAAGAGTTTTTCAGCAAACCTCAATCTCTAAACAAGTATACGCTTTACTGGGCTCACACAAAAGGCAAAGCTGTACAAGGGTTGATTCTGTGAATAAAAACATTTTACCTGATAGAAAGTGAAATGGAAACAAGCCCAAAATTGAGTTGCAGCTTTTTTTTCTACTTGGATTACATTCCTACATGCTTCAAAGTAATCTCCTTCCACCTAGCCTTAAAAACCACATTTGACGTCATACTGTGTGAGCAGGCACAGACTGAATGAGTTCAGTGCACTGCCCTAGTACACTCTCTGACTGAGGCTGCTATCACACCTGAATTTTACATCAAGCCTGAGTCACCCAGTCCATTAGCGCAGCCGGCACTTGGACAGGGTGCTATTTTTGTACATCAAGTTCCCTGAAACTTCACTTAAATTATTAGAAAGGTGGAGGGAGTGTCTGTCAGTTCACTGCACATTTTTAGCATAGCTGGAAAGCGTTGACCGTCGCGTGACAAGGTGTGTGGCAAACACTCAGTTTTAATTTCTTTTAAAACAGCTCAAACGGCTTCAGCCTGCACATAAGATCCTGTTAACATCTGACAGCTCAGACCAGAATGATCTGCCACCTCCCTCCTCCACCCCTAAGGAAAACTTAAAGTGTGACTTAGAAGAGCAGAAATCACAGTGTCAGCCTTGGTTATTAAAAGCAACACAGCTGATGGTAAGTCATGCAATATCAAAACACATCTATCCAGCATGCTATAATCTTTTGGTCATATTTAATTAAAAATAATGAGCAAGACCAGATAAATGATTTGATGTGAGTGGTTCAGCCACAGGACAATGTAGTAATGTTTAACAAAACAGTCAGTTGTTGGTTGATTCATCACACAGGAGCAACTAACAGATTGTGAACTGTGGTAGATTCTTGACTAAAAAGCTGCGCTCTGATTTAATTTCCTGAGATGTGCCGGCAGTTCAAAAAGATGTCAGCGAGAAACAATGACCCACATACACGGCAGGCCAAAAGTTTGGAAGCAAGGCCATTACAGGCCGATCAGTTGTGAGTAACTTCAAGTTTTTGTTCACAATGCCTTTTTTTTAAATCCAGTATGAGTTTTATGTATTTTGGGATGTATTTACTCCATGATCAGATGTTGCTTTCATGGAAATGCACCATTTTACTCCATTTACCTTTAGATATACATTGATGTTAACAGACCATTGCTAAATATATGTCAGCAAAAGATAAGGGCTTAGTTTTAGGGTTGAAAACATTTGCAAAGGTCACAACTTCAGTGCAAAAACAAAAAAACAAATCACAGTTGGATTATTCACTTCAACTTTTTGGCTTTTGAGAGTCTGCATACAAAAATCCTAATAAATCTCAACTGCGTTCAAACTACCGCAAAAATGGCTAGAAAGAAGCAACTGAGTAAAGAAACAAAAGTACAGATTTGTACATTGAGGAAAGAAGGATACACAGAAAGAGAAACTGCAAACGCCTAAAGCTGTTTAACAAAGGAGTCCACTACACTCTGAAGAGACTAGAGGAACCTGGAAGTTATGATGATAGAAAAAGACCTGGAAGAAAGAGAGTGACTACAAAAGCAGAGGATAAACACATCATTGTCACCAGTAAGAGAGATCGGCAAAAGACAGCACCAAAAATAAGGGAGGGAATCAACATGACAAGGTTGAAACCCATATCTCTGACATCTGTGAAAAGACATTTGAGAAAGGCTGGTCTGAAGGGTTGTGTATCTGCAAAAAAAAACTACTTCGTCCACAGAACAAGAAAAAGAGATATGAGTGGGCAAAAGCTCACAAAAATTGAACTTATAATGACTAGAAACAAGTTTGCACTGTTTGGTTCAAAACGCAGAGTCTATGTCCGCAGAAAAACTGGTGAACGTCTGAAAGCACCATGTGTTACACCCACAATTCAGCATGGAGGTGGTAGTTCCATGGTATGGGGATGTTTTGCAGGTGATGGAGTAGGAGATTTGTTTGAAGTATAGGGTATCACGAAGAAGGAACAGTACCACTCCATCCTCCAGCACCATGCTGTTCCATCTGGACTCAGACTTGTGGCTCATAAGTTTGTTTTGCAGCAAGACAATGACCCTAAGCACTCTGCCAAGCTCTGTCAGGGTTACCTAGACACAAAAGAAGAGGAAGGTGTTCTTCAAAAGATGGTTTGGCCCCCTCAGTCTCCAGACCTTTCTCCAATTGAGCTTGTGCGGGATGAATTGGATTGATCGGTCAGAAAAATGTGTCCCACGAATCAGCAGTCTCTTTTTAATGAACTTAAGAAAGCTTGGAATGCAATCCCTGGAATACACCTTAAAAAACTTGTGGAACAAATGCCTGGAATGCCAAGCTGTTGTTAAAGCCAGAGGAGGTTACTTTAAAGAAAGCAAAGTCTAAGCAACAATAACTCAAATACCTAATCATTATAGTCAAAATGTCTTCTGATAAGTTGCTCTTTACACAATAGTCATGTTTTTTTATGTTGCAAATTATATGAAACTATGATCTTTTTTGTACAAATCTGATCTTGCTTCCAAACTTTTGGCCTGTAGTGTATATGCCAGCCAAGATGAATCTCATCTGTGCTGTTTGGCTCAGGGTGACTGTGCTGATGAAAACTGAACAGAAAAGACGCCTGAACTGTTCAATCCCAAATATGTAGTGCAGGGTGTCAAATCCTGTCAAGTCTTAACTGCCATTAAACAAAAATTATTTAACCAGAGTAGTGTCAGTGTTGGAAAAGCATTCCATGCCTGCACTAAAAACAACAACAGAGCTCTGCAACATTAGAGAGAACATTCAGTGTTGCAGCAAGTCCCAGCAGTTTAATCAGCATCCAGCTGTGAATCAGTCACATGCAAACCATCAGTGTTAATAGGATGATGTGAAAGAATGTTCAGCCATCACGGAGGACAGCAGGCTACACTTTCTCAGTGAGCTGACACTGATTACAGAATTTATCAAATGGTCCGACCCCGACACTGATGAAGACCCCTGCTTGTTTTTGTAGAGTTTTGTCATTAAAAGGGTAAATGTTATGCAAACGTGAGGGTAAGGCTACACAATTACTCATTTGAACTTGACCTGCAACACCACTCTCTTAGTTTCAAGGACTAGACTCTGATAACCATCTACCTATGCAGCCCCTTATACAAAGGGGACAACTGACCACTGTGCAGGCAGTCTCTGTATCTGTGTCCCAAGTTGCAATCCTGTCAACATCACAGATACTCGGTAAATGCTCGATTTTAAGACCCACTCCGATGAAAATCATGTTTTTCTGGTTGTCTACATGTTCATATGGCATTTTTCTGATGCTACAGGACATATCATAAGAAAGGTAAGTGTGAAATTGCATTTCTGAGTATTTCTGCATTCAAATCACTGTGAATCTCTGGCAGACCTTAACGGCAGGTTCAGACACAGTGAGATTTCCCACGTCACAAATCCAAGCCCCGTCCCCGGAGCTCCGCTACGCAGGCCACACTCAGAGAAATAGAGAGGACAATCACAGAACACGTGTGTGCGTTAGCGGATTGCAAACTTGTGAGAAAGCTAATTATAATATTTACTTTCATCATGTCCCCAAAGACATTAGTGTCCAAGAGCTGAATAGTTCCTGTTACCTGCTACTTCTCCTACACTGCAAATGTTAGGCTGCAAGGTAGCGTGAAGAGGAGCGTAAAGAGGAGTGTGCAGAGCGGTGCTGTCTCCGCCCACGACTCAGAGGTGAAGCGCTTATGATTGAAATAATGAAAATGATAATGATACAGGTGGCGGGATTTTGGCTAAAAGCTTAATAATCACTATTTAAAGACCACTGAGAAAACTTAAAAGTCTCACTCTGGTTGTTTTTTTGTTCAAATACTTAAAGTGTACTATTTTGGGGACAGGATGAAAGTTAACATTGTAATTAGCTTTCTTACGAACATAGCAATCCACTAATGCAGACACTTGTTCCGCGATCATAACAGGGCTCAGGGGGTGGAGTTTGGGTCTGCTACGTGGGAAATCTTACTGTGTTTGAGCCCGCAGTTTTGATCTGTGAGAAATTCACAGCGATTTGAGTGCAGAAATACTAAGAAATGCAATCTCGAACTTATTTTTCTCATGATATGTCCTGTAGCATCAGAGAAATGCCATATGAACATGTAGACAAGAAAAACATGATTTTCATCGGAGTGGGTCTTTCAGTAGTTAAAAAAAAAATCGGAGTGGGACTTCAAAGGCAGAGGTGTCTTTATCTCTGTGCTTGTTAACATTGTGGGCATGCATATTACTTCAGTAACAGAACCACAAATAAGACACAAATAAAACAGAGTCCTTCAAAGTGCAAACCAGAGCACCAATTATACCCTTTTTCATGTTCAGACCTTTATCCAGCCACTGGGGGATCTAAATAAGCATACCAACAAGACTAACGTTTGGAGTTCATATGTCTGTGGTTAAGACTTATGTCACTGATGCTGTGGATCAGGCTGTGACTGTGTGTAGTGATTACATCTTAAAGGGCAGGAGAGGAAATGTCCACAGAGGCTCGAACTACAGTGACACTGTTACAAAAAAGGGCTAACAGTCTTCCACCTTGGATTAAAGTGTGTTTTCACACTGAGTTCAACTGCCAACTGTTAAATTTGACCGGGTGAAATTCATTGCACCCACCAAAAAAAAATGATTATCCTAGTGTATGGAAGTTTTCATGCAGCCTTGGAATGGTCTTAATAACTATTTCTGCAGGATCTTTAAAAAATTCTATCCGAGAGAATTTCTGAGCAACAAGCAAATCTGTGTCAGATCAAAAACTGAAACGTATTGACAATTTGTTGCAAGGCCTTTTGGGGTGGCTGTGATAATCAGGCATTCCCTAAAGACACCCATATTAAACTTTAAACTTTACAGCAGAAACCTGTTTACAGTCAAGAACATTGTCATTACACACCAAGACATCAAAATGGTTCATTTTTATGATACTGAACTGCTTACATTTTAGTTAATCTGAGAACCTTAAGATGATGATCTGGTCAGGTGTTTGCTTGCTGTAAACTGGGTACCTCTTCATGAGTGTTATGTCAGCCACTTCAAATAACCACTACACGTTGTTAAGAAGTTTGGGCTTTAATAGCAGACAAATGTGTTTGTGGTTATGTTGTCCTAACAGACCGTCCAAATCAGAAGACTTTTTCATGCCTTTGTTTTCTGAGTGAAGCTGCAGAGCTGCTTTTTCACTAATTAGCAGAGGTTGGTTTCTGCCCTCACCATAGATATTTTACAAGCTTATTCAAAGTTTGTCTCCCATTACATGAAATTTTCTGTCTGATAGAAAACACAAAGCCAAATCCACCCCTTCATCCACTGGCCAACACTTGTCTGTATGTTAGAACACCAACTTCAGATATCAGAGGCCAAGTCTTAAAACTCCTTAGTGCCAAGAGATAATCCTAGTGAAAAAACTCAGAGAATTATGATTTTTTTTCCCATCCTAAAGTCAATCCTAGTCCAACAGAGGTTATTTACTAAGCATTTGTAGCTCTTAAGAGAGCTCCTCAGCTGTTTTAAATACTTAATTCTGATTGGTCAAAACCCCTTGACAATGATCCTTAATTTGGAATTGCAAAAGCAATGCTGAACACACATTACACACATATAGGTCTTAGATTTCTGGGGTTCATGAATTCAATCAGGCATGTGAAGTTTGGTTGCACTTAATTTGGTTACCTTAAAGTTAGATACATTTTTACCTCAGTCAGATAAGTTTTACTCATCTACTTTTGCCAATATCTGCTGTGCTAATGTAACAGAACATGTCAACTTTGATGCAGAAGCTAAAAAAGGAGTTGTAATTCTAGCTGAACTTCCTTAAAGAGGACAAATAGGTGTAACACATACCACCACCCTGTAATGCCTTAACTCTGTTCACTATAATGATGAATAAGTAGATAGAAGGATAGAGTGGAACTGTCACAGTGTGGTGACTAGATTTCAGGTTAAGAGGTTACATCTATTTGTTACTGTTAAGTTGCCAGTGTTCACTCTGTATGTTGATACTGTGTTATGGTGTAATGTACTTTGTGATGTGTTTCTACTATTTATCAAAGAAGTTTTGGTTTGCAGTATATCTTGTGGAGCCATCTTTCTTAAAAACAGTAATGTTCTTTTTTTAAATTAATAATACATCTTGTCACAACAGATTGGTCACTTTTGAGAATCTAAATGTCCTGACATTAGAGACAGGCTGATATTTGTTCTTTTAACACTCCTCAGTTCTTTGAATCTTCAAAAATGAAGCAATCAAATCATGAACATTAATCTCTAAAGACCAGTGTTGATAAGCAGAAGTGGAATCACTAAAGCTGAAATTATACCCAACCCTAACACGGTTTATACTTCTAACTCGGTCTAGATTCTGTTATGCATAACCAAACATCATCTACGTATCATCCATGACATAATGCCTCTTGGAGAGGTATTAATTTAAAATTCAACCATGTACATGCAGCTTAACGTCATCATAATCAAAGAAATGAAAGGTTTGGAAACATTTAACTGTGCTTCTACAAATGCAGTCTGTTTCAAGCTCAGGAATCAGAGAGAAATCTTGCGACTCCGGTGGGACTGATGAATATGCAGCTCTCATGCAACATCACTCACACAAATGCAAGAACAGATAGCTTCTGCTTTGTTTTGGTGTGTTTTTCATATTTTATCACTGCTCAAGGTGAACCTCTGACATGTGCCTCCCTAAGCTATGAAGAAAAATAACTTAGGTGCGGATCAGCCTTCTCTGTCTAAACGCCTGCACTTATCACTGTATAAGAGCAAGTAAGCATCAAACTAAGTGGCTTAAGTGTAAAGAACAGAGGGGAAACAAAGGGGCTGATGTAAGAAGCCAAACAGGAAGGCAAGAAATCGGGTTCAGCTTAAGACAAAAAAGAAGATCTGATGTAGACTCACTTATGAGCAATTCTTCCAAAATAACAACTCAATTCTTTAAAAGTCTTCATGCAACAGGTTGTTTTTCTCATCTTGTAGATAGAAATATTAAAATGTGTGCTGAGGCAGAACAGCACTCATGCCTTTTTAAACTTAGATCAAGAGTATCTTTTTTGGCTCACATCAGGGGCATGCTGAACCCTGAGCTAAACTCTCTCCAGCTTACTAACAAACTTTCTGATCTGAAAAAGTTGGGTTTGGGGTATGTCTGGGCCTGGCATCAGATCCTCTGCTTCACCGGCAGAGCGGATTTATTCCTGCCTTCATCAGACTTTTGTTTTTTCTACAGTTACATGCAGTAGCCCGGCCACGCTTGCCTGCAGGCAAACCACAGTGTTTACTCAAACACAGCGTAAATAAGAGCCTCCCCTTGGATCTGTCAGCCTGTGAAGAAACTCACTGGGTGCACCCGGAGTGTGTTTGTGTGTGAGTGTGTGCACGCAAGTTTAATCCCTTTCCTTTTTTTCTATCCCCTGACAGTGTGCAAAGCCCAGTGGGGATCCCTCTACAGCTCAAACTTTATGAAAACCAGGCAGAGACAGCCCCAGCTACTCGTGTTCGGCATCTTGGCACACATGCCTGAACTCATACCTATACAGCTGTGACAAGCCTTGAATTCAGAAAGACTGCATGCTGTACCAAGGCCCCTCCATAAAGAGGATGATATTTGCTTTTCGGTGCAGCCTTTCATCCTCCACAGGGTCTGAGAGGCATAGAGCTCCTTATGCAGCTACCACTGGGTACTTTACTTTATATTCCTAGAATCCAACACAAAACCTCTCTCCATGTTGAAAGTGCCAAACTTTTTTTTGCCTCTGTCAGAGCTGCCACTGCAGGCGAGGAGGCATGAGGTGTGAAAATACCAGCAACTATTATGGCTGAGAAAGCAACCTCTAAAGAAAATCTAGACTTCCTCAACCAAGAGAGAGGAAACAGGCAAAGGGGGGAGCTAAAAGCTTTGCACTAGAATCATCCAAAAAAAAAAAAAAAAGAGAGGAGGAATGTTAAAATTTGAAAAACATGACAGTGCTAGTGATCTTGTTTTTGGAGGGGAAAGACAGACTGACTTTATGTTGAAATACAAAGACACTCTTTCTACCTGGAAGGTGCACCTATCTACTCTCCGATATTGACTATGCAAAGTAACATGAGCGTAGGGTGGGATGTTAAATCAATTTGATCGCCTAATTTGTATTTGTAGTTGAGGAGGAGTTTTAAAAATGGAAATCCAGAGTGCAGAGACACACACAACCAAACCAACATGGCCCTGAGCAAACCGCAGCCTGCTGCAAAGTTTATTGAAAGGTTGTTGCCGCCAAAACGCAGCTTCACATTTTAACATCTTAAACACGTCCCACTGTTATGCAAAAGACTGCAACAGCCAGAGAAACCTGTTTTAAAGCAGATTAAATTGGTGAAATCATTTTCCTACTGTGTTACACGTGACAAAAAAGGGACAGTATGGAAAGATATTACTGAAGCAGTCACGCTACATATTGCTAATTAAATACTTGACCTTTTTTACTCTGGATCAAAAACCCTCTCCACTTCTTCTGATGAGGGACACATCCACATCCACATCAGCACCTCCTGGAACAGTTACAGGGGAACTAATGTTCACAACAAAACTAGTGAAAATACAATAGCCACTTTTATTTTACATAAACAAACCTAAGTAATAATTAAAGGGCTGCAGTGAATACAAGTAAAATGATTGCAGATGACGCTTAATTCCGAGGATTTACTCCTGCTGAAATATACCCAATCTAACAAAGTGTACAGTAAATCTTCATAAGCAACATAAATTCGAGCAATAAAAATAACCCAAAATGTGCTCTATTGTAGCAATTACGGTTACCATATGGCGTCCATAAATATTGTGGAAAGCCGGGATTTATCCATATGCTTAGACTGTCAACTCCTAGACGTGCCACCCAGCTTCAAGTCATTAGCTTAAGTTGCTCTGCCTTTCCTTTATAACTGTTGGTGTGAAAAGATAGGAATGTTACTTTAGTCCATCACAGGCATATGGTCCAGTTCAACCATGCAGTCCTGCATTTTACATGAGTTTGAAAGTGCAATGATCTCCCTCTAAACAGCTCACTTCTACATCAGCCACAAAGGTGAGCTAACTGTTTATTTAGGGCTATAATCTTGTTTGGAGTCACTTCTTTCTCACACAAAAAAGGTAAAATAGGACAGCAACATTCAAAAAACTTCGCTGGGATTATTCAGATTTTTCCAATTGAAATATTGATATCTGGAGACAGCATTTTGATCACAGTACCACATAGGAGAGGATGAGCATGTGTCGACCTAAAGGTGTTTGATCACCTAAAGATTTCTCTGCCTCAGCCAACTTTCACTCTACACTTGGCAGGTGGCGGGTGCTAATTTCATCTAAAGGTGATGCAAACACCGTTTTTAAAAAGAGGTCTTGCTGCCACTCTGATTTGTGAGGTTTTACCCTGGGTAGATCGGACTGTTTGATGAAGCTATTTCAAATTCTAAAGGAGCCATCTGTCAAATAATGTTATAACACTAACCTCAAAGTGGTTGGAAAAGGCTGTTATGTTATTCTAGGACACAGTAATGGGGAAGCAGTGTGCTTGTGAGAGTAAAAGAAGCGCATATACAAACAGAAACTTCACAAGAAATAGACTGAAC
This sequence comes from Xyrichtys novacula, assembly GCA_962446985.1. Classification (NCBI taxonomy): domain Eukaryota; kingdom Metazoa; phylum Chordata; class Actinopteri; order Labriformes; family Labridae; genus Xyrichtys; species Xyrichtys novacula. The sequence continues at coordinate 19,326,062 of OY660886.1, forward strand.
TATCAGGGTAAAGGCCAACGATGCTCGTTAAAATACACATAAACAGAGTGTTAGTTGTATAAGGAAACAAGGAGGACAGGGGACAGCAGGGAGGGGGGAGAGTGCCACCTATTGGACAAACAAACACACTTCACTTTAAATTCACAGCTGACAAGTTAAAACAATACAAGACTGTTTCCAGGTCTCGCCAGGCAGACCCCTTGATCAGAAATTCAGGTTATGAGAGACAGCCAGAGAAGTCAGGGGGAGCAGAGCACCACAGGATGATTTCATGAATCAGATGTGCCTCAATACAAACATCTCATTTGAATCTAATTTGCATTTGGAAAATATCAAATTTGCAAGTTTTAAATCATTATATCCCCCACTGCCACAAACTGGCAGCGCCACTAATTTTGTAGATTCAGCTTGGAACAATGTGATAATGTGTCTGTCAAGGGACACAAAGGGAGATATTATACCTGTTGCTTGATTTCTATGCAGCTTTGATCCAGTTTGTCACACAGCCTGTATCAAAATCCTGAGTCATAAAATGAGCCTGAAAGGGAGAGCCATGTCCCATTTCTTTCAAAAGAGAGATGCAGATTTCTGCTTATTGTTGTAATTTAATTTGGTGTCAAAATTTTGGAGACTTAAGTGTGAGTAATCATAATTACACAATAGCACGCCTAAATGAGAAGGTAGAATGGGAAGACATTCCTAGACTCTTTGAATTGCATCCATGTTTTGCTCACTTGTATGTGAGTACATATGAAAAAAAGGGGGGAAAAAAGACACCATGAAATATGAACAAGAGGTCTTTTAGTTTAAAGTATCATAGTAAGTGATATGGGTGGGAATCACTAGTGGCCTTGCAATACGATATTACCATGAAAGTCAGGCCATGATTAGATATTACTACTACTACTTTGCAATACAGTGAGAACTGCGATACCATATATTGCGATTTATGCAATTTTTTCCAACTGTTTAGCTGACTTGGTATTTGTCTTTCCCTAATTTTGTCTTATTTACACAGTATTGTATTTCTATGTAGCACTTCTTGCAAACCTTAAATGACATGTTGATCTCATTTGTGCCCTGCTTGCATTCTTAATTGTCCTTCCCCAGGTGCTATGTTTACTTTCTCTAGCACGATGATGTCGCCTCTGCCAACCTCACTGAAAAAACAACTGATTTTATTTTTCCATTACCATAGACTTGAGTTCATATTAGCAATTAATTTAAAAAAAAATCAATGTTTGGTGGATGAAACGATACAATACAATACAATACATCACCAGACAAAATATTGCGACTCTAGGCTGTATTGATTTTTTCCTCCCACAACTACTAAGTGATATCTCTCTCTAATGACAAGCAGCAGCTCACCACACCTTTAAATAGCAGTTAGTGGACTGAACTAACAAATACCAGTTTTCATAGTAGCAGTGTTTTCTGTTCCCTGTTACCTATTATAAAAAAAGCAGATCTACATAAAGAAGATTCTGAAATGTGTTTATAAAGAGTGAACAGCTTGACAGAACACAAACCATTACTGACTCAATGCATTTATTATGCTAATTCATTATCTGCATCTGTTTTACTGATATTCTCTAACCTGCACTGTTCTATTTTGTTGAAGAGCTCAGCCACTCAGTATCTTGTTTCATAACTGCAATTGTTATTGTGCCTGTGCAAAAACCCCATTGCAAGATGCCAAGTACATGACTTTAACCAAATCAAACCACCATCTTTTGGTGCTTGATACTCATTTTTCATCTGCAAGACTGATCGATCTCACATTGATGCAGCTTCTCAACAGATCTTCTATGGATTCAATCATCTTTTCTGTCATTTTGCCTTTTTCTCTCTCTGGAGGATATTTATCCACCTTTCTAAAGCCCAGAGTTTGCTGATGTAGCAAGCTTGTCCTCTGTTGTGTTAGTTATTTTGTGACATTCCTTTACATGTTTACATGTGTCAAAATTCAGTACAGCTCTTCTATGACTGCCCTGTAAAGCAATACTGCATAGGTTTCAAGCAGCTGTTGGAGGGTTTTTACTTTTTATTTAAAACACTTCAACACTGCTGACATTTTTACCACAGGGTTGCTAATGCTTAAGACTGTCTTATGTGTGGTAAATGTTTTTACTTTCTGAATCATGTGTCCTTGGAGAGTTACTGTACACTGCTGCTGCTGCTGCGGCTATAATCTGACCAGCTGTGCATGTCCAGGTTGGATCAAGTTTAAGCCGTGGCTGGAGTTTGAAATCATGTCACATTTATTATTTTTATCTTAGGTTTGCAAAGAGGGGAACCCAGAACAGTTGGTTACACAAATTTAGTTGCACATCTGCATTCTGACCCAAATTGTTCCCAGTGACAGCTGACGAAATGATCTGAATGAGATGATCGGCTCAAATTACTGATCCCTGTTTATTTAGAAAAGTTCCAAGATCTTCTACTATCTGATAATTGGGAAAGAGGACAGGACATCCCCGAGTCAGAATCTAATGTTAATCAAAGTCATCTGTTTAATAAGCATCAAAAGCTCCCACAAGGTCAGATGAGGTTTGTAAGGTGAATTGTTTGGAATGAAAAGCAGGGCAGGGTTTGGACTAGTTGTTAACTCATACACTCCAGAGGCTTCGGTCCTTAGAGCCAGATGCTAGGGTTTTTACCACATCATTCCCAGTCCACCTCCCTGTTTTCTACTCTATCCCTGTTTTACGCTCTTAGTTAAGTTAAAATTGCCCACAACTGAATTTTAAAAAACAGGGGGTTTCCGTGTACCGGAAATGTTTATAAAGAGGACTTGAGACTAAGCTTGACACGTGTTCTCGGTTTAGTGACTTGAGTCGTGCAGAAGGTTGTGCAAAACTTTGCTTTAAGTGAGAATGTCAAACAAGGATTGAGTATGGAGCTTTTCAGGGACAACATAGCTCATTGTTTACAGTAATATATTCTGGGTAAATAATAGGTAAAATAGCAGCTACACTCATTCTCTCTCATACATCGAAAATCACAGACTTCAGCGCACAAAGCTTGGAAAATATACAGAGGTAAAAGCAAGACCTTGCAATGAAAAAGGTTTGAACAACGGCACAGACATCAAAAAAAAAAAAAAAAAGGAGGAAAGACACAGCCATTCCACAGCCCTTTTAAGACAGATCAGCACTTTCAAACAGTCTAAAAATATACACATGGAGACACAGGGACCCCTGTGCGTGCTGTTTAATATCCTCATAACTGACACAAAATACTTAAGTACTATTTATTAATAGTTAATAACACTCCAGGCAATAAATTATTACTTTCCCTGAGACTTTTGGTCTGTTAAAATCAGATTATATTAAAGTGATGATCGGAAATACTCGAGCCATTACATACTGATAGCACTGAAAATCAAACTCACAACCTGACTTTTTCATCTACCTCAGTTATTAATGGCAGCAATTTAAACTGCAACATCCAAAGCCAAAATAGAATTCAGGCATCTCTATTACTTAGTGGTGTGCTGCTCATAGCACACTACCTTTAGCATCATGATCACATCACCTCAAGCTAAATAAAGGCTCGAAATGTCAGCAGACTTGGAGTATGGCAAGTCAGAGGGATAAAAATGTGAAAATGTGAACTTGTAACCCAATGCATGTTCAACTCTGATTAGCTTGCAAGCTTACCTAGCATGTTAAAGATAAAATCCTTGGCAGTGTGGACCTCTAAGGCGGTCTGGTCTCCAAACTCTCCTTGCTCCAGTATCACCAGCTCAGACACCTGCGATGACAGCTGATCCAGGGTGGCCCCTGACCGGAAATCCACCTCTGATAACTTCTTGACGGGGGCTGGGGAGCGTGGGGCTACCGCACTCATCAGGGACTCCATCTCTACAAACCCTGCAGGGTGAGGACACAGGAGGAGAAAGTGTTTTAGATATAGTCCCATATATCCTCAGGGATTTTTATTAGTCACAACAGCCCCGTTTTCACTGGTAACACGGGCAGTCTGGGTACCCTGAGGGATGATTTATGCTGCCTAAGTTAACTTTTAGAGCTCCAGTATAGCTTCATATAACAAACCACATGGCTGAATCAAGATGTCTCACAGCTAAATGTATTTTTAGACTGATTTAGGGCTATTGAGCCTACCATGACGTCACAGCAGTATAATGCTTGCCTTGTTTTCAGCAGCCTTGCGTGAATCATGAGACTTTGTAGGGCAATCCTGAGGGAACACATTACATCATTTCACAGAAATGCTGACCCAGGAGTACTTGGAGCCTTGATTACCTTCCAGTAATTAAAACGGCGTAGTATTAATGATACTACCTTTTTTTTATCATTCAACCTGGTTATAAGTGCTGTAGGTTGGACTGCGGCTGACCCAGGAATGCACTGATAGTTGTGGTTTGCTATGGTTTGCTATGGTTTGCTATGATTGTTCTGCCCCTGTTGTCTGATTGGACATAAGTGTGATTAAAAACAAACACCAGTGGGAACAAGACAAAAACCTTTATACGGCAAGAAACCAGCAGGACTACTAATTGAGACACAAATATGATCATTTTGATCGCTCCAGGATGGCAGTTTGTGCCTCTAATATAGTCAGTTTTACCACTTAAAATTGATAACATTTTACAGAGGCCCAAGGCAGACATACATCCATATATTTAATTCACACTGTTGCCCCATGGCTTCAGTGATTTCAGGTTTGGACTTGTTATGTTGAGACAAAGACAATTATTATCCTGTAGCACGGAGTTCATTTTACTTTGCCCATGTCCATGACATGTCTTCTTGTTTTGCCAGGACAAAAAACACTGGCTTTCACATTTAACTGGTCTATATTTGTCTCTGTATTTTGAAATAACAGGATGATTTTCTGTTGATCCCGAAAACTAATAAGAAGGCAGACCATGACATGCCATGCAAACACACTTCAGTGTGCAAAATAGGATATTAGATTAGGAAGCACTAGACTGTCTATGATAGAGTTTGTAGTATTAACACAACTTAAAAAAAAACATTGCAGTTGCATGCTTACAGTCCATGTGAGCATGTTGATTATTTAAACGCATCGACTGAGAAATCTTGATACAAACCATGGGCAAACAAACACCACATCAAGTCATTCCACTGCATTATTATGTTGTGCATCCTCATTACTTCAGTCTTCTTTTAGAGTATCATTAGCTTACCCAGTGAATACTGTTGCTTTAACTCTTCGCAGAGAGTCACATTTATGCTGGAGTTATGTGAAATTTTTTTTTACTTCTTAATGGATAGTATCATATGAGTTGCTTCAGAACTACAGTAACTACAGGCTGATATGCTAATTTAGTAGGACCACATTTGAGAGTTATCTTATCAAACAACTCAATGTTTTAAAAAAGCGACAGTCTAAAACTGAGTGTACTTGAAGGCTTATCCGCATTATTACCCTTCTATCATGTCCTTTTTTTTTTGGGTCAAGTTGGCAAAATTGCAGGTACAGATTAAATCTGTTTACTTAAGTACTTTAGATTACATGGCCTATGATTCCTTTCCTTTGAGGGCAATGGTTTTGTGGTAGTCGTACAGAGGGGCTGCAGCTAACCATTGCTTTGATAGTCAACCTGTCATTAGTTATCAAAACAATCATTTGTCATTATTAACTTATTCAGTCAGTGGTTACTATGTAGGATTTAAAATTTTATTATTAATTTATTAATTTGAATATTAACATGCAACTAAAATTTAAATTCATGCAAGAAAAATGATTTAGTCTTAATGTGGGGTGTGGTACAAGTAGGCTCCACTGGTTTATGGAAGGAGAAAAGAAGAGGAGATGAAAGAAAACGATCAGGTGTTATAAGGTTAAGATTTTAAGGTGAGGGACTGAAAATGTAAAAATCACTTGGCCCTGACTTTAGACTGTTGAGTTAAATGTCACCATGACGCCTCTTATTACTCTCAAATAGTACTTCCGTGCCCCATACAAAGCTAGTGTGGAGTACAAAATCAGGTCACATGCTCCCAGACTTAGACATTTTACAACCTGACAGTGTTCATCAGTTGCCGCTATGTTGCTCTGTTTTAGTGGCCAGTCATTTAACAGCTGCTGTCTTGCGTATGCAACACTCAGCAAAGATAGCAAGAATGCAGGATGTCTCACTCCAAATGAATAAATAGTTTGCCATCTTTTTTTTACCTGTTGCTTCCCTGTCACTGTCACATGTGCCTTCCCCAATATAGAGGGTAAGGATGGAGGATGCTTCATGCCTAAGCAATTCAACTCTTTAAAAAATTTTAAAACGGGTGATGGTGTTAAACCAAAGATACTGATTTATTTATTTATTTGCTGGCAGCCACACTAATTTTATAAGTTACGTGCAAAGTAGTCATGAAAATCACTTTTTTTTTTAAAGTGACAAAATTATGATTGTATTTCTGCAAAATTAACAATAATCATTATATATTTTCTTCATATCAACCACCACTATCTGAATGAAATAAGTAATGCCTCTCTGGAGTAAATGAGTTATGAAAATGCATGGATGCATGCTTTTCTTCAGTGTTTGAATTAAACCTTTTAAAGTACTTACTAATGATTTGCCTGTAAACAAACACTGCATGCTGTTGATCACAAAATCAGATTATTTCTGTCTGCCAGTATCTCTTTACTACCTTGTATCTACACATATAGCAAGAGAGTTGAAACAGTAAGGTAATGTCATTCATAACAAGTTGAAATTTCTTTGTATTTCCTGTTACTTCCTTTGGGGGGGGGGGGGGGGGGGTTGACTGCATTACTCTATGGGTTAAAACAGTAAAACATTCTTAAGTTATGGCTAGGTAACTCCTTTCCATATTGCACTTGTAGATAGTTATCTACACAGGGGGATTTTATTCCTCACAAATAAGTCCACAACTTGTAAACAAAGTTCAGCCAAGTGCAGTGACAGCATGGCCTCTACTCCTCCAAACTGGGTCAATTAGCGATAAAGCTTCCTCACTTCTGCGTAGCTGCTTAGCTAACAGCCAAGCAAACTAGCCTGCCTGCCGTCTGACAGTCAACACGAGCTAATTAGATTATTCCTAATAGAGAACTAATTACCTCGGGCAGCTATTACTTCTTATATTCGTGTAACAGCTCTATCACTATAATACCAGGGCGTTTGACTCGCAGTGGTAAGGTCAGCCTGGCACGACGCCCACAGTGAGCTAATTTCTTTTTATTAGCCAGTATTAGCCAACTAGCTTTAACAAATTAGCATGCTAGCTAACGTGACAGCAAGGGAAAGTAAAGGCTTATGCAGCGATACACATTCCGACATACAAACGCACAGGCACAAACACAAATTCACACTACAAACCCACAAAAACACACACAAACACACACGCATGCATCCACATGTACTCCCAGCTCCAGTTCCGTTAGCCACGGATCACTGGTATCATTAGCTCTGAAGCTAAAGCTGTCAAATACTGCAAACAGACTTACACCCTTTACACAGCGATGCGAGGGAGTTTCTTCGCTATCTTCTACGTTTACTGTTATTGTGATCCCCAGGCTTCAATCCTCCTTCCTTAGCTGTCATTTCCAACAGGTCCCAGGCGCCACCTTCCCCCTGGCAACACCGTCCCAGAAATCATGGTCCTTCTCTGAGGATCCAGGGATTAGTAGTATGTGAAGCACGCACGCCCCACATTACAAAACTACAAACGGATTTGTGAGGTCAGGTTTATGATTAAATTTGTGCCTCGCCGAGACAACACAGAGCTGCAGTTTAGTTGTAGGGAGCAGAGTAGGGCGGATTCAGGACCGCACAGCCGGTGTTTTCAGGCATGAGCATGGGAGCAGATCCTTTTACGTCCAACACATGCAGCTTCCCTGCAGCTGAGGTGGAGGGTGCTGCATGTGGATGCGGCTGCTAATTCAGTGCCCTCCCCCTTGTCTGTAAACAATGCCTGTGGTTATAGGTTTACAGTGGCCTGCTTTACTTTCCTTTTCAATCTTCAGATTGTTTTAATTTTAATTAGTAATTATGTTAAATAGCTGTGCAGTTAAATGTGCTCGGTTAACATTTACAGGCACTATGCATACAAAGGAAGTGCAAATTAATGTCAGTCCATACAGGTCATATAATATTAACTATAAATAGCTATGACATGGAGTTTCTTTATAATGTTTGAGAATCATTTTTAGCTATCTGGGAACAGGCGGCTGGTGGTGGTTGCATGATATAACACTGCACAGTTTGTATAATGTGGTGAGGATTTATAGCAAAAACTTGAGGTTAAAGGTAATTAATGACCATTCCTGCTGTGGCCACAGTTAACATTTATCTTCAGCTTTATTTTAATTACTTTTCAGCATGAAAATGCATACTTAATAGTTTTTCAACCTCAATTTATTAACACTGTATGGCTAAATGTAAGTGGTCTGGTAAGTAAATGGTAACTGACCTCATACCTATTAAAAGCCATTGTAATGTAATTCCAGTGGTCTGAAATAAAGCAAAAAGAAGCTATTTAGCAAAAGGAGCTAATCTAGAATGCACTAGCTAAGTTTCTATAAAACGGTGATTTTATATTTCATTAGAGAAGATTTCATTAAATTAAAAGGTTAATTACAAGCCAAGCCAATACTCAGTGTCTGCAGTAGAGGCTGTTAAATCCTGAGATGAAGTGCAAGAGCACTGTGGTGGAAAATAGCAAACCAAATTTGCTTCATACTGTACATAAGTTGTTGCTTTTTTTGAGTCTTACAACCTCACTTGAATATGATATTTGAAGTTCATTCTTCTGCATGAAAAAAACATGATTTTGACTCATGTATTTCCATGAGTATTCTTGTTGTGATTTCTCATCTTTTCTCCTTTGATTCAAAGGACAATAAATTAACTTTTTGTAGCTTTAAAAACAAGCAACCATCAGAAGACACTGATTCTTATTGAGGGATAACGAACAAGAACCATGGTCTTTCTTGACTCGTATGTGCAGCACATCTCAAACTGATTCAGGCAGATTTTGAAATTACAGTATGTCTTTTGTTGTGGAGATGCATTGGAAGAGATGCCTCAAAAGACATCACAGAAGATGGGATGAGTTTAGTGTTCTATCTAATGTTCTACTGTAAATCTACTGAGGCAGCTTTTTGGCACTAAATCCTCCCCTTTAATAGCCATAAATTTCCATTGAAATTAATTGATAGAGTTGGTTGGATTAATTTTTGGTAAAAATGATAAAAGTTTAAATTTCTTCTTTTATGTGAAACTTTAAGTAGGTCTGCTGGGGCTCCATCTCTGGCAGAATATGGGGACCACTTCCTCTTTAATATACAGTGTGTGCATAAATGTCCCTGATTATACTGCAAGTTATTCATTTCCTGCATCAGTGCTAAACCTCTTTGGATTTATAGTGTCTGGAATAACCTGTCAGACCTCTCTCTTAGTCTGTCGATGGATCATTACAAGCTCATACACTGCAGCATTGCCGGCTACAAGAAGAACTGTCTGAGGAGTGCGGTACAGTGTTTGATTCATCAGTCTATTCTGTGGTGTAAGTGGAACATTTATCAAGATAATGCTGCACCAAACAGCACTTAATGAGCAAGTAGAGGGAGTGACACTGCTGGTCTGCCAAATGAGAGACAGGAGACAAACCCAGCCTTCAACAGACACAGTAATACACTTCAAAGTGCAATATCAAACTCACTGCTTGACACCATTTCTGTCAGTATTTGCCCTCATTTTACCCAGACAGACAAAAAAAATCACTAGCGGTCTTTTCATCCCTCCATATATCCCCTCTGTGGAACAAAACCTGCCTATTTGCAAGTCAGATCAGGCTGCTGGAAGTGTTTCAGGTCAAGTGAGATTCAATGCCTAACACCCAAACCAGTGCTTGTTTTGCAAAACGATGATAAAATAATTCACATGGAAGACAGGGGGAATCCGTATCCCTGTAAAATGAAAATAAGAAGAAGATATAGGAGCAGAGTGACGAATTTGAGGATGTAAAAATAGATGTTGCCCTATGTTAAGAGCAGTCACAGGAAATATCACACTTCAAAAGCCCAATAGCTTGAAATATTTTGATATTTTAAATATTTTGAAATAGTAAAACATTTTAATAGTTTTCTATTGTTTAAAAAAATTCCCCCAGCAAGTTCCTGACATTTTTTGATTAATATTATTGCAATGGTGAGAAAAACTGCAACTCTAAAGAGTGTCCCTGAGAATTTGGCTTCAAAATTCAAGTCCACTCCATCAAAGCCAATGTTAAAAAAGATCACTTGCACAGCAGAATAAAACATGTTCACAGCATGGTACCGGGGGCGTGTCCAGAATTATGTTTATCTATCAAGTCCTTTTTTTTTCAAGGACACTTATACAGCAGTGGTGGCCAGGGTAGGGTAGCAAACAGAATACATTACCCAAATTACCACAAACTACCACCACTATTCAAAACTGGTAACTTATTGAATCCTGACTGTACTTGTCTTTTCACAGCTGAGTAAATGACTATCACATTAATAAAAGAGTCTTTTTTTACATTCACCATCGTCTTAGTAATCAGCATTTATGCACCATTATCCCACCTAGTGTCACTAACATCTCCAAGCTGGCTGATAACAGTCCCCACACATCTCCCCATGGGAAACTATTTCTTACAGTGATTATGGTGATTTGGTAATGATAGCAGCTTCCCTCTGGTTTCACCCCCTAAGCTCCCATGATGCATTGCCATCATGGCTCTGTTGCAATTGAAGTGAAATGATTGGGTTTAAAGCTGTGAAAAAGGAGACTATAGTGATGGGACCTTAGTGTCCACTGAAGTAAAGGAGTCATCTGTCTGAGGGTGTGATAGTGTTGACCATCATTTAAGTGGCTCTGAAAGGTCAGTGAAGGGACCAGGATATGGAAGCGCTTGGGTTGGCCATTACAGTCATTCCGCTCCACTGTTCGGGGCAGCAGTCGCCTGATTGATGCCTGAAAGAGGATTTGGTGCTTCTCTGGTGTGTATTATACAGCATGCACTTTAATATATTGCCTGTGTGTGTTGTTGCGTGGACATTTGTGAGTCCCCTGGTCTATGTGGATGAGAGGGAGGAAGCTGTGGATAATCATTGAAGATGGAGAGTTTAATTCCTGTATCTTTCCACATTCAGCCTCTGTAAGCTCTCTATCACCTCACCAATGACTCTCACACAACCACACTCTTCATCTCTGACCAAAGCAGACCCAGACCAAGAAATCAATGGAACAAGGAGCCGCTCCCTTATACAGAAGAAGCTGATGTAATTAAGTCTGTCTGCAGGGCAAGAGAAAGAAAAAAGAGGGAAGCTTATGAAGTGTAGGGGTAGTCCCTGAAGGTATAATTAACAATATCTACCGTTAGTGCCAAGCTTCTTCTTTCTCTGATACTCACAACAGCAGGCTTCAGTGCTGTGCAGGGAGACTCACTGCCAGAGGGTGTGCTTCTGCAGGCCTTCCTCATTTGAGTTCTGTGGTTTGATCAAGAAATATAGCGTGTCTATTAAAAGTATTCACCTTACTTGTGAAATTTCATTTTTGATGGTTTTACTGCCTTGAATCAAAAAGGATTCGATTCACAGTTCACTGGCCCCATAAACTGGATGTCTGGATCATCATGGATGCAGTCAAAAGCCTTTTCAATGCCATTTTTAGGGGCCTTCAGGTTACACAGATACATAAGATGAGATGTTCATCTCAGTAACATTTTTTCCACTGTATCAAGTCAAAATGTCTGCATGGGAAAAGGGCAGTGGGTTTGAGAAGTCACAATTGTTTTAATGGAGTGTAACTTTGTCCACCATGTTACACCTCTGAGCAGATATAAGGAAATGTAAGTTGAAATAAAACCCTGTAATGACAATAAACCTCTGTACTCATTGAATCCAAATCTTGGTTATATTTATACTTCAATTCAATTCCATTCAAATTAGTTTTATTCGCATTAAAAGTCAGAATAATATTGCTAAAGCAGAACAATATTACACACTGATCAGTGTACAATAATAAATACAATTCAGCTTAGTTAATGAAATATACATTTGATCTAGACACCTCACAATAAAGCTGGTCTAGACCAGACTCTATTTAAAAAGACTCAGCGTAAAGATTGAATTAGATTGAGCCCCATCTTGTAAGATCAGACCCACTCCCATCCAATCTTATACCGTGAGTGTTACTGTGCACCATGAAGCAAGCTACAGTGGAGAGGAAAAACTTCTGTTAATAGGCAGAAACCCTGAGGAGAACCGGACTGATGTTAGAAAGTCATCTGCTGAGACCTGCATGGCCCAGGCCTGAACCAGCCCTGACTGTAAGCTTTATCAAGTTATTTGTTCTTATAATTTGCTTCTTGCAACAATGGAACAAATAATATTCATTACTCTTCTGTCTTAAACTGGATTCTGATTTGTTAAAATCCCTTAACATAGGATGACCATATTCTGGATCCCCAAAAAGGGGGTACTACTAAGTTGGGCGGAGTTGCATGCAAAATTTTGAGGGGTTTTTCGAGTCAGGACGAGTGTTATTTTTTTTTTTTACGCTCTTCTAACTCAGTTACTCCATGCTACACAAGCTCTAAATTCCCATACAAAAACACGGACATTTGAAGGATTTTATAGGCAGTCCCGCGAAAAAGAGGACATGTCCAGGTAAAAGAGAAAGTATGGTTACCTTACTTAACAGCACTAACTAATTCTACAGCAAAGTATCATTAGGGACAAACTGCTCTAATACATCATACCAAATCAGTCATCATAATGGGCAATTTCACCTCTGCCTGTCAACACTGTGGCATTCTGTCTCAAGCTTTGTTTCAGTCCTGCTCACCCTGTTAGGATTCTAACATGCATACCCAGCCATTGACTATGCAGTATTTCGTATGTAAAAATCAGCTGGCTTCACTTACTGACATCTTGACATTTTTCCATATTAGCAAAAAAAAAAAAAAAAAAAAAAAACTTTTAAAATGGGCATTAGACTGCAGTGCGATGCACAAACAAAACTTACTCAGGACCGAAGAAAAGAGCAGAAGAGGGATGTTGGAAATGTATAAATTAAAGTATAAACCAAATGTGCACTAGATTTCAAGTTAAAGAAAAATAATTTCATTTCTCACAAATATGACACTGATGATATAATTCAAAGTCATCAGAAACGTAACAATGTAATCAGAAAAGGCACACACAAGATAAAGTGAAATAACCACCACCATCAAGGTGTGACTGTGTGAGAATGAACGATGTATCCAATGTAAAGCGCTTTGAGGGTCTCTGATAATGCGCTATAAAATCTGATGCATTATTATTATTATTATTATTATTATTATTATTATTATTATTAGTTTGATTCAAAATCTAAGGGAAGGAATTATGTGATACAGAAGAGAGATGCTGGAGATATCTCAACTTCTGTTCTTAATTCTAACAAAACCATTAGATAGTTTAATTGTTCTACAGATTGTGTTGTAAAAGGAGTGAGTATGTGACAGACGAGTCATCAAATACCTATGTGTAAAGAAAGTTATCATAGCTGTAAATAGGTGTTTTCTTTTTAACATACTATTGTTAAACTGTGGCTTGTAATGTCCTCTGTTGTTAGGTTTTCCATAAATGTTTGAAATTTAATGTCACATGCCTATGGGCTAAAACACATGGCTAATGAAACGGATTCTGATCTGATATTTAAAAAAAAATCTCCTTGCGCTAAAGTTTTGTTTAAAAGTGTAATATTTTGGTGTGTCTATCAAACACTGTATGTTTGAAATAAAAGTTGACAACATACAAATCGTAAATTCATCAGTGGGTCAATTGCATAACCTTAAGTGTCTGAGTCATGATCAGATTTTTTACATGTAAATACTAAATCTCAATTTTAGAAACCTCCCCACAGCAACTAGGTTACTCTGTGCCCATGAATACGTTAAGATAAAAGGCTCCTAACTGGGACACTCAAGTCCAAGTTAATACACTTAAAGTTTTTAAACAGTTTAAAGATGCTGAATGAAGGCACTCAAACATGCAGAAGTGTGCTCCTGAGTGTTAGTCAATAATACGACTTTTGTGAATGTCAGTCATCAACAAACTTTGTCTTAAAAAAAAAGAGTGAACTAGGCCCAGTGAGCCGTCCATGCTCTTGATGCCTGACTATTTCAAGTAGAATCTCATTCTCATCTTTATGCTAGGCAAAGTAAACTGGGCTCTCATTGTCTCTTCTCCCACCATCTTTTCTTAATATCAAACTCATGGCCAAAAAGACTGTGGGTGTCCTTCTGACCCAAAAAAAAAAATGTGCAAGGAAAGGCGCAATTGACATCTGGGCTACTGTCTGCCAGTGGAAGTTTTCAAAGTCAGATGTTGGAACCCTTAGACATGAAAGGGGACAAACATTGAGCTTTTAAACAGTCAAATTGAATCATCATAACAAAAATATCTTAGCCACGATGTGACAGACAAAATGTTCTCAGCTTTTGTGGAGATAATTCTTGCTGAAATGTGGGCTTTGTTACAGAACCATTGAACACATGCATTTAAATATGGAGACCATTTAATAAAATGAAAATAAACAAAAAAATAGTTGCTGTACATTGTATTTAGATTGTTTTTTTGTTTGTTTGTTTGTTTGTTTTTTCTGTTTTCCAGTATACTGTGCCTTTATGCTGCATTCATACACTGAATGAGATACATTTATTCACAATAGTCTACCTGTAACTTTGACTTCTGTTTCAGACCACCATATTTTCTAACTGGTCCTTTACAGGTCAGCTAATCATAGATACAGCCACTATCAGGTCAAGAGACCAAAACAAAGATGGTAGCCTCTGTCTAGCATAGTCAGCGGAGCCACTATAATTTACACATAAATCATCACTGGTTACTTACTGATCAAGGGGCAGGATCTAAACAATCTCTCAAATGCACTTATCTTCTCTGTGGGATAGAAAAGCCCCTGGATGTCTGGGAAACACACAGATCGTCTCCTTAGAGGCTACTGGTCTAAATAACCGATCGGATGTTACTGTAAGTTGCTGTTCCATACCATTTGATAATTGAGCTAATACGACAAACACAGCAATATTATTTCATAAACAACAATCTCAGCCTTAGACAAAACCCCAAACACAAAACATTGCCACTTTTTATGGATGTATTTTGAGGAAGAAAAAAATCTTATATTCTGCTTATTGTGCAAGGGGATAGTTATCCTGAGGATACAAGGTACCAACTTGTGTGCACCCAAGATGATAATTTGGGCACTTAACGAATATATCCTACACACAAGTCATTTCCATGTGCACACAATATAAACATGATTGCATTTTAGGGTTTTGCAAGGCCAAGTGCAGAATTGAGAGAGAAAAAAACAACAACAGATGAGCTCTAAAAACATAAACACTTTATCTTGACAATCAGCACAGTTATTATAAAGGAGACTAAGGCAGACCCAAGTGTCTCCCTTAATCTCACTTTCTATTTTCGCTCTCTAATGTGCTGACACGTTCATCTTGGTCTGCCAGAGCAGAACATTGTGATCTGGTTGGATTTAACACAGAGGTGTTGTGCTGGCAGCAGCTGCATTCTCACATCTGAATATCAGCTAAAATAGAAATAAGCAACTCTAAATAAGACCACTGTGTGAAACTAGTGAGAATCTCTATGCAAGGAATCACATGATTTCCCCACAAAAGTAATTAACACATGGAGGAGGACTTGATGTTGTTGCTTTAAATATGCATCTGGCTGTGCAGAGCTGCTGTTAACTTTTAGTCAGGTGTCTCCCATGAACTCTGAAGGTGTTGTGGGTGTCAGGGCTTCCTGTGCTGAGTGATTGGTTGGTACTGAAACAGCAGAATGCTCCCAAATAGCTGCTAAATTTAAATGAGGGTTTTATGAGTCGTGATCAAGAGCTTATTGGCATCATGTTCAGTCAATGGAGCCTTCTCTTCTGGGCAGAGCCTCGGCTTATGTGCCGACCCTTGCAAATTGACCCAGAGATTTATACCGCTATTTTCTAAAGGTCTCCATTCGTGGGCCTACAGTCAGGAAGGCGAATTAGTGTTTCAATGGATTTCACTTTCAATTTGAAAACGGAGTGGTTTGAACATGGCCTTGGCTAAGGGGAGGCCATGGGTAATGAACTCCTTTGTATTCGGCCACTTAGAAGATCAAATGCTTGAGGCTATGAAGACATTCAGTGCTGCAAGAGAGACGATTTCCTTCAGCTGGCTAAGGTGGTGAATCCTATGGGCTTATTCACCTTTTTCTGAAAACTACACACTGTGGAGCACAGGCAAATGGACACTGGTGTCAGTCATTTGCATTTTGGTGTTACAACAGCTGCATCTCAAACCATGGGGTGTTGGTACCCAAATATGTACAAACTGATAGTTAAATCACTCCTCTATTCACATACACTACAGGCCAAAATTTTGGAAGCAAGATCAGATTTGTACAAAAAAAGATCACAGTTTCATATATACAATTTGCAACACAATAAACATGACTATTGTATAAAGAGTAACTTATCAGAAGACATTTTGACTATAATTATTATTTGAGTTATTGAGTTATTATTCTTTAAAGTAACCTCCTCTGGCTTTAACAACAGCTTGGCATATACCAGGCATTCGTTCCACAAGTTTTTTAAGGTATGTTCCAGGGATTGCATTCCAAGCTTTCTTAAGTTCGTTAAAAAGAGACTGCTGATTCATAGGATGCGTTTTTCTGACCAATCGAACCAAATTATCCCACACAAGCTCAATTGGAGAAAGGTCTGCAGACTGAGGGGGCAAAACCATCTTTTGAAGAACACCTTCCTCTTCTTACTTGTCTAGGTAACCCTGACAGAGGTTGGCAGAGTGCTTAGGGTCATTGTCTTGATGCAAAACAAACTTATGAGCCACAAGTCTGAGTCCAGATGGGACAGCATGGTGCTGGAGGATGGAGTGGTACTGTTCCTTCTTCATGATACCCTTTACTTCAAACAAATCTCCTACTCCATCACCTGCAAAACATCCCCATACCATGGAACTACCACCTCCATGCTGAATTGTGGGTGTAACACATAGTGCTGTCAGACGTATGATTTTTCTGTTCCAAATTGTGTATACTTCATGTACACACTGTACCAATGCAAATGTCCCATACAGAGTATAAAACTTGGACAAACTGCTTTATTTGAATATTGCTATTTAACCCTTTTGCTTATACGTTCTCTTCTGCAGGGCATCTTCATGGTTTAATGGCAGTCACCTATCTTGCTGTGCTTAAATGATTGTTGTTGCGTTTGCAGTAAAAGTGCATGCTGGGTTGCATGAAATGGTATGAAAGTATGACACCAATCAGCCATGACATTATAACCACTGATAGGTTAGCTGTAGAACATTGATTACCATTGTAAGGTGGCACGTATTGGTGGAATCCATTAGGTAGAGAGTTGTTGTGTTGGAAGCAGAAAATTGACTAACAAAAGGATTTGGGCCAAACTGTGATGGCTAGACAACTGAATGGAAGCACCTCCAATACAGATTGTATGGAGAGTCCCTGGTCTCCAGTGGTTAGTATCAATAGTATATTTTTAACTTTGCCTAGTTTCTTAAGCAAAGAGACTAAACACAGCTCACCCTGTCTCTTCCAGCAGCCGCTTGTTTGTAGCGAGACCTCGGGCGAGTCCATTGATGGCAGCCGGGGGACTCGGCTCAAAGAACATTTATGATCTTTTCTTTATCATTTCCTTAAGGTAATAATCATCATATTAATCATTTTGCACTTCAAACGTGGTAGTTCTTCTGCCTTTGCATCTCAGTCTGATTGCATTTCCATGAGGAAATGATCAAATGTGTTTAGTCTCTTTGCTAAAGAAATCAGGCCAAGCTTTAAAAGATGTTTGGTGGCTAGTGCTATGGCTGGGACCCTATTATGACTGTTGTTAAAGTTAGGTGCTGTTCTGAGCATTATTTGTGGCTATAGAGTGGCTTTTTGGTTGAGCGTGTGGCTCTCTGTATTTCTATCTGCGATAGTTACCAAAGTTGGTATAACTAGAGAAGCAAGCGGTCAGCAACGTTCATCTCTCGATAGGGTGTCTAACTCAGTGTTACAGTGTGTTTGACCCTAACTTAATTTTACGCTGGAATATCCCATTAAGGAGCAAAAGCTGGCCCATTCTCCAATGGCAGATCTCTAACCGCTGAAAAAGTCTATGCCGGCTCTGATGGACAGGTGTCTGAACACACAGTGCCTTACACTTTGTCGTGAACAAGGGTGTCAGGGTGCCCCTTGTGACCCTAGACGCCACCAAAAGCAGCTGCAATGGGCAAAAAAAAAAAAAAGCAGACTACAGGACAAGTGGTTAGGGCAGACATGTCTTTCCTGACTTAGTCCCCAAATTCTCCAGATTTCAATCCAATTGGGCACCTGCGTGATGTGCTGGACAAACAAGTCCAATCAATTACAGCCCCACCTCAAAACTTACAGGACTTAGTGGATCACGGCTGGTATCTTGGTGTCAGATACCACAGCACACCTCTAAAAGTCTGGCGCTGCTATGTCTTATCAGGTCAGGACTGTTTTGGCCCTGACCTGATGTGAGAGAGCAGAGTCAGCTTGAGGCATGAAGTGAAGTAAGCAGCTACTTTGGGCTCCATAGCTGCAAAGGGTCCCCAAAGAGCTGGTTCAACCTACTCCCATAGCCCCTCAAGGTATCACATTCATGTGCTGTACACAACAGTGCATGCAAACTGCTTTGGGATCAGCCGTAGGGAATATGCTGCTGTCAGTGGTTGTCTTCATCAGGCTGCTGATGACAGTGTCCCCTTAATTTGTTGACTGGTTGGTAGTGTTAGGGGCTGACGAGTTAAATCCAGTCATTCTTACCATAACAAGTGTTTACCATGAGCAGCTATTTAATTTTTGTATAATGTTTCACTCTTAAACTATAAACAGGGATTCACTTGACACTGTCAACCATTACTGAGTGTGCTAATGAGTGTGTTAGATTTACAGTAGGTGTGCGAATGATCAAGAACTGGTTAACAGCAGTGAGTGTGATTGATTGATTGATGTTGTTGAGGCAGAGAGGGCCCCAGCTGAAAACTGCTTCAGGCCATATATACTGTAGGCTTGGACTGGCCCCTGTCAGACTTTCATTTTATTGGGCAAATTGTCATAATGTTAAAAGTGATAGCTGTATGTTGGAACAACAACACTTCTAAAGAAATGTAAATATCCTAATATTAAAAATTAGTGCAAACCTTATATTTCTTCTCAAAATCCTGTCAAAATTCTCCCACTTCCTACTAAAACACATTAGTTTTGCAAATCACTTCAAAAGACATAAAACATAACTTGACATTTAATAAAAAGCATTTATTTCATTTTTTGTCTCACTATGCCATAATTTTGTTGTATCTATGTAATTTAACAATATTTACAGTAAGTTTAACATTGTATTCTTGTTTCGTTTTTTTTTTTTTTTTTAACTGGAATTGTTTTACTTCCTTGTACCAAATTGGTAGGCCATGAAAATGTGAGATTAAAAATTGTGCATGCATAAGTCACTGTTTTTATTGTTCAGCCAATGTAACTTTTCACAAGTGGTTAAAGGGGCACCAGTCATAGGCAGACAGCAGTGGTACTAAAGTGATAGTTCTGATGTGACCTTATCTCCTGCCAACACTCACAACCCGGGACAGGGAGCAGTTACATAGGCGTCATAAGTCAGTGTTTTTAACTTCTCAGACAACTCTCACAGGCTCCCAAGTTCATCCATCGTCAGTGTGACAGTTCAGTGTCACTCTGCGGCGCCGTGGAGGAGTGTGATCTATCACAGTTCAGAGAATAATGGCAAGCCAGCCAGCGATCATAGCCATGCCACCCATGGGAGCCACCTTGCGTAGACCAGGGTCCCCGGTGAGGGCCTGATGGTACAGAGAACCACAGAACATCCCCATGCCTGCTATCAGGAGAGCTCCAGCCTGTAAAGAGGAGTCACATGACACATTTCTTATTGTACCAAATTTACATCTACCACATTTATGTGTCTGACAGAGTACAGGATCTTCTGTGTTTATTCCTGTTGGTCCAAGGACAACCTTGTACTTACAGTTTGAAAAAAAATATATATATATATAAAGTAATTAATGTTTCTGTTTTCTAACACTGAGGCCCAAAGCTCACTGAAACACTGTCTCCAAGGAATGTGTTTCTCGTGTTTTCTTTGCATCCTCGGTTTGAACTGGCTCTACAGTACGTCTGTGCGCTGAAATTTTTGGTCCGTATCTGCAAGCGTGCATGACCTGTGCAGAAATATGGACTAAATACATGCAAATAAAGGCGTAAAGCTCTAAAATGGAGTGTTCACCATGTTCGTTGGGCAGTACAACACATACCACTTATTTAATTTCACAACAGCAAAACAGAAGTGCTAATAAATAATACATTACAAGAGCTTTCACTGATTCTCTTTACTGTTGATGCACTGCACTGCCATCTTGGATTATGACGTTGTCGTCAAGTCGGGGTTGGTGAGGATCTTCCTGAGTTGGAAATCCAACTTCAGGGACCATTCCAGATGAATTTCCGACTCGGAGCTTGGAAATTTCAACTTCCGAGTACCACTGGAATGCAGCCAGATCAGTTTTTCAGTTTTTCCTGTGTTTTATTTTTGTTCCCTGCTCTTGTGTGGCTGGTTTAGTTTGTCTTTCTGTTTTATTTTGAAACTTTAAAATGCATGAGGCTACAGGGATGGTAATGTTACTTTGTTGGATCAGCATTCAGTTTACCTTAAAAAAAAAATTCTGATACATTTCTATTAGAAAGGGGTGTACTAAGGGGTGTGACAATCACTATGACAAGGCTGAAAATCCCATGTGTACTTGATGTAGCTAGCTAAGGTTGTAGGCCTACATTATAACATGACCAAGCTTGCAAGCTTACAGCATTAACAGAAATGTGAAAGTCAAGTTTGATTTTGAGATAAGACGAACATGTGTTTTGGGCCTAAATCCCCTCTAAATCATGTCAAGATGATTTAGGCCAAAATCTTACTTTTGTTAAAAAAATGACTTGGGCCATTATTTTAATAGGGTGACGATACAGGCTACAGTCTGGTTTACAGGATCAACCTTCAGCAAACACCTTTGCTTTGATTTAGTTATAACCAACTTAAGTTAAAGAAAAATACAAGCTCAAGTTCCAGTTCAGTCTGGAAGAAGATATTTTTAAAACGCTTTTCAAAATGCACGTCTTCTTCATGGACTTGATAATGAAGCATCAGCTGGTTCTAATTCTCCTCTAGGTGAAGAAAAGGCTGTCAGATTTTGACCTTATAATTATCATATCCATAAAATATCATCTCAATATTTATGTAAGACTTGAAAACAGAGGAATGGCAAGACAAAGATGGAGCAGCACAATACCTTATAGACTTAAAAAAAAAGTTGTGAGTAATTTTCATTCATTACTTTCCTCACTTAATACTCAAGTGTCGTCTTTTTCCGACTTCTTAAAGAATTAAATTCAAAAGATTTAATGTTACCTCACTTTTGCGTTAGATTATGTTATAAAACGCTGTACATGTAAATATAAAAGAGCATGTGACACACATTAAGACCACATTAACATCTCCAACCCATTAATATTATCACACGCTTAGCCTGTAGTTAACCTAACACTATCTTTGTCTCTGAGGATGAGGCTCCACTTTAAATCAGAAAATCTGTTAGTGTCATTTACCCGACTTTAACACCTGTCTCATATTGAAGTACTTCAATGTAATAATTAGTGAGGATAAATTCAACTATTTGTGTATTTGGACACAATTTTCATGCCAACTATGCAGATGACAACACACTTAGCAAAAAAATCTGAATTCATCACTGTCCACCACCAGTTATTATAACATTGTTAAAAAGCTGCAGATGATTGTGGTGAGAGAGGTGAAGTAGTTTGATTAGTCTCTTGTCTCTTTGAAATCCTCCTGCTTGATGTGGCATAAAGGACGTTCTCATCCATCACACTTACCTACAGTAATTACACTCTAATCAGACATGCTTTTAATAATGCATGTTTGTTTAAAATCAAATTTGTAGTGGTCGATTAATCTTGAAAGGGCCTTTCAGCTACAAGGGACTAAAGTCTTCATGCTGTGTTGGAAATTCTGGAAGCAATAATTTTATCAAATCAGGACACACACAAAAATAAAAATATATTTGTTGAGCCATTTTACTGGCCCATTTCCAGTTGGATTGTTTTTAAAGCCACCTGAAGTGCATCCAGCCCTGAGTGTGGGTATTAAGCTTCAATACTCACCACTGCAGGCTTACTGGAGTGGGCAGCACCCAGCAGGGCCAAGCTGTGGTAGAAATGGTACTTGTTGGCAGTTTCAAATAGCTGTCGAGGCAGATATAGAGATAGAGAAAAATATCAGATCTTGGGAGTCATTTTGCTATCAGTGAATAATTAGTTACTGGAAAATCTTGACATGGTTTAGTTCAGTACAGTATGAATGAACAGTAGGTCAACTTAAAAGTGCTGGAGTTTAGGAGGGAAGGGGGGGGGTGTCACTTCAATACAACTACAACACAATCTTTATCATTCAGGTGAAACTTTTTAATCACAAGAGAGAAAGTTTAGACAAAATACATTCATTAATGAAGGTTTATACCAGTATTTTTAGACATAAGCCTTTCTTCTGATTGGACTAAAAATTACTTTAATGATGTTTACTTTTCGAACAGCTTCAGGAGTCCCAAAAAAGGCTTTAATACCTGCAAACTGCTCCTTTTACTCGAGCGCTTATGTGCAAGGTCAGTGTTTCATTACTTATAGTCAAGGGCTGACTGACAATATTGATTTTTAGTACTTCATGACTACCATTATTTTGAGCTGACATGCACTTATGTCAGTGTGTATGTCAGTAGCTCCCAGCCTTCAGAGCTAATTCACTTCTGTGTGGTTTCTACCCAATATGACAGAGCTGTGGGAGGGACCTTAGAGGAGACAGATGTCACATGAAAACACACTCAGGCAGAAAGACACCAGCAGTAGAGACAAAATAGAAGGTTTATTAATTTATTTTACTGGTGATTGGTATGATTCTATTATGATTATGTTCAGGACTATCTTCAAGTTTTCATCTTAATGTTCCACACTCCACTGACAAAACACATGAAAATGGAGAACACCAAGGTAGCTGCTCTGCTGCAAGGTACATTTCCTCAATATGATTCACACAAATGTTTTGTTCATTGTGTTATCACTGATCTGGAAAAGCTATTTATTCTTGAACAACATCAAGAATAAAATTTCTTAAAACTAACTCACCTTGCACAGCTGTGATAAACAGGTATTTTCAGCACAGAGAAAATATGGTATTATTCTAGTGCTTCATATTTAAAAAAAAGATCTTTAATCAACAATATGGTCTTATCTATGGGAAACTGTTGTGTACCTTAAAAAAATGTGTCTGTCAGGGGGAATAAGACGTGAACACACTTTGATCTAGCTGTCCCTACAATTGGGAATACTTTGAGGCCATTACAGCCTATTTTTTAGCTGCTGCCTCAGGCAATTTATCCAACCAATTTTCAACTCTTTGTACCCACTAGTCACTCAGACCCAGTTTATGTAAAAATAAGGCCATTAAGAGATCAGGAATAACGAAAAATTATTAGTTTTCAAGAAAATGAGAGAGAAAGAAGTGAACAAATTTCTCAGGACAGTTATTAAAGGGAACTGATGTGAATTTAAAAACACTGCATACATAATGAAATGAATATGAAACACTCAGTAGATGTGCATCCATATCTATTTTTCTGTCTTTTTTTACATTTACATACCACTCTCTGGTAGTCATCAGGGTCGCTATTTTTGAAACCTGGAACAGAGATAAAGATAAAGAGCATTAAAAGACAGCAGGTGTGCATGTATAACCTGAGCACATACCACTCAAACTCTACTGGCATTCAACAGGAATTCCTTCAAATTTGTGCATTAGACACTGGTTGACCGTATGCAAGCATTTTGAACAGCGCCTGTCTTCGGAGTGTCACTAAAGTTACAAGAAGGCGCAAAAAGCAATCACTTTTCTGACAGCACTGTGCCATTGAAACAATTAGCTGCCTTCCACCATGACACTCTGGAGGCGGGTCACCTTTATTACACAATTGTCTTGGTAACTACAATATCAAGCTTTTGCGTGTTTCATTTACAAGCCGAATTATTCTTCAGTCTATTTAACACGTTCACATGTGTTTGTTATGCTGTAAGACATTTACAGCCCTGACGACAAGCCGACTGATCTTATTCTAGGAATTTTGGAAGCGATGACTGGTGCGGCAAACATTCACGTGACTGGGTTTTGCTATCCATTCAAACAAACAAACAAACAAACTCGTGCGTGAGTACAGAGGAAGTCTAGTGCACAATCCATACCGTGGGCCCCGTATGCTCCAGCTGCCACGGCCGAAGCCCCGGACAGGGCAGCTAACCTCCGGACAGCAACAGCAGCGGTCATGTTTTGGAGCTGCGTGTTGAGCAGATAAACGGAAGAGTCGTTGATATGCTGCCTTCACTGTCTCTTTTAAACCTCGTACTCCTGCCTTTCGGTGGTACAGATTAGCAGTTAACGGCCATTTGGGGACACGCAAATGGAAAGCATAAAGCACTTTGCCTCACTTACAGTGCAATTTTCTTCCAGTAACAGTGGAGGAATCCCTCACGCCAAGTCAGCGTTAGAATGGCCTTTTAATAAATGTTGGCATTTACACATTATTTCTTTAATACCGCGCTTGAGAGGTGTGGCTGTGAGCAGAAGTAAGAATAAAATGGAAAAATAAAACAAAATACAACAAAATATTATTGCAAAGATCTTTAAAAAGATATCACAATACAACTTAGTTTAGCTCCCTCAAGTCTCACGGTCATATCGTTTTCCTACCACGACCTTCCGCTGGGTCATTACAAGCGGCGCAAACGCTACTGCATTCAGTTTAAGACTTCGGTATGGTGGCCCTGATGGTCAACTGTAACAAACAATTTACGAAACACAAAATATTTAATGAAACGCATTATAAATTCAAATCATAAAGGGTGCACAAAAATGAATCATGAAATGCAAATAAATGTCACTAAATGCCAAAACATTTCACAAAAGTATTTTGTGCTGTTAAAAAAACATTGGCGAACTATAACAAAAGCAACCTACATGGATCACAAAAGCATAAACAAAAAAATACATTCATATGTCTTTAAATGGATAAATACTGTAGGTACTCAATTTATTTTTGTTTATTTTATTTTTTATTTCATGAAATACTGTTCTTGTTTGTGGTTCAAGAGTTATTTTGTATGTTTCTGTAATTCTTTTGTTTTTGTAAGAAGACACTTGCGTTTTGCAAATCGTTTTTGTATTTTATGGAACATTTTTATGTTGTGTAGATTGTTTATTTTTCTGCTTATGAAATTAATTACTATTTTTGGTTAATTGTTTTCCTAAATTTAGAAAATATTTTGTTGTTTCATGATTTCTTTATCTGTACAACATACAATTCTTTGGTATTTCCTGAAATGATGATGTGTCTGCTGAGAAATGGTATAAGTTTGTCACAGTTTCAGGCCCTCTGCAAATTCTAAAACTTTATTAAGTAGTTCTGACTCTGACATGACACTTAACCAACAAAGTGATGCCTTCAAGCCTCTCACTAAAGCTATAGACAGGCCTTTTTGAGCATAGACATTTTATACTCCCTGGCCTAATTCTGATTTTCACAGTTCCCATGTTGTAAATTTCTGAAAAGAGGGACAAAGTAAAATGATCTCTTTTTTATCATTTTGTTCTTGTTTTTGTTGTAAACTTAACAAACAAAAATACTGCTGTTTACCGAGCTTTACTTTACAGATAAGTAAACAAAATCAAACACTTCCATTTATTTCAGCTCTGCTTTGTTTAAAACCCCACACTTTAAATGCATTATTCATGACAGGCCAAATTACTCCATTGTGCCTCTTTGGTATGAATAATTAATTTTCTACACAGAGGGGATGCTCAGCTTTAGTAAGGGTTGCCCCTATTTCCAGCACTGTATGCACCAAATTGCCACATAATTCTGAATGATAGGCTCAACGGTGCGGAGGGTGCATTAGCGTGCAGCACTTAGCGATTTGTCCATCACTACAATTTGGAAAGCACCGGTGAATTTCTCTCTTTGGTGAATTACTCTGAATGTTTGATGTGTTTTCCTGCCAGCAGAGGTGTCAGAGACTGATGCGGTTATTACCCTTTGATGTGAGTGCACTAATCCCTGCAGAGAACCCACCAAAAGGGGGTGCTGTATTGCTTTCTCATCTGCAAAGTTAAACTATAGAAGGAGTGTGTGTGAGGGTTTGCTTGTGTGCTCATTGAGGGGGCAGGGGGACTTCTTCCAATTATCATTTTGAAATTACACAGGGTCACACTGCATTACTGGAGAACCGCTAAACCACAGCTTCCGCCATGCCTCGTCCTTAGCTGACTTTGACACAGCAATAAAACAATGCATACAATTAACACATTTTAATGACCATGCAGCTAATTAAAAATAAGCCTTATGAATCAAGGCCTTCATCAGCAACTGTGAACTGAACCTGAAGCCGAGAGGGTGTGTAAAGGCTAACTTTTGAGCTCCGTCTCAGTGTACCTAAATTTTGCTGCATGCATGCTGCTTGTGTGCAGAAGAAAGCTTGGTATCGCTGCACAGAGTCCACCCACATACATATAAATGCAGGTCATTTCCATTCCAGACAGAAAGGCATGGACAACAATGAAGTGTGGCTTTACATCTTGTTTTCACAGACAAGCAGCAAATTATCTCCAAGTCCCTGCAGCTGAGTGCTGTGAGGTTCCTCCAACAGACGATATCCATCTCACTTCAGCCAGCCACCTGTCCTCCGCTGTCTTGTAAATGCTTCCCTGTCCAACATACCTCAGTGTGTCTGAGCAGAAGCGTGTCCATAAACGAGTCTGATCCTCTCAGATTATTTGACCCTGGCATTCCTTATCTTGATCCAGCTGTCACCCTGGGAAACAACCCTCTCTCAAGAAAACACACCCCAGCAAAAGCACTTCTTTTACACGAATAAGCACTTCCTTTTGAAATAGAGAGTGCAGCCTGTGGAACATACTAAATATTTACACAGCAGTTGCTGCTGCACACTTTTATCTGACAACCCACATTCAAATAACGTTGAGACACTACATGTGTTTAAACAACAAAATATGATGTTTTGCAGAGCATTTAAACTCTATATTCAATTTAAAATGGTTCAGAGATGACATATACATGGACTATAGTAAATACAGTGTGTTCATAGAACTTTCCACTTCTGACCACTCTAATGCTTTTACCTCACACATCACATTCACCCATCCATTTACACACTGATGGCAGATACTGCTATGGAGCCCAGCAGTTTTTGATTAATCCCATTCACTGCTGGGGTCAGCAGAGTCAAGTATCTTACCCAAGGACACTTTGGCATGTGGACAGCGTAACTTGGAATCAAACCCCCAACCTTCTGAATGAGAGTGGACTGACTCTACCACTGACCCACAGCTGCCCCTTAACACAAATCCTCCCTGTATGTGAATGCTCAGGTAATAAACTCATTCATTTCCTTTAACTTGTGTGATGTTGTAATAGCAATGACCTCTGCCATTCCTGAACTCTAAATTTTTCTCTCTGCTTCTCTTTGAATAGTGGTTAATTGACAATCATAGGTGATTCAATGAAAAAGCAAACAGGAAATGTATCACGATTATTCAGCCAGAGGGATCAAGGTAATTGATTTGCTATGACGCTTTTAAACTTTAAAAACATTAACTCACTATTAGGCCTTGCATCACAGAGCCAGGTTTAAAGAGCCTGCACTCAAAATGTAATATAGCTAATGATATTTGGAGTCAACTCTAATGACAAATTCTTTGTGCTGAGGAACATTATTCAGAAAGTACTGAATGATTTTCACTCCCTCACAGAGTGGTCTTGTTTTGATAATAAACTTTGCTTCTAACAAGAATCAATAAAAGATCTCGAGTCAATCTATTGTCTTTGAATTTTATTGCAAGCTGAGTAGAAGTAGTAACAGAGAGTGTGCTAACAGTCGAAGTTACCAAATCTCACTGAGGTTTGGTGACTTCATATTTGTTGCTAAACAACAGATATTAGACATATTCCATCTAAGGCACTATCATTGGTCGACCTGGGGGGAAAACTGTTAAATACTGTATATGTGAGACAAAAAACTGCAGTTGTCGAAACCACACAATGAGTTGAAAATGTCAAACGTCAAACTTGCTGTTAGCACTTCTCTTAATATGCAGAGAGAAGTGAGGGCACAGAAAGGGCAAGCTTAAGTTCGTCCTGTTGTCCGAAAGTACACAGGGGAAGTGAGGACAAGACTAAAGGTAAATTAAGTTCATCACATAGCACATCTGTAAAAAACAGGATCTATCAGTTACCAATAACCTCAGGAGTGAGATGTTTCTCCAGGTTTTCCCTGGCAGCACTGCTTTTTCAGTATTTTATGTCTTTGTCCCACTTTTTTGAAAAATGTTCAGGCAGTTTATTTAAAATGAGCATGTATTTATTAAAAACCTTTAAACTTAAAACATTTGAATTTTTTTCTTTGCACTACTTCAACTAAATAGATGAGTTCAGTGATTTGCAGAACATCAAATTCTGTTGTTGCTTTGTTAAACATACATCATCCTAACTTTTTTCGAAAGAGGAGATGTGTCTAATTCCAACCTCATGACATTTGAATGGTATGAAGACGACAAAGAAAGAAGCAATGTTCCCTTCTTACTATCCATTTTTCATTCAAAAACAAGTAGATACACACCTGGAATCTCACTTTTCTTTCAGCTTAATGTACTGCCTTGGGTTGTTTTGAAAATCCAATTTCCCATTCTTGTTAGCTGCATTGTTAGGTATATCTGGTGGCGATGCGTCTTTATTCTGCTTGGGAATTTAAATGCAAGGCAAATAAAGTGCAAACAGCCTCTCCTCAGCGTGAAAATGAAGATTGTGCTTTGTTTGTGGTTTGCAAGTAACAAGACAGATGGGAACACTGCAGAGAGGCCCCACATTTGTCATTATACAACGAAATGGGCTGCTCTCTGAAATGGAAATCTTGCATGGTCATACTATTTGAAATGTCAGAAGTGTCATTCATCTGTCATAGTTTCTTGAGTATCAGATTGAAATACAGCAGGGTAACAACAAAAATGAAAAATAAAAATACAAGGCTGCAGAGGAGTATCCTTTGTGTGCCCAAAGCTTTGCCTGCTGGTTAGCGTGCTCCCTCTCCTGATACAGAGATTTAGAAGGAACCCAACATTTCTAAAATCCTCCATTAACCTTGATGTGTTTTGACGGCTGCAGTCCTTCCCTGTCTTCCGCTCGCTTTGAGAAGCAGCAACCACAGCCAATTATCTATCTGTTAGGGCTCTTTCA
The DNA here is from genome assembly GCA_962446985.1 of Xyrichtys novacula. NCBI lineage: Eukaryota > Metazoa > Chordata > Actinopteri > Labriformes > Labridae > Xyrichtys > Xyrichtys novacula. The sequence continues at coordinate 19,355,554 of OY660886.1, forward strand.
TGTCTCCAAGATGTTTAGTCACAAATGTACGTATTGTGGCCCAGTGTCACAGCTTTTCATGTTGCGGTTCTGTCACTCGTCCATGTCATTACATCCCTTTCAGCGGAAAGGAAGGAATGAGGAGAGGGAGGATGGGAGGATGAAAGAGATAGAAGAGACAGGCCTGTCGAGTGACATTTTGTCTGGGTGTCCAGGCTATTGTGTGCTTGAGGAGACAACACCAGTCATTGCTATTACACTGGCTGGCAGAGAAACACACACATACACAAATACTTGACCAATACAGCCTCAGGTACACACCCGCACAATAGTATTCATCTCTATTCTCATGCCAAAGAGGAAAAATGTTTTTTCTGTAGATGTTTTCAGCAAAGTTGTTCCATTTTCTTCCTCTTTTGTATAAAGCAGGGCTGTTTTCTTCTTGATACAGAGCTGACTGTACGTGCAGTGCCAAAGAATGCAATTAAAGCAACTTTCAGACTTATTATTGAGCCATCAGAAAGCATTTGAAGTCAGTCACTCTCCTTTTAATATCAGATTGTTTCAGCCTTACATTTTTGCAAGTAGAAAAACAGACACTCAGGAATGCATGAGCAGCAAATCTTAAATATGCACACATACACACAAACACTCACACGCACGTGCGCACGCCAGAACACAAAGTTGTGGTTACAGCAGGCTCCCCACGCCGAGCAAGCATAATTAGCACACTCGTTAAGCTCATCTGCATCTCTCTTCAAAGGAGATCGATGCAAATGGATAGGATTTAGCTACTGGCAGCAATTAGGCCAAAAAAATATCCTAGCTGGAGAAACTCGGTTAGAGTGAGGCAAAGTCGGTTCTCATCGCGGGGAATAAATGCATTTTCATGCCCCAGCACTGAGAGCATAATAGAATCCAAAATGAATACTTTCATTTACTCTCGTGTCAAATGAAGTTCTGTTTAATCAAATTTGGGTACCAGCCCTCCTGGTTATCACATAATCCTGGGCTCCAAGGGGAAATGAAGTTTCATCAAGAAAGTGTTAGACACTATCACAGATTTATTCTGCTTAAGTGTTGGCTAAGTAGACATATCTTGATTCTCTCCATTTTTTTTGTCACATAGGCCTCAACTATTGACCAGAAACTTAAACAAACACAGGAATATAGCTGGAGCTGCATGGTGCTGCATGTGTCATCACAAAAAACACAACATTTACAAGTGACCCATTTATATGACGCAGCACACAAGTAGGAGTGTGTTGATTTGCAGTTGAAAACAAGCCCCCACAACACATTCACTCACTGATTATGTCCCAAAATATTTTCATATGGTTTCATCTCTGCATGCATGGTACAGTTTTAAGCTGCATTGACAAGCCAGGTCTACAGACAGTGGTTTTTATGCTCATACTTTGATTTCCACAATAGAGTTGTGTCTATTTTTGCATGTAGTGCTACTTTAGGGCTGAAAGATGATATTATGATTGATTAGAATAGGTGCATTTTTTTCCCCTGAGGATCATTATTTATTGTTAAATTTGCTCACACAGTCTCTCACAGAGTGGAGAACCACTTCCTGTCTTCACTTCTAAGATCCTCGGCCTCTCTGAATGGCCTTTTTTATAACCCTTTCATGTCACTAGCTGGTTGTAAACTAACCTCATTAGGTGGGGGATGTTCTTCCAGGTGTTTTTTTGTTTTGTTTTGTTTTGTTTTGTTTTTAGCAGTGCTCAGCTTCATCAACTTCTTTCTTGTCCCTGTTCCAACTTAAATGAAACATTTTATTGGCGTTCAATTAAAAAAAAAAAAAAAAATGTCTTCAATAACATAACACTAAACAATTTAACTTTTAGGTCTAATTTGATGCACTGTCTTTGCTTTTGTTATCATTGAATATAGATTTATAATTAAAATGAAAATTCGCGAAGGATACAAATGTGTTTTTATCAATATTTTGACAGCAAACCAGCTTTTTGAAGTTGTTTGTATGGTAAACTTTATATCTCAAGTATAATTAAAGCAAATGAAAATAATTAAGGTTTGAATGGACAGCAGAGAAGGTTTGGAAGTTTTAAGCGTGAGTAGACAGAATGCACTTTTGGTTTTGGTGCCTCATCAATTACACAGTTTAGCACAAAAACAAGACTAATGAGCTGTGCTAAATTTGTCTTTTTTTAGCCTCTTGGCTCCATAAAAGTGTTTGTGCCAAACTACATGATAATCCATTCATTTGTTGTTCGGATGTTAATCTGTTTAGACCGGAGAAGGACACAGGTGCACACTGGACCAGCAGGTAAAAAGGAGGGAAATTCAACCAAGCCAAAAAATTTCTTGTTGCCTCCTAACTTTGCCATGTTTTCTCTGTGTGTCTCAAAGACTCCTGCTCCTTCTCATCTGTTTGGCTGCATGCCTCCAACATTACCTGCTGCTCACTCTCCATTGCTATTCCTGTCACATTTCAACAACTGGATCATCTGTAAACTTATTTCTGCTCGAGTCTGTCCTCTCTGCCATCATTCACCAAGTTTTATAATAAGCCTGTAAAAGATTATTAAGTTCTTAAGTTTTTGGTTGATTCCAAACAAAATGTGTTGAAGTTTTGAAGCTCTGGACTGCATTAAGGCTTCTCTTTGTTCACTAGAACTAGACCATTTGTATTTTCTTGCAATTCATGAAGTGTTTTTCAGATGTTTGTCACTCTGGGCTAAAACTATTCACCCATACTTACATATCAACTGTATCAGGACCATAGAGTATATATACTGTGGACAACTTGGCTCCACCTTCCGCCAGTATATGAATTTGAAGCAGAATTGCTCTCGGTATTTGTTTTTTTTTCTCCACTTCCTGAAACCAACATTGAGCAGTAGCGTTGTACGCATATAGAGTTGCATTATACGCATAGAGTTGCCAAGAGTTGCTGTGATGACGCTCGGCTCAAACAGCGTATTCCCCAGGTGAGCTACACAATCTTCGTACGCCCATAGGCTGTATCAAGTGTCAATCATAGAGAACATGAACCCCCTAATAACTTTTAAAAATAGAGCTGTACAGAAAAAGAGGACTTGAGCACAAACCAGTTTGCAAGCAGGGGGAAGAAAAATTTAAATTCTGTGTAACTAATTTCTAAAGTTTGTCTACAGCTCCATAGGGATTTTCGGAGGATGACCTATACTGCAGTCCATCACCAGAGGGTTCTGTTCTCACAGTGGCTTCACCCAGCAAGGAGGCAGAGGATGTCCGTTCTATATACATATCTATTCCGTCTATGATTAGAACTCCCTCTGTACTGTTGATGAAGTTAGGAGCTGTTCTGAGCATTTGTGGCTATAGAGTGGCTTTTTGGTTCAGGTTTGGGTGTGGATCCATAGACCACTGTGTATTACAATCACGTGGTCATTACTTAAGTTGGTATGACTAGAGAAGCAAACAGTCAGCAACATTCATCTCGAGGTGTGTCTAACTCGGTGTTACGATGTGTTTGACCCTAATTTATATTTACGCCGGAATATCCCTTGAGGCTTTAACTGTATTCCTCTTTAACCCAGTTAAAGGACTTTCTTAATGTCCTTTCTAGCCTCTTCAGCCTTTATGATCTTTAGATTTTTGCATTCAACAAAAAGAAATAGATTTTTAAGACACTGGTTACCATCTGTGCAGCCTGTAGCATTTGAGGTGCCCTCACAAGATTGTAGAATTGATTTAGTGATATGTATGATAATACACAGTCTGAATTACTTTATCATCCAAGAACCAGAGAAAAAGTCAAGAATCCTCTGTCTTTCTTTAAGTAGACTGCATCTTCTTAGGGGTGAAAACAAGTGCTGCATGTTTTCTATAAGGCTGCCAACGTGTTGATTTTGATCCACTGCTCAGTCTGTCCTTGATCGTGAACAAAGATCATCTCCTCATGTTGAACAATTCTTCTACCACAGTCCTTTGAGTTTCTCATATTTGATATGTCTCCCTGGTTTATATTTGTACTTCAGTCAGAAAGAGAGAGCCAGAGAGGGAGCTGATAATGTGACAAGCATCTTGATCAAAGCTGTCAGAAACATGTACTCATTACATCATGGCTGATCCTTTGGGCTGCACTGGCTTTGGTCATCCATCTCTTTCACTTTACCTTGCGTATAACTTCTGTCTTCTAGCTGCATCAGTCTGTTCATTTATACCTCTAATGAGTCCCCTTCTGAATGCTTGTTTTTCTCTAACAACACCTGTATTTCCATGACAGCACACTGATGGACGTGCAGGCGCCCGGAGCCACAGTAAAAGTCGGGAGTGGGAGGACTGAGATGGACGTTTGTGACCATAAATTCTACATTATGTGGCTTTCAATGTCTGAACATCAACATTATGCTGCCTAAATTCCATCAGTGCAGTCTGGCATGGTTTTTGGAGGGGATGAGGACAGTATGTAGCCATGCTTTACTACGTCTTAGAGGACAACCAGAATTAAAAGTAAAAAATTTAAATTGCTGTGTGTTGACCTTCTCTCAGAAAGTCTCTCCCTCCAGGAGCCTGCTGGGCAGAGTCAGGTCATTTGGGAGATTTAGCTTCTGGTCTGAATACTTGTTTGACTGTATAAGCTGGTGGCATTTCGCCAGTCTCTCCCTTCCTCCCTCCCTCCCTCTCTCTCTCTCTCTCGCTCTCTGAATTATTCCTTTTGCTTGGAGGGCTCCTACCTGACTGAAACAACCATAAGTATTTAAGTGCAGCCATAAAAAGAGTTGTTTGAATACTTAAAATGCAAAGGAAAAGCCCTCTGGTGCTTTCTTTTTAAAAAATGTCTCCTTGAATAAGAAACACTGGACCAACCTTTACCTGAGAAAAAAGATGGTAGGGGAGATGGGGGATGGTTGTAACACTTTTTGCTTAAACACCTGCAATCCACTGAATTTTTGGGCTAGAGTTTTCACATTTTTATACAAAATACACAAGAAAGCAATTCAGTCCTCTGCCAAAATATCGTAAACCATCAACACCTCCACAGGGAGGAATCCCTACTAAACACCCAAACCCTCTCGGCTGACTCCTTTCAATATGAAGGAGTAATAACAACTCTACTCTGAGCTCCCTAAGGTCATTCAAGCTCCTAAATCTTCAAGCAGCCACTTTTGGTTGAAACTCATTTCAGTCAGTTGGAATGGCAATCTCATTCATTCAATCTCTACCCACAGCTCATAACCAAAGTTAGTATCTTGTGTGCACCACGTACAATCCTTCTTAAAAAAAATGTACCTGTTAAAAAAAGAAAAGAAAAAGAGGTATATTTGCATATTTTACTGAGAATTGTAGTGAAATTCTACACCTTGCTGTCAATTCCTTTCCCTCTAGCAAAATTTACAATATATTTACTTTTCTAAAGCTATACAAGACAGTAACAATATACAAATAACATCATGTGTTATGGAAATTTTATCTTTATGTTGTATCCTCATGTCTGTACTATCTGTTACAGTTGTAGTGGAATAGTAGTAGTAGTTAAAGTTGTGATCTGTTTTCCCTCTACATCTCTTTTTGTAATCTCTTTTATGCTCTTAATCTCAAAATCTCACCATTAAATGATGTAACAGAGTTTGACTTCGACCTATATTTTTGTGTTCTGTTGTGACCTTTTTGAACTGTCATACATGCAAATGTCTTGTTAATTAATTAATCCATTAAAAACCCATTTTGAGGTCATTTTAATGGGCCATTTGGACACTTCAGCCTCCATCTTCATTCCTGATCTTCATCATATGATTTTGTTGTGCTAAATTATTTGAAGGTTTTAAGGTTATTTTATCATAATAAGCATATTTCAAAAAATAAAAACGTGTAGTTCTTTGTGCCTTTGTTGGAGCGTGTTTCTAAATGCAGTATCAATGCCTCTTCAGGCTACAACAAGACCTATTTATGTTGGAGAAAAGAGAGCAAAGAATAGCTAAAGGACACCTTAGCAGCAGCAGCAGCATCATCATAACTGGTTTGTTGTGATTCCGGCCTCATTAGTCATGTATCTGGAGAGAATGTGAGGATGGCAGGAGGAAGATGAACTAAAGAGGAGACAGGCTTTATTTGTACTCTGTCAATGGAAAGTATCAGGGCAACACCGAAACAAAGGAATGCCTTTAGGAGTCTGTCAGTGTGCTCAATAGGTGAGTGGAAGGTAGCTCATTTAAAGCTGCTGTGCTCAAGTGATGTAAAATGGAAATAATTCCAGTGCAGCCCCGTCATTTGCAAGAAATATTTTTTTTTAATTGAAGCTTTCACATATCTGCAACTTTAAGCATACACATCTTAACCTAAAAGACTGCTTCTGCCCCTCTTCTTCATTTTATCTTGACTTTTTAATCAGTGCACCCACAGTCAGCCTTAACTATGAAGGGTGCTGCTTTCAGACTTCAGCTATTTTTGAAACTGCAGAAAAGACTTAATGATCTTTACCATGCTCAGCACAAAAAACAAAGCAAAAAAAAAAAAAAAAAAAAAAAATCAGAGGAAGACTGACAGTTAATTTAACATTGTTATGAGAAAAAGTATTTTACACAGTTTGTGTAATGTCTGTGCTAGTACAAATATTCTTTTAGGCACTGCTTAAAATTTTAGGATAAAAAATTCAGGTATGTTATCTGTTATTTTCCAGTTTAGATGTGTTGCAACAAAACAAAAGCTGGTGATGTCTCCAAAATTTTGGACATTTTTTGATCATTTATTCCAGCTCTACCCTGAGCTTGCCAACAGCAGCTATTAAAGCTTTTACGAGCAAGTTAGACATTAAATCACCTCTTTTAAAACTGAATGAAAGCCTGAAGACAAGCTTGTCCAGATCAGCTGTCTTGAAGCGTGTTTGAATTTAAAACCAGAGGATCCCTCCCTTCTTGACAGACAGTTGTTCTATTCACACCATCAAACTCGAAATAATACATTTTCTTTTCTCTGTTTGATTGGTAATAGCAAGACGTCTTAAGAGAACAGTGAGACATTGTGTAAAACATGAATAAAAACAGAATAATGATTTGATTATCCTTTTCCAGTGATATTCAATTCAATACTCTACAAAGACCTGATATTTCATGGTTAAACTGATAAACTTTTCTTTTTTTATTATTTTTTTTAAATAGCCACTAATTTTGAATTTGATGCGTGCCACATGTACCAAAAAAGTTGGAGCAGGGTCAACAATAGACTGTGAACATTGACGACTGCTCCGAAAGCACCTGTTTAAAAAATTCCACAGGTGAACAGGTTTATTGGAAACAGGTGAGGGTCACGTGCAGCACCCCCAAAAGGCTCAGTCTTTCACAAGCAAAGATAGGGCAAGGTTCATTAGTTTGTTAGCAACTGGTTGAGCAAATAGTGCAACAGCTTAAGAACAAAGTCTCTGTTCAAATGCAGGAATTTAGGGATTTCATCATTTATATTTCATAAAATCCTCAAAAGATTCAAAGAATCTGGAGAAATCTCTCCACAATAACAGCAAGACCCAAACATTGAATGCATGTAACCTTTGACCTCTTGGGGCAGCACTGGACTTTGACCTGACTTTCATGCAACATATGTTGCCATCCAAGCCAGTTCTTTTTCAGGGAGAGTGTAGATTGAGTGAGAGATTGAATATTAAATCCTAACAACTGTTGGAGTTAGCAAATAATATAGTTGTATACCTAATTACCGATATAACAACCCAAAAGAGGCTAAAAGTTTGAGTAAAGTAGGAGTCATTGCACAGTTCAACCTAACCTTGAGCTAAACTCTTTCAAATATTCATTTCCATAAACAAATTACATGATTCCGAAATATTGACCAGTTATGAGCACTTAATCTAAATCCACAGAGTTATTTGTTGGCCGTTATACTCTGGTGTACAAACTGTTTCTCCAGAGTGTTTGATAAGTTTAATTGTTGTGTAGATCGCTCTCTCTGCTGCTGCTGCAGCCCAGTTCCCCAGTGGGAACCATTAAGTTTTAATCTAATCATCTCTTCTAATAATGCCAAAAGTTCAAGTGCTCTAGAGCAGAAGTAAACCATTGCTTTAAGCCTGACTTTCTTGCTGCTGGAACAATGATGTTGCTTATGGTGAAGTCGTTGAGCTGCCTGTCATTTGGTTATTCTTCCCACAGGAGCCACTCTCTGCTTTCATTATGTTGATTTAACTCTGCTCCTTATGTCGTCTCTCTATTTCCAAATGCTTAGCTCACAGGGCAGCAAGCCAAAGCACAACAATAGGAATGTGTGCAGTGGATGAATTAAATACATCAAAAACAATTACAGTCAGCCAAATATCAGGCCAGAATAGGTCAGCCTAATAACCTGTAAACTTATGACTCTGCCTGCTGAGTATTCATACTTACGAGTGCAGTAAAAATGTGCATTACTTCACAGTTAAACTTTTTTTTCTTGCAAATGCAAACAAGCATGTTTGTGTAAGTAAGACGACAATGGAGTGAATGATTATGTAATTACTATAAGGAGATGGCAGGCAAAAAGTGCATTTTAGTTTTTGGGCAGTAGGAGGGAAAAAAGTTATTACACCCAAAACATAGTTGTAAAAACAGCAATGTATCAATCATTATTTTTATAGTGCAAATTTATAAGTATTATCCCAGACCCTATATACAAAGACTCAGGGCTCTATTTTCATGCCTCGCCGTGGACGTGCCGCAGGCGCGGCGTAAGTCAGGTCCGCCGCGCCGACAAGGCGTTACCAAGCACAATTTGGTATTTTGGTGAGCAGCGCAGCCCGGCATAAGTATCCCCCCTCCCTAACTCAGCTCCTCCCAGCGGCGTAAGTCGTAGCGAGGGAGGAGAAAGGACGTGGAGTGATTTTAACACAGTCGAGACCTGTTTTCACCAATCATATCAGCTCCTCTCCTTGCCTTTAAATCTGCCACAGGTGAGGCGTATTACCATTTTCGTGAAGTAGTCAGAGAGATCAAGAGATGTCTGAAGACAGTAATGCCACAAGATGGCGATAGAAGGCAGCTCCTCAACAAGCATCACTGTAAGCGCTGCATTGGGCGTCCTCCACACTCTCTCATATGAGCACAGATGGATTTGGTGTGTGTAATGTTGGACCCGCTGTTAAGACAAGCACCCTTTTCCACAAATAAAGACACTCACATGAAGTTGCACATATTCAAACCTCACGTGACAAAGGTGGGTTGTGCGCACAGATCACAACATAAACTCCAAAAATGGCATTAAAATCGGAACCATCTGTGCGTAAATGATGCATTGCGCTCTGTGGCCTGGCTCTTTCTTTCATAGATGTTGGCATATAAAATAAATTTGCCTCACAAAACTGAATATTATAATATTCGTAAGTCGGCTTAAAGTAGATAACGCATCTGAGCACTGAAACAAATCATCTGTTCAGCCGCCGCAGCAGCAGGACGGAGAGAGGACACGGGGACATGTCCAGGTCGAGCTGTGTGAGAAATAAGAGGAAGAGGAAGAAAGAAAAGGAGGGAGACGAATTACATATCTAGTTAACTTCATCATGTGTGTCTATTTACTAGATATTTAATTCAATTTAATGCGGTTTCAGCTGTGTTGATTCGGTCATGGTGTGTGTCCAAACGCGTGCCAAACGCGCTCATCAGATCAGATATAGATCAGAATATATCTATATAGATCTAAATGTATGTGCTGACTCAGATTATTAGTTGATGATGATTATTTATTGCACTGAAATGTGCCTGACACTGTGGAAACCTGCCAGTGAGGCATCAGTGATGTATGCCAATATGCCCCCAGTCTACCAAAATACCACTAGACCAGCTGCGCTGAAAGCTGACCAGGTTTGAATCGGCGAGCTTTCAGCGCACTTTACACGCCGGTGGCGAGCACGAAAATGTCACTGCGCCTGCTGATTCTGTCGACACCTCCCCCTGCCACACCACCACACCCAGCTTGGCGGATCTCGGTTCGCCTCTGTGCGCCTCAGTCCACGAAAATACCAAACTGGCTGTATGCCGGGCTGCGCCATATGAAAATATAACTGCGCGGGGCTCGTCGCCCTCCGTCGCCTCACCGGCAAAATAGAGCCCTCAATGTAAAGATGGGATAAGATTAAACCCCATCTTGTAAGTTTAGACCCACTCCCAGTCCGTAACTACAATTGTAGCACTTTGAAGCATTTGGCAAGTTACAGTGGAGAGTAAAAAGCTTTCTTTAAAAGGCAGAAACCCTGAGCAGAACCAGACTCAGGTTAGCCAGTCATCTGCTGAGACTGCACTGGGTCTAGAGAGGAGATAAAGAGAGATTCAAAAAGAGAAAGATGGACAGAGGAGAGATTGATGCATGTATTTGAAGTAGCAAACGGTCAGCAGCAGCGATCTAGAAGAATCTACAGTATTATGGAGCTCAGGGACACCCAGAAAAGTCTGTGTAAAAGTGACTCTGATGGGAAAGGATAATTCATAGATAATGAAACAGACAGAAAGAGGATGGAGATCGAGAGACATGTGCTCAATGTGCCAGTACCCTTGGTAGTCTGAACCTATAGCAGCATAACTAAGAGCTGGTCCAAGCCTCAGTTATGAAAGTCTTGAGCTGACTCTTGAAGCTATTAAGGAGACCAAATAAAGTCAGCTTTTTGTTAGGGGTATTGGTGGACACACAAAACCACTGTTAAGTAACAGTATTAGCCCATTCTGAGGTCTTCCCATTTGTTCTGATGAGATATTGGTTTAATTCACAAACTGGTACAAAGAGTAGCAGAGAGTAGTTGTTATCTAATAGGAGTGTGAAAGACATGATTATCAACTAACCATCAACTTTTTTCACAAAATTAAATTTCCCCTTTTTCCTCAGTGTTCTGACTTTTTTCCCCAAAGGTGTTAAAATAAAACTTTGTCTACTCATGTTTTTTTTCTACTTTATTCCTACTTATATAATTTTCATTTGGATGTGTACAGTGTATTATTAGTCTACCACCCACCCTATAAAGCATATTTGAACTCAAAGACATGTTGTCCAGGTTGCATTGCTTATTTTCTTCTATCTTTGAGGTGGCTCTGCAGGCAGCATGAAGCATTTCTTTTTTCTAGATTCACACTAAAACCAGCAGTGGCAGGTTTCTACTGGATTCAGGCCAGTTTTATGAGCTTTTTAATCCCAACTCCTACGACACAATCAGGAAATATTGTTCTTGTTCTCTCTACCACCTGCTAACAGCATCTTTCTTCACTCTCCAGCTTGCTTGACAACTGTGGCTTTTCTTCTAATATGAAAGAACAAAGGAGGAAAATATCGCTTTGGATAGTGCATTCACAGACGGCAAAATTCAACAGTTATGTTTAATGACTCATTCTTGTATTGCGGTCATTAAAGAGCAGAAATTATTTTATCTTGTACTTAGCAGCATTACTTGATACTTTTATGGGTTAGTTTAACACCACCAATGATGCCTTTGAAGGTGCCTTCATGAATTGGATTCTACTTGTAAATGCATTAAGATCATTAGTTGGATTTCTTTTTAATGGAGGAATTATCGAGTTTAATCACTCAACACAAACCATCTAGCTGTGAAATACATATTTTGTAGATATTTTATTGCATGAGCAGCTCACTGGTGATCTGGTTTCTTGCTAGCAGCAGCTTTCATGCTGTCAAATAACTAAAAAAACATCAAATTTTAGAAATGTCACAGACAGCAGAGTGTCATTTTTTTTCCCACATGTTTGTCCATTTACCTTTTACTTCTTAAGTATACAGTTCAGAGATTGTTGGAGGCCCAAAAACACATGTAGAAGAGCAGGAGTGAGATACGAAGATGCCAAGTAACTATCTGCTGTTTCAGCACCATGGATAGGGCTATAGTTTTACAGACTATACTTGTTATTTCCTGCTTGCTAACCGCATTCCCAAAAGAGGCTCCATAAAACTTGCGTATCTAACTTATAAACACCTCTGCCTCGAAATACCTACTACTTAAGTTTAAATATCTAACAGGCCTACAGTTTACAATATTCAATTATTAGCAAGTAAAACAAGCATGGCTTCATCAACAGCATCCTAAACCCATGCAAATTTTGAACATATCAGTAACATGAGAAAACAGGGCTTAAACAAATTTATTTGGAACTAGGGTGAAAGTTATCTCAAATATCCATCACAGATGCAGAAGAACAACACATTAGTTGTACTCAGGATATTACATACCTCCCATCAGATAAGTGGGCATACAGCTATTATATATACTAACCAATGTGAACAATCCAATGGAAAGACCTGTTAGTGTCTCCATCTGCTAATTTATATTACCCCCCCACCCCCCACCCCCCCACCAACACATTAATTGGAATCAGGGGACAGGATAATGTAAATTTGTAGAAATTGCTAATTACGTGCATGCTGACCCAGATTATTTGTTAGATTCAAAACCACATTTTTTAGAAAAAAAAAAACAAGAAGGTGGGAGCTGAGTGGGGTAGTGAGTTATTCTGCTCGTTGTTGTGTAGACTGAAAGAAACAACATAAATGAATGCATAAAAATGTACATTTTACTACATTTAGGATAGATGTGAATCGGATGGGAGTCTACTGGTAGACTCCTGTTAATAAATAGTATGGACACGGTGGAGTCAGGCACTACAGCAAAATCATTTATAAATATCAGAAACTGAGGAGGCCCATGGATTGAACCTTGTGGCAAACCACAGTTCAACTTTGTTTTCATAGATATGAAACCATTTATATAAACATATATCCCAGTGGCGTAAGTCATAGAGAGGGAGGGGATAAGGTGTGGAGTGGGTTTAACACAGCCAAGACCTGTTTTTGCCAATCGCATAAGCTCCTCTCCTCACCTTTAAATCTACCACCGGCGAGGCGTATTGCAATTTTTGTGAAGAAGTCAAAGAGATCAAGATGTCTGAGGACAGCAATGCCACACGATGGTGACAGAAGGCAGCTCCTCAACAAGTGTCGCTGTAAGCGCTGCAGAGGGCATACTGCACACTGTCTCATATAAGCACAGATGGATTTGGTGTGTGTAAGGTTGCACCCACCGGTAAAACAAACACCCTTTTCCACAAATAAAGACAATCACATCAAGTTGCATATATTTGAACCCCACATGACAAAGGTGGGTTGTGCGCACAGATCACAACATAAATTCCAATAATGGCATTAAAATCAGAACCATCTGTGCGTAAATGACGCATTGCTCTCAGTGGCCTGGCTCTTTCTTTCATAGATGCTGGCATATAAAATAAATTTGGCTCTTTTGATCACTAAAATAAATCATCTATTCAGCCGCCGCAGCTGATTCTGTCGATACCTCCCCCCTGCCACACCACCATGTCCAGCTTGGTGGACCTCGGTGTGCCTCAGTCTACGTAAAAACCCAACTGGCTGTGCACCGGGCTCTGCCAGACAAAAATACCACTGCGCAGGGTCCGCCACCCTCCGCCGCATCGCCGGCAGGCACGAAAATAGAGCCCAGAGTATGCAGGTAACAGTGCTGCTGTGAGGATGAACTATTTCTAAAAATTATAAGCGAAACCTTTTTATCTCCATTTCAGTTTTCTTCAACATTTTTATTTTGGTGTTATTTCACTTCACTGTGAACAGTATCCAAGCTGAGGTGGCAAGTATGTGTCTGTCTCGGAGGACTCAGCTCTAGAGCTCTTTTTTACAGCTAAAAAAAGGTGTTTTTCGCTGAGCCAAATGATCTGAATCACTGAAAAGAGCCCAAGTTCCCATCACTGGCTGCTTTTACACTAAGGCTGCTTATCTGAGAAAGCGAAAGAATCCAAACCCTGCTCTTGCAGACTACAGATCATTTGAGTAAGATCTCAAATTCCATGCATACAAATTATTCCTTAAAACTATGTTATACAAATGATGGTAACTACAATCATTCATACTATTTCATATGAGTTATAAGTTGGCTAAATTCGTGAATATGATGAGAAACTCTACAAAAATAAAGTGAACTGAAACAGAGAAGGTCAAGCAAACCAAAAGTACCATTACTGACAGTGTAATTTTTTTTGCAATAACGAAGGTTATAATGAGAATAGGAGACTATTTCAAAGCTAATGTGTTTTTATTCTTTTATAGGAAGAAACCAGAAGGTTGCTTTTTTCTTATTGAAGATGAGATTAACCCAAATATTCACAGTAGAAATGCACTGCAGAGCAGAATATACTCATATATGTCTACAACTTAACACCTGACACCATCCATCACTGAGAGACCTCTTCTAGCTCATATCAAATAAGCACATTTTCCCTTTCTGTGAGTTTACCCTCTCTACCATGAATAATACATCAGACCTGAGCACCTCTCTCAGCAGGGTACCTCACATTCACACATACTTACACACACACTCACAAGCCACAGGCACAGGAACAAGCACAGACAGCATATGAACCTATCAATGTTAATAATGTCTACACGTGCATTTATGATCAGAAGGCCGTAAACCTAAAGTTTCCAGGGCAGAGGAAGTCATAAAAAATGCAAAGTCACACTGTCAAGGTCTCTTTAATTCATTATTTTTATACCCCCACTGTGGCAGCTTGCATGATGGGACATGTGGCTCTGCAATTAGCTCTGGACAACCCCTGATTGTAGAGACTACACCAGTGCTCAGATGGAGACAATTCAAAGCAGATGCCACTATAGCTAATGGGGTGTGAGTGTGTGTGTTTGTGTGTGGTAAATGATGGCTTGGTTAAATAGACAGAAAGAGAGGGGGGTGGCATATGATAAGAACCAATGCAAGCACAGCTACTTAAATAATGATTGGGAAGGCTTCCTGCTGCTACAGATCAGAGAGGGGATAGGATTCTCCAACCCCAAGGGGCTGAGTGAGGGGCCGAGATACAGGAAAACATGAAGGGAGGGAGGAGAGAGATGGTAACTGCACAAGGTAAAGCCGAGGGAAAAGAAGGCAGGTTAGAGAGCTGGGAAAACAGCCAGACACATACAAGTCTTGTACCTACCCAGTAAGGAATGGAGTATTAATAACAACTGCTAAGATTACCTTCTGTCACAGCATCTGTATGAATTAATAAGTGGATCAAATGTGCTGGTTCATTTTTCATCAACCAAAATATTATTACAGGGGAAAGCCACAGTGGCCTGTCTTCAGGCAGATTCGCTAGAGCCAAGGAGAAGATAAAAAGCTTCAATTCATTTCGAGTATATCTATAAAAACCAACAATAATCAGGATAGAGCCCAACCCGTTTCAACCCTCACAGGATCTTCATTAAGGCATGGTCAAGAAGACCCTTTCAGGAGGCTAAAAGTACTTTAGCAAAACAGAGAAGGAGAGTATGACTAATGTGATACCATAAAAAGTCAATAAAAAGCATGAATAACAGTCATAACCAAGTATCATTATGAACAATCTTATTGCAATAAAGAATAAAAAACAATAACTGTAACATAAAACAAACTATGATGGATACAGTATTCAACAGGGCTATAAAACAAATAAATCCAGTTAAATTATAAAAAAGGGGGTGTAGGGACCAAGTATTGAATTTTTTTTACAGAAATGACATAAAACTGATTGAACTGGATCATCACTGGATCTATGTACTGGACATTCAGTTTAATGTTAGCTTCAATTTCTGACAGACATTTACTGTGTGAACCTAGACTGACTGACTCTGTGTGTGGGACCGCTTTGATAGCAGACTCCAACAAATCATGTTAGCATGTTTGAAAATTTTAAATGATTAAAAAAGTGCTGTGTGTGGTGCACAAATACATCCTTTTTCTATTGATTTGGGACACATTGATTAATTGACAGCTAGTGAACGTGCATGCAGGCAAATGTGCATGTGAGCCTTCTCTCTGAACTGGTAAATTATAAAGGCCTTACATAAAAGAGCTTTCATAAACATTATAACAGTTTTTAACAATAAATAAGTCAGAGTCCTCCTTTCTATCTTTTAAGCCCTTATGCTGTCAATGCTCAAATCTTGATTATAAAAGGCATGGTTGACAATCTGAGAAGCAGTTGAAAAAAACTGAGTCATTGAGGCAGAAATGTTTTTTTTTTGTGTGTGTCCTTCTCCATCACATCTACGCAACTTTTAGCTGCTCAGAGCTCCGAGGAGGGCCGGGAGAGTGGGAGGGGATGAGTTGGAAATAAGGGAGAGGGGTGTGTTGAATATAGCGAGGTGATTGGATGGAGAGGCGGAGCAGGAGATTGACCAATAGAAGCTGTCCTGAATAAATGGCTTCCATTGGTCAATGTTTTTGCAGCCCTAAACCTGCTAGAGTAAACAGATATTTCCATCCTTTTTTCTTTTCACTTTGTGGAGATCGCACTATAGGACCATGATCGCCACATAAACAAGGTTCATATCAATTATCAATCCCTCCAGTCGTCAACCATGCCTCAAGTCCAAATGGACTACTTGTCCTTGACTAGAGTTCAACAACTCTGTTTTGGAGCAGCTTTAATCTTTACCTTGAACACCAATTTTATGAACTTTTTGTTTTAGTTTTTTGGGTGCTTCCACCCTAAGATGTTGCTGGCTAGTCTCAGTTGAACAGTGGCATTAATGACCCTTGATCACATGCAGTCATCTGAGTACAACAGAAAAACAGAACAACACTGTCAGGCAAAAAAAAAAACCCTGCTAGGATGGGATAATGGGGTATGCCAATGTCCAGAGCAGAGACATGCATCATCAAACTGTTTTCTATTAAACTAGAAGATATTATTTTGCATGTACGCCACAAATCCTCCAGTGTTCTCTAATGACTGTAGTTTTTTTCCCTTCATCAAAATGATATAATTACAAAACAAAGGTGTCACTAACAACATGTTCCTAATGTGCAAAATATCTTTTTGTTTCACGCCTCACTCATACAACACACTCCAGGTGGGCTGTTTCACCAAACAAGAAACAACACTCCACGATGGAGCATTGCGCACCAACATAAATTCAAGCTAACAGTGATAAGTCAGTATGTGAGAAACGGAATATGCTGCCAAGAGTAAAAGAGCAGGAGAGAGGAGAGGAGTTGGGAGTAAAATTGGAAAAGTACCAGTTACCTTCCTAGAGGGCAGCTACCACTTGGTGGGCAGAGAGGAATAAAGTGAGACTAGGGCCCCGTTGGGGCACTGGCGGGCCCGAGCCGTGTCGCGCTGCCCCCCCCAACGCGCTGCCTCCCCGTCCCATTCGCGTCCTCTGGCCATCGTCCTCTCTGGTAACGCCCATCACAGCAAAGACCCTTTCCTTCATCGGCGTTTGCTGTTCTTCCTGCCAGTGCGTGTTGCTTTCACTTACACTTGCCACAGCCAGCCTCGTGAGTGCCTAGCCTATTGGATATCACTGTCATCTACACAGGACAGTCATAACCTTTCTATTAATACTTTGTTTTTTAATTTCACATTAATTTCCATATTGTATAAATGACTGGAAAAAACTTGAGCCCCTGCCCCTGTATAATCATGTGCACGTCCCTGTTCTAGCTCCAAGGTGAATCTTCACTGCTCATGTTCTCCTCAGAAATAGTCACCTCACTCCCCTCAGGTTACTGTACACATGCACCAACTATCTGCTTCAGGTTTGGATGGAGCTTCATGGTTGTCTTTTGGAGAAATGAACAGTCAAGTTGTGTTTGAAATTTGATTTTTTTCAGGGGCAAAAGGAAGCCTCTGCATTCTTGTCAAATATGTAAACAGCATGTTTTTGCAGGTGCTAAAAAACAGACTCTGAGTGTGTGTGTGTGTGTGTGTGTGTGTGGGCGTGTGTGTATATGTGTGTGTATCCTGCAGTACTCTGTACTCCTGCAGTGGCCAAAAAGACTTTTAAGAATGTGGATTTTTGGGTCATCTTTGGCGCCCCCTAGAACTGCAGTACTCTGTACTCCTGCAGTGGCCAAAATGACTTTTAAGAATGTGGATTTTTGGGTCATCTTTGGCGCCCCCTAGAACTGCAGTACTCTGTACTCCTGCAGTGGCCAAAATGACTTTTAAGAATGTGGATTTTTGGGTCATCTTTGGCGCCCCCTAGAACGTAAACCGTGGGGTGCAGCGTCATGATTTTTACAACTTTGAATGGGCATGGGGTGTAGATTGCCCTGAGCAAATTTGGTATCATTGGGACGAAAGCCTTAGGAGGAGATAGCCACATTCCAATGTGTGCGAATCGGCAAAAAATGCGAAATAGCCCTTTAACCGTACATTATACAGATACGCGCTCTTTGACTTTTTCGTAGAGCTAATTGAGATACACATGATTGTCAATTTTTGTGTCAATATGACAAAGCGTTCAGGCGTGACACTCAATAATGTGTATTTTCATGTAAGGGGACAAGAAAAAATTGACTTTTTTCTCCTGCCATGGGGGGGCGCTCTTTTGGGGAGTAAAAATTCCTTCACAAATGTGTTGATGGCTGGACATTGCATCATCCTAGAAAACTTGGAGGGCAGTGAGGACAAAAATAAAAAGTTATAAGACTTTTAAGAATGTGGATTTTTGGGTTATCTTTGGCGCCCCCTAGAACCTAAACCGTGGGGTGCAGCGTCATGATTTGTACAACTTTGAATGGCCATGGGGTGTAGACTGGCCTGAGCAAATGTGGTGCCGGTGGAACGAAAGCCTTCGGAGGAGTTAGCGAAATTCCAATGTGTGCGGATCGGCAAAAAATGCGAAATAACCCCTTAACCGTACATTTGACAGATACGCCCGCACTGACTTTTTTGTAGATCTTATTGAGATACATATGTGTGTCAATTTTTGTGTCAATATGACAAAACGTACAGACGTGACAGTCAATAGTGTGAATTTCCACCTTAGGGGGCGCTATGGAGCCATTTTGCATTTTATTGTTTGGGCGACTTCAGAATATCGAATTTTTCACCAGGCCCGGTCGTCCTGCCAAATTTCATGAGTTTTCGCCAGTGGGAAGTGGGCCATTTTCCAGTTTAAAGCGGAGGAAAAATAATAATAATAATAATAACAAAAGAAGAATCCATCAGGAACAAGAGGGCTCTCGCAGCTGCTTAGCAGCTACGCTCGGGCCCTAATGAGAGGAAGAGAGGTGGGAATAAACGTGAAGGTACAAGGAAGTCAAGAGATAACATGTGATGAAGTGAAGAGGTACATCTGTGTAAGGGATGCAGACAGGCTGTGATGTTAAAGGGTTTTAAAGGTGTGAGGGTGAGAACAAAATAAACACAGTGAGTAAGGGGAGCAAGTCAGATTTTAAACTTCCAGTGTCATACTGGATCACACTGGGAGAAAACGAGCACTTTTTTTTTTTTTTTACCAATGTGCTTTTGTGCCTTGCAGTTTATTTAGCCTCTCCTGGAATGCTTGCATCCAACTGTCCCCCCGCCAGCCTCTTTTTGCCAAAATAGCTCAGTGAATTAAAAGCTTTTGGCGTCTCCTAGCTTGAGTTACCTCTCAGCTATTTGGATTGACATGATTGCAGGCTTTTTTTCTTTCTCCGGTGGAAAAACTGTTTGTAATTACTCATACATGTGCTCAGGTGAGTGCATAGATCACATCAATCTTGAAACTAGACAAGCAACTTGTTTCATTTTGGTCCTCTATGTCATCATCTGAGAAAGGCAGGCTGTCGTGGTCTGCATACTGAGGGGATATGTGGGCATGCTCAATAGGTCAGGATGCAGGAAAGGTAAATTAAGCGTAAAGAAAATGGGCTTTCTGCCTTAGACAGAAAGGTTAATGGCTTTATGAGATTGCAGTGACATATTACTGCAAACACCCCCAGGCAAATAAATAATTTGATTGAAATATCTCAGAACGCAGTTGTTGGAGCTGATTGTTAATGGAATAATAAATCCGCAGGCATGTTTAAATGTTTGATAATGGCTTACGGCAAAATGAACATGTGTATATGAGACAAATTGAGCCATAATTCAGTCATAGTCTGCTATAAGTGAAAAAAGTATTGTAGATTCATGTTCTGAACTGATGCTCAATCTCAATATTCTTGCTGTGATTAAGTCTTCATCCAGCCACTGTACTGTTAAACCAAACGACTGTACTCGGCTAAAATCAGAAGTTTATATGTCCAGGATAAAAACTAATATCACTAACAAAGTTCTGTAAATATGAGCAATTAAGGATGACCCTGCAGCTGTGTCTCTTTATACTTGAATTATATCCTGGCAAACTCTTTAGTCATCTATCTCTTAAAAAAGGTGGGCCATCAAATCCTGTAAATTCTGTGATTCTGTCATTTATCACTTCGGCTTTTGAATAGTTTCTGGTAAACTTAAACGCAGGCTAAATCAGCACTTTGCTGCTTTTTGACGCAAATGCTTGCTGTGTTTACAACTGCTTTGTATTTCTTCCATATGTCTTTGACACAACATCGACTTTCATGTGACTTATTTGTTTGTTGTGTGAGCACTTAAGGACTCCTTTCTTGCTGTGGGAGAAATTTTTGTGCATGTTTTGCAAATTGCAATAGTATTATCTTCCCCGACACAATAAAAAAACACCCACAAAGGTGGCACCATTTTGTCATAATTTTGATTTTCAGACTTTTGTGCCTTTTTTTCCAAGGATAAGGAGAGAGGATAGAGGAGGAAACTGGGAGAGAGAGAGAGTGGGGAATGATATACAGAAAAGGAAATGCTGGATGGAAGTGAGCCCAGCAGGCTGTCGACTTTGGGCATAACCTTTGTATATGGGGGGCTCACTTTGAGTAGTGGACAAGTGGAGGCCCAGGTCACCCCCATTTTAACTCTTCCATCAGCTTATTGCTGCAGCGCTCAGTTTTCTGCTCTCTTGATAATGGCAGACTGCCACGTGGGAAGGCTTGAAAATGTGTAAATGAAAGCAACTTTTCTAATTTTTTTTAAAGCTGTTGTATGAAATTGTATAAACCGAATGATGAATAGTTATCCCCATTGTTATCAGGTTATTCATTGGACTGATACATGCCATGAATTAAGCTACAACTTGTCACATACCTGTAACGACTGAAATTAAAGAAAGCTTTTCACTTTTTACTCAGTTTTTTTAATGAATTGCAACTGCACATGGAGGAAATGTGATGTACAAAGATACTGATAAACAGTAGTCCATTAATTTAAGATTATTCCCCTCTGTCTCCACTGACATGCAGGTAAAATTTACAGTATAGTCTCTAATCAACAAATTAACAAGGAAACCATCTGCCATCATACTTCGTTTATATTCGAGTAGTAGGACATCACTGCAGCATTATAGCAGAAGCCATTATCAAGTTTAAACTCTTGCCAGTTGAGGTTGGCAGCATTACAGTTTATAGATGACTGGCATTTCAAGCCCATTGTAAAGAAAATATCAATGATTTGTTTGAGTGAATAGTTATTGTGGCACTGACTAGCAAAGTTGATAACACAGTTAACCTGTTTTTATAGCAAGGGTGACAAATAAGGATTTAGATAGCACTGTGAGTTAGTTATGGCTTACCTGTAGAGTGTAAAGTAGTAATATGTCCAAAGAATTCATATTTGTACACATTGTATTATTATATATGTTGGACTACTTTGGACTGATATATTATGTAGAGCTGTACTAAATTTGAGCAACGTTGTGCCCAAACAGTATTTCGAGAGAGAAAGAGTGATTTATGTTGTTGGTACTGTACCTATAATACTGTGTATTTTGAGTGAGTTAGACAGAAGTTTAAATAAGAATATTCAAATATGTTTGCACATGCAGGCCAAGTCTTTGTATGGTAGCACTAGTTAGGATTATATTTCTATTTATAGTGCATTCAAATCAACACTTTCTGTGATATATTATGTGCTGTTATCCAAACAGTATGCTCAGTCCACTGAAGGAAGGTGTCATAAATTTGGTCAGCATTTATTTAGTTTAAGTTAAATTTTGTTTAACTGTATTTTTTTTTCAGACACTTTTTTTTAAACACAATTTTAGATAAAAACAAAAAACAAAAACAAACTTTTTTTTCCCACTTATCTCTGCCTTACTTGACACATGTTGTAAATTGCTATCATTTTGGGAAAATAAATTTTAGGAAAAAACTTCAATCCTGTGATTGTTTTCTCATAGTTAAGGATAAATTATTTGCACATGCAATTACATACAGGCCTAAATGCCAGCGTTTAGATGTGTTATATTTCAGGGCCTGTGAAAGCCAGGCAGTGTTTTCAGGGCCCAGGACTCTGGGGCCACAGGAAATGGTCCTTTAGCTGGTCACTTATGTATGTAACAGCACTAACCATGCACAACCCTCTATAATGCTGCTCAGGAGGTTTATGAAGACTCAAATCACTATGGAAGAATTCTCTACAGACCAACAGCTTCCCCTCGGGCTCTGCAGAGGCAAACTGGCCTCAAACACACCATACATCACTCCTTCAGTGTCTGTGTTCAAGAGTGGGGGAGTGGAAGTGTGTCCTTATTCCATGTTGGGGGAAAATAGGGGGGAATGTGTGTCATGATACATGTGTTTTCTACCTTTTATCAACATAGCCCATCAGAGGCAAACCACGAGAAGTTGTGTGAGGCAGCACTGAGGTGCTTTTGTGTGTTGGGGTGTGTGTTTTAGTGTGTGTATACCTGGGGCTCAGCTGTCAGGTCTCCCTGGTGAACCATTAACGCCGATGCTTGGCCAGAGTCTATCAAGTGTGGGACATCAACATCCCCCTGTACATGGAGACACACACTCAAGCCCTCTTCCTCCTCACCTTGGCCTGATGGGATATCACTTGGGGAATGTACATCTACCACCAAAGACAATTTGTCTTGATAGCCGAGATCGAGGCCCCGTAGCGGTCTTTCTCTTCCTCGCCCTCTGCCTCATCTGTGTCCCTCGGGTTGCTGAATGTGTCCGAAGGTAAAAAGCACGACTGGCTGACATGATGTTTTGGCTGATTGACGACAGGCTTGCTCCCCACATGAGTGGAGAAACAGCCTGTCTATCTCGCCTGGGGTTTATACGAGGGACGGAATGAGCCCTGGCACATGGATGTTTTGCAGTAAATCTTCTCTTCAATAAGATCTGGATGCTGCCTGAAAGCACATGGCGTCATTCAGATATGATTGGCAGGAGCGCTCATTATGTTTCAGCTTAAGTGGCAGCAGATAGCAGCATGAAATGAGCAACGAAGGAGCAAAACTCAAAGTTTTATTAAATGAGCTGGGAAATCCTGGCAGGCCCCAGCCCACTGACTGTGGATACATGGCTCTGCTGTGGGAGAGTGACTGAGGCAGATGTTTGGCTATGTTATGACCCTAGTAATAGGACAGACATGTGGCTGTCCTGCATCCAGAGGAGCAGGTGCTGCCACTGCACAGCCATTACCATCTGCATTGATGAGATCAGGGACTCAGCCATGCTGCATGTTAGACGGTTATTATCCCTCAACGTAAAACATAAAATAAACAAATGTGCAAGCTGCTGAAGTTACTAAACCACCCCCAAAAAGACATATAATGTTCCAAAAGGGACTTGTAGGGATGATTAGTAAGTAATTGTGCATAGTGCATTATGTTCTATCATTTTTATCTTCTGCGGTATCACTCTGAAATTAATTTAATTCCTCATTTGGACCCAGAGTTTGACTCTGACTCTGTAACATGGTTACCTTTCTGCAGGGATAAGTAGACAAAACTATGCTCTGTGTGTTCATAGGTGGACCATAGGGGGAAAACATCATTACGTTCAATTATAGGGAGATTGTCCATTCAGGATTTTTTAAATTATTATTTTTTTTCACTAACTTCTTTTTGAAGCCTCTAATTTTACTTTCCTCATTGTCTAATAGTCACTAATCCCAAACATGTGTCACAATAGAACGTAGGAGTGGTAAAAGTGGTAGCAAAGAAACACAATATAGGCTTTATAAAGTCATCCACTGATGCCTTTATGAATATTTAAATTGATTCATTTTGTTTTTTGACAATAAAAAAAATAAAACTACAGCTTAAATATTTTGTTAGTTTAGTAAGTTACAGGTGCTAAAGCAAAGAGTTTTATAACTGTAGCTGGTCTCTCCTAAATAAATGGCAAAGCAGAACCTGTAAGGCAAGGATCAAAGAGAGGACTCAAAATAAATCTGCTTTTTGCAGGCAAAAGACAGACATTTGTCTTTGGCCTGTATGAAAACACAGGTAAGATATGGCAAACACAAGAAGGTGAATAAATGGGCTAGTATCCCTTTAACGTCTTCTGACGTCATGCTGATGCAGATCTGCCCGGCTTGATGCGAGCAGAGGAGAGGAAGAGAGTGATGCCGTAAAAATGAAACTCCTCAGCACTAATTTGTCACATCCCACCACAGGAGAAGATGGAGTCGACCCCTACGTTACCCTACCCACAGGAGAGCTGAAAAAATCATATTTGTATCTGTAGCTGCGTGTCAGAGCTACAGAAACTGCGCTAAACGCGACACATCACTTTTGTAGAAAAGCGACAATATTGAGGTCAGAGGAAAGCGTTGCCAGGGCGACCAGCTTGCTAGGGAGGACACTGCGGCGCGCGCCGGGAACGAGCGAGCGTGCGTGCATGCCTGCGAGGTTGCGCACGTGCGCGCGTGTGCGAGATCTCGCTGAGACGGTCACGGTATCCACACAGCGGCAGCGGCAGCAGAGGCAGCATCCTTCCTCAAGACTACCCGGACAACCGAGAAAGTCTGTGTCCGCCGTGAAAGAGACGAGCCAACAGAGGCTTGAACCATTGGCTGTAGTGTTGGAGTTTGCCTTGAGAGGATTTATTGAGGATTTATCGACGAGGTTCAAGAAAAATGCTCAAAAACTGAGTGGCTGCCACCGTCGGTGAACACAGATGACACTTCCCGGCTGTCAAAATCACCGAGACCCTGCAGACACGTCCGGGTTATCGGGGGTCATTTTTCCGTTTTTGAGGCGTCGTTAAAAAGACACTCTTCCTGAGGCAGACTCGACTGTCAGCTGAGACATTTCTGAATTTTTATCACCGTCCTGGAGAATACGGAGACTGAGCAGAGCCGAGCCTGTTTGGACAGGGAATCGTGCTGTATCCTGCTGTATTCGGTGTGTGATGCAGTAGTGCAGCGTTTATTTTTGCTCTTCACTCCACTGTCATTGTCTCCAGTCATGAAGTCCCACCTGCCGGCCCGGCTGGATTGAACGAGGCTCTGTTTACCGTGGGTCACTTTTTTTTTTTTAAATTTCTGTTTTATTCTTTTTTAGTAAGAGGGACTTTTTGCTTGCTTGCCATTTACCGCCGCTGAAGGAAGCTTTAGTGTTGAAGACGAGGAAGAGGAGGACGAAATCTGTCTGAAAAAAATTGGTGGGAATCTGGCATTCAACCAGCACCCGTGGATCACAATTAACAGGTAGGATCGGCTTCAATAGATATTTCTTGCATCTACTAGGGATATCATACTCACCGGAAAATCCAGGGTTTCATTATGTAATGTGTTGCCACAGTATTTCTAAATCTGTCAGGGATTCTTGAGAGTCGGGACAAAACACTTCCTAAAAAACTTTTTTTGAGAATGCACACTATATTGATTAGAGTTATTTATTACTGTAGAGAAAGGTCTTAGCTATTTAACCCCGTAAAGGAACAGGCTCTAAATAAAAACTTTTTTTCTATAAATTAACATGTTTCCCTTAGACAGTGGATTTGTGTCAACTCCATCAGACACACAAAAAAGAATATAATTTTAATAATTCTAGTCCAACAAGAATCTAAAGTTCTGATGTATGTTGTAATAGTGTTTAGTTACTCTGATATGCCATGAAATATAATATATAAACCTAATGTGTGATTTCACACTATTTTGAAAACCAAGATTTCTAAATAGTTGCATTTTCAAACTTTGTTTTTAATTTTTATATTATAAAAACAATTTCTGTAAGTAAATAAGACACAAGAGGATGTAGAGCCAATGCTCCTTTATTACTTAAACAATATAAACTGAAGAAACAAATTTTTTTTTCTCCAAAATTGAAGAAAAACATACATCTGACGGTGTTGACGAACACCTGACGGAGTTGACGAGAAACTGACAGAGTTGATGACATCGCATATGTTATTGAACAAATGTGTTTTTAAACCGATTGACAATAGGTCAATAGGTGAAAATAGATTAAGAACTAATAACTCCTTGTTTTCATACTGAACATACCATTAATGCAATTAACCACCGCGCCGACAAGGCGTTTCCAAGCACATTTTCGTATTTTGGTGAGTTGTGCAGCCCGGCATAAGTATCCCCCCTCCCCTAACTCAGCTCCCTCCAGCAGCGTAGGTCATAGGGAGGGAGGAGAGAGGGCGTTGAGTGGGTTTAACACAGCCAAGACCTGTATTGACCAATAACATCAGCTCTTCTCGCCTTTGAATCCGCCACTAGCGAGGCGTATTACCATTTTCGTGAAGTAGTCAAAGAGATCAAGAGATGTCTGAAGACAGCAATGCCACACGATGGCGACAGAAGGCAGCTCCTCAACAGATGTCACTGTAAGCGCTGCATTGGGCGTCCTCCGCACTGTCTCATATAAGCACAGATGGATTTGGTGTGTGTAATGTTGGACCCACTGGTAAGACAAACACCCTTTTCCACAAATAAAGACAATCACATTAAATTGCATATATTTAAACCTGACGTGACAAAGGTGGGTTGTGCGCAAAGGTCACAACATAAATTCCAATAATGGCATTACAATCGGAACCAATCTGTGTGTAAATCGCGCTCCGTGGCCTGGCTCTTTCTTTCATAGATGTTGGCATATAAAATAAATTTGGCTCACAAAACTGATTATTATAATATTTGTATGTAGGCTTAAAGTAAAAAACTCATCTGATCACTGGAACAAATCATCTGTTCAGCTGCCGCAGCAGCAGCAGGACGGGTAGAGGACACGGAGACATGTCCAGGTTGAGCTGCGCGAGAAATAAGAGGACGAGGAAGCTAGAAATGGGGGCAGACAAATTAAATATCTTGTTAACTTCATCATGTGTGTTTATTTACAAGATATTTGATTCAATTTCATGCGGATTCAGCAGCTGTGTTAATTTGGTCAGGTTGAGTGTCCAAACGCATGCCAAATGCGCTCATCAGATCAGATATAGATCAGAATATATCGATATAGATCTAAATGTATGTGCTGACACAGATTATTAGTTGTTATTGATTATTAATTGCACGGAAATGTTCCTTACACTGTGGAAACCTGCTGGTGAGGTCGATATGCCGCCGGTCTCCCAAAATACCACTAGCCCATCCGGATCCACCTGCGCTGAAAGCTGACCAGGTTTGAATCTGCGAGCTTTCAGCGCACTTTACACACCGGCAACAAGTACGAAAATGTCACTGCACCAGCTGATTCTGTGGACACCTCACCCTGCCACACATCCACGCCCAGCTTGGCGGACCTCGGTGCCCCTCAGTCCACGAAAATACCAAACTGGCTGTACGCTGAGCTCCGCCAGACGAAAATGCCACTGCGCGGGGTTCGCCACCCTCCGCCATGTCGCCGGTGGACACAAAAATAGAGCCCAAGGTCTGAGGGTCCAAGTTAACAATGTAAAAATAATAACCTTTTTCTTCTATCTGGTATCCCACCTACACTGGGGTTTAAAAGAGCAACATAGAACTTCTTGCGCACTCTATAAGAAGCCAGTGTGTAGATTTTAGGTAGTGAAAATTACATACTGCACCTTTAGGATTGTACATTAATCAATCAATCAATGAGATTAGGTGTGTGTGTGTGTGTGTGTGTGTGTGTGTGTGTGTGTGTGTGTGTGTGTGTGTGTGTGTGTTGGGAAAGTTTGACAGTTATAATTAAGCAGACAGCCTGCCCATGGTCTACTCTACAAAACAGAGGTATATGGTAAAATAACGTAATATATGCTATATATGTACTTTTATGTGCAGATAAGACCCTGGAATAACATTGTTATCCTTAACCATGTTCAAAAATAGCATAATGTCAGCACATTAAGAGGTTATAGGTGGATTTGTCAACTCCATCAGCTTACATGTCAACTCCGTCAGACACAAAATCTGACGGAGTTGACGTCTGACGGAGTTGACGTAAGGGCATGTATTTTCCCTCCAAAACATTTATTGTACAGTGCAGCTAGCTACTTTTTTGGCAGTTGCTAGCTGTCCTGATAATCTCACTAAAATACTTTAATTGAACTCACTATGGTTTAAAAAAAAGTATAATAATGGAGAGACGGTGTTGACATGGTCCAGCTGTGACCATACAAATATTGACATTGTTTGTCTAAAATATCAAAAACTGTAAAACCTACCAGACCATGTGTGGTGGTGTTGCATTCACCAGAAGCAGGAAATGAAAAGGGGTGCTCAGGGATATAGCTGACCATGATATTGCATGATTTAATGAGGTTTATAGAATAATCTGATGGAGTTGACAGAAAGTGAGGACACAACTTTGATAGGCAGATTTTTAGGCAAAAAGCTATTTGATGTTCAGGCCATTCATTGTTTATATATTTATAGCCCTGAATTTTTATTTGATGTATATGTTTTCACAATTATAGAGTTTTTTAAAGTTTTTTGGGGCTGGTCAATATTGTGACCTCTTGCTGAGGACACAAGCAATAACATGGACCTTCTAACCACAGACGTTTCATTTAAACAAATATCCCCCAAAAAAGTAAATATCTGTGCTAAAAAATAGGATTGGTATACACAAATCCATTAGATTTAACTTTTTGAGTATGTCAAACATTTAGAATTTCTTAATTGTTTTGAATAAATTAGACTTTTCTATGTAGGACATGTTTTGTCCCGACTCTCAAGAATGGGTGCTGTATTTAAATTGCAGTGTTAATCTGGATGTATGTGTATGCATGAATCTGTGCTCAAAAGCTGTCATTGACACCGAATGTAAAAAAACAGCACTAAAATCAGAAAATTGGGGTAGTAATGAGGGTATTTGGGGATTTTGTGGGGGTTATTTTGGTAATCCGGCGCTTATAAACATTCATGGAACTAAGTAGAATATTGACAAAATCACAATTGCAATTTTCTAAAACATATCTAATTGATGACATGTTATTGGAGGTGAGGATTTCCTTTGCAGCCAGTTTTATGCTGCAGGTTTTTGTGCTTTTAATGTGTGCATATTTGTTGTGTAGTGATGTCAAACCTGTTGTGGATGCATTTAAATCTATTCTCCATACTATTGAAGAGGTCTTGGACTCAGAGCTCCTCTGGTGGAATGTAAGAAACAGAGGCTGCTATTCAGTCAGGCTGAGTTAATTTCCCTGTCCTTGCAACATGCAAAATTTCCCCCTGTTTCTTTATCTACTTCTTTGCAGGGATTTGAGGAATTTCAGAAAAGCTGGATCCTTTTTGAGATATCATTGTGCGTTGCTTTAATAATTTGATTAGAAGAGTAAAATAGCGAAAGATGAAAAGAAAATTTTACCAGCCAACCTGTCTATGTTGCATACAGATGTGATCCCAACAGTCAGAAAAGCCCCATTTAACATTAGAATCAAATTAATCTGATGAAAGTCATATTTTCATTGGGTCCTTAAACACAAAAGATCCAGGAAACGCCTTGACTATGAGAACATATTCCCCTAAATGCCCCCCATCCACACACAAATTGATGTGCACACACACAGCACAAAGAATGGGGTGCATTTATATGCTGTGGCTGGTGTTGTGGGGCATTCGGATCGGCAGGGCCTGCAAGATGATAGAATTCAGCAGGGACAAGAAGACCTCTGTTCTTATCTGCGGCGATGAGGAAGGGGAAGGCAGCCCTGCTCTGCTCAGCTCACCTCTGCTTCTCCCCTGGTTTTAAGGGAACTAGCCTGCCCATACAGAAGATAGGGAAATCCACTCTATGGAGAGAAAGCATTTAAAAGGAGTCGAGGGGAAAATATGTGTGACTGTGCTTGTGCTAAATAGATGTTGCCACAGAGGAGTTGATATTTATCTCACTGGCGTCTGGCTAGAAATTTTTGAAGACCTGGGGAGATGTGGAAGGGGAATAAAGGTGGTATGCTAATACGGTCTGTTGATGGATTGTTGGCATTTGTGTATAAACAAAACAGAATAAGAGAAGACATGGGAGAGGAGAGAGACATTGCAAAGCATTTGTACAGCAGTGCAACCCATTTGAGTCTGTGTGAGTCAGTGGCTGATTTATAATCCCTATTCCATAAGAGTTGGGCAGCTGTAAAATTTTGATGATTGGCAAATTGTTGAAAGCCTATACTGAATTTAAAATAAAACATTTAATGATGAAACTGAAAAATGTGTTTCATGTAAACTATACCTGCATCAGTTTGTCTTTTAACAAAACTCTGTACACATTAAGAAAAGGAGGAGACCAGTTCTGTGGTTCAAAGTGAAATATTGTCCCATTCTTGCCAGACATATGATACCAGCTCCTCAGCTGTTTGGGGTTTCTTTTTTTTCAGTATATTTTTATGTGTCATGATAAGCCAAATGTTTTCAGTAGCGGTCTCGTCTGGACTGCAGGGCAGGCCAGTGTAGCACCCAAACTCATGGAGTGAATGCAAGTTGTAGTTTTGTGTCTTCTTGCAGTATTGTACAATATTTTCCCTGAAAAAGGCACTGCCTTGATTTATTGTCCGTTATCAATGTTGCCTGTCTAGATGTGTAAACTCTAAATGCCTTGGGCACTTACGCATCCCCATACTATCAGGGATGCTGTCTTTTTGACTGTCTTTTGGACTTTGGACCAATAACAAGCCAGGTGGTCTGTCACCTTTTTACAGCAGACAATGTAGACTCCTCAGTAAATCTTCTTCTTGAGCCCAGATCATTTCTGGATGACATTTAGTTCTCTCTTTCTTTGTGCACTTTGAGCCTACATTTTTTGACACAGCAATAAACTGTGTTCACAAAAATTTTTTTATTGAAAAAGAATCAAAAAACAAAAAAAAATCAGAGTCATGTCTTTTTAATGCAGCCCTGCCTGAGGGCCCAAATATCACAGCTGTCCAGTATCAGTAACAGCCTTGTTCCTTGTGTACAGACTCTCTGAGACTTTGATGATATTATATACATTAGTTTAGGGTATGCTCATGCACATTGATGAAGAACTGATGAACTTCTTACCTACCCAGTCTCTCACAGAGTAATGAATCCCACCCCATCTTAACTTCTGATACATTCAGTGTCTCTGAATGCCCTTTTTAAACCCGGGCATATTACTAACTGGTTGCAAATGTTGGTTCATGTTAATGTTAATGTTCATAGATGCTCATATACTGTAGGTGTTTTTTTGTGTCGCACAACTTTTTTAATGTTGTTCCTGTCAAAACCTTTTTGAAACATGATACTGGTGTCAAAATAAAACAAGCATATATTTTTGTTAGTGTTAACATCTGATATACTATCTTTGCACTATTTTTAATTAAACACTGTGTTTACATGATTTGCCATCAAAATCTGTCTTTCAACAGATTACACAATTGTACTTAACTCATATTGATTTGGGGTTTTACAACATTTGAAAACACAAAGGATGTGAAGCATTCACATATGGCTCATTGCCTGTGAGGATGCAAGAATTTTTAATGCCTTGGTGTGTGTTTGTGTCCCTACCAATGCATGCAAGCCAACTAAAGAGGTGCTCAGTGCTTTCCATCCCTGACAAGGTGAAGCAAAGGTGGAGGCGGTTGGCCCAGAAGTGTCCATAGCATGTTGTTTGGTAGATTGTTGGCTTCTAGTGTGGGTCGCAAAGCAGTCAACAGATGCAGGCTGCTGTTGTGACAAGGTGGGTTGAATTAGTCATCACAATCCCACTTTCCCAGTCCAAATCCCCATCCCTTTATTTCCTGCTGCTAATTTTATTCCCCACTATTTATTTTGACTGAGGATAAATCAGTGACAGCAGGCCCCCCAGTGCGCTGGATGTTTTTTTGACTGGGTAGATGACAGCAGTTGCTGCTAATTTTAGGTGAGAGATGTCATCTGTGTAAAAAATCTTCAGCATTATGGCAGCTGACATGTTGACTGGAGAACAAGGGACTCATCTGATGAATGCCGGTGAAATTAAATGTTTGTTTAGTAAAGGCGAAATGAATTAGTAAAGCCAAGGCTGGCTGAGCATCAAGTCCTCAGGGAGGCGCTGTTGCTCATATCTCCCGTCTGTTATGAGAGACAGATGAAGGAAAACAATTTGTCAGTCATTACTTTGAAGGTGCAGGATTGTTTTTCAGGACCGCTGGCATAATGTTTTCCCAACAGTAAAAATATTTCTTGCACTTTATGTCAATGAGTGAAAGAATAATGCATTGTGAGCAAGTGGCTATGCAAATTAGAACCCTAACATGGTGAGCAGGAATATTCATTTACACGTCCACCTGTTTCCTGTAGATTATACCCCTTATAACCTGACTACCAACTATAGTGAACACAGAATATTGATTTGAATATGATTTAATTGACTTTAAAATGATTAATACAGCTAGATTCCACTTTGACTGATTTCCAGTCCCACCAAATAGACTAAAGAAAAACCTCTTGCACACTGCAGGGCTACTTTATTACAGAAAACTCACTTCACCAGTGTACGCCACTTCACTACTCTATTGTAGTGAGTGAAATTTTTCGGATATCTGCTGCATCTGCAGGGTTTCTGCTACATGTATATGAACGTGGTGCACCGCCAAGCCATAATAAAAGCCGCCATGCCTAGGGCTGGGTATTGTTTGAAAATTTTCAAATCTTAGGTTTTATTTTTCAGCTTTGGCAGTTTAAGAAAAATACAAATGAACAATTTCCAGTGCAAAAGAACACTTGCAAACAAGTGACAAATAAATCTGATATTCACAGCTACATATTTTTCACTTAATAGTTTTTCTTCAGAAAAATCAACATGTCTGCTCTCTCAGGACACAGACAGGCCCGCTCCTGGCTGATGGTGTCCCCAGCAGTAGAAAAAGTGCGCTCTGAGGGTGTGGATGATGCTTGGACACAGAGGTACCTGGTTGCCAAGTCTGATAGCATTGGCATATTGTCCCTTGCATTCCACCACCAGATTACTGGATTCACCGAGGTTAGGGTAGATGGCAGACCTTGTATCTCTTCCTCAATCTTCTCTTGCTCAAAGCCTCTTCTTGTCGTATTTCAGCTGCCATGTTCTCATCAGCAAATAGCTCCTCAAGGGCAGAAAGCTTTGGCTTCTTCTGGAAACAAGAAGAAGAAGAAGAAAGACAATAGATGCCAACAAGTTAATTTTGTTCGGAAAATGAAACGGGGTGGGGGGGCGAGATGTCTTTGTATGAAGAATTTTATTTTACCAGTGTTGTTACTGCAGCTGTACAGTCTTCATCAGAAGAGCTGTCGTGGTCACCAGCTGTTTCTTCAATGAATGGATTCACAGTTGGCCTTGTCTCCCTCACACCACAGTCAGAGGCTACTGTGAGAAGATCATTTTGATAAATTGATAAGCACTTTTAAAAAGCTAAGCTTAATCTGTTACTGTCAATCTCTAGTTAGATTTTGATTTAGCCACAATGCTAACGCTAATAACGTAAGTTAGCATCACCACAGTTTAACTCGCTTCGTGATGCACGTATTAAATTGTAGTGACATAAAGTAAATTTACCTGTGCCCTTGTTGATACTCTCAGATGAAGCGGAGTCCGGTGGTGGTGGACATTTTGAACCAAGCCACTCGGGCTCTGTAACGTCAACAGGCGGACTTAAATGCTGAGAGGAGGATGGCTGCGGTCCGCTCTTCTTGCAGTCAAACATGGAGCAGCGTTCTGCTCTTAAATTGATTCCGTGCACGGTCAGGTGTTTCATCAGATTCATTGTATTGGTCATTGTATTGGTAGTTTTACCTTGTTCGAGACGCACACAACTACAGCTCTCAGTTACAACACAGACACGTGAACCCCGTCTGTGGGCAGAACCACAAGATGTATCCACCACTATTTTTTTTGCATGCCGCAATCACACGTAATGTTAAAGCCAATCACCGGTAGCAGTATCAGGTCTTCATCACGTGATTAATCTCAGGGTACCGAAACTTGGCACCGAAAGACGAAGCTCGTTTCAATACTCCACCCAAGCATTTCCATCGGTACCACAAGAGCACCGCAGTTCGGTATCCAGCCCTAGCCATGCCTTCAGGATTATGATCTCTTTTTTTTCCAGATGATTCACATGTAAATTATGTTTTTGAATGGATATAAACATATAAACATAAAGTCTATATTTGCACACATTTATGGACCAAAATAAGAGTAAGGAATTGTACTCAAGCTATGTGACACTGCTCTGCGAATAACTTACCTCTTACTTACCTGTCCGGCAGAAGTAAATGGAGAGAGAAAGGAGTAAGAGAAACCTAAGCTAGGATAAGTTTAACGAATATTTTACTCAAATCTGTGAATATGACCTTAATGTCAAAGTCAATGTTAATAATGCAATGTTGGTGACAGTAACATTTAGGGCTCTATTTTCGTGCCTTGCTAGAGATGTGGTGCAGGCGTGGCGTAAGTCAGGTCTGTTGGCCGACAAGGCATTCCCAAGCACAATTTGGTATTTTGGTGAGCGGCACAGCCCGGCATAAGTATCCCCCCTCCCTAACTCAGCTCCTCCCAGCGGCGTAAGTCGTAGGGGGGGAGGAGAGAGGTCGTGGAGTTGGTTTAACACAGCCGAGACCTGTAGTGACCAATAACATAAGCTCCTCTCCTCGCCTTTAAATCCGCCACTGGCGAGGTGTATTACAATTTTCGTGCAGTAGTCAAAGAGATCAAGAGGTGTCTGAAGACAGCAATGCCGCACAATGGCGACAGAAGGCAGCCCCTCAACAAGTGTCACTGTAAACGCTACAGAGGGCGTCCTGCACACTGTCTCATATAAGCGCAGATTGATTTGGTGTGTATAATGTTGGACCCTCTTGTAAGACAAACACCCTTTTCCACAAATAAAGACACTCACATAAAGTTGCATTTAAATTTTTTATTTAAACCCCACATGACAAAGGTGGGTTGTGCACACAGATCACAACATAAATTCCAATAATGGCATTAAAATCAGAACCATCTGTTCGTAAAGGACGCATCGCGCTCCGTGGCCTGGCTCTTTCTTTCATAGATGTTGGCATATAAAATAAATTTGGCTCACAAAACTAAATATTATAATATTTGTATGTGGTCTTAACTCCGGATTGAATATTTACAGAATCTTAATGATGTGAGGAAATCAGATAAACAGGTAATTTTGAGTGAAAGTTTCTTTTCTTTTCTTTTTTTTGGTTCAAATTTTCGTAGTAAATAACTCATCTGACCACTAAAATAAATCATCTGGTCAGCCTTGCCACAGCTGCAGCAGCAGGACAGAGAAAGGACACGGAGACACGTCAGGTGTTGTGCCATAGAATGCACCCCCTGGCGGGAGTGCGGTTAAAAGTACAAGTTTTCCTTACCGTTGGACTAATTCTAAAGCATTTGCCTTTAATGATTTCACTCAGGCTATTCAGATATGCCTAAAACAACAGACCTCTGATTCGGAATATTTGCTGTCCCGAAAATATAATGTTCTCTACCTTGACAGCTTACTGTACAGTTTATATACCCAAGTCACCTCTGTTTGTAAATTTTTTAAATACCTAAAAACAGATTGAAAGTTCGCTGCTCCATTTGACTTGTTGTCATGATCCAATACTTGTTTTTTTTTTTTTAAATATGAGATAATTTTTTTCCACTTTAAGAAGCCAGTGAGTGGATGGGATGCAGGGGATGCATTCTATGGCAGGGGTGCATTCTACGGCATAACACTTATCGAGCTG
Organism: Xyrichtys novacula; assembly: GCA_962446985.1. Classification (NCBI taxonomy): domain Eukaryota; kingdom Metazoa; phylum Chordata; class Actinopteri; order Labriformes; family Labridae; genus Xyrichtys; species Xyrichtys novacula. Next base: position 19,391,250 of record OY660886.1, read on the forward strand.
CGCGAGGAAGAAGGAGGATAATCGGGCAGACGAATTAAATATCTTGTTAATATATAGATCTAAATGTATGTGCTGACTCAGAATATTGGTTGCTGATGATTATTTATTGCACTGGAATGTGCCTGACACTGTGGAAACCTGCCGGTGAGGCATCGGTGACGTATGCGTAATACGCAGCTGGTCTACCAAAATACCACTAGACCAGCTGCACTCCGCCTGCGCTGAAAGCTGACCAGCTTTGAATCGGCGAGCTCTCAGCGCACTTTTCATGCCACCGGCGAGCACGAAAATGTCACTGCGCCAGCTGATTCTGTTGACACCTCCCCCTGCCGCGCATCCACGCAGCGCTTGGCGGACCTCGGCGCTCCTCAGTCTACGAAAATACCAAACTGGCTGTGCGCTGGGCTCCGCCAGACGAAAATACCACTGCGTGGATCCGCCACTGTCCGCCGGACACGAAAATAGAGCCCTCAAAGTTAAAGATTCAAAGTTTGGCCTTCATGTGTTTTTTCAGATGACATCACAGTTACATCTGAAAAAAACAGAATGACGTGGTTTGGTTTCTCTTAAAATCCCTTTGTGAACGACTGAGCAGGAGGCTTGTGTATCTTTAGTCCAAGTAACTCTATTCCATATTAACAGAGCATGTTCACAGAACAACATAGCTCATGAGCATGACCTGTGACCCTCCCTGTTCTCCTAGTTTACCTCCAACATCATTACCATATTATCTGTAGTAGAGGCCCAAGTGCATTTCTACATTATGTGACACCCTCACTTTTAATTGTTTTTATATGTAGGTGAGGACAGACCTGAGCCTAAACCTACACTCTGTCTGCTTATTAAATTGAGTAGCTCTACAGGAGATGCCTGTTCCTCATCAAGCTAGGTTTGGTAATTGACAACAAGCAGTTTCCTTTGGGAATATGCTTCTCTTCCCTTGAGCACAAACCTCCTCTTGTAATCACTGTTTTTTACATACATTAATTGACTGCAGACCTACTCCCTCTATCCACTGAATTATTTCAACATTCAACTAAATCTTTTCTCCTCTTTTGTTAGACTTTATACACTCAACTAGAAACCTTTGTTGTCTTTATGCCTCAATTATTTATTCCTTTGTTTTCCTGCTTGTGAAAGACTCATTGGTTAAATTCAAAGGCGGCCCAGTGTTTCCTCACCAAAGAGTGTGTGTCATTGCTATTGCAACATCTTTTTAAAAGGATAAGCCCTTTTAAAATTTCAAGCCTGGAGCATTTTGTTTTACTTTAACTGGTTTTGGCTCGTGCTCCATCATGTTTCCTTGTAGAAAGTCTTAAAAATTAATCAAAAGACAAATCACATTATCAAATGCTGCAACATTCAAAATGCTGAAAGCTTCATTTTCCTTATTTATGATAAAGCACAAGATAGCAAAATTCACTGATGCTGTAAAGAACAGACACAAGATTAAATCCTTGGGACAGTGTTATTCCAAATGAGCACACCTAAGCAATAGCATGTTATTTTGCAGCTAAATAAAAGTGCCTACAAAGTCAAATATCCAATTTAGCAGTCCGTGCTTATCAGCCATTGATCTGACAATTTCTTTTCAAGTTATTAAAAAGTAGAAACAGGAATTCCTTTGATTCTAATGTTGATGATTGTCCTCTGAGACAAGTACAATCTTTCCAGCTCAGTCTGTTTCGCTACATGTCTCCTATAGAGTGCAGGACTCCCAAAGTCCCTCCACAGTGGCCCAGGTCTATCCCTTGTCTCAGCTTGTTGAATGAGATCTTTGCTCTCAGGAGTGCAAAATGGAATCATGATAGAATTCAAGTTATCACTTTGCTTCATTTTCTTCCCTCTCTTTTGGCTTCATCTTCATCTATGTATTTCCAATGTTTTTTCTGCCTTTTTTTTGTATCTCCCCATTGGTCTTGCTTTCTTTTCTCTTCCTCGCTTGCTCTTTTCAGACTTTTCAACCCCCCTGTCTCCTCTGCTTGTCTTCAAACCTCCATGTTGCCCTTCAACCTCAGGCAAACTGTACTGAAGTGTCCCCTGTTGGCTCATTAAGGTTGGATCAAAGTTGAACAGTCTTTGGCACATTTTGATCGAAAGAACCAGACGTTTGCTTCTGGAGGGGCTGCAGCAGCCTTCAGATCAGTACCCCTCCCATCTCCTTCTGGAACCGAACTGACCACAGGCCAAGATCAATTGCCGTTTACTTTGCTCTTCAAAAAGATAGAAAACCAAAGGAAGTCACAGAGATGGTGAGAAACCACCTAGATCACCCATCAGCTCGCCCCAGACTGCAAGCTCCCTCTCCAGTTTGACTTTAGAGAGGTAGGACACAGCTCCACATTTCATGGGACAGTATTAAACCTGCTGAGATGAAAACCACTGTTTGGTAATTTTGAAAGAAATAACTCCATTCATCACAGAAGTGAGAGGCTCCAATGGGATTTCGATGCTTCTGTGCTGCAGACTGAGATCCTGAATAGAGAGTGTGATACAGATTTGATGGAATCAACAGCAGTTGAGTCAGCAATAGCTAGGATTAAATACATCCTGCTCTCTGGCCAATCAGATTGACTGACAGTTGGAATCCACGCTGCGTCGAGTCATGCAGCTCATCCCTCTTGCAACTGGTTGACTTCCCTTTATTGCTTTTGTGCATTCATTGGAATTTTACCTGCGTGCTTTGTTTTTGTCTTTAATACCCCTTTACAATCCCTTTTATGTCCAGGGATTTCCAACATAAATCTCACTGCAACATAATTTAGAGATTAATGCATTTATGTAAAATCCCCCATGGTATTCATTACTGTGTCTCACTGACACAGTACTGCAGTTCATCTCTCTCACAGTGTGTTTCATTTTTGCTCACATGGGTGAGGACGGAGAAATTGAGTGAGTTATGGTATTGACATCATCTCAAGGTCAGGAGTGGCCACATCTTCTTGAGTGCTCCACAGTAGACCCTCAGCATCCCAAACAAGCCCTGGGTCAACAGGTCTGGAGAAGAGATAGGCAGGCAGGCCACTATCCCTACCCTCTTAGCCCAGACAGAGTGAGTGAAAGGAGGAGAGAATGTGCTCTGAAAATCAAGTGACCTTGGATGTCATCGTGATGAGCGGAGGAAGGAGGAAGAGCAGAAAAAGTCAGGTGTTTGAGAAGAGCAAGCTGTAAAGAAGCCTGCAGTACAACAGGCTAAAAGACATCACAGCACCACCATCTCTATTTTTGCTATCCTAACATCTGCTATATGCTACCTCTTCCCTGCTGTTGTACACACATTAGTATGAGCTGACACACCACCGCACATATTAGTATGAGCTGTCAGCCGGAGCAACTAGCTCGAGAAAGACCGGTTGAATGGTAATGCTGGCAAAGGAAGCAGCAGTTGTGGATGTGTTGGCCGACATGCTGAAGTGTTATCGCTGTGGCTGCACTGTATAATGATGAGGGTTGTTATAAAACACACATCTTTCTGTCTGCTGGTACACACTCTGAAAACCAGCCTAAGTCAGTCAAACATAATGAGCCTTGGTGGCGGGCGTAGCCAGTGGTTGTCCCATCGTACCTGCGAGGCCGTTACCTATTTGGTATCCATATGTTGACATAGTGACGATGGTTGGAGGTGATTAAGTTTGAGGCATGGCTAAAGCTGCCTGTTAATGGCAACACTTGAGGATGCAGAGATACCAGTCCCTGCTGTTGGTCTCCCAGGGGTTAGTGACGCTGTTAAAAGTACTGCCTGAATGAGCTGATGTTTCGTACCATCATTGCTATCTTCTTTTCTGCTAAGACATTTATTGTCAAGGAGTGGTGGTGTGTGTGGGAGCATGCATGCACTGTGTGTGTCACCTCTACAGCCTCTCTATACCAGCCTCAACCTCTCCACCTCTGAGTAAATGGAGCGTTTCAAGCACTTCCGTGTGCCGTCTAGCTCTAGTTGATGCATTGTTTGGCTGCTGGGCTTGAGCTGTCATTATGGCGAACGCTAATGAAAAGAATAAGCCTGTTCTTACATAGTGAATTAGGATGTCTCTTCCTTGACAGGCCCTTGCTCAATTCTGGATGTGTTTGTGTGTATGTGTGTGCTCGTGAAGATAGAAAGCAGCAGCACGACAGTGATGAATGAGCACCCAGAATGGCAGTGTTACACTTCCACGCTCGATGATGCCAAGCAGGCAATGATCTTTGCTGTTATTGTCACAATCAGCAAAGAAAACACTAACCCTCTGGAGTGAAAAGGGGACACACATACATGTACGTGAAGTGAACACACACAGCAGAAACAAGGTTCTCCCATTGTTCACAGTCTAGAGAGCAACACGCCTCAAAACCATTGGCACGCCTTTCTCCTTTGATTTGTTTTAACCAAAGGCACTTTCTTTTTTGTTTTCTCTTAATATTTAAGGATGCGGCATGTGTATCCTCCATCCTTCATTGAAAACAATGTGTGTTGTTTGAATCATTCATCTGAGGCTCTTCACACTGTCTCTCAAGGCTGAGGCAATTCTTCGGCTGACAAATGGTAGCAGGAAAAAAGGAGCTAAATTCCAATCTGTGTGGATCACTCCTGGGCCTAACTTCCTACATGGGGGGATATTTTGTGGAAAAAAACAGGTAGCAGGGTATATAAATGTCAGTGTTCTGGCTGGCACTGAACTTTATTGAGCACACTTATCTGCTAGCCTCAGGCTACAGTATCCCAGTGAAAGTGACTCATGTTCCCTATGTGGTGCCCTTCATATGTCCTCTCTGAAGCTCTGAAATTTACCAAAAGTGTCAGGAAGGGAAAAATGAGCAAAGATGCAGACTAGAACTGTCACATTATCAGATTTTCACTTCATCATTACTGTGGCTGTAACATATTATGATAGTGGTATTAGAGCTGGAAAACTTGAGAACGATACTGTCAGTCAAATTGAGAAAAGACAATAAAAAGGTGGAGCCACACATTTCTCCATGAACTTTATGAATAAATGCAGTTTCTTCATCATCTTTTGATCATAATATTCCAATTGATTTATCATCAGACCTGTAACTGAAATTTCTCTGGAGAAGACATTGCCTCATTGAACGGTTGCTTGTCATGCATTTATTCTGTCCTTTATTCTGTGCATTTTTTTTGCATTCAGGTTCCTTTGTTTACTTAATTGTTAAACTGTGCTTTCATTTTTGAAGTTTAATAAGTCTGGTAGGCCCAAAATTTGAGAACTGGATGAAAAGTTATAAGAATAGTTAGAAAGTGTAAAGTCCAAGTGATGAGTGAGAGAGGCACAAGCTCTACAGTTGTTTTGGGATTCGTAATGCATCCTAACCATTAGTTTTAAATGTTCCTAAGTAGCTGTCATAGGGTTGCTAAAGCTATCTCCTAGCAGTCCGCTACTTTGTCTTTGTCCATCCTCTGTCAGAAGGCGTTTAACTCAGAAAAGGCGGTTATCGTTAATACTGGTAAACTGTGACTGTGATCATGCAGATTTTATGGTAAGGAAGTAATAGAGATCACATAAGGAATAAAGGGGTTGACAGTCAGAACTCAGTATTAGCCAGAAGTAAACCAAGCAAAGCCATGAAGACATGAAAATCACCATCACATGGTAGTAGGCATCAAGAGTGTTTCAAAACGAATGACTTATGAGTTATATTTATGTTTTAAAGCTGAGATTCTTTTGTGAACTGGCTGCCGATCCTTTCAACAAAAACAAGATCAACTGTGGTTGAAGAAATAAGACAAAAAGGCTAGACAGAGACAATCATCAAAAAGGCTCAAAGCATACAGGTTGGCCACTCAGCTTCCAATTACTGGTGTTCCCTCATTTGAACAAAGTCTGGTCCCACAGAATAGGTTTCCTTAGATATATATTTCAAGAAACCTTTATTATCTATCTAGTTCAACTTAACATGTCCAGAGGTTTGTTTTTGGCTCCAACTGAGCTCCACCCATAAAAACAACTGGAATGTATTAGTGATGTGTGTATTTGTATGTGTGTGTGTGTGGTGGGGGGATACTTTCATTATACAAGAAGAAAGATTGGACTGTGTCACCTTAATTAGCCAGAGTACAGGAGTTTAACCTTGATCACATGCCAGCCCCAACAGCTTGTAAGTAGTAGAATTCTTTGCAGGGATACATGTTTGGTGTGTAGCTTTACATTGCTGTAAAACACTGTGATGCTGGGGGTGTTTCTGCAAAGATGAAGACCTGTGAAAAAGCACCCAGAGTTCTCCTGGTGTTTACATGAAACAATCTCTTTCCATTTGGGTTCAAACACCAGGGACTTGGAAATAAGAATAGGAGACAGGGGGCGGCGATTTAAAAGGCTTGGAGTCAGCAGGATTTCCTAGTAGTGTTTTTCCTTTTTTTTCTTACCGCCTCTCTCCCTCCTTTTGTACAGCATAAAAACATTTGGAACAGAAAGCTCTCACCCTCTCTTTGTAGAATCTGCTTGTAGAGCGTTACAGCTGTAAGGATCCAGGCTGTGTGAGCACTGTTTGATGATGTCTGTGTGAGCTTGACACCAGTATTCTCCCTTTCAAGATTTTGGACAAGTAAATATCTGGATTGATTTTGTAAAGGTCTCTGAAAGACTGCCCCATGGATTGCATACTTGACGTCTTATTTTGTACGACTTTGACAAATCTGAAGAGGTGGAGAAACATTGATTGAAGCAGGTGAGCCAATAGCTCATTATCATCTCTAAAATGGAGAAATTTCATTAATGGAATTATTTGGTGGCCCAAGACAATTGAGTGAAGTACACATGGGAATTTGACCGGTTCGTTAGCTCCACACCCCACCCCTCCTTTTGTTAACTTGCGAACCAACGTCCATCCATTTGCCCTTCCATGTTTCCTTCTTTTTCTTTGCCACTGGCTACTCAGGCCAGCCTCTGCCCTCTCCATTTTCTCCTCTCTCCACTTAATTAACCCATTGATCAGGACGCCCATAAATTAGCCCTCTGGAGAGGCCCTCATAGAGCACTCTTCCTCTTCTCTCACACCCCTCACCCATTCAGTCCTTGTCACACTGTTCCAATCAAGGTCTCTGGACTACCCTAGTCCTTAGTGGTGACATCATCTGAAACCAAATGTATTTCTCAAAAAATGTTTCAGTTGAATTAGCCGGCCATAGATGTACAACGGGGTTGGGAAAGCTGGAGAGCGTGGAAAGGGGAATTACAGCAAGTAGGGAGCAGGGAGTTGGCTGGAGGTCAATGCTGCCCTTGTACAACCCTTCAATTCATTAGACTCACATAGCTCAACCTTTTCATGGCACCCCCCTGCGTCTGTAAATGTTTTTCCCTTCCTTCCGTCTCTCCTTTGCTCCCTCTGTCTGACCTGCTCTCCAGAGCAGGGTGCAGGGTGCCTGCTCAGAGATTTGCCCAATTAGGAGAATCTCAGAGATCATTATGGAGGGAGGCCCCACTAACACCCTCTTCTCCACATCCTCTTGCGGTTCTTTCTGTTTCTGTGCTGCTTCTTTAGCCCTAATTGCTATTAACATTGGTTGTACCTCTCTAATAAGTTCCATTGTCATACCTTTCCTGCAACCAATTATTATTATTATTTCTTATTTTTTCAACAAACCCTCTTTCTTTCATGCTTTAAATGAATCTTTTGGCAGTCTTTCCTTTGCCTTGTTCTCAGTGGACTAAAATGCTAATCACATTACCCTCCACAATGTTTGCCATTTCCATGCCTTGCACCTTGTTCAGTTTTAATTCCAACTTAATAGATTTGAATCAGGAATATGTGTTATGATGATTTAGGGTGGATAATGGTTTAATTTAAAGGCCTGTATGAGTCATACATGTGGCAAGGTCTGACTGGAATTTGTAGAGAGCCAAAAGCGGGCTGCCCTTGTTAGAGTCTGTTTAATATAGAATTCTTTGGCAAAACTGCAGAGGGAAATGGATAAGAGAAATATTTTCTGTTAAGAGAGTAGCAACAAGAACTTTGTCTCAATAATACTCACACAGGGTGGCGCAGTGGAAATATACCCATCCACAATAGGAACCCAGGTTTGCTCCTCAGCTGTGGTGCTTTCAGCCACACAGAGTGCTTCATCAACACCTTTGGCAGGACCAGCTAGGAGGGAGACACTCAGGGATTTTTATCTTTGCTGCAGTATAGCAGAGGCTCTACCATACACTCTGTTTAAGATGGGATATCACTGATTTATACCTGGAATACCATTTTAAAGCTTTAAAATCAGCAACAGGCATCCACTCTTTGTGAATGTTCATCTCTGTTGGCGTCTTTCTGGTACATGGCAAAATGTTAAATGGACTTGTTTCTATGCAGTTCTTTTTAGTCTTTCATACCACTCAAAGTGCTTTTACATTAATCATTGCATGCACTCATTCACACCACTTTCATACACAGATGGCATTTGGGGTTCATCATCTTGCCCAAGGACACTTCTGCATGTAACTGCAGGGGCTGGGATTTAAACTGCCAGCTCTCTGATCTTTGGGGACATCAAGCTTATCTCAGTAAAGCTCTTCACTTGCGGTTGGAAAGATAAAAAATGCTGTGAGACATGGCAGCCATCACCTAACTTAGTTTAACAAGGACAGCAAAAAGCCAGCTGTGTGGCCATCAAGACGGGAACAGAGGAGAAAAAAAATCAAGTCATTTCTGTGGCTAAGGCTGCTACCAGATGTCCTTTTGCATGTTCTGGAGGAGTTTACACACACACACACACACACACACACACACACACACACACACACACACACACACATTTGTATCAAAACAATTTGGCACTTAAGGTCCGGTGTGATGTGTACCAATCCAAATTCATGTAGATAATTGAAAGCCAAGTTCTTCACATGGAGTGTAAAACAGGAGTGCGCGCACACACACACACACGCACGCACGCACGCACGCACGCACGCACGCACGCACGCACGCACGCACACACTCACACACACACACACACACACACACACGCCCTGTCATAAAGTCCTGATCCTAAAACCTGATTTTCAGAGGAGCATTTCTATGTGTGCATTTCTGTGCATATGTTGGTGTGTGTATGTGTGTGTGTGTGTGTGTGTGTGTGTGTCAGCCTGTTGTGCAGGTATTATTTCATTTCTTTGGGCCTCTTGCAAAGGTGCTCAGGCAATGAAGATTAAAGGTGCAGGATGTCTGCATGGCAGTGCCTGTGGTTGTGATGAATGAATCCATCCTTGCTCATGTGGTGGCTTATTGTTACTTAGATTTGAGGAAATAGATTCTGCAGAGGACGTCACTGGCATGCTCGACTTCAGTGACCCAACTCGTGTGGTGTGCCTTGAGAGTGCTGCATGTATTGATGGTGGCTATAGTGGCTTTTACCACCTGCTTTTATTTTCTGGTGGTATTCCAGGGCCTACAGCTCTGGTGAGGTGAGTCTTCCCTTGTTTGTCAGACCGCATTGAGTTGGACATGGCAAGATTGCTGACTCCTGTGTGCTCCTGTGGCTCAGCCTGTCACGCACTTGCTCATATGCAAGGACACACACATGCCGGTTTAATAGCCTCAGGCATATTTCACTATAGCTGTCAGTGTAGCATAGGAGTAAATATGTTTAGGGAATAATCTGATCCACCAAGTGGCCTCTCGAGCTCATGAGTCTTCTCTGTACAACAGTTTTGATAACACTATAACTACATTTACTCCCATCCTAGCTTGACTTCAAGGTCAGTTACCACAGACAGTGAAGAAACTAGTTAAATGTGTGGTTTTATTCATTTAGATAAAATGGTTTCCAGGAGTTTTACATGTCAAGGTCAGGGATAATGTTATCACATACAGATAGAGGGAAGTGTAATGTTAAACAAAGGATATGTTACCTGTCCTTCTTTGAGGTGGTGTTTTTTTGTGCATAGTGTGACTGTGATTTCTGCCTGTTATTATTTACTAGGATACTCTCTACAAGAATCATTCATTTTGTTTCACTCACTAGGTCATTGTAGTTCTCATGGAAGCAAAATAATCTGCTTTGTTTTTATGTTTTGTTTGGGAGAAAATATACAGAATACATCAGAGCTTACTGGTTGTCTCAATTTGCACTTTTTGAAACACCAAGGGCAATGCTGGAGTCACAGAGGAGAGAGAATCTGGAAATTGTGCTTCAAGTGATATTGGAAAAATATCTCGAAAAAAGTTTTTTCTTTTTGTGTACAATTTCGAGAGGGTCTTTCATAGCTTGTTTGTTTTGTGTAATGACTAGATTTGTTAGTGGTTATTCAGCATATTCATTGCATGTTGAAAATTCTGTCATTTTAAGATCGTTTCAAGTCTATAAATACAAAGAAGCTAAGAAGTTCTCCTTAGTGTGTACATAAAGGATTAAATTAATGTGATTTAATGTAGAGATGGGTTATAAAAATCGATTAAATCGATTTGAATCGATTCACCTATTTATAGTCAGATATCGATTCATAAATCCATAGATCGATCTTCTAACTTGCAGCGAACAGCCTGTTTCAACCCTGGCAGTATCGCGAGATCAGCGTCTAGCGCGGCTTTCCACGGAACACGATCTCGCGAGATGTTATTAGCCGCTGTTAGCAAGAGAAGGAAACATGGCAGAAGGGAGTACAGCGTCAGCGGCGACGCCGGCGAGGTTTAAGGCTGATGTTTGGGCGTATTTTTGTTCTAAAAGGGACGGAGAGAACAACGCGGATGACAAAAAACAAGCAATATGCAAAGTATGCAACGGAGCGGTGAAATACTGTGGGAATACGACAAATCTCCGAAACCATCTGACAAGACATCACCCAGAAACGGTAAACACAGCTGGACTCGGCACGGCTCAAACAAACTAGCCTGGAACAGGTATTGGCCCTCAAGTTACCGGCAAACTCTCAACGTGCACGGAAGATAACCGAGGCAATTGCAGTTTTCATATGCAAAGACATTCGACCTTACAGTGTCGTTGAAAACAATGGTTTCCGAACTCTTGTGAAAACGCTGGAGCCACGTTATGTTTTGCCGACTCGTGAACAATTAAGTGAAGTGACAATTCCAAACATGTATGCATGTTTGAAACAGAGCATTGAAACTTTGCTTCAGGCAGCGGAGAGTGTGGCGAGTGTGATCAGCTCCTTTTCATGCAGAAAAATCTTACTCTCTCCAACAAGTAAGAAAAGGGATGAAAGGTCACACAGTGTGATTATTGTTCAGAAGTTTACAAGATCTTTTGCATTAATGTTTCAGGAAAACGCTTATTTTCAGAAGTAATTCAGAGCTGTTTAGACTTAAGCACTTTTTTATTTTGTGTTCATGGAAAAACAAACCAAAACTGACATGAAGTTCAGAATGCCAGAAAAACAAGATGTAATGTCACCACTTTTTTGAGGGCATTTTTCAGTTTACATAGTATGTTCAAAATATACTGACCATGTTAAAAAAACTGACTTATTTGCACTATTTTAATTTGCCATTTATTTGAGTCAACAGATGGTTCTGTTTTGATACAGTTGTGTCACAACCACTGTGTTATTGCACAAAAGCTGTAAGACAGTTGCAGATAAGTGAGTGTCCTGTTTATTTGTGTCATCTTTGTAGCTACTTTATTTATATTGTCATGTAATTTATTTTAATTTAATTTATATTCATTTATTTTCTGTCAGTCACTTGGTCATGTTTAAATAAATGCGCATGATGAATGCTAGGTTACTAGTTAGGTTCAATGCATTTGGCCATTTTTAACTGAGATATCCCTGACTGAATCGATATTGAATCGAATCGAATCGTGAATCGAATCGAATTGGACCTTGTAAAATCGAATCGAATCGATTTGGAAAATCTGAATCAATACCCAGCCCTAATTTAATGACTACTTATGGAATGAGATGGTAACAGAAGAAATGAAAATAACTAGTGACTCAGTCATTATTGAAGAAACTGATTAAAAGGACAGAAAGCCTTTATCTGAAATCACAGAGATAAAGTGATGCAGTGTTCTGCTAGCTTTTTGAAACATATCTAGCTGACATCAGTCTGTTGTTCTGCACCTGTATGCTTAGATTGGAGGTGGTGCCTCACACTCAAAGTACTCTGGGATGTTATGATTGTTATTGGAGCACATTACTTTTGACTTTTTAAATAAGTAGTCTGTTTCTTCCTTTAAAAAAATATGCTTTTTTAAGCTACTGTTGGTTTAACAGTTAGTCAAACTAAACAAATCATGTTTAAATTAAATGTTAAAGATAAATACGGTTGGTGTAGCACTTTTATATTGGTTGTTACCAGTGACTATATCTTCTTAAAATTAGTTCTTTAAAGTTCTTTAAATTAAAGGCTCAACTCATTTCTAGTTTTTGCAGCGTTTTTGGAAGAAGACCTTACTCCAGATCTGAGCCACAGGGTACATTTTTCCATGACTTAATGACATCTGATTCTCATCCACCCACATTACCTTGCTCCCCTACATCACCCTGAACCTGGAAGCACTCAAGACATGGTAAATAATGAAGTTCAGTCTGTCCACCCTGTACAGGTTTGTTTTGCTGACTAAAGCAGAAACTCCTGCTGTAGGTACCCAGCAACAAAATATTGTGGTCTCATATCTTGGAGCTTATCTTCCATGTGACACAGATCACCTCTTATTTGAAACTAATTCACCCATGTTCTTGTTTTGCGTAGTTTTCTCCACAGACAGATTTCACTTCTTCAAGGCCAGATTTAAAAGAAATGGTGTTTTGGTAGATTTAGTCACGTCTTTATTCCTGCTGCCTATAATCCCTGTGTAGAACAGTGACACACTGAATCGAAACCAGCATCCAGTCTATCATGTTATCTTCAACTGAAGCATGATGGGCACAGACTCGGGCACAAAGCAGGAACCATCCTTCACTCGGCTGCCTGTCTGTGATTGAGTATCTGCTGTGCTGCAGGATGATTGTGGGCTCTTTGCATCCCATAATAGATGACTAGCAAGGCACCAGCCGCATATGAACAGGTTTTCTGCATTGAGAAATGTATGAGAGCAGCTCAGAGAGAGAAATGCAGAGAGAGAAAAAGGACAAAAGGACTCAAAGCTGAGCTCCAGAGGAAAAGATGGAGCATGTGTGGAAGTAGAGGCTGAAGTTTTATGTAGTGTACTTACTTCATCATACTCTCAATCATACTAAATCTGATGTCAACATCTTAATTAGATATTTCAGTCAAAAATCATTGAAAAGCGAAGTACAGGCATTGAGGAAATCAAAGCGAATTGCTGGAAGTTATTAAATCTGCACTGCGGTCTATTGGAAAGTCAGAGACCAAAGGAAGACAAGCGGCAGAGAAAAAGTGCCAGGTCCTTGCAGGTGAGCCACTTGGAGTTGTCTGCTTTGATATACTCCATAACGAGGGAAGCAGTTACAGCTTCTTTTGACAGACTTCAGTCTCAGTTTGACTCTTCAAAGGGAAGACTTGACTGCTGTTGTCAGAAGCTGGAGGAAAAGGAGAAAGGGGTTGGTCAGTGTGGATTGCAATTTTGCCAAAGAAATGAGAGCCAACTGGGTTCTTCATATAGGACACTAAGTTAGATATAACCTGATGAGCTGAGAGATGCTCTGTCTGCCAATGGATTTGCTAAATTTAGGGTTGAATGGTGCCGCAAGCTCCAGAATCCAAAGATTTATTTAGATGACGTGAAGCTGGAATAAAGTTGGAAATGTGGCTTATAATGAGACTCATTGCTTAGACGTTCAAGCAGGCAGTAAGATGTTACCCTTTTGGCTTATGAGGAAGCTTATTCCAATCGTAGATTTAATCAAAGAGTCTCCATGATATTGTTTGTACAGTATTAAGAAGCAATTCCAATCACATTTGTGAGTATTGATAATTTCTTCATGCACCTCTGTGCTAAAGAGACGCAGGTTCCAAATGCCCACTAGTCGTATCTATTTAATAAAACACTGAATATTGAAGAGCTATTTATGTTAGCTGGGAGAAAATTACCTTGGAGTTTCTACCAGATGAAGATAATCTATATAATGCCCTTGAGTCGACGTGACTCTGCAGCTGCTTAAGAAAAACACAGATAAATCATACATGGATCTGAGGCCATCTTACAATTAATGGGACTCAAGAGACAAGGAAATGATGCAACACGCTCATGAGAATACAAAATAAATAATACAGAAAAAGAGATGAAGGAAAGAGCTAATTGTTTTATGAAATAAAATAAAAGGGGACAGAATTAATATAGAACAAACTGTAAAATTAAAATAATACTTACTGTGTCCAATGTATGCGGAAAAGATGACAGCTTTCTTTTTCTGTATGTATTTAAGGATATTCCCCCAAGAGGCCTTGGACCACAGTACAATTAAAAAATTGAACAAATGAGACACAAGATTCAATAAACAGAAAAGAGAGAAAATAGCTGGGCAGAAGAAGTATGTCCCTCAGATGTCAAAACAGACACAATCACTGGCAAATATTTCCAATGAATGGCTCAAAACACTACTTATATTCCTTGCAATATTGTGTCCGCCTCTTTTGTGGTATGAATGATAATAATAATAATACATCTAAAATTCCTGTTTTTATTCATACTGTAATATGTCAGAAGGGAAAATATTGCAATAGTTTTTGATTCCAATGTTAAGCAGCCCAAATGTGCATGCAGTGGTACCAAGGACAAAAAGGCAATAATGATGATATTGCTTAAGGGATAGTTACAGAATAAAAAAAAAAAAAAACAAGCAAAAAAAAAAAAAAAAAAACCACACACATTAATATAGGTTTTACATATCAATAATGACTTCTCTTCAGCTATTTGCTCTAACTGCATGGCTTCAAAATGCCACTTCACACTAGAAGCACAAACCTGCATACGATACAGACACGCTCCTACACACTACCAACATGTCAAAAGAATTTGCACAGTCTCAGCACTTTCACTTGGCTGTCTTTTTGGGGCATACATAGTTAATTTGATTTCAGTACATGCACAGTCATGCACACAACATATAGACAAAGAGTTTTTGAAAACCAACAATGTATGCAGAACCCATTAAGCATGCTTGCACAGGCTGCACTCATTAGACTCAGTCAAGCACAAATTATATTTTCTTTAAGTGAATTATGATCATATTATCATACACAATATGGGGCATGCCAGACAATTACCATAAGCAGACACGCTGGTAGTCAGATATCTGTACTTCACTGCCACATGCACAATCTTCTCTACATGGCTTTGAATTGGTGTTACATGTATTTGTAATAGCCCCACAGCATCATAAGTACTCTACTCTATCACAGCATATGGCAGTGCTTGTACCTGGTATGAAATTTATAACACCATTGTCTCTTTGAATTTTTTTACTACTCTCATCTTTCTATCCTAGTCCTCCATATGAAAATGCCATAGATGATTGCATTTGAACCCAATCCAATGGAGAGCATTTACTGTCTTTTTGAAAATCAATTTAATATTAAGGAGTGTGCACTCAGTATTATTCCAGCATAAGAGTGAGTCAACTCGAAGTACCTTTACTCCATAAATGATGCATATTTTAATTGTTGCAGTGATTACAGCTCTTGCAGTCATGCCAATGTCTCTCCCCAAGTATCAGCATTGAGAGTACTATCACATAATTAAAGAGGGGGATGAAACAGAGGGTTAATAGTTCCAAGTGTTGAACTTTCCTGAGAGAGATTGTTGCTGTCATTGTATTTTTGTCTTCGTAGCAATTAACCACCACCCCTCTATAACCCTGTTAATTTTGGTGTTTAATCACAACTATAATTTGTTCTTGACCTTGGAGAACCTGAAGTACACAAAATGTGTTACTGTTGGACCTTCCTCCAGTTGACCTTTTACTCCACATACCAAAATAATCACAAAAACAACTTAATGAGAACCAAACATTGATAACTTTAGCCCTCTTCTCCTATTGTAAGTACTCTGCACTTGATGGTACCAATGAGATGCATAGTATTTCTGGGCTTAAGGTGATATCTAAATGCTGTCTGACTTTGAGAAATTAAATTAAGTACAGTTTCACTTGGACTGAAATATTTCCATGTATTTTAAAAGTTCACTTTAAGTCTAACTAATGCATTTCATCAATTTAATTATTACATCATGTTAACATGTCAATCAATTTGGGTGCAAACAGTTCCCCAATGTCTGACATTCAGGGAAAAAAATTAGCAACAGTAAACAAAACCTAGTTTATATTTGAATTAAGTGCTGGCTCAAAATCTAGCACCTTGATGATACGCATGTAGATTCCTACACCTTGGCTGGTTTACTCATCTGAGAAGGCAGGGTTATGCCAAATAGTACAGGTTTTGGAGCAACAGAAGCTGTCATCTAGGCAATGTGTTTGACAGAGATGACCTCACCTGATAAAGTCTGAAGATGCTAAACTCTTGTTTGTGTTACACTGTCCTAATGAGATGTTTAACTGAACCCAAAAGCAAGATCAGAGGCAGAGGAAGTGTTAAGTTGTTTTATTTCAAAGAGGTTGGGGGGTGAGAGGGATCCAGGGTCCAAGATATCCAAAAAAATTTTCGAGATGAGGTGATGGCTGTGAGGTGAGAGCTTGAGATAAAGGCAAATGAATAAATCAAGTACAAGAGTGTGGCAGCATGGCAGATGTTGGGTAAAACACTGGTGGCTTGAGGAGGCACTGGAGGAAAAGGAGGAGGGCAGGATTAGCCACAGGTGAACACATGAAACAAGAAAAGCTTCAACTTGCAATACTCCCGAATAAACTGGCTGAGATACCACAGGAGATGCAGGAATATTCTTGCATCAGAAAAGCCTCCAAGCAGAGCTTATGTGCAGGTGGTGACTGGAGTGACCAGGTGCAGGTGTGTGGGTGAAGGAGGAGCCAGAGCAGGAGAGGAGCCACCCAACCTCTGTGGTGAGAAGAGGAAGAGACTTCACACAAACAAAATCCACTCCAAGTGCCAACAAGAGTCAAAAACAAGTGTAATCACCACAGTTTGCATGTAGTACAACAACACACTGTAGCTCTGTAGTAGAAGAGTGGGGAGTACTAAACTGGCCTGTTAACAGTCCTGACTCATCACCTATTGAGAGCAAAGGAGATCTCAAACCATAAGGCAGGGAAAATCCCATATTGAGCAAGAATGAGACAAGCAAACCTCCAAAACTCCAGAAACTGGTCTCCTTGGTCCCCAATCATTTACAGAATGTGGTTCAAAGAAGAGGCGATGCAACATATTGACTGTTGTCAACTGTTTTGACACATGTTGCTTGCATTTGATTTAAAATTACTATTTTTTTACTTTTATGGTAGAATGGTAGAGCCATACATCAGACTCAGGGCTTGACACTAACTTTTTTTGCACATTTGCTCCTAAGTTGAAAAAGTAAGGAGCATACAAAGAACTTTAGGGGCACAATGAAAATTGACTAAATTAGTGTGTCTTATTGGTCGACATAAGTACTATTATTTGAAATCAATTTTAGGTCTTTTGGTCACATGACATGGAAGCTATTGAAGAAAATGTTCAAAATTTGCCTTTAAATTTAACACAAAAAATGTATGAGGACAAATTAGGGAAAAGGGAGGTGTATCTTATTGGTCGACATAAGTACGATTATTTGAAATTAATTTTAGGTCAATTGGTCACATGACATGGAAGCCATTTAAGGAAAACAGCCTTTTTTGAGACCATCAACCGGTAATTTATTGATGGTCCCTTACGTTGACAGCGAGGGTGCCAAGTAGTTTTTACCACACTGCTGTTGCTATTCCCGGTTATGGAGAGTGGGATAACACTGGTAGACACCATTCGAAAATCACCAAATTTATAAATGAGCCTCAGACTCTGTATCAAGGAAACAAATGGGAACTTACCCTGCTCTACAATGAATGTATCATAATCACACCAACATAGCCAGGCACATAAAAGTATACAAACCCAGGCTTACACTATCTCTCAACCCTCAGTCTATTTCTCTTCTTCCTCTTCTTCACTCATGCTGTCTGCTTGTGTGTGAGGTCTCCTCTCACTGTTGTGTAAGGCCTGAAGCAGGTGTTGCAGGGAGATTGTGTTTTTCAAGCTATTTCCAGGCACAGGTGGACACAGACAGTCAAAGCGACACATCAATGCTCCCCTGATGATCCAGC
This sequence comes from Xyrichtys novacula, assembly GCA_962446985.1. Taxonomy (NCBI): domain Eukaryota; kingdom Metazoa; phylum Chordata; class Actinopteri; order Labriformes; family Labridae; genus Xyrichtys; species Xyrichtys novacula. The sequence goes on from OY660886.1 coordinate 19,409,345, forward strand.
CATTCGGGAGCCCAGATGTTTCAGCTGTGGCAAGAATAGACCTGTTTTGTGTGGACGGTGTGTGAGCTTACATGAGCAAGTAGAGCTGCATTAGTGGTCCAAGTGTTTTACACTGATATTGAAGACAAATAAAAAGTGCAGCCCAGAAAAATACTACGATAATATCTGTACACACAATGTCAGGAATACATTTGTAATGCACTTAAAGACTGGGGTTTATACCCTCAGGCTGGATATCTGACTTTTGCAGTATATAATTCAAGCTACATCATGCCACACAATATATATGCTGATAAACATCCCAGAGGCCACAGGTAAATGCAGTGTAGGAACATTTTCCATGATAGCAGCACTCAGCTGATAAGACACAAAATGGGATCTGAAGCGTTTCTGGGCCTTGGATGAGGATGAGGCATTTGGTCAGTGTTATGTTGGTGTTCATTCTGCAGCATGAATGGTATGAGATGTTAAGATTACAGCCTTATTTCAATGATAAGGTTGACTTTAGAGTGACGTGGAGCCTAACTGGTGCTTTCATGTAAAGGCATTATCCTATTAGCAAGACCTGGTATTAGTGCTCATCCACTCACGACAGGGACTGACAGACTGACTAAAAAAAAAAGGCTGGGAAGGGGAGAAAACCAAGCAAGATATGGAGGAGGGGGTTGTGGTCGGATGAAAAAGATGAAATAGAATGGCTGAATGAGGAAGAAATTGGAGAGAAAGGGAAAAGTGATGGAAAAGGGAAAGAGAGGGGGTTGAGAGGGAGGGAGCATAAAAGAACGGGTTGAAAGAGCAGAGATGAAGTGAAAGACTGAGCTCTGCTGCAGAGATCGAAATAGAAAGGGCAAGAAGAAGAAGCAGCAGCAGTAAGCATGAAGAGAAGCCAAGACAAGACGTTACAAGGAGGGGAGACAGAGAAAGCTGGAACACAAGATAAAAGCCAGTGATGAAGATTTGATAGTGTGGCGGTGAAAGAAATAGAGAGTGCATTAGGGAACAAAACCATGAATGATGCATCAAAGAAAAGGGCTGTTTGAGTTATTGGGGCTGGGAATAGGGCAGAGTGGGTTGGCTTGAAAAGAGAATTTTGTAGGAAGGGAAAATAAAGACAATTGGTATCAAAAGAGAAGGGGAGCATTACTTTGGATGGCAGGAAGATGTAGAGAAGATAGAGCAAAGGGGAAATATGTGAGATTAGAAGCAACAGAGAGAAGTCATTTCTGGACCTGTGCGACAGGAAGATGAATAAGAGAGAGATGAATGAAGAAGGTGAGGTGTATATGTGCAGAGAGAAGAGGCAAGAAAGTAGATAATATGGCTACAGAGAGGGACTGATGAAAAGAGAGGACAGGTCATTATTCTGTCAACCTCTTTCCACTGTGGATTGATCCAGTGATCGAGCTCACCTACACACACAGACACACACACACACACACAGACACACACACACACATACACACACACACACACACACACACACACACACACGGAGGGGCAATAGATGTTGAACCTGCATTGATTTGATTGGGGTCCTGTCTGGTCCTGTGTTGGCCTGTTGTTTACGAGTTCTCCACGGCACACCACAGCTTACACACACTCACACACACACACACCTTGGTCTTTACCTACAGTGCTGTGGTTTACAACCTGACTCCAGTGTTGCCCTTGACTGTGTCCATATTGCAAATACAACTGTCTATAAAGCATCCTAGATCTGGGACTTACGGCTTTTACTTGACAAAACCTGACATAAAGAAGGCCTGAAAAAGACTGTCAACCAAAAGTCAGACAAACATATGATCACTTTCAGAGATATGACCTATGAAATTCTCAGTGTACAAAGCAGTAGTTTAAGGGAGATGGCAAATACATTAATTTTTAGTTTGAATTGGCTACTACAGGCTGGGACAAGCTGTTTGGTAAATGCCTTTAATTGTTCGTTATGCAGACTGAATCAAACCTTTCAAAGTGTGGAGTAATATACCTCTAAACTGCTCTCCTTGGTGCTGTTTGTATAAATGAATGCCATTAAATTGAATGCAGTAAAACAGACTAAGATGGGGAGAAATCACATCAATTTCACCAATGATTTCTTGAGAAATTAAAGTAGTAGAAGCTTCACCCCAGACGTGAGTGGGAGTCAGGTGGGTTACACAATTGGCAGACCACAAAGAAATTTTCACTCAGGCTCTAAACGGCGGTGAGATTTGATCGTGTTTAAGGCAGATTAACATCAAATATGCTTTTATTAAATGTGTCTGCAGTAGAACAGATTTAATCACCTTTCCTAGTATGATTTTGATTACTGCGCTTTCTATGAATGTTTCTGGAGATAAACTAAAAACACCATCTAAAAAATATGACTTTTATACTGTCACAGGCTTTTTACTGGAGTAAATACAGTGATAAAGTAACATCCCCATATTCTCGAGATCATTCAGAGCTCTGGTCATATGTTTAAGTTCAGGCACTCTAACCCAGGCCTGTGCTCAGAAAAATCTGATTTTCAGCATATTTCCATTAATGTGCACAGCCCTACCTGTTCCAGAATCAATGCAACAGCAAACACTGTGATGGCAGGTTTTAAGCACATGCCACCTGTTGTGCGCTGCAAAAATAAAGGCAATAATAAGCATTGAGAGCCAAATCATATAGTGAATTGAAATAATAAAAAAAGAGTGTTTGGCAGTAGCAAAAACTGAAAGGAAAGCTATGGGAACATCATGAACCTTATAATAATTAAGCTGAAATTCCTTTAATTGCTTGACAGCATAAGGTTTAAGTTGAAGGATCTGGTAACTATGCTTGTGCTCTCATTCATTAGAATAAAGAACAGCTGTTGTTGTAAATTCACATGGTCATCACCAAAAATTAACATGTGTATTGTGACATGCATCATATTGTGGCTTGTGTATGGTGTTACTTATGATATGGTCAGGCTGTGGGAAATACCTAACTCAACATTAAACTGGCAAGGCAATTTTACTTTCCACTTTAATGCCATTAAGATGTAAATATGTAATTACTGCAGGCTGTTTATAGAAAATAGAGGATGAACTTTGTAGAGCTCACTGTTTTTCCTCTTATGAGAATATTATGGATCTGGCCTGAAAAGTAATTTGTCTCTTCTGTCTCTGTTGGGAAGCCTTCGCAAAGTTTTGAATTCATGCTGAGTCTGAACTTAACCAAAACAGTACTGATCTTTGTTCTATGCCTAAACAGCAACCCATGGTGTGCGTTTTGTTAGATACTTCAAAAACAGAAAGGGAGCACTGCTTTTCAGGAGTATAGCTTTTAGAATTTCTCAGAATGGTAGATTATGTAATGTTCTACATCCTGTTGAACTAAACAACAGAAGAAAATGCAGCCAGATTTGAAAAGAGCCTTACAGGGTAAAGACATGGGTTAGACAACTTGACAAGACAAAAGGATGGAATCAGAATACAAACCCAGGAAGCATACATTATCTCAGTGAAAGAAAAGAACGTTGATGTGAAGCATGTTTTTTTTTTTTGGTCAATGTAAGAGTTTACCATTTCTAATATGGCATTTGTGTGCATAAAGCTTGGACTGACAATGCACTGTCCATCACAAAAACCTGCATTAGAGCTTTACTCAGCCTCTTTTAATGACCCCATCTCCTGAAGGGCCGTGTCAATGCCAGATTTTCAACCCCATAATTATGGACAGACAGAATCTCAGTAACAATACCATTGCTATACTCATAGAAAAACAGTGCTATCAGTCAAAGGGAAGGCAAAATAAGTCTCAAATCAGTTATTCTGTGTGCACATTATCCACAAACCACCACCTGTATTAGAAAATAAGAAAAGAAAAAACAAAAATGAAGCAAATATGGGTTGCAGGTGGAGAAACTCACTTTCATTTTCAGAGGCTGTTTCTTCCGCTGCTGCTCCTTCTCCTTCTTCTGTTCGTTTTCAGGTGGGTTGCAACGGAGCAGCACCCATATGCAAGCCATTGCATAGGTGTTAAAGACTGCAGTTCTTGGAGTGGCCACTTGGGGCTCGCTGTAATACCCTGAAAGCCACATACACATCCATTCAGAAGAGCCAATTTGTAATGGAAATAATCACAATGTTTACAGACTGCTTCTTGAGACATATTTGGTGTGAAAAGCTTATTTCATGATCTGCAGTCACTGTGCATGATGAAATTTTTTTTTCTTATATTGCAATAGTTTGAAGATATAAAGATCTTAAGTTTTGTTGCTACTGTTGCTACACACAGTAGCAATTGGTGAGGAGGCCCACCTCAACTCCTTCTTTTTGCTAAGTTAAATGAAAGTTAGGCCGAGACAGCATTTAGTTCTGTTAGCTGCTGGTAATAAGACAATAAGACTGCTTCAGGAACTAGTGGGTCACATTACTGAGACTACATCCGTGTTTTTGGTGACAACGAGCATAAAGACCCACTGCTATTATAAGCCAGTTAGTTGCATGATATCACTGTATGCTCTGGTCTCCCATTATGGTAACATGTAGCAGGTGTCAGTCTAATCATAATTCTGCATGCTCAACTTGAACTATAGAGACATATATTTGTATTGTCCAGTGACTGCATAGAAGGATGCCATTTATGCCTGAAAGGAGCCTTTCACAACTTCCTGGAAACACAAAATAATTAATTTGTAAATGATTCCTTCCAGCCAAGGGATGTTGAGAGTTTGTCATTTATTTGGGCTTCAGAGGCAGCACGGGCCGGGCCAGTCGATAGGAAGTTGATGATGTTGAGGAGCTGTCAGCCAATGGGCTTCAAATTATTTTGGCTGTGTCAATCACTGGATCAATTAAGCCACCAAAGGGACCACAAAGTGGGCTGATATTGGGGAACTGCTGGGTAAAAGCCAATCAGATCGAGAAAGGTTGAGATTGGCCAGAGGGTGCCTAGAGTAGGCAGTAAAAGGGATGTCTACTGCAACCAGTGGAATATTTGCTTATGAAATATCAGAGGGCACATGAGATATCTCAGCACTAATCTTCATGCTCAAATCAGTTCTGTTTTACTTCATAACCTAAGTGGAAATGGGTCCAACAATCTACCTGGCAGAGTTTGGGATGCATATTTATGTTTTGAAAAATACTCGTCTTCCGAACACTGATGAGGGAAAAAAAGGAGAAAAGAGTTTTGAAATGGTGGAGTGGAGCTAGTTTTGAAAGTTCCTCTTTCTGGAAGATAAAAAGAGCATCAACACATTTTAGAGAAAGAAAAGCAAAGCGGGCCACAGCAAATTTTGCACAGCAAGTGGGTGATATAAATGTTATCACAAAATAAATAAAGACATCAAGTGGTGTGTGAGCGCAAAGTGTGAAATGCTGCATTGAATGCATTAATAGAGTGCTACCCTGTGCTGAAGTATTAAATATGAAACACATTGCTGATGGTAAGAGGCACTGCTGTTTATTTGACTGAATCCAGTAAAAATGACTGAATGCGTGGTGAACACCAGGATGTGCATGCTGCAGCTTTTTAGCACCATGCCTGTTAGCTTAGGGTGTGCCATCTTAGGCACCTCAAGATTCTATTCAGTTCAGTACAGGATGCTACGATTTGATTATTTGATATTTTTTTTCACAACAAAAAGCTGCTCGTATTACATAAAGTGCCAGAACTGCTACCTTGTTCAGTTTCAATCTGTTAAGATTAAGTAACTATAATAACCTAATGGGGTTATAATAAAGACTTCTAAACAAAGTATTCAATGAGCAGCATAGCATCCCACAGCATCGAACATTTTGCTATTCACAACCAAAAGCAGCTGTCAATCTAAATAAGTGGCGGATGAATAAAAGAACAGAATGAATTAAATCTTCCACATGAAATGCCTCCACATGCTGGATTTCAAACCTTAAGCGTGAACCTCACGCTTAGTGATAATAGCCAGCGAGTTCACAGCAGCCATGTTGGTCAACAGTCTGGTATAAGTCTGTTCCTTAAAACACCCCTGGCGGCTTTTTTGGTTCTGGCCAATTCTGGGTCTTTTCTCTAATTTCTCTATAATGGGAAATCATCAATTTTGAATATTTGGTAATTGTAATCGAGTGTCACATCGCAGTGTATCAAAGAATTAATGTAATAACCCACTCTACTGTTAGCCCAGTGTAACTGCTATTTGAACAGCCAACTAAAGCTCAGCATCAAAGCTTGATCATCATGACTGTAAGTTTGGGAACCAGGTACTCTGTTGTTTGATAAATCATTGGTGGAGATTGGTGTGATTCATAGCACCAAGTATTGATAATTGGCACATACACAAGAAAGAGGTACTCACTGTGTTATTTCCCCAAGCTAGGCCTCTTTCTTTGTCACATTTTTGTTCCGTCTTTATGGGCTGTAATGCTCTTTGAAGACTCTGCCGTATCAGAGTAATTGGGCAGTGTGTTTTTTATGTGTTTTTTTATGTTCTGGATGAGACATCTTGGTCAGGTTATTGTGGCGCCTGGGAGACCAAATGCTGGTTGCTCCCACAGTAACCTCACCATTGATCACAGTGCTTTGACATCGAGATAAACCAAGAGTGGGCAGATATTAGGTCACGACTGAACCAAGTATACAAGAAACACGCTCAGTCTGTGTTGTGTCTTCTTCTTGCAAGTAAACTTGAGCATAAGTATGTTGGATTTGGAATCATTTACTGTGCCTGATTAAATCCAGGACCATATAAAACAGATGTCCCTGCTCTGTGGTGCTGTGACTGAAGTGCCCTCATGGTGTCCCAAATGGAAGTAGCTCTGCCAGTCTTCATTATCTGAAGCAGACCTCAGTTGTGCTCAGCTCTGACAGCTGACACACTCCTGGAGAGGTACTGGGAGCCCCTGGAGGGTGCACGCACACACATACAAGACACACAATCTAGGAACATGTACAAAGAGAAACTAGTGACACAACGCAGCACAAAGACCAAACCTTCCAAAAAACACACACACACACCTCTCTCTAACCTTTCACCTTGCTCTTCACACCAAACCTGTCAGCCCACAAGTGGTTTAGAAAACAGAGAGAGAGGCTCAGAGTGAAGATGGCCCCAGCTGATTAGGAAGTAGCAGGCGCTTACCTCCTTGTGTAAAGATGATAATGACATCTCTAGCATCCCCTCGGCCACAGCGGACCAGCTCTGAGGACCTGGAAGGGGAACAGGAGTGGATGGTGGGCAGAGGTTTGGCTCTTCAGGTTCAAGGACACTCAGTGATACTGGTTGCAAACTTATTTGTTAACAAGTGTTGGTTTGTCCAGGGCCATCCTGGGAATAACAAAGGATAGGAAGTAGAGGAAGTTGGATGCATAGAGGTTGAATTGATTCTCTGTTAGTTCCATTATTCAATATTTCAAAGGTGCATAATATGAGTTCAACCGATTAGATTGTCTGCTTTCACTCCCTTAAAGAGCTAGGTGCACCTACAGGCTAGTATGTTGGTACATGGCAGATTTCAGACTTCCTGTAATACAAAAACACACACAGGCCATTGTATCATATGATTTTATACCCAATGAAACAATCTCTGGATAAATAATCATGGACATTTCAGATTAACAGAAACGTGTACATTTATGCACAAGCCAGTTAGGATCCAATGTTAGCTCACTTCCTTTGTTCATAACAGAGAATGTGAGCATCAAAGAGACTGTGTATGATGACTGAGGCTGTGGTTTTTGGCACATGCAGGGCTAAGGTTAGGCAGGCATATGATGATGAAATAGCACACACCATGTCCCCATCTTCTGACACCCTGAGGTCAGGTCATACTAGAGCAGTATTAGGAAATAAGAGACTGGGGGAAATACTTGTGTCTCCCAATTTCACTGCAAAAAGCATAACAATGTGCATTGTGAATTCTTTTGCCCACCTTTATATCTCACTGATGCTCCACTTAGGTATCAAAACAATACTACACCACTTACCTCAGGCTAAGGATCAGACTTTTGTTGTTTATTGAACATAGGATACAACTTTGCTGACTTAAAAGCTTAGTACAGGTAAAGCCAATTTGAAGGTCCTTCGAAAAAATATACATGTTTGAGGTCAAAAATTAAGGCTGGCTAAAAAAGGACTGGGTGCCACCTTTTCCACTAAAAATATATTCATCACAAATTTAAAAAAATAATTAACACCATGTCAGAACTTTTACAAATGCCATACCACCTCAGCGTTGCTCTCCTCTTTAGCGACAGGCTGTGTTTTCCTTAGAGACGACTGTCTCGCATTGCAGGCCTCTTTCTCCCTATGGGTCCATTTCTCCTGACTTGGCATCATCTGTCCAGATATAACCAATAGTCCCTGCATCAAAGTGCAGTGTGGGAAGCAAGATAAGCAGATATTAGCTGGTTTTGCCGTCAGCAAAATGGACCCAGGCTGAAGTGAACTGGTGCAAGGCTTGGCTGGGCATCAGTGGGCACTGAAGGGCAGACACCGGCGAGGACAGCCGAGACCTGCTTCTGCCAACACGAGCTTAGGAGGAAATTGATTGCCTGTCATACTGGGGCTGCAGTAATCTGATTTCAGAAAATCAATATTTGTAATCACACATATTCTAAAGTAATCAAACCAGAAAGAGGAATATTAACTAAAATCGAGAGCAGACTTTGTTGGCCTCAATATTTCAGAATTTTTGATGTCAGTGATTGGGAAAAGCTGAACTTTGGAGACAGATACTCCAGCTGAATGGATAATGGTAAACCAAATGATATACTTATTGCACTATTTTATAGTGCTTGGTTCACAATACTATTCTTTTCAGAATAACTCATGTTGATGATAAAATGTTAATTCAGGAAGTTTTAATATCCATGGAACATCACAGAGACAAAAAAACTATTATTTTTTTTAAAAACCACTTAGATTCCAAAGTCTGTAATTCTCTCCACACAGTATAGAATATTAAGACAGAGGTTGAATATTAATTAGCAATTCAAATGTATTTGTCTTTAGTCATGAGTTTTTTTAATTCCCAAATACTCGTTAAATTATAAAAAAATTAAGAAAAAGTTCATCTAAACATTATCTCTTATCAAGTTATTTGTCTGTTCCTGGTTGTAATGAGGTACTCTGAAGTACTCTTAAGGTACTCCTGGAATCCGAAAGTTGTTTGACAGCTGTATGAAAAACAAGAAAGTGTAGGTAAATACTGCCACCATACAAATGGACCATTCAGGGTGGATCCTGTCCAGTGGAGTGTTCAAGGGCCACCCCCGCCGGTGGGGCGAAGGGTGGCGGACCCTGTGCATTAGTATTTTTGTCTGGCGGAGCTCGGCACACAGTCAGTTTGGTATTTTCGTAGACTATACCTGGGTGTGGTAGTGCAGTAGTGGGAGGTGTCGACAGAATCAGCTAGTGCGGTGACATTTTCATGCCCGCTGGCAGCGTGGAAAGTGTGCTGAACGCTCGCCAATTCAAACCTGGTCAGCTTTCAGTGCAGGTGGAGCGCAGCTGGTCTAGTGGTATTTTAGTAGACCGAAGGCCTAGTGCGCACATGTCATCAATGCCTCACAGGCAGTTTCCACAGTGTCAGGCACATTTGCCCCTCACATGTTGAGGAGCTGCTTTATGTTGCCATGGTGTGGCGTTGCTGTCTTCAGCCATCTCTTGATCTCTTTGACTACTGCACAAAAATTGTAATTCATCCCGCCGATGGCGGTTTTAAAGGTGAGGAGAGGAGCTGATGTGATTGGTGAAAACAGGTCTCGGCTGTGTTATACCCACTCCACGCCATATCCCCTCCCTCTCTACTACTTTCGCCACTGGGAGGAGCTCAGTTAGGGAGGGGGATACTTACGCCAGGCTGCGCCGCTTACCAAAATATCAAAATGTGCTCGGGCACACCATGTACGGGCACACCACGTACATAGTAAAGTGTTGTGTGAGTCACTGTTGTTTCTTCTCCTATCAGAGCTGCTTTCAGGAGGCTGGACTTAGCAAAAAAAAACACACACACACACACAAAGAAAAAAAAAAGAACAACTGTGTTTATGTGATGGTATTTTGTTTGCTCAAGGGTAGTGGTAGTGTTTGAGGGGGTCAAATTTGAATAACTGTCAAATAGATCCCAGTGGCTATCTCATATTTTGGCCCATCCTTTTATTTATGTACTTTGGATATTGATAGATAAGCTTTTGCAGGCCCATACAAACTGTTTTCAAAATAAGAGTTCAGTTAGAGCAAGAACATCTTGCCAGAGCTCAGTTTGCATGTAAACACTGTCATTACTCTTCCTCAAGTCGCCACTGGTAGATGAAATAGACTTAAAACTGTGGTCAGCTGGCAGGGAGCCACTCTGAGTGGCACTGTGTTGATCTGCAGTTCTTTCAACTCTCCACAGCACCTATCCTCAATAAAGTCTATTTCTCAGCCTTCACCGTGTCCTCAGTTTAAACCTGCAGCTGTTAAATAAATGCTTGATCATTCCCACCTTCACATATGTAAAGACACTCACACACATGTATTACGAATGTGATCTTTGATAATTGTAGACATGTATTATAGAAATGAATGAATGTAGTCAGTACAACACACACAGATGACAGATCATAGATATCTTGGCTTTAATTGCAGGTATTAGTGAGAGAAACAGTCACAGCAATCCTCTCCCCATGCACAGATCAAATGTATACTTAAGGTGACATTTTAAGAGAGTTATACTCATGCACACACATGTAAAAGAACAGGAAATATGCAGTACACAGTTATAACAGACACACCAGCCATGGTGACAGAAACCCACTGAAAAGACCCACAAAGACCACTGTCACACGTACATACAGAGCCAGACACACACATTTAATTTAAATCACTGCTGCACCCGTGACCGTCCAACACTCCACTTTTAATAGACCTCTGCCTCTTTATGGCTTTCCGCCTCCTAAACCCATCAATCCTCTCCTCTCAGTCTCTCTCTCTTTTCTCTCTCTCTCTGTCTCTCTCTCTCTCTGTCATATCTGATTGGAGCTGTGACGCAACCTCTCTCCCTCTCATTCAGCTTGCTTTATCTCCCTCCTTCTTTCAGGCAGACTGCAATCATAATGTCTTTTTGTTTTACTCCCAGTTCAGTGTTTGCCCCCCTGTACTATGTCTACTCTCTCACCTCTCCCCACTGCTAGCCACCCTTTTGCACTCCCTCTGTTTTCCCATTCTTTATTTGACTCTGCTGCTAAGTGGGCTGGAGCCAATGCAGCAGTGCCTGTGGAGAGGGATTAGATAAAAAGAGAGAGGAGGAGAGAGATGAGTGGAAAGTGAGTCAGAGAAAGAGACCAAGGACAGCAAACAGAAGGAGACGGATTGACTTAGAGGCAGTAAATGAGTGTTTGGAAGGGATGGATGGATGGAGCAACAACAGATGCCGCACGACTCATGGACCAATAAAAGGATGCTGACTTCCTCTAGATTTGGGCTGATCACATCTCTTCTTCAAGACTTTCTTTTTTGCTAAAAACAACAGAATCAATCCAATTATACTGATAAGATCTACATATAAATGTTTCCATATTGAATTATCTAAACATGATCCCCCTTTGGTGTGTGGCATCATCATCAAAACTTCTAATTTTTTAACTAGCTTTCATATCGAAAATGAACTCTAAAACTTGATGAAAGTCAGCAAAGCACTGCTAAAATTCCTCACCATTTGACAGCTGCATCACATGCACTAAAGCGACTTGATTTGGATTGATTTCACCTTCAGTTTAGCCTGGCAGGCCAAAGTGTGTTGATGTTCATGCAAGCTACTAAATGCTAAAGCCTCTCTCCTGTCGTGCTCAACCTGGCCCTCACTTTTCAGGCGCACACCTGCCTGCCCTTGTTCCTCTCCCTGCTCTCCTCTCTCCACCTGTGGTTCCTACTGCTGTACCACAGTGTTTTGAAAACACAGTGGTACACCATGAACTTGAATTGGATCCACATCCTCTTTGTGCTACCAAACTTTGTTGCACATCTTATCTTTATAGTTTGATTGAGGAGAATAAATAATTTAAATAATAAGTGTTGTATTACAAGTGATAGAAAATGACTTTGAATAATTGCTGTGAAAGGTAAGTAGTGTTGGCAGCACTTGTCTATCCTAAAGAATAAGAAAATGATCTTGTGTTCTCATGATTTATCTTCAATGCAAAAGTTTTTATCTTGTACACAGAAAAAACGATTTTGTAGACACAAAGCTTGTTCTCAAGAAAACTCATTTGGTGTCTCCACAAGTTGTTATATTGGGGCTACAAGAAAATTGTTAAGATTTTATTCTTGCATGAGTGCGCCTCATATTTTTCTTTTTGTGTACACTGGTTATAAATCACTACCTTGTGATTACGACCTGATAGGGTTTAAAATCAACCTTCATGAGTAATCTTAAACCACAAATAGTTAATCCTAGGCTTCCCAATAGCACCTGCAACCCCCATCCCCCATTCAAGTTGTTAAATTATTTGAATAATGCAGGCCTTTGCCTATAATGTCTGCAGCTGAGACGTGCCACAGTCCTCCTGCTGGTATTAGCCATTTAATTTTCTTGCTCTTGTATTGCTGCAGAAGCACAGAGCTTGGTGTAGTAACAGGTAACTTGAATTTTCATCAACTTTACATGGTGAATATTAATTTATGTAAAGAAGGTTGTGTTGACGTGTGGTTAGTTGACTTACTCACAATCATCTTGTACAGTTGGGCTCTAGGTATAAACATAGATCATCCAGTGAAGGGGTTTAGTTGGAAAAGGTAAATTATCGGTCCATGCTTGTTGTTAATTTATATCAGGCTGGATTGAAGTCCAGCATTTGATTCAGAAGAGCAGTTTTTTCATTCTACAGGACCAAAAAGAATTAGCTATGAGCAAATAAATGGGTTCAATAGGTAGGGCAGGATTTGTATGGTGGTGCTACAGGGGGCCGGTGTTCATAGGCTTAGGTGGTTTTGATGGTGGAGAGCTCTGAGGTCAGGAAGCAGCAAAGCCTGACCATGTCACAACATCTGCACCCTGCTTGCTGCATCTTTAATCCAACTCCCTCACACAGCTCTTCAATGACAATTTCTCTTTTTCTTATCCTCCTATAGTTATCTCTTCTTTACCGTTAAGCACCCTCTGACATCTCATCTCTTTCTCTCGAACCCCCCTCCCCACCCACCCAAACACACACACACACACACACACACACACACACACACACACACACACACACACACACACACACACCACCACCACCACCACCACAGAGGACCTAAATAGTCCAGAAAGGGCTGAATTTTCTGCTTTCAAGTTTCCATTTGGCCACCGAGCAAATGAATGAATTGAAATATCAAATCAGTTCATGAAATGAATATTAAACTTGAATTAATCTACTACCCCAGTGGTGATGTCATACTCCTGTTCCCCAACAGGCTGAGTCAGGTTTAATATGTTTGATGATTAAATCATAGATTAACAACCTGAAAGACATTGTGTTAAATTAGTAAAGACTGGTGTCTTGTTTCTCTGTGCCAGCCCACTCCACTTCCACTGACACTGTCATCTTATAAGCTTGAAAACAAAATGTGTTGAGAATTCCTGTTAGACTTGACCAAAATAATCTCTTCATATGTGCAAACTCTTGCAAGAAATGTTGCACAAAAACATGCAACCTACCATCTAACCCTGTGTTTGGCTCTTGGTCTGATTCATAAAATCAATCAATCAATCAATCAACTTTATTTCTAAAGCACATTTAAAAGAACCACAAGGGTAGCCAAAGTGCTGTACAATGACACATAAAAACAATTAAACAATCAAAGAACAAGATAAAGTGAGCAGAAATACATTAATGCAAAAGAATAAATAAGTATATACATAAGCAGGCTCATGGCAAGTGCTAAGATGATAAAAAACAAAAGAACAATGTATCAAAAGCCAAGGAGTAAAAGGGCGTTTTTAAAAAGGATTTAAAAACGGGAAATGAGGAGGCCTGTCTAATTTTCAAGGGCAACTCATTCCAGAGCTTAGGGGCAGCAGCGGCAAATGCTCTGTCCCCTCTGAGCTTCAGCCTTGTATTAGGGACCATTAGTAACAATTGGTCAGCTGATCTTAGGGGTCGGGGTGGGGGCAATAAGGCTGGAGCATCTCAAAGATATAGGGTGGAGCAAGATTGTTCAGGCCCTTGAAAACAAATATTAAAAGCTTAAAGTGAATTCTGTACTGAACAGGGAGCCAGTGTAAGGACGCCAGGATGGGGGTGATGTGCTCACGCCTGTGGGTCTGGGTCAGGAGACGTGCAGCAGAGTTCTGCACAAGCTGCAGGCGGGCAAGGGAAGCCTGGCTAATCCTTATGTACAAAGAGTTGCAGTAATCAAGACGGGTAGTGATAAAAGCATGGAGTAATTTTTCCAGGTCAGGTCTTGATAAAATGGGCTTCACCTTCGCTATTTGACGTAGCTGATAAAAACTTTTTTGTACCACCCCGCTGATCTGCTTCTCAAATTTAAAATCAGGGTCAAACTTAACTCCAAGATTAGTGACGACATCCTTCAGATAGGGTGAGAGGGAGCCTAGGTTGATGTTGGGGGGGTGGCCGCCACTTGGTCCATGACCATGAGGCTTATTTCACTCTAAGCCAGTGCAAATGAGCCAAAAAGTCAGTTTACCTCACTAAGCATGTGCAAAGGGCCACACGCAGAGTAAATAGTCTTACTGTTTGGCATTGTTGTTTACTTACTGTCAAACTAGACATTGTGCAATCATTTGGGGCAAAATAGGTCCATTGCTATCTAAATGAGTCTCACTGCAAGAAGGTTTTTTTTAATGCTAAATATTGCCATGAAAGCTATTAGGGCAATATGCTTTGTGAATTGGACCTTGAGACGGACCAGATGGCAGGGGAATATTATGCACAATTCCTTGTGCCATTAACAGCTGTGATCCATTCCCGCTCTGTTTCTGTCAATCCTAGAAATGGAAAATTTGTTCGGTTTAAAGGATTTTTATACTGGCCTACTAGAAAACACACCCAATACTTATTCAACTTTAACAAGATGCTATCATCTGACAATAATAGTTTTAACCAGAGGTGTCATGTAACGAAGTACAAATACTTCGTTACCTTACTTAAGTAGAAATTTGGGGTATCTATACTTTACTGGAGTAATTATTTTTCAGCTGACTTTTTACTTCTGCTCCTTACATTTTCACACAATTATCAGTACGTTCTACTCTTTACATTTTGAAAATAGCCTTGTTACTCCTATTTGCATTGCACTATGCATATGTGTATTTTCATTGCACCAAAATGCGTTCATTTTCAATGGACATAAATGCAGTATGTCCTGTAAGAGTCCCTTGAAAGGAGACAGCATCTCACATGCTGCTGCAACATACTCTTTTTATAGTGACATTCCCATCAGCTTTATTGATAACCTTTAGCCTAGGAACATGCTGCACTAAGCTGATGAATGGTTCACATTTTACTGGCCTGGTATAGCCATGTTGGCCTTCTTGTGTACATGTTGATATTGACATTCGCTTTGTCTTAATGTATCTGTTAGTTAATACTGGATGACACCTCAGCATGTTATAGTTTGTTGTTAAGATACTAGATATATTTCTGAAACTTCTTGACTAAGAGGAATCATGGACTTAGATCCAGTAGGTGCTGCGAATAAGTGTCTTGGGCAGTTTGGTGTAAAGGGAATATAATTTCAATTACTGTATTACAAAACTTGTCTGTCAGGCTGAATCACTCCATCTCTCCTGCTCTCCTTCTGAAAGACTCTGACACTCACACACAAGCTCACACATACACATGGGGGTGTTGAGGTGAACTGTGAGGCCTCAGTAATACCTGTGTGCACAGGGGTGTTTCAGTGGTGAGAGGAGTCCTCCTCAGAATAATAAAGGGATGGACAAGGGTGAAGAGGAGAGGAAGTGAAGGGCATGAAGAGGGGGAGGTAGATGAGGGAGGGGGTTATAGAAACTAAAAATAACACAGAATGGCCAGCCTCCCTCAAAACAGGCTTTTTCCAAGTCACATCTGCCCCCGGCAAAAGATTTGAAGTCTCCTGGAATAATTGATTCACCATGCGCTTTTTTCTTTTCAACACTGCCTTCTCACTCACTACAAAGGGCTGCAGTAGATGAAGGAGAAGAAACAAAATGTTTGGTCTGTTAAGATACAAACTGCTCTCTTTTGAGTCGAAATGAAACCTTTTGATCTGAGGCTACATTTTGTCATATTGATGGCATGATTTTGATGGCACTGAATAACAGAAAGACATTAAAGTACCTCCTTTCAAATAATCTTTGAGCAATACAACCAAAGATGATGATTCATGACTTTTACACTACTTTCTATCCTTGAATTGTTTTTTAAAAGACAAGTACATTAAACTTATGTCAGCTTGAATATTATTTAAATCGTTATTCTAATTAATTATTAATAAATAGTAATGCATGACCTTCAAAATACACTTTCCTTTTTTATGATTAAAAATCACAACATGACTCAGTCACATTCAGGTTTGCTATCATATTAGAATAAAAGAAATTACCAGAGAAAAATAATCAAGTTCAAGTGAGAGCATTTTCCAAGTTGACATCTCTGCTGGATGGCCATTAACAACATTAAATATTAAAGTGCCATTCACCATGTGAGGCACAACCTTAGTTATTCAGGGACTGAGTAAAATGTCGACTCTGTAAGTGCCGGATTCAGAAAAATCTTTTAAAAGTAACATTCCTGCTTTATTGATTCCTGTAGGGAAGTTGTCTCGCTGCCAAACTCTGTCCACAGTGAGGACAGAGGTCACAATCAGCTGTGAAAAATCGCCTGGAGCTCACAGGGATACAGTGTATGGCTCAAGGACAATCCAGCAGCTGCTTGCTGATATGGGTCTTGAAAGGTTAAGGAACATCCTGCTGGCTAAATAATTGATAGCAGAATTTCAAAATGAGGAGTTGAAAGCAGAAGAGGTTATTTGAGTCTGTGTCTGTCTCAGTCTGACTATGTGGATCCACTGTTTTTCTTTACCCTCTCTTTGATAAGAAAATATTTGGCTGTTCCCATCAAGTATACAAAAACAAGGACAAAAACAGATGCACTGCCCAGTGCTTTAAGTGGATTAATAGTTTTCTGCAACCCTTTTAATCAGTTGTCGGTTTGTGTATCACAAAGCTAGTATCAGACAATCAGTGTAAGCCTCTGAAATTTCTACAGTAAATTAAAAATTCCAGAGAAAAATGCTAATTTTCACAACATATATTTATGAAGAAAAAAAAAACCTCTGTTGTCACATTAACAAAGAACCACTGCATCTCTGCATTACCCTGCTCCTACCCAGTAACACACCAGGTTTCATACATTTAACTACAGTCTGAAGTGTGGATATGTGCTGTGATTACATTAGAATAGCTGTTCAGTAATCTAATAATCCATTACATATAGTGAGGAAGGTACTTTTTGTAGTGTAGTTGAACATTTATCCTGATTGGACACATGACTCAGTCTACTTTGGTATTTGGGAAACTTCGTCTCTTAATCTCAATATTGAATGGATTGCCAGATATTATGGCTTATCAGGGGATGTACATTTGGAGCACAATGTCTTCCATATTATAATTCTTTTATATTGTGTCTAACTACTTGGGGTAGTGACCAAACACAAACACACATTTGGTCAACACTGTCATCCTGACTAGTTGGTTAAATGACTGATACTAAAGTGAAATTCAGTGAAAATTAAATGAAAATAAAATGCCAGTCATTTGTTATGTCAAGGCTGTACCACTCTCCACCAACCAGGGTTGAAGCCGAAGCTAATAGCCACAGCTATTGTGCTCTTTTAACAGGTGTTACAAGCACAGATTGCATCTGGTAGCATGGCATGTTTTGGCAGTACCTTCTGAAATTAAACAAAAATCAAGTTGTATGTTTGCTGTAAAGGCTTTAATACTCGTAATCACTCAATGGGAGCAATGTGTTACTCTTAGACCAATGGTTTAGTCACCATCTTAAAAATCTGCTAAGAAAGCAGCTAGAAAATTTGTCATGTTATCACATCCCTAATCTGCATAACTGTGAGCTGTCTTAAACTGCATGATGATGTCTCTGGATTTTTGCTTACACCACTAACTCAAAGCTCTGTGAGGATTAATCACATTTTTATATTGCTGCTGGGGCAACTGTGGACATTTTACTGACACTTGACATCTGAGTGTAATAGATTAAATATTTGCATTGCATATAG
This sequence comes from Xyrichtys novacula, assembly GCA_962446985.1. Classification (NCBI taxonomy): domain Eukaryota; kingdom Metazoa; phylum Chordata; class Actinopteri; order Labriformes; family Labridae; genus Xyrichtys; species Xyrichtys novacula. Next base: position 19,427,547 of record OY660886.1, read on the forward strand.
ATGGCCGACAATTAAAGAAATTAAGTTTTGACCTAAATGTCCACTAAAAGATGCACATTTAATGTTATGCCATAAGTGTGCAGTAACAGACCACCCATGGACAGATATATGAATCTGTGACAAATTCTATTGCTTAGCTGCTAATTATCTGAAACTCTTATCCCTTGCTGAAAGAGCATGTGTTGCCATACTAAATATCCTCATTTGGCAGTGTTTCAGGGAGCAGGAGACCTTTGGGGAACCACAGGGGCACAGGCATGTCTCAAGAGTGTCTAGAAAGATGCTCCCACTGAGCCAAAGGTCACCACTGCTTGAAACACACCATACTGCTGAAGCCATGCAGGCAGATGTGGGCGGGTGTGCAGCCTGCACACACATGCACACACACAGACAGACACCATCAGTTTAAAAGAAACTGTGAATCACTGTCTCAAGAGTGAATCTTTAACCTCACCGAACCTTTTCTGAGGAAGCATTTAAAGTTAGTGTTTCTCTATTTTGAGTCAAATCTGGGTCATAATGTCTAAAATTAAACGCAAACTTTCTTTTCAAAAAAGACTTATAACAGGAAAAGTTACAACTTACAAGCTCTCAAAGTGCTGGGTATAAACATTGGCATGATTTCCTGCTTAAATAATACCCACTAAACAAACACACAAGCGCACACTTTTTCGGTCCCTTGACTCCAATCCCCCTCAATCCCCAATGCAGCCGACCAGTTCGTGCTCGGGTAACAAAAGTAAAATCAAAGTGTTGTGGAAATATGGCTGGGATTCATTATTAGGTGGAGGCTTTGTTTTCCCTGACATGCAGGCAGACTAGGGGATTTAAGCCTCCCTATTGTAAAGCATACAGATGAGCCAGGAGGGAGGCAGCCGCTGCCATTCGCTGCTTTTCAAGCTTGGTGCATGGCAGACTCTGAGCTGGCCATGTGTGGATTGGAATGGATAAACATTTAATACCGTTTCCTATACCTCTTTTTGAGTGGAAAAACAGTAGCAATTTTTTAAAAAGTGTCTGAAAGTTAAGGGTGAGGTTCAGCTAGTTTTCACAAAGGATTTCAAGTTCAGACAGTGCAAAACAGGCAACATTTATGGAAGTGAATTTAAACGCATGCAGTGATTTCAACTACAGATGTCTGGTTTTAATGCAGTGCCACCTGAGGGCCCAAAGATTATGGCCATCGAGATTTTCTGTATCTTTTCATGATACTATGAAGAAGAATAGACCAGTTTTTAGCCTTGGACGATTCTTGGGGGGGATGTTCAGCATTTTGACTCATTTTCTGAACTGGTCCTTTAGTCTATAGTTGGCTGATTAAATTGATTTACAAAGTGTGCTGTTTTGGCTCTGGCACCAGTGTAATTTTCCCTCTAGGTCTGTGTTCTTGCACCACTTTGTCGACTCTCATGCCCACAACATTGTCTGATTGGCTATTGTACTGTCAATGTAACAGGTTAAGCTTGGACTACTGAATCGATTCTCAAGCTGTCACTGTCAATAAAATATTAGCGAAAGGTGTTTAAGTAATGTGCTGGAGTTTGTAATATTCCAAATTCAGAAGTTTTTTCATGTTGACTGTCTCTAAATATTGGCTATCACAGTCATGAAGCACTAATAACATCGGCTTCATATTTGCTCTTAATAAACTATAGTGGTCAACCTCTAATTATGTACTGTTAATAATAAATCTCCAAATTCTGCTAAAGATCATTTTTCTTGGTTGAGCTTCACGCCCTCACAGTTTCTCACTGAGTGGAAAATCTCTTCCCATCTTTCTTTTGAGCAGCTCAGCCTGTCTGTCTGTAATGCTTTTTTGATTATCATTCGTGTTACTAACCTGTTGTAAATTAACCTAAGTAGCTGTCCTAGTTTTATTGAGTGTAGGGCTGCAATGATTAGTCCACGCTGTAGACGAAAATCGATGATGAAAAAAGTCGACAATGAATTTCATTGTAAACTTTTGTCACCAGACGTGTTTTTTTTCCGGTGGAGTAAGGCATCTTACTTTCATCTTTCATTACGATCTCTGCCCAGAGTCACACATGTGCTAAAGCGTCTACGCCGAGCAGTATGGTATTCAGAAATGGCGTCCCATACAGCAGCTATGAGTACATGCTTAAAAACCCCCAAAGTTTGGGAGCACTTTAGTCTAGAGAAGGGGCTCAATTTTTGTGCCCACCGGCGGCGCAGCTGAGGGTGGAGCACCCTGCGCAGTAGTGTTGTCTGGCAGAGCCTCGCACACAGCCACTTGGGTTTTTTCGTAGACTGAGACGCACTGAGGTGCGCCAAGCTGGGCGTGGTGACATGGTAGGGGGAGGTGTCGACAGAATCAGCTGCCGCAGTGACATTTTTGTGCTCGCCGGCGGCGTAGAAAGTGCGCTGAAAGCTCACTGATTCAGACCTGGTCAGTTTTCAGCGCAGGCGGAGCGCATCTGGTCTAGTGGTAGTTTAGTAGACCGGTGGGATAGTGCCCATACGTCACCGATGCCTCACTGGCAGGTTTCCACAATGTCAGGCACATTTCAGTGCAACAAATAATCAACAACAACAAATATTCAGTGCGACTATCTGAGTCAGCACATACATTTAGATCTATATCGTTATATTCTAATCTATATCTGATCTGATGAGCACGTTAAATATCTAGTAAATAGTCACACATGATGAAGTTAACAAGATATTTACTTCGTCTCCCCCCTTTTTCTCTCTCCCTTTTCCTCCATTTCTTGCGCAGCTCAACCTGGACATGTCGCAGTGTCCTCTCCCCATCCAGCTGATGCTGAGGCATCAAGGCTGACCAGATGATTTATTTTAGTGATCAGATAAGTTATTTACTTTGAAAATTTGAACAAAAAAAATTAATAAATAAAAGAAACTTGCATTCAAAATTACCTGTTTATCTGATGTTCTCACATCCTTAAAATTCTGAGGGGCTGCCTTTTGCCGCCATCGTGTGGCATTGCTGTCTTCAGCCATCTCTTGATCTCCTCGACTACTTCACCAAAATTGTAATACGCCTCGCCGGTGGTGGACATAAAGGTGAGGAAAGAAGCTGATGTGATTGGTAAAAACAGGACTCGGCTGTGTTAAAGCCACTCCATGCCTTATTCCCTCCCTCCCCACTACTTATGCCGCTGGGAGGAGCTGAGTTAGGGAGGTGGGATACTTAAGCATATGCAAATCGGCGCGGCGTACTGACTTGCGCCATGCCTGTGCCATGCAGCTGGTGAGGCACAGATAGAGCCCAAGGTGAAAAAAAAATTACTTGCAAGGTTTGCAAACAGACCTTGCGTATCATGGCAGAATGTTGGTGATGCAAGGACATTTGAGGAGAAGACATGTCGGAATGTTGGATGAACAGTTAGACTCACCTTGGTAAGATATTATCCCATAAGTCAACTCATTGTTTCAATAGTCATTGACCAGTTGACTATTAAAATAGCCATTAGTCGCAGCCCTAGTTGAATGTGTTGTGAGAATCGAACAGAAAACAAGCACATATTTTGATTTTTAAAAATAGTCAATTTCAACATTAGATATGTTGTTGCCTTTGCACTTTTAAAAATCAAATATCAGGCTAAAAGAATTTTCAAATTATTAGTTGTCAACATTTGACATGTCCTCCTAACTCTTTATGCAACTGAGGTTGTAGGATAGAGTCCAGCATGATTTTTCTTTCTTTAATTCTAGTCAAGATTGTAGCTTTTAACTCAAACAAGTACTAAAGGAAAAAATAATAATCTCACCCTCTGTTGTCATTATCCTCTCCCAGTTCACTGCACTGATAGGTCAGCTGAAGATGAAAAGGAATTACTCATGTGTGCTCTTATGGATGGAAGAGGCTTTTGATAAAATTCGTTCACCTTTCTATTTTTAAACACTAAAGATTTCTGTATACATGTTGGAGAACAGAAAAGATATCCCAGCTCAAGGGCATGCAGCTAGGGACATGTTGAACACACACTTAGTGTCTGTTGAGATAGGCTTTGTGTTAGCATGCTAGCTGGAATGCACACATACACACTGCATGTATGCACCTAGGACAGCTTTTGTGGGGGCAAGGCTGTGGTGTCCTGTCATGTTTTATTCAGGACAACTCCATATGTCTATTTTCAGCTCAGCATCACTCTGTATACATAAGCTGCTTTCCACCATCAGGGTTTCGGAGAATGGGACGATTCCAAAAAAATATTCTCCTTCACTACCCCTTCCCTTCTTGAAAACAAACACTCACGCACACACACACACACACACACACACACACACACACACACACACACACACACACACACAAACATGATGTTTAAATTACACATTATGTGTAGTTGCTTTGCATATTCATGGAGGTGCTTTGTGCCAAACTATGGCAGCTTTCCACATCTAACAGCAGGGTGACACATTCATTTAAATACTGCTCACCCATACCACTTTCTGCCTACACCAATTTACTATATATAGACACGCAATGAGTGTTTAATGTCATTTGGAGGCAGACAGACTTAAAAGAGATGGGAACAGAAAAAGGAAGTGTAAGGAAGATTGAAGTATCCTGCCAGAATGATAGGTCTTAAGTGCCAACTACCTCAGGGAGGAGATGGAAGAGGACGAGGAGGGAGGAGCCGGGGAAGATAGAGGTGAGAAGGTTCTGTGGGGGCAGCCATAGCCCCTGTGGTGGCTTCGATGACTCAGCCGTGGAAGCCTGTATAATTAGAGCCATGCTCTGGGTCTCTGCCATCATTAGATTTGTGCACATACTACATATTCAATGAGACATTTTAGGCCGACGTGTATGGGAGCAGGCAAAAGGGCATCTTTGCTTGACAAAGATATATAAATGTGTGCATGTGTGTGCTCTCGGGGTTGATTTGTGTATTTGCGAATACGTATCTACATGCACGTATATAAAAGACTCGCTCTTTAGTACCTTATGCTAATAGAGTTCCTGATTTAAGTTCGACCATGGTAGTCAAGGACATTAGAACACCTACAGAGACTGTGAAGTCTGTGTATCATAAAGGCAACGGCCCTGAAAACTTTTAATTGCTTCAGCAGCATTTGTAACTGTCGTTCTGATAAAATGCTCAAATGACTCATGACTCACAAAACCCTTTGTTGAAATTTAATTACACACCAACAAAAATAAACAGTGTGGTAGGAAAATTGGCTTGCTGAGAATTACACCTGATTTAAGTGAAAAAGCATAGCTGATGAAGCAACATGCGTCAGACCCAAGAATAGCTGAAATCACAGCAAAGGGAGTCTTTAATATTTAGACTTTCCTTTAGTGAACCCTGATGTTCAAATGTTGAATATACAAGGTGAGACAAACACCAAAAATAAAAAAGATTTTGATTGATACAGATACAGAAACAAATACAGATATAGTTTCGATTACTGCTACTGATACAGATACTGATACAAATACAGATATAGATACCAATACAAATACAGATATAGATACTGATACAAAACAGATACTGATAGAGATACTGATACAAATACAGATATAGATACTGATACTAATACAGGTACTGATAGAGATACCGATACAAATACAGATATAGATACTGACACAAAACAGATACTGATAGAGATACTGATACAAATACAGATATAGATACTGATACAAAACAGATACTGATAGAGATACCGATACAAATACAGATATAGATACTGACACAAAACAGATACTGATAGAGATACTGATACAAATACAGATATAGATACTGATACTAATACAGGTATTGATAGAGATACCGATACAAATACAGATACGGATGCAGATGCTGATACAAATATAGATACAGATAATGATACCGATACTGATACAGGTACAGATACTGATAGAGATATATATACCTGAGCGTATCAGTCCATACTGATATTGATTTGATCTGAACCACTACTAGTATCAAATGAAGAATATATTGCTCTCAATTTAAGGACAACACTAGAATGTTTTGGCATCAGCAGACTTTTCTAACTTTATAAACCAAAATGACACTAATAAACACAAATCCCTACACTTTTTCCAAGATTTATTTTTGGGCTTTTTGCTTTTATTTAGAGAGGATAGGACAGAGGACAGCTTGTGTAGACCACAAGGCCAGTAGTCTCATAAACATTGACATCTAAATTGACCGAATTATTATTCTTGAAATCAAAAAAGGTGTACCTGTAGTTTAGCAGTGGCATTGGCACAAGTCTTTCATGAATGGGTGAATGTTGAAACCAAATCTCTGATGTGTGAGCTGTGGAAGTTTTTGTCTTGTAGCACTGTCAGACTCTAGGGTAACAATGGGCAAATGTTAGAAGTGTGGATATCTGTGGTGAAGCTCAGTGCTCTAACTCTGCTGAAAGTGTTGCACACTTTCTTGAAAAGCTCTGGCAGAATGGTGATAGAAATATCTCAATGTGATGGCTAAATGTACCTGGGTGCCATCCTAGATACATGTCTCACCAAGGTGTACAACCATACTACATGAGCTCTCCACCTAGCAAATGCACAGGCCCACTCTGAATAGATTCTCCCCATTTGCCCAGTACCCCATCCAGCTTTTCAAGTCAGTGTCTTACCAGTTTCTGACAGCAGGGTTAGATCTGTGCATCTCTAGCTAAAACACAGCAAAATGAGAGCCACTTTTCTGTCTTTTAACTTGGAAAGAGAAAAGCATTGATTGTGGATTAGTCCAGCCCCAAAGTACACAAGTCACTTCCTTGAATCTTTTATAAAAACTTTAAAGAAGCAAGAATCTACATCATTACGCAACTTGTGTGTGTTATTTAATGTGTTCACGTTCTTGCACAACAGTGTTCTTTGTTCATGAAGGCCTTATCATGAGCAAAGAGCTGTAGGCGGAGGTGTAAGTGTGGGTGTAGGTGACTGTGGGTGTCCATCCACTTGTGGGTGGGTGTATTGGTGTGGGGCCATCATCATTTACAACACTAAAAAAACAATAGTGCAACACACACACACACACACACACACACACACACACACACACACACACACACACACACACACACACACACACACACACACACACACACACACACACACACACACACACTCCAACAGCTGTGGGTACAGAGGGGCAGATGGGGTTGCTCAGGCACCTGCCCAGGTAGAGTATCTAGAACAAAAAGTCCATTAACTTACATCAACAACAATATGGCCATGTTTCTGGGTCATGTCATATTTTCTCATGGGCAGACAGACCTGTAAGGCCAGACCAGATGCTGAATGGAGCCAGATTACTGCTGGAGCAGACCTACCCTGGATACAAGCTTTCAACAAATGTAAAGAGTCCTAGGAGGCCTGAAGATGTGAGGCTCCATCTATGATGTTAACAGTGTTTACAAAACTATTGTCAGAGAAAATATATGAACTTATTATATTGTAGTGTTTCACTGAGAATAGTCACTATGTGAAGAATTAAAACACACTTAACACATTTGGCAAATTAGCGCCTAAAGAAATCTTTTTTGTATAAAAATAATTCAAACATTATTTCATATCACCTGAAAAACTTTGCTTCTACTCTTCTTCAGTTGCAGCATATTTGTCCACTATTTAATAGTTGTTTCTTACTTACTCATTTGAGAAAATACAGCAATTATATCCTTTTAATTAGTTTACCAGACTGTTGGATGTTATCACCCTTGCTGATATAACTAAGATATTTCTTTGATTTTGTGTTTAAGCTGTGGGGCAGCCAGCCACCTCCAGCTTGGACTTTGGCTCCATTTAATGGCTTCTAATTATAATGCTTTACACCCAGATGCAAACAAACACAGATGACAGATATTCATTTGGAGCAATGTGGGTTGTCAGTATTTTGACTCAGTCGAGTGTAGGCAGGGTCGGGTAAAACTGGCACATAACCAGCCTGTGTGAAACCAGAACAGGCACACAGATGCTGATCTGAACGTAGGGCTGAAGGCTGGTGGTGCAAACTCTCCTAGCATTAGCCACCAATTGCCTGCTGTTTGGCTGGAGACAGATCCTGTGGTTTTATATGATGCTCAGTTTTGATTGTTTTCTGATAGCTAGTTAGAATTTACATCTTTATTTAAAGAACATGGAAATTGCCCTAAATTTAGGAGTATGAGGCACACGTTTGTCATCCAAAAGGCAGGCTGTGTCTAATATACTGATGCACTTGTACGATTTGCATAGCGAGGTATTTTATTGTGCTGTGGTATTTTACTGAGGAGATGGCTCTTGAAGAAGTGAGTGGCTACTTGGCTCAGCAAGGTATCCTGGATATGAAGAGCGTACTGCATTGAGTGAATAAACTTCTGGGTTCTGGGTTGACTGAAAAGACTTTTGAAATTAAGACAGCGAGGAACCTGTAGGGACTTGTCTCTGAAAACTATAATGCTACTCTCGGCTCAGCTTAACTACCGTACCAGTCGCCAGCAGATACTAGAAAGAGCTACACAGTGGTATGGAAACATCCTGCTGGTAAAGACAATGAAAGTCCTAACACAGGAAGACAGATAAACCTTATCTTTCACTGGGAGGCCCTGACAAATAGGTTGCTCCTATACCAGACTAACCCGCAGTGCAATCTGGGTTTTATATACTAAGGAACATCTTGTTGCGTTGAACTTTATTTCTGTTTTCCTGTTATTTACAGGTAATGAGCTCATATTGTTCCAATTTTTGTTCCATTGGTTTAATAAAGATGGCAGGATTTTGCTTTTAGAGTAGTGAGAAGGGTGAAGAGAAAATATCAAGAATATGAAAGAGTGTGAAGTTAGAGTAATTGTCATCTTTCCATAATTTACATGCATTCCCTAAATTGATTGTTAAATGTTGCAGTTGTCTTTATACATGAAATGGTATATGGGAGACATAAACAAAAGAAAACACAGAGAAAAGTTTTCATCTGTCCTCAAAGCACCTTCATGCTCAGAATTCAATGCACAGATACCAACAAATAGAGCCTTTATATCAAGGTTAGACCCTCCTCTTTTATCATTGGATTTCATGACATTTTGTTTGTGTATCCAGCCTTTATTTAAGACTTAATCATGAATGCCAGCAGATGTCACAAGCTAGGATATCTCTCATGGGTCTGTACATACATTGGGCTCAATTCCAGGCTCTTCAGAAACCTTATTCTGTCTGACTGAGGCATGTTGGCACATTGCTGTGTACAATCAGCATGGTAATGAAGAAGAGAACGGATCCCACACTATTTTCTCCATCAATCCTCCTCCAAACAACATGCCTGCTGCTTGTGGTTGATGCATTGCTACTGTACATTGTGCATTGGGGCTTCATTTGTCTCAATCACAAGATTCCTCTATTATCATTCCAGCTCAGTTACTTTTGGGAATGTTACCAAGCATAACAAATGAATAACACTCCACATATTCATTACACAAATAAAATGTGAGACCTGTGCATGCCAAAATGTTCTCTTATTACAAATGGCTCCTTTGGCTGTGTTTAGACAGGCCAGTGGAGCATTTAGCTGAGGGATAATCACAATTATATATACTGGGACCAGGAATAATGGCCAGTGGACATCAACAAATAAGTGTGCCAGTTTAATTGAAGAGAATCTGTCCTGCTAGAACCTGTCTGCTACTCTTGGGGTGCAGAGGTCAAAAGAAGATTGCTGCAGCACAAAAGCAGCCAGTTCTTACTTAAAATTGTCCCTGTGTGACACTGTAGGTACCCCTTCAGCCATACTGTCTGACCTTGGCCCTTATTTTCAATATTATTATTAGGCGATTGAAGATGAGGAATCAGGTTGCTCAAACACACACTCGACTTCCATCAGTGATTCCAGTGCTTAATTTGCATGCATAATGATTTGTCTGTTATATTCTGAGAAGAATATAGTACTTTTTTTTTTTTTTAAGTTGAGTGGTTAGCATAGTTTACTGAGTTTTACAACATGTTAGATTACTGATTTAAAAATAGGAAATGTCCAGCAAGCTGAATTTGAAGAACCTAATATATATTTCAGGTCTAACTGGTACACAAATTTTAATAGACGATAATAAGTCATTTAGTTTTGTGTGTGTAAAAAATGTAGTATTTTAGTACATAGAAACAAAGTGTTGACTGTGTGTTAGGATGTGTCATGTTTCAGTAGCTTAGCTAGCTACATCTCTCTTGGGGAAAGCTAAGCTTTGGTGTTGGGAAGCTAAATGTAATCTAGCGGAACTAGCTTAGCTCACTACATTTTACAAGTAGCCTGCCCATCAGTGATAAACAACAGATCAGTCCTGAAATAATCTCCCTCTGCACTCAAACTGTCATGTGTTAAATCTTTGACCATCATACACACAGCATTACTGCTGCTCGCCTACAGAATGTTTTCAACTCTGGGCCCCTCAATTTTCCTCCCATCGCCCAGTCCCCTCCATCTCTCTCTCCCCTGTCAATAGTATCAAACTGGATTGATGGCTCTTTATTGCATGCTTCTTTATGGCCCAAGGCAGAGTAAGTGAGTTTGCCACTCCACAGGGAAAGAGAAAACAGTACAAGATTACACGCTAGTGTTCCACTCCTGGGCCATGCCCTGTCACAGCTCGCCTCAATCTAATAAACACATGTCTTTATTGATCGAGTCCGCACTCCTCAGTGCTTTTCTTTTTCATTTGCACGACCCTCTTCACACTCCGTCTGTTTATGCAGCATTCTCTTGCTGCTGTGATTGATTTTAATGTTATGAATAGATCCTTCAGATGAAAATATGCTTTGTTGGACTTGCTATTTGATTTGTATGTATGCATATGTATGTATGTTAATGCATGTATGCTACAGGAGCTATCCATTTCAGTGATGCAAGAATAAGTTTAGGTTGATTTTAAATGACTACATGCAGAGTCTAATCAACAACTGCTTGAAAGAGAGCAGAATTGTTACCTTTTTCTGCTGGTGTTTTTGCAGCTAGTTGTTTCAAAACAGGCAAAGGGGGCAAACAGCAATTCAGACTGAAAATGTTTAATTTATGTTGTAAATTATTTACTTTTGCTTGTTGAGTTTATGATTCCTCGGGTACAGTGTAATACCTACAGGTATTCTCTCAGCCTGTGGAAACAGCTTTTATGAATACAGCTTAATTCTAAGGGAAAACATTTTTCTGCTGTATTATCGCCCCTTTAAGACAAATAAATTGTACATCATTATTAAGGCGCTTATTAAAGATGGTTGCCATGGCTACAAGAGCAAGTTCAGCCTTTTTTAAGAGGAGAATTCAGGTCAAGGTGTGTATTTCCTTGGACACGTGTGTGTAGTAAGCCATGACTAGGTGCAGTGAAGCGATTGCGGTCAGTGGTTTTGGGCTCCATGTGTGTGCTGAACCAGAGCGACAGGGACACAGGGTAGGAAGAAAAGGAGGGAGAAGTAGAAGGAGAGGGGGAGATTGGTAAAGGTGGAGGTGCCAGTCATGGGGGTTGACAGAGGAGTAGAGGATGATGAAAGTGGTCACAGAGAGATTTAAGACTACAATACGCTACAAGGTGGACTGCAGAGAGGGTAGTAGGGCACTAAGCACTTAGGAATTACAGGGGATGAGATACTAAGAGGGGACAGGTACAGTAACACCTGAAAAACTCTTAACTCCAGTCTCGACAGAGTTTTATATGTTATCCATTTATTTACCCTCATATTTATAATACACATTCACAAACATAATTAATGCTAATTGAAAAAAAAGAAAAATGAGTTAGCCATTAGAGCTCTGCAGTAGAGCTAATCTCCCAGGGCCTAAATACAGGGATAAATGGGATTTCTTCACCTGTTTTATGTCCATAAACTCTGTTTGAGCCTAATATGAAAATATGAATGTCAACAACTAAAAGAAAAAAGAAAACATTTTTCAATGGTTGAGTTTATGAAAGCTGTACCTCATGGTTTTGCGTATTAGATTAGTGTGTCCTTAACTACTTGTTTGAAATAACTGGGTTTCACTAATAACAACAATTCATTGTAGTTGTTGACAGAGGAGATGATATATAAGTTTTACAAACTGGAATCTAGACAGGGTAACATCAAGTAGACAGGGCTTGTCTCACCTGAAAGTGATTCTAATTTAATTATCCATCTACTCATTATACATCTTCAAACTTATTATCTTGCTACCAGCCATACACACAAGTTTGTGAAAATTGAATGGTAAAGCGTGTAGAAATGGAAATATTTAGCTGTACCTATTCTGTGCCACAAAACTTGTCCACTCTTTCCTCCGGTTAGGGAATAACAGCTCTCGCCTGCACAACACTCTCTTTTTTTGTCTTCCAACTTGTGCATTTCAGATAACTGCTTTGTTAAGGCATATGCTTGACAGTTTTTCTTTTTTGTGCTGCAGAATGGACCCATATGTCATATTTATTCAGTTGATTGTATCTTTAAAATTTTTGCTGTGGTAAAGGCTGCGAAGTACCACACACTGCACATCTTGACTGCAGTTTGAGTGCTTTGGTACAGTTGTTTTAAAGGTTTTAACCAATCAGATGAAAGTATTTATATCCAAGTACTTCTATGAGTTGAGAAAAATCCCTGAGTTTTACACTGGTAAAAGAATACAAAATTGAGCCTCTATTCATATATCTGATCAACATTGATAGGGAGATTACAATTAGGATAAGGACACAAAAACACATGCCCTTTCTTTTACCCAGTCATATCTCTCCCACGTGATTTCAAACACTTCATAATCCACCCATTTCACACGCTTGTCATGAGGCAGTTCCCTTCTGGTTGTCCTCCCACATTTTATGTGTGTGCTTGTAAATTGCAAAGTCAGCAGGCCCTGTCATCGAGTCAGACAGTATGGGGGCGGGGTTGTTGAATGTGTTTACAGTACGCCAACTGCTGACCCCTATTGCATGCACACCGCATACACAAATTACTCATAAATAAATATGGGGGACACATATATCATTATACATCAACAACATCAGGAAGTGTTCATTTTGCAACAGTTCTACCAGAATGACTCAAGATCGCATCTTTGAAGACACCACTCATGCTCCACATGTTATCTCAGAGAGGGTGGTGATAGTAAACACTGTCTCGGCTCCCTCTGACTCCTAAATGACCCAGCACTGACATTTACTCCAATTAGCCCCCCCCCATCACACTCTTTTAGATCAGTGCTAAGTGGTTAGAGATAAGAGGGATGTTGCTGTCGCCGAAGACTGCGTCTCCTGCAGATGAGCCATATTCTCCTGAGCCGTGACCACAGCAGTCATTTTAAACAGCCTCAGTCACTGCAGCTATTACACACCTCGTTGGATTAAACGTAAGCCGGGAATCATGCAGCGACCGATGGTGTGATAAAAGACAGAGGAAGGATGGGTATGAGCATGTATGTCCCCATGTCTGTGAGGAGCTGGCAGCTTGGATGCGCATAATTAATCAGCACGCTGCGTGTTGGCTCGCAAAGGACATGAAATGAAAGTCACTGGATCCTGAAATGTTTCTCAAAATGTTTTCCTTTAAAAACCGATGACTAACTGGACCAGAAAAAGACAGCTCACATAATTCTTTAGGAAATCAAAATCAGGCACTGTGTTGTTGTAAATGGATTATTATTCAAATACATGTAAATGTGTCTTTTAATTGAAAGCATGTGGAATGATCTCACAATTGGGAGGATTAGGCTTCCCTAATGGTTCCCAATTTCTAGAAAAAAAAATCCATTGGATTATCATGAAAATGTGTTGGTAGAATTTTGGCAATCCAAATGAAATTAGCTGTTTAAATAACACTTTGACTCTTTATTCCATTATATAATTGAACAAAGCACCCAAACTCTGTATTAGTGAACACAAGTCAATATTTAACCTTTAAGAAGCATTTTTCGTAAGTGCAGACCATCAGCTGAACAGTTTGGTGCAGTGCCAGCAGACTTTTTTTCTCAGTGTATCTCTATATCACTGTGCTTTCAAAGTCTGGCAACGACACTGAAGAAACCACCATTTTTAACTGAAAACTGCTTTTTTGAGTACTTTAACCTGTTTTGAATTTTAGGAACATTTATTTTTGATGGGAGGAGACATCTGTAGGTCCCCTGAGAATGATGATCCAGATTATAAAAAATCAATCAATCTTTATTTGTATAGCCCCTATTAATGACAAGTGTTATCCCAAGAGGCTTAACAAAAAAAGCTAGTCTAGACCACTCCCTGATTACAAAGATGGTGTATGACTGGGACTAGACATGATCCTTCAAGATCATGTCTAGTCCCATCCTATCTTTAACTTCATGAGTGTAGCACAAGTCAAGCACCGGCAACTGCACAAGCTCATCTCACAGTCCCTAAGGTCATACATCAGAGTCACTACACAAGAAGACGGATCAAATCGTTTTCTTCGTCTGATCACCAACATTGTTTCCATTTCATGGCTTATAATATTACTAAAATGCACTGCACTACAAAAAGCCATTTCCATCTCTGCTTGTTTACATCCAGGTAGTAGAGCATTATAATGTTGTGGTAGTTGTTAGCAACCACAGCCGCAGTCAGTGGTAGGCAGCTGTACTCTACTTTTGATGCATCATATAACCTGTAATGTAGGCCTACAATCAGAATCAGAATCTGTTTATTGTCCCAAAAAAAGAAAAGAGTTTTGCAGCAGGAGCACACAAAAGACAGGGTACACAATGACAATACAGTAAGAATTAGACCCAATTAAAAATCTGAAAGTCTAACATAATAAAGAAACACCATACATGTAAGATCACTACATGTATGGTGAGATCACTAAAAAAATGTCTCGTCCAGAGCTAATTACAAAAGTGGGAAATAACTACCATGTATTGTGAAAAGTGCAAAGTGTGGATGTGCAAAAAAGCAATAGCAGTGCTAAGAAAAACATGGGCAACCTAAGGCCTAATTCCCATGAAGTAACTTAATAGCACTGGGGATAAATGAGACCTGAAGTCTCTTTGTCCTTCTTATAGGAGCCCAAAATGACGGCCTGTAGGCAAAAGCTCAAATTTGTTCTATAGTGGGTAATTAGGACAATCCAGGATAGCATTAGCCTTCCTTATGACCTGTCTGTTATAGATAAACGTAACCCTGGCCTGCTGACTTTCTGAGGTCATTCCTGCAGTTTTAACAAGGCTACCAAGACAATTCTTGTTGGACCATTTCAGGTTACCAAACCATGCAGCTATACAAAAGGTTTAAACAGATTCAATAAAGTGATGATAGGAATATGAACTTATCGAACTGACTGCTGATGGTGATGACATGTAGTTATAGGGTCTGTTTATTAAAAAAGAAGGTACAAAGACCAGTGTGAAGGTGTCAGCCACACATGAGCCAGCAGCAGTCACTGAGCGGCGGCCCCTCCTGAAGTCCTGTTTGCTTCACACAGTTTCATTATGTGCGACTTTTTGATTCAGTGATTTGACCTCTTTTAATTACTGAGATCATGTATCTTGCAAAGCGGGAGAGACCTCTGTGGATAATTCTGCTTTTGATAATAACACTGAATAATGAAGACTGCAGGGTCATTTTACGACTCCATTTGTTCAGCTTACATCTTGTCATATCGTTGTTCCTGTTTGACATGACTTTGGTGTACTTAAAAAAATTAAGAGCAGACTCTCATTTGACAGAATGGGAGTTGACTCAGGCCCTTCTGGACTAATGATTCAAATTGAGACTTCAGGGGGCAGCTCTTATTCCTGTCTCAACTTCCATAGCTGGAAACTTCTGGAACGAAATAAACAGATGTATCATAATGGTTCAATGTTAAAATAGATATGTAGATGTTTTTGGTTTGACAGCTATTGCATCAAATATCCACTCTCCCTGGCTATTTGCTGCTGCTCCTCCTTTACACTTTCGAGAAAAGGTGGAGATGATGCCACATGAATAATGAAGAGCATGTAATCTGTGAGTTGGTGCATGAGAGGGAAAGAGAGAGAACCTTGCAGCATGTGAACAGGTAGCAGCCTAGTTGTTATGCTGATGTGCTCTCACTATGCATCCCGATGAAGTTATATAACACATCATGCTGCGTAGCTGGCAAGCAGTGCTGCTGCTATTTATAGAAACACTTTGATGGAACAAGCTTTGTGACACACAGACACAAAAACACCAACCTGGGTGTGTTTGTGCAAACTCATTTGTAAGCAGCACAAGCATTGACTAAAAGTAGCTTTATTCATATTCCTCCTCTGTCTCTCATGCAAACAAACAATAATAAGTGGAGGGAAGAAGATGTGGCTTTATTAGATTCAAAGGCTGCAGCAAGTAAACAGATCATTATTGATGTGTCCTGATCAGTCACCTTGTCCACAGCCTCTTCTTCTCTCCACTTCCTCCCTGTCTGCTTCTACCTGTCCCTCTTCACCAAGATGAGGAAATCTTTGAATTTGGATGCTGTTTTTAGCAACACACATCCCTGGATGTGAGCACGCACTCCTAAACGCACACTTACATATAGACACAGCTGCAGACTGATCCTTTTGTTCATTTAAATACCTTGCAGTCCAGACAAAAAACCATTACAGGGTGCAATGTGGCGTGACGGCCTTTTGATCAGCTGGGGAGAGAAATAAGGGGAGAATGTTCGGGGCATTACAACTCATTTTCCTGCGGTGCTCTGATAACGTTTAACCAGCCTATTGCTTTGTTTAGAGCCCTGCCTGACACCGCAGACTGGAAATGTACAGCTGATCCAGGCTCTGTCTGTTTAATAAGTTGAGCTGAATTTCTGTTTTTGTATCTTTTGCATTTATCATAACATTATCTACCCACCTTTTTACAGCAATGGCCACATAAATCAAGGACTTATTTATTCACATTTGAAGCAGTAGTATGGTGGTATTCATAATATATTGTTTTAACATAACACTGGTGGAAAAAAACTAGATGAAAGGAGACGGTACTGCTTACTTATTGGCTCATGACTCGGTCCACACTGACATGTATATTAAGTATAATGAATATGTTTTGAGGTACATTGTCATTACATGTGTTGTAGCCAGTCTAAGTCCTCTGAGGAGAAAAAAAAGAACCTTCTGACTTTGTTGATACTCTGACAGTTCCTTTAGCTAAACCATGAAGTTGATATTCAAAGTTTTGACTTAGATTCCTTTTAAAAAGTACATACAAATATTTATTTTCTTCTCCAAGGGTTTTCACTTCCCTTTCTGTATCAACCTCCCAAGTTATGATAATGAGATCGGGATTATTATTATTATTATTATTATTATTATTTAAATTCAGTAAAATTCTTTGAATTGTGGTTGAATATGTATACACTGTGTTACTTAGGTAAGGGTTCTGTCTCACTCTGAAGGGGTTCTATCTGTTCACCATTAATTATTCCACTTGTTACCCAGCTACCAACTGGGGTTATAAATAAACAGATTAAAAATATTGATTAAAAGACTTATTTATTAATTTAAAATGTATATACTCTTACCTCCTTACTCTCAGCGTGAGCTGAACAGCTGCTTGGAGGAGAGGCAGAGCTCACACATGGCCGTTAACGAATTCAGGGTGCACCATACAGAACCAAACAAGTGCAACATGGAAAGCAGCAGAGTTATTATTAATCTTTGTTATCTGGTTTTTGTGATTGTAGTGAAGCCAAAATAGTATTGAAAATTTTGAATATTGAAATTCAATTAATCATAACCTGGCATCATGAATTAGTAGTGAGAAGTGAGGTTGAAATTGAAGCTGCACGCACAAAAAACAAACAAACAAACAAACATCATCAAAAAACATCATGCCAGGCCTGAAAATATCAGATAGATATCAGATAAAAAGGAAAGCTGAGTAATGACAGATTTACACATTTTATTTATGCTTTGAATTGTTGTCGTTGTAATACTAAAAGTTTTACTGTAATGCACACATAAGCTCTAATTTTGGCCCTTTTTCTTGTTGGCTCACCATTCAAATAGCAAACCAAAAGTTGATACAAATGATTTTCCCTCACCCATTTGGCAAACTAAGAAGAGTAAAGGTTGAGGTACAAAACAATATTAATGGGCTCTCATGGGATCCCTCTTGAATCCAAAAGCAGCCAACCTCATCAGTCTAAAAATCTGCTTCCAAGAGCACCTCATCCTGTCCCTTTGACATTTTTGATATTCATGTGGGATGGACCACATGCTTTGTTAATTCCCCTTCATGGCAACCATATGCTACATTAGCTCCCCACTGTTTCAGATCTACGTGTTAGTGTCGGCATGCTATGAAGTTAACGCTGCTCCCTGAGGTTTGCTGTGGTGCAGCCTGAGCACAGCAACAGCTGCAGCATCCATCCTCTGTACCCCGCAAAAGAAACCTTCCCATAAAGAAAACAATCAAAAGCTCGATAAAGAAGTTCTGTTTTTATGAGAGGCTGTAACTGTTGGGTCCCCCTGCTTGCCAGTAGCTGTCAGAAAACCCTGATATAACACAAACAACAGCCTGGGAAAGATAAAGCCTGATACACTTGTATCTAAACCACTCATGATACAGTGGGATAGATAATTTGGTAAACAGGCAATGTGGGAAAAAGACTTAAAAGTCGTGTACAGCATTTTGGAATTCATAATAAAAGGTTGAATGCATTTTTGAATGGAAGTAAGCTACTAGATTTTCTACAATTCTTAATGGTTTTCGTTCACTTAGTCTTTTGTAATGCTGCGATGAAACTTAACTGAGTAGTGAGAACTGATTTGAGATTTCCACCCTTCATGTTTTGATACTGATGATTAAAAACGGCTGAGCGAGATTGAGCTGAGAAATCAAGAGATAGACCGATAGAGAGGGAAGAGCACACATTGACAGCTGCCCAAATCCAGCTTTGAGATATCAGAGCAACTGCAGCACCTCCACAACACAACAGATAAGACCCTAGCCAAGATATCAAACAGCATCAGCAATAAGCAACCGCCACAAACAAACACTTCTCTGGCCAGCCATTGGCTCCTCACCAACTACTGCCAAACAGCCCCTGGGCTACCTCCAGAGTTGTGTAAGGGAGAGGAAACAGCCCCAACAAAATGGACCTGTCAAAAGGTACCATTGTTGACTCTGGCCTCTTCATCAAAAATGTAATAAAGGGAACTGGACTCTTGTAGAGAGCAGACTTTACTCAAATGTGTTTCATGAGTGTTTTGAGAGGAGAAAGAGTAAAGATGTAAAAAGGGCAAACAGAAATAATAAATGAAGGTATTACTCGTCATTGCATCATTATTTTACCACTTTTGAATACAACATGAGGGCATTTAGAGGTGACAGCCTGGAGGGTATTTCAAGTCAGCACATGCTGAAAGACAGGCTAAGCTAAAGTAACATCCATCCCTGAAGAATTCTGTATTTTAGAGTGACTATATTCCTAATGTCAGTATTGTTTTAAAGATCGCATACTTGAAACAAATAATGACTGTGATTTTTTTTTCTTAACCCTTAATGCTTTTATAGTTTATGGTCATAAAAAAAAATAAAAAATCACAACCTCAATAAAAGAGTAAAAGCTCCTGTGAGGAGTTTTTCACTGGTTATGAAAGACACTCAAATGAAGACTGATGCCCCTTTATGAGCTCCAAAAGCAAGCCAGACCATCAGTGACAAGATTGAGTATTTCTGTATTAATTACAGAGTTTTAATTTTGCCTGAAACTGCTGCCAAGGGGTAGGTGTCAGAAGGGATGATTCAGAGCTCCTGAAGAAACAGTCCCTCAGCAGATATTCACAACGAGCTTTACTTCTAAGCGTGAAGAGAAAGCATCATAAGATTTATTTTTTGACCAAAAAAAAAACAGCTTATAGCACATGCATACAGAAGTAGAAACAAGATAAAAATTTACTGTTTCATCCACTGTAGGGGCATCTCCTGTTTGAGCATTTAGTAGGGATGCTTAGCAACTAAAACTTTTGTAGCAGTAAAAAACATCATCAGCAAACTAAGTGTCTCAATGTTTTGAGGCAGAAGTTTGATTCTCCATTTGTCAAGTTTTACTCTCAGCTACTGTATGTCTATCAGTACACATTGCCTTAGTTTTATCTGAAATATATCGAATGCATACAGCTCTTACTAGTTAGTCTATGTTACTGTGGGGGTGTAAGGTAGTGGCCTCTGGATGGGGACCTGACCTCTTTTAGAAATAAACCTTGTTGCGATAAAAGGCTCATTATAAGTTAATAAGACAAACAATTCCTTATTATAGGTCGTTGCATGATAACCAAGAGCAGCTACCAGCCCTAATCTCACCTACAAGCCTCTAAGATCGGGGCAAGAACCCTTATTCTCTTAGTTGGACTTACTCATAAATATTATATTCAGTTATATTATTTCACATACCCTGACATGCACCTCCTCCAAAAACTATTTTCAGTATGATTAAGTGCTTCTCAACATTTATCATCTAACCAGTTGCTGTAGTTTTAGCCGCACAAAAGGAAGAGGATGCAGCAGCACAGAAGTTGCACCGTCAACATGCATTAAGCAGAGTGTTATATTGTTACATTGACACTCCAGTGCCAATGTATGGAGTGCTTAGAACAGTACAGGCCAATACAACATGGCTTCAGAGAAGACTTATAAACAGGCTTTACTTTGAATGGTGTTCTCCAAAACAACTATTTAAAACCAGACTGCTTGCATCATCTCATATATTAAATATATACTGTATAAAAATCTATCTTCATAAATTAGAGATGGTGTAGTTGAATTATTTAATAGCATTATTAAATCCAGTTGAATGTAGTGAAGTCCAGTCCATTTTGTGACTTGTTTGATGTGTTTACAGAGGAGTTTGCAGTATAAAAGCTTCCGTTTTAAATTTGGGACTTCTTCACACAAATACACTCACCGGCCACTTTATTAGGTACACCTGTCCAACTGCTCGTTAACACTTAATTTCTACTCAGCCAATCACATGGCGGCAACTTAGTGCATTTAGGCATGTAGACATGGTCAAGACAATCTCCTGCAGTTCAAACCGAGCATCAGTATGGGGAAGAAAGGTGATTTGAGTGACTTTGAACGTGGCATGGTTGTTGGTGCCAGAAGGGCTGGTCTGAGTATTTCAGAAACTGCTGATCTACTGGGATTTTCACGCACAACCATCTCTAGGGTTTACAGAGAATGGTCCGAAAAAGAAAAAATATCCAGCGAGCGGCAGTTCTGTGGGCGGAAATGCCTTGTTGATGCCAGAGGTCAGAGGAGAATGGCCAGACTGGTTCGAGCTGATAGAAAGGCAACAGTGACTCAAATAACCACCCGTTACAACCAAGGTAGGCAGAAGAGCATCTCTGAACGCACAGTACGTCGAACTTTGAGGCAGATGGGCTACAGCAGCAGAAGACCACACCGGGTGCCACTCCTTTCAGCTAAGAACAGGAAACTGAGGCTACAATTTGCACAAGCTCATCAAAATTGGACAATAGAAGATTGGAAAAACGTTGCCTGGTCTGATGAGTCTCGATTTCTGCTGCGACATTCGGATGGTAGGGTCAGAATTTGGCGTCAACAACATGAAAGCATGGATCCATCCTGCCTTGTATCAACGGTTCAGGCTGGTGGTGGTGGTGTCATGGTGTAGGGAATATTTTCTTGGCACTCTTTGGGCCCCTTGGTACCAATTGAGCATCGTTGCAACGCCACAGCCTACCTGAGTATTGTTGCTGACCATGTCCATCCCTTTATGACCACAATGTACCCAACTTCTGATGGCTACTTTCAGCAGGATAATGCGCCATGTCATAAAGCTGGAATCATCTCAGACTGGTTTCTTGAACATGACAATGAGTTCACTGTACTCAAATGGCCTGCACAGTCACCAGATCTCAATCCAACAGAGCATCTTTGGGATGTGGTGGAACGGGAGATTCGCATTATGGATGTGCAGCCGACAAATCTGCGGCAACTGTGTGATGCCATCATGTCAATATGGACCAAGCTGTCTGAGGAATGCTTCCAGCACCTTGTTGAATCTATGCCACGAAGAATTGAGGCAGTTCTGAAGGCAAAAGGGGGTCCAACCCGTTACTAGCATGGTGTACCTAATAAAGTGGCCAGTGAGTGTATATTCAAAATGTTTTGTCAACAATGTGTTATCATTTGTGTGATACACCTTACAGCTTGTTTTGGATGTTTGGAATACTCTTAGTCTTTTATTGCAAGCTGAGGACAAAACACAGCTGACGGCAGTAGATTCATCATTCTACTCATAATGCCGGATATGAATCATGCTCTCTGTGTTGTCCCCCGCTAAAGGAATTAGTTAGGAGTTGTGAGGCTGTCCCATTCCTCACCCTTTTTCTCGGTCTCGTTTATCTCTGTCTATGGCAGGTTGCTTTTTTTAAACACTTAAATTTATTGTCATTATGACGGAGGTGCAACACACATCTTACTTGAGATTAAAATACAGAAAGAGAAACAGACGGCTCAGCCAATTATGAGAGGAAGATGAGATAATCAGTGAGAGCAGAGACGTGCCACTTTGATTCTAAAATGAGATGTCGAAGATGTGTTCACACTAATAGACTTGGTTTCTGGAACATGTTTCAAGATTAACCAGCCATACTTTGAATAATGCTGCATTCCACACCAGTATGACACAGAGACATTCAGTTGGACCTTGAGGGATGGATTTAGTTTCCTTGAAATTTTCTTCAGTGAAGATACAGTTGCATGGCAACCGAGAGCACATAATGGCTACATGTTTCATGCATCTGATGAACTATGTCAGCCGCCAGCCTTAATCTAACCTACGTCTTCCATCTGAGGAGTTTTTTTTTTATCGTGGGAACAATTTTCATCAGGAACGTCTCTATCATGATTTTTTTTCTCACGAGTCTGACACACAAAAAAATAAATACATAAAAAAATGGAACGAAAACTCAGAAACTGCTCTTTTCTTTAATTAGCTCTATGTTATTACCGTCAGTCATTGTTCCCACAGATCCTCTTTTCACTAAAATACTAAACATAGCTACCAGCTTAAGTACAATTGAATTGAAAGCTAGTAGACCCTAGAGTCAATTAGACTACCCAGTTTGGAAATTAAACTTGGTAACCTGCCACATCTCCACCTCTTGTCCTCCATCTGGGTTGACCTAAAGTTAGGGTGAGTAACCACCATTGATTGGCTTCAAAAATTCCTCACAAAGCAATGCGGTCGTCGATGAGACCGCATCTATGCTTTGTACAGTCTGCAATAGAAACAAAGAAAATGTCATCGAATTTGAAAAACAAATCGGGAATTGATAAGCTGTTGTCTTAGTGTTGGAGGTGTGACAGTTTTGGGCGAGGGTGTTTGTGATCCATTCAAATTTTTATCCCAGCATTGACTCCCAATCAAGGTTATTTGATGGTCATAAGTGTTTGTTTTTTAACCCTCATTGACATAAACAGGAAATACATTTGAGCCTTTGCTATAGTGACCTTTCTCTTTCTCATTCTTTGGTCCACAGAAGTTGGCCTAGGAGCAGAGTGGGTCATCTCTTAAAAGCAGTCTTTGCCATCAGATTATGAAAGTGTCTGTGGTGTTGGAGCACTCAACAGTAGTAGTGGTAGCTCACTGTCCTAAATCACACCTCATCATTAGAAAAAACAGGTTAAAATTTGATCATACTTCACATTATGAGCTAGATTCAGGAGGTTTCATATCTAGTCATTGAAAGCAACTCTATTCTATGTGTGATCACACTGCTCACCCCTTTAAATTTCCCCTCAACAGCTTCCTTATCAATCCTGTCCTCCATCACTTGCACTATTCACTCCCTTGCTTTTTTTTTATCAACACCATCCATCCCTTCAACGCATTTCCCCCTTCTACTTTCCCTCTGTCCTTCATTTGCTCCTCCTCTTTCTATATCCTCCTCCTTTGTCTTAGCTTGCCATTGCAAGAGCAGTTTTTTTTACATGCAAGTGATGTCACAGGTGGGATTTATATGTGTGTGTGTGTGTGTGTGTCTGTGTGTGTGTGTGTGTATGTGTGTGTCTCAGAATGACTTCTCTCTCTCCTGTGGACCGTGTGAAGGAGATGATCCACCTTCTCACCACCTCCCTGTGTCCATCCTCACCCCCTCCTTCCAGCCCGCTCCCTCCTTCACTCTGCCGCACACTTCTACTCACATAAAGGAGTCAATTTGTCAGAGATGTCAGGGGTGCTAACAAACAGCCAGCGTCCTGCCATATGCCTGTGTGCGTGTGTGAGTGTGTGTGTGTGTGTGTTTGTTGTGCGAGTGTGAGCAGATTGGGACTGTTGCTGCAGCATGGTGAGAATGAGTGTGTGCCAAATGTACTAAACAGACACATACATGGGTATATATATATAAAGAGAGACAGAGAGAGATAGAGAGAGAGCTGCTGTGTGGAGGGATATGGAGACTATTCAGGTGTGACATGTGGCGCGCGCGTGCGTGCGTGTGTGTGTGGGTTAAGCCTAAAGAAGTGGTTCATGTGTTCATTAATACATGAAATATCAGTGTCATGCTTGTTTGTGTGTGTATTTGTACAATATTACTGCATTAATTGTGTGTGTTTTCTGTGTGTGAGTGTGTGAAGTCTCCCCTCTATCTGGTGCTGCCTGAGTAGCTTGATGACCAGTCTATTTGACAGGCGTTCCAGTCACAGTGGTTGGGCCATCACTGCAGTGACTGGGTCATCGGAGTTAATTATTCTCAGCGCTGGTCCGTCACGCCCCATGCCGTGCACACACACTGTTTTGCACACGCATGAGCCATCACAGCTAGACATGTGAAATGGAAACACACGTCCTCACAGCTTTGACTTGGTTAAGCATGATGACTTTTAACTAAGATTGTAGAAACACACAAAGGAGCGTCCTGGTGACCTGGAGGGCTAAACTGAACTCAGTGCAGTGTCCTACGTTACACTCACACATCCATTTCATACAGTTACATGGAAATGACATTGACTAATGCTCGGCAGTCATCTTGCTAATTAAAGTCTAGTCATACATTAATTACCCCTGAGCCGCCGTATTTAAGGTCTGAATTGAGAGCAGGATGATTGTCCCTGTAACCTTTGCTAAACCAAGCTTTGCTCTTATTGCTCACTTGTTTTGTTCTCACACAAAAGTTGAATTTCCTCTTTCATTCTCAGCTCTGTAAGGGCTGTTTAAAAATCAGGATTTGATGGTTTGGAAATAATGCAGGTATGTTCATTTTAGATTTGATGCAACACATTTCTCTATGTTTACCATTGCGTTGCATCATCTCTTCCCCAGTTTAGCACCCAGATTTAGATTTGTTTCCCTCTTCCCCCAGGCCCAGAGACATTGGCATTTCTGGATCATGTTTATACATGGTTTGTTCTGCATGGCACAGTTTTAACCTACATTTGTGAATGCAGTAAGAGTCACTATTCACAGTCTTTGGTTTTTGAATGAGATTTGGAGCCCAGGCGGTGATTTCATGTCCGTTTTTAATCATTGACCTTGTCTCTTCAGTTTAGAAGTTTCTCCAGCTTCTCTTAACTTTATGATGTTTTGCCCCATAGTTGATGAAATACTCAAAGTCTTTGCAGTTTTACACCCAGTATTATCATACAGGATTGCTCTCTTACTCAGAATGCAAAAATATGCCAGCGTGTAATATTACTCAGCCTCTCATGGAGTGATGAAGCTTTTTCCATCTGCACTTCTGAGACCCTCTGCCTCTCCTGGGCGCCTGTTTCAACCACAGACATGATATAAGTATGTTGCAAATGAATGTCATGAGTTTGAAGTGTTTTTGAAGTGGTGTTTTGTTGTTCTTGTGCCAAATATTTTGAAATGCCTTGAAGCAGAAATATATATTTCAGTAAATTAAAAAAATCTAATTTTCAACAATTGACTTTGTCTTTGCACAATTTTAAATCCAATTCAGGCTTTAAATGATCTGAAAACCATTAGATTTCATGAAAACACAGGGAGAGATGTTGATTTCCTGTGCACATGCAAATAACTGGTGGACTTGTCGGTGAATGGTGGATAGTAGACTTGAAGGAGATTTGCAGGAAGAATTGAATTTACGGTATGCATCATCAGTAGTGTTCCCCTGGCTCATGGGGTGTTTCGGCCTTTGACACTATACACCCTCACCAGAGGCGGCCAGCTGTAGGGTGATCAGACCTCAGCTTGCGTCCCGAGCCCAATTAGCCATGAGAGTCGCCTTGTTGACAAGTGGCGGACATCTCAGGGGACTATGCATGGCGGGGGGGTCCGGTTCCCTGAGTCAAGCCTAAGCCAACCGCATACCTCCTGGCTCACTACTTGGGGGCCCAACTGGTGTCCTTCCTCTTCAGCCATAGGCACTGGCTGCTTTTTTCTGCTGCCTCTGATGCAGCTTTGATGACTGTGCGCAGTTTCTGGCCCTTAACCCCCAAGTCCCTCAACAGTTTTCCAGAGGTGGATGTTCCCACAAACCCTCTGCACCCAACCTCCACTGGGCGGACTTCTACGTTCCAGCCATGATGTTTTGCTTCTGTGGCTAACTCGGCATACCATAGATGTTTCCGCTCATACGCCTCCTCCATGGAATCCTCCCAGGGTACAGTGAGTTTGATTATGTAGACCTTCTTCATGGTGGGGGACCAGAGCACCAAATCAGGCCTCAAGGTGGTGGCAATCTCTGAGGGGAACACCAGCTGCTTTACAATGTCTGCCATCATCTTCCAGTCATGTGCTAGGCACAGCTGGCTTCTCTCTGAAGGTGTGGAGCTGCTCCTGGTAGCTGCAGCCTCTTCATGGACAAAGGCAGTTGCCCATGACGTTGTTGAGGCGTTAGATGTTGGCAGTGGTAGGGCATTGATGCTTGTTCGTTTCTCCTCCAATGTGGCATCAAGTTCTCTTCAAGACCTGGTTGTGGCGCCAAGTGTATCATCCTTGCTTCAGGCTGGTTTTACACCCGGTGAGTATGTGCTGGAAAGAGGCTGGCTTGGAGCACAGCTTCTCTACTGTTGAGATGGGCACCTCGCAGACCGAAGTTTTCTGAGTAACCTCCTGGTGCACGGGAAGGTGGTAGTCAGGGTAGTAACGTCGTCCATGAAGGCTCTGAGGGGAGGGAGGCGTCAGCAAGAGCTGAGTCTTTGTCCACCTACAACCCATTTTGAGGCTCGAATGATGACCTCCATCGCCATGGTGATAGCCAAGGGAGAGACGGTGCATCCAGCCATGATGCCTACTTTCAGGCACTGCCATGAGGTGGTAAATTCAGGTGTAGAGAAGCAGAATTGCAGGTCCTGAAAGTAGTCTTTGACCAGGGTTGTGATGGTGTCCGGGATGTTAAAGAACTTAAAGGTAGTCCAGAGAAGCTCATGGGGCACAGTGCCGAAGGCGTTTGCAAGATCCAGGAAGATCACGTGGAGGTCCCTTTTCTCTACCTTTGCCATTTGGATCTGGTGCCAGATCATGCTGGCATGTTCTAGGCACCCAGAGAAGCCTGATATTCCTGCCTTTTGTAAAGATGTATCCACGTACTCATTTCTGCGCAGGTACTCGGCCATCATTTGTGCAATGACTCCGAAGAAGTCGGACTGTTCTCATGAAGAACATGAAGAAAGTCCCAACTCTGATGAAATTGGGATTGTGTTTATGTCATTATTTTTTATATATTTCTTTTGGAAAAAGAAGAGAGCTTCACTTAGTCCTCCAAAAGCATGTGGCATCTTAATTTGAATTAAATCACTTTTCAGAGTGCAGTTATCATTTGTGCTCAGCTGCACTCCACAGCTCAGCTTCTTTAATGGTTTCCCTGAATAACAGG
This sequence comes from Xyrichtys novacula, assembly GCA_962446985.1. Lineage (NCBI taxonomy): Eukaryota > Metazoa > Chordata > Actinopteri > Labriformes > Labridae > Xyrichtys > Xyrichtys novacula. Next base: position 19,455,257 of record OY660886.1, read on the forward strand.
CTAATCCCTGTTATCTCGGTTATTGTTATACTAGCAGGCTCATTCGATTGTGTCAAAGATTTATTGTTCTCTAGGAGTAAGAAGGGAAGGGTGTTTTGGTGTCACATTTACGATGCACATAATGACAGTTGCCTAGAAATTACCATGATGCTTTGAGATGAGATAAAACAGGTGCAGCAAATCACAAGTTTCACAGAGAGAATTTCTGCTCTGTTTCAGAAACGATTGAGACTCAAGGGATGATAGCTAAAACATTTTTCTCAAAGTTGGATCTAAATTTAACCACCACCACCTCCTTCCTTCTTGGCACAAAAACTTTGTGCAGAAATAAACTACTCAAATGGTCCTATCACATTCATATCAGAGCTCAACCAATAAGACAATACAGACATTTTCAATTCTGTTAAATTGCAACCAAAACTGAAAACAACGTATTTAAATGAGACTAGATTGATATTATTGACAGAGACCTGACAAAGATCCAGTAACAGTGTACAGATTTACATTTCCTAGTAACAGACAGAAAACTTTTGCTGTAAACAGCCATCTGCCAAATATGAAACCAAATATATAACTATTATCCTGAAATGTAAGACTAACCCGACTCCAGATGAGCAGATTTTGAGTTAGCAGAGTGCCGAATTTTTATGAATTTTTCATAATTAAAGTTTCTGTGAGGACGCAACAGTTTTTGGTACTGTGGTGGTTATTTATGACTGGCCTTAGCCATGAGAGGTACACTCTCATTTCAGAAAGGTGATGTGGTCCACTGCTGTAATGAAAATTGACCCCAAATGTTAGATGATCCCACTTTTTTAGGTGTATTTCAATGGAGGGGAGGGTTTTTATTTTAGTCAGCTTGGTATAACCTCACCTTTGTGAACTGTTGATGAATAAGGCTGTAAATCCTAAAGAAAGGCTCTTTTCTTTTTTCTCCCGCAGTTAGAGCTTAAGATTACAGTATGTCTTCCCTGTTGGAAACCTGCTGTGAAAGAGGAACATTTGATGTAACCTCAATCTTATACTGTATTTTAGCTCACACTTTTTTTTCTAGCATAATTGTACTTTTGGCTTCCTGTCTGTTATGTTCGCATTTTCGAAGCGCAGCACCCAAAACCTGTTTTGAGAGTTTACTCCCTTATACTTACCAAAACAACTCTTGGACTAATCAGACATCAAAATGCACAATGATTTATTTGCCCTGACTTTTTAACATTAAAATTATAATGTTACATAAAGGTTTTTATGTCAAAAATGATTGTGTTCTGGTGTGTAATGTGCTGATGATTGCTCCAGTACTTGGTAGGAAAGAAGGGAAACAAGGAATGAGAAGAAGAGAAAAAAGATTGTGTTTTAAGGTGGAGATTTTAATAAGGTGAGAGACTAAAATTGTAACACTCACCCAATGCGGCTCTAAATTTGGATCGTAAATGTCACTTTGCCTTCTCCTCAAGTGCTCCTGAATTACCAAAGTGCTCCCGTGGAGAGAATGTTCCTGTTCATAGAACTGGATGTTTTCTCTGCTGCGTGAAGTGAAATTCTCCCACACTTTGGAAATTTTGCGTCACAATGGTGTTGTATTGGTTGCCACTAATGTGTGTTTTGTTTAGTAGTTTCCCACCTGCACTTAGGAAGCAAGATTTCTTACTCCTTATAAAATTAAGTCCTGCAAACAATCTTATGTCTTTGCACAGCATGAAAATATATGCAGTGATGTCACCAATCATCTTCAACGAATCATTGCATCTCTGTGAAAACTTTCTCAAAAATTGGCATAGAAATTCAGTTGTGTTAACTTTTGCTGCTGAGCCTGCAGTATGTTGTGTCGCCAACATGAATTTAATAATATGAGCCAGTTGTTTCAAAGTTGTCTTCTCTGACCTCTTATGACCATAAACAGCCACATATTGAAAACCATTACATATCTTGCTACCAAGCGGAAGTTGAATTCAGGGTTTAATTTTTGGGTCATATCAGACCCTGTTATTCCTTTAGTATTTAAATAACTTCTTAAAGGATCCTCTTCCTCTTTTCTCTTAATAAACCCCCAATTTCCACTGTATCCAGAACGGCTACAAAAAGGCCGTAACCGCAGATTGCAGCTGATTGTAACCATTCAAGTCAATGTGTCAATTTCAACCGGCTTCTTTCCATTCCGCTGTGGATCGCCGGACTCCACAGCTGATCGCAAGAGTTTTATTTTTTCCGGATGCCGGAGCATGCTGGATAAATTCAGCACAGATTAACCTGTGCTGGAAAGGAAGTTGGGCACAGACACAAAATAAAACATCCAGCTTCTTTTCAAAATAAACAATGTTTCAGGCGGATCGTATTTCACACCATGCAAATGGGCGGGACAATCGGTGAAAAGGTTTTTAGACAGCATTTCACTCCAAAGACACCATAGATGAGGAGATGCTGATTCTAAAAGTCTAGAAGTGGATTTCTTCCTCTGAAAGGACACAATCTACTGCTTATATGGTTATGTGGCTATTGAGACAACTTGTCATTGCGTGATTGCATGTGAGTCCACGGGTTCTTGTGAGTTCTCGTGATCACTGCTGTCCGTAACCCACCATGAAATTCGCCTCAGAAACGGATCCGGTAGGAATCGGTGGACAGAGAAAATCGCCACTGTTCCAGATTGGAACCGTTCTGGGTGCGGTGGAAATTCGGGATTAATGTTTTCAGGCTTTGTGTTGAACTCAATAAAGTCTCTGTAGAAATTTGCTGAATAGTAAGACTGCCCCAGTTTGCGTTGAGTAAACCAACAAAAAGTCAAAAATCTGATCTGGGGACAGCATTAGAAAAAAGCAAATCACTGTGCTTATGGTTTGATTTGCTTGTGGAAGCTGGATTGTGGCACCAGTATTAAATTGAAACACCTTCATTAAAAACTAAAAGTAAACAAGGACTCAGCAGCAGCAGCAGTCCAGAGTCTAGATTTACACCATCTAGTCCCTTACCTGCCCTTCAGTTACTGCAGTGAGAGCTCTGAGCGAGGGTCTGTTCTGTCATCTGTAAAAACTGGAACTTTTAATTTATAATTTAAACCCAATCCCACTTCTTAGTGGCTGAAAGGGATCCTTACAACATCATCTTCCTAACTGTGTGCATTTCATCAGTCTATATTTGTAGTTGGTCTAGTCACCGTGAAGTGTACGAGTGCAACAGCAGTGCAGTAGTAATAGCAGCTGTATTTCCTGAGGCCATTACCAAAGACTCAGGAGTGTCAGTGTAAAACAACAAAGAACACAAAACAGTCTTTGAGTGGTTAATTGAATTTGTGTTTTCTTTACCCACCATTAATTTTCAGTGTAGCAGCTCTATATCTCACACTTTCTCCCCTCTGGCTTTGTTTATGTATATTAATTTAAGCCATGTGGAACTATAGGGACTCCATAGAGGAGGATTGGAGACTATTCAGTCAAATGAAACTATATTGTTTACTATACAAACTGTCTTCATGGTTGTATGTTCGAGCTGAAGAGAGTCCTGGCTGTGTTATTGAGAACAGAAGGTAGCCATGTGTGAGTGGGCGATGTGACTGAAAATGCTAACGTAGATATACATACACACACTGTTTTGTAGGGAGGCCGTGCTGTTCAGGAACTATCTAAATTAGATTATTGTGCAGGCGCCAAACGTTCCAAATGTGTCTGGGTCAGCCTCCCTCTCTCTCTCTCTCTCTCTCTCTCTCTCTCTCTCTCTCTCTCTCTCTCTCTCTCTCTCTCTCTCTCTCTCACTTGGTGTTCCACAGCAGGATCACAGCTAAAAGGGGAAGCAAATCCCACAGCTAAAAACAGAATCCAACAGCCAGGAAAAAAACAGCTACTAATTTGGCAAAACAAATGAGCACCCTCGTGCCTGCAAACACATCAGGCGAATGATATGCAAATCACTGCTCCATGTGCCTCTGAGCAAGCTTGCCAGATGTAAGGCGAGCCCAGTCTGATGGGGTCTGGAGGTAGATCTCACAGAGGGAGTCTGGAAAGGGGTGGGGCTTTTAAACGTGGAGCCATTAGCACTGAATATTTGGCATTTCCCTCAGTCTGGCATGAGGTGTGAAAGGTACATTTAAAGGCGAGCACTGAGCCAGCCAGTCAGCCATAATTGAGCACATGTGACACTAAATGTTCATTAGGACCATGTGGTTTTAAGCAGGTATGCATCCGGTCTGAGTTATCCACACAGGAGAGCAGAACGTTTGACTCAGTGAACTTCTCAGTAACTCAGAGATCACTAGATCTGAGTGTTAGCACAATAACAGGTTAGAAAGTCCTCTATCCTGATGCTGTCCTTCTATGTACATTTTGTTTTGCATTCAAACAGATAAAGTCTTGTCAGTGATAACCAGCAGCAATGTATCCTAAAAGTGATATTGCACCCCCCCAAAATAAATAAATAAGTTAATTAATAAATTAATAATAATAATAATAATAATAATAATAATAATAATAATAATTATTATTATTATTATTAACAAAGTTTTTTATCTGGACAACTATTTGGGATTTCATCATCTGTAGTGGACAATATCATTATAGATTCAGAGAATAAAAAAGGAACCCGACCAAAAACCAGAACCGGTTGACCATGATTATCTGACCCACAGACAGCACTGCTTTAAAAACAGAAATGACTCTGTAGTGGAAATCTATGCATGGATTCAAAAACACCCTCAAAAACCATTATGTGTGAAATTACTGCATCTCCCTGCAAGTTCAAACCATACCATCCTACTCTTACTTTTAGTTAGTCCACAACACCGTCCAGAAACGCAGCTGACTTCTCAGGGCCTGAGCCTACCATAGATGATACAGCAAAAAACTGTTCTGTGGTTTAGCAAATCTATATTTGTCAGTCCTTTTGGAAATCAGAGATCAAAGAGTGGTTTTTCAGCAACATACATAGCCAACCGAATGCTGTCTTTGCCAGGGAAAACCTTGATTGTTTCTGAAGGAACATGCCAAACAGCATTCTACACAAAAACTTTAGGTATCATCAAATGAAAAATACAGCTAAGAGGACCCCAAACTGTTCCTAAAAGACATGTATTTTTATACTTTATGTAGATGAGAATTTCTTTTGCTATTAGATTAGTGACTATTTACTCTTGCTAAGTATCTTCTCTATTGCATTATTGATAGGATATCAGCCTGTAAAGTACAAAGCATCATCCTAATCAGTATTCTGCCTGATGATTGCCAGGCTACAGAGCTTTAAAAAAAGCCAATTATAATCAGCCTCCTAAGAAAACAATTGGCAGAGCTCGAACAACAGCCAGTCTTCCTGAAACAAATACAGCATATAAAAAATACATTAAGAAATCCATCCTGATGTTGAAAAGTTTGCAGGTTACAAGAAAATATTCCAGCATGCAATAGTCACGCATCACAGTATTAGCTGTGCAAGTGGAATATTGAGCATTAATAGAAGCACGAGCAGTCGTGCAAAGTGCATCATGAGGTAGCATGAAGAACATTAACACATAAATGGAAACATTATAAACCAGTTAATGCAAACTCTGCTTATACTGCCTCATGAAACAATAGGATATTTGCAATACAGCCTGTGTCCTACAGCTTAAATGAAAACACAGTTTTCAGCAGTTCCAGACATCTCAGGACACTGTTGTGTTTGGACCAAATTGGGAAAAAAAACACAGCTGCTGTAGTACATAGTCTTGTCTGTAGGTATCCATTATGCCTGAAAGAACAGCTCAAATGCAGCTCATGTTTTATGCATAGTTTATGCTCACTGTGTACGTGTGTTTAGTGCAGTTGCCACACATTCTCTGGTCTACCTCATGTAAGAACAAGCAAATTAAGATCACTTGTCTACACTGCTACTGAAGAATAAACTGTTTCGATTTGAGCCATTTTTGCTTTGGTTGTCCCTGTAAAGACTTCCAATTGCTGCACACAGCTACATTACCCCAATACCCTGCAACAGCAACAATAAATTCTGAACAGCAAATGCAGCACCAGGGATAGCTAGATCCCACATAGAGCTGCGTTAAATTAGAATACACTGTATTTCATTTAAGATCAGTTGTGAAAAGAGAATAAAAAATGCAACAAATAACAAAGAAGTATTAACAGATGAGACCATTTGCACAGCCACCCACAAACTGCATCATCCTGCAATTTCTTTTTGCCTATGTGGTATTACATCAACGAGTCTTGTTTAGATTTCACGGGGCTATTCGCTGCTACAGATGCAGTGAGATCAAGTAGCAGGAGAGAGCATGTTTCTTGTAAGTGAAACATGCATTGCATATAAAGCAACTCCCTCCATCTAAGGTAGACAAGGGACACTGCCACTATAGCACAAGACAGCAGCAGCAGCAGAATCAGAACAACATGGCAGCAAGAACTGGATTTCACTCAAGGTGACCAGATGACCAACATGACAATAATGTGTAGGGCTGCACCTATCGATTATTTTTTTATTGATTAATCTAACGATTATTTTTTTAATTAGTCAACTAATCTATCGACTACTTTATTGATTATTCTAACGATTATTTTTTTATTAACTGATGAATATAACAATGAATTTAATTAAATAAAAAATTGTAAATTTGTCCTATTAGTATTCAGTTCAATGATTTATTAAAGAATCTTTTGAAATCAAATAAAACAAAAAGCAGTGCATTTTTATCAATGCTTTTTTACATTCACAAAGCACTTAACTTGCTTTTGAGCTCATCTAAAGTCAACTGTAGGTAACATTCAGCCAAAAGCTTGCACTTAGTGCTGGTCAACATGCTGTGAACCGCGGTATACTATTTTCAGGTAACCAGCCTGTGGGTGCACCAGCCTGATAGGTTATTGTTGCTTAGCAGCCTTATCAGGTGCATGCTCACCTTAGTCCAGTGGCTCTCAAGTCCAATCCTTGAGGCTGGCTGTCCTGCATGTTTTGGATGTTTCCCTGCTCCAACACACCTGATTCAAATGATTAGCTCGTTATTAAGCCATTACAAAGCTTGATAACGAGCTAATCATTTGAATCAGGTGTGTTGGAGCAGGGAAACATCCAAAACATGCAGGACAGTGGGCCTCGAGAACTGGAGAACCACTGCCTTAGTCATAGTTACAATGACTGTCAAGTAAAAATAAATAACATCCATATCATCTTTCATTTATTAGTGAAAAAGTCATTGCCACACAACCTATTGTGAGACAAAATATTTGCAAAACACATAAATTGTAACATAAAATCTATTCCAATACTGCATAAGTGAAATGCATGGCTGGGAATTATAGGGAAGATTATATAGAAATTATTTCATTTATTAGTATATATAGTTATTATTTTATTGTTTTCCCTTTAATTTCCTAGAAACCCTGGATACGTTTGTAAGACAGCCAATATGCTTTGTTGTAAAATGTGTTATGTAACAACAATGGCTGTAATAATAAAATAACAATAATGATAATAATAAAAATAATAGGGCTCGAAAAGGCACATTTTGTTGTAATGCATTGTGGGGCTCAGTCAGCGTTATGCTGGCAACAGTGTTTGTTTACATTGCTGAGTAAGATATGTTGCTAGATATGCAATCAATTGTGGTGCACCACCACAGTTTAATAAAAGCCACCACACCTTAAAAATTAGTTTTTTTCTGGCGTGGCTCTACCTTGGACTCATGTATCAGTATACATATGTGCAGCGGAGCTCGTGTGCGCCGTGTATTAGCATTAGCGGGCTATCTTTGGCAATCATACAGCTGATTAATTAGCGAGTTATAGGACAAATAAAAGCACAAAACTGATGCTTCAACACCGAGCTAACTGCTGTAAGTGAATTAGATATGGGACGCAGGGCGTATGATGCGGCATTCACTGTGGTGTTTGCTGCACCAGCTATGTGTTGTATGATTGACAGGTCACTGCATGCCTCCTTGAAAGCAGCGCGATCATGGGAATGTGAACAAGAAAGCCAGGAAGAACACATGCATTGATTGAGAGGAGCGGCTCATAGATTACACTAAAGTAGGTTTTAAATCGACCCCATTAGGTGGAGCTCGTTTGCCGTCCATGCTTCCACCGTGACCTGAAGTAATCATTGTCTATGCCATTATGTAACGTGTCCATGCATATTTTCTGTGTGGAAGAATTTTTGTATTCGAATACGTTGACTACCTTGATGAATCGCCCCAGCCCAAATAATGTGTCATCTAACACAGAAGTTGTAAAGCTCATAACCTTTGGTTCCACAGGTGTTTTCTTGTAAGGTGTGCTCTGTAATAAGATCATCAAACAGTGCTACAGTCCTCTCATAAAAGCACCCCTGATCTGAACACTATGGGTGCTATTGTGCACTTGTTTTTTATGTGATTGCCCCTGTATATGCTCAGTTTCTTCACACACCTGTTCACTCATAATGTGTGTATGATAAATGCCTGTTTCCTCGTCTCAAAGCAAAGTGAAAATGAAGCAGATGAATCACAGCCCCACAGTTCAGTAAGCCCGAGAGGCTAGTGGCTGACTCTAGCGCATTGTTGTGAATCAACCACCCTGTCAGAGCACACTGTGCCCCTCTTCCCTCCCTTTCCTAACAGCCCGTGTCACCCAGCTCCCTTGCCAACATCCACATGCACGCACACACACACTGAAAGTTGTAAGCTACAGCAGTTTGAGAGCAGGTGCTAGCGTGGCATGTCAGCACCCACAGGGCTCAGAGGCCGTAGACGGACACCGGATCAACTGCCAGTTTCCACAGTCTGCTCGCCGGTGCCCGGCCCTAATTATTATTGGAAGCTGTAATTAATTACAGAGCCTCAGAGAAGCCAGCTGACATAATCCATGATCACTTCCTGACTTTAGTGGTTCATTTGGATCGTGCTGGTGTTGCAGGTTTTACACTCTGAGAGGCTTTTTCCACAAAGGACACAGTGTTCGGTATCTTCATGGACACCACCTTGAAGAAGAGTACTTTTAGCTTGGTTTTAATGAGGTTCAGATCTGTAGGGGAGCACATGGACCAGGGTTGGAGAACAGATGTAGTTGAAGACTCACATCAAAATATTGTTCCACCAAATTAAGCTGTCACTTTATACTGTGCGGCTGACTATAGGAACCACAGTCATGGGGTCAGTGTTAGCGCCTACCGTAGGCTTGAAAAGGGAGTTTTTCTTCCTTGGAGGTATACAGATTATTGGTTGATGAGCAGAGGATTTGTTCTGATTTTGTGGTTGGAAGGTTTTTGCTGCCTGCCCACACATGGAAATGGACCCAGTGCGCACACAGGTGCCAAGATATGGGAAAAAAAAATTTGATGGCTATTGAACAGTAAATATATTTCTGTGAAAAATGCACCCAAAGGAGAAAGAAAAGGGCTAGTGATGAAGAAACAAAGGAAGTTGGCTTAAATTGAGGAAAAGAAGACAGATATGAAAGAAAAGTAGAGGCCTGACTGTGGAAGCCAAGTCAGGGTTTGCATCATCCTTAAAAGTTGGTTTATGGCAGTACCCCTATACTCCCCCTTCTCAAATTGCAGCACGAGCTGTAAGAGAGGATCAAAGATACCGCACTGTCTTATTCATTTTACATGCTGCTGTATTAAAAAAGCAAGAAAGAGAAGAAATGAGAGGCAACAAAACAGAGAGGCCAAGGGAATGAAAGTAAAAAATGACGAACCTAGTTTTTTTTTTTTTTTGTCTCCGAGTCCATATGTAGAAGCTTAATGAGTGGCACACACATGAAAACTCTCTTCATGTAATTGCTCCATTTGATATAGAATAGTGCATCAAAGATGTCAGAGGCAGAGGCAACGTTGAGGCTGAGAATCAAAGGCATGTGTCAATTCTCCAACATGCACAAACCCTCCATCCTCAGGGTCCTGCGGATGCCAACAAGGATTGAGTATGACCTGCTCCCCTCCAATCACCTAGAGGAACAAGTCTCTTAGGCCTTTTCCATGCACCTCTCTTCTTAGTTGGTGCTCAGTGGTGGAGCTGCCACTCTCTGCTTGCTGGCACCTCATTATATCCCTGGGAGCTGAGGGGCAAAGACTCCTGATTCTTCAGATGCAGAGAAAGACAGAAAGAGACAGAGCGGCAGATAGAGAGGGAGGGGAGGCGGTGTGCGATATCCCACTGTGCTGCACCACATTGCCTCAGCACCTCAAACATGCTTCAGACGTGCAGACACACACATTGAAGTACAGTACCAGCAGAGGAGGATGGATGAAGAGAAGAGAAAGAGGAAAGGGAGGCAACACATTATAGGAAGTGTACCACTGGCAGGAAAAAAAAAAGCAGGGATGGTGAGGAGGGAAAAGACAAACTGTCTGAGATACAATCTAAGAGGGAGAAAGAAATGGCTGAGAAGAGAGTTAGAGCAGAGTAAAGTGCGCAGGAATGACAAATAAGCAGGAACCAAGTGAAACTTTTTTGGAGACACTTTGCCAGAAAACCCTGCAGGAGCTGAAGAAATACAAGAGTGTTTCTGTTTGGTTCTGCCAGTCCAAACCAGCAGACCTCATTCAGTCATTGGCCAACCGTTTACTTAACCTCCTCACTTAGTCATGTATAGTCTAAAACTCAACAACTATAACATGTCTTCTCTGATATAAAACATACATGTGGCTAGTGGCAATATTGTCACTAAAGCATCTTTTCCTGTATAACTCCTCCGAAGGCTTTCGTTCCACTGGCACCACATTTGCTCAGGCCAATCTATACGCCATGGCCATTAAAAGTTATTCAAATCATGACGCTGCACCCCACGGTTTAGGTTCTAGGGGGCGCCAAAGATGACCCAAAAATCCCCCCCCCATGGCAGGAGAAAAAGTCAAGTTTTTCCTGCCCATCGCTCAATGGCTCAATCGCATCGCTCTCCAGGCGACACCGTAAGGAGAAGCAACCTGCCATTTGGATATATCCTAGCTGTGTTTGTGCCCTCACTCATGGTCCAGACTTTTTTCAAATAGGACATGAAGTTTGTCTGCAGCGAGTGTTTTGGTAGAAACTGCGCCTCCCATTCATTATAATGGGAAATGACCACAGACAAGTGCGCACACCATCTTTGGACCTTGAGTGTGACGCGATCGGGAGGGGGAGGCGGTCGCGCTGGGGGCGGCGCGACGCGGCTCGGGCCTTACAGTGCCCCACCGGGGCCCTAGTATTTATTTATTCATTGTACATTTAACTACAAGATAGATGGAATGGATCAAAATGCTAAAATATGTAAAATTTTTTAAGGACAGAGCTCGATCTTCATGATGACATTTCTTTGAGATTGTGCATTCACCACAAACTCCTAGCATGAGTGTGGCGTTTGTTCGTGGTTTAGTCCATATTCTCAGGTTATGATTCAACTAAAACTAACTCTAAAAAATAAAAGTGAACCTCATCATTCTGACAGATCTGAGTAAACTGGATACAAATCCACTAAAACTGTGAAACTATAATCTGACCCTAGAGAAATTGGTTACATTGGATTCAGGGAATCTTAACCCTGGATACAGGCAATCCCGAAAAAATTGAACCTTTGAACCCAGGACTGCATAGACATCGGACCCAAGATGCATAGAACACTAAGGGCCTGATCTACTAAGATCCAAAATAAGGAGTGCTACAGTGCATCCGGAAAGTATTCATACCACTTCACTTTTTCCACATTTTGTTATGTTACAGCCTTATTCCAAAATGGATTAAATTCCTTTTTTCCCTCAAAAATTCTACACAAATACCCCATAATGAAGAAGTGAAATTTTTTTTTTTACAACATTTTGCTAATTTATTAAAAATAAGACACTCAAATGTTGCAGATACATAAGTATTCACACCCTTTGCTATAAAACTCAAAATTGAGCTCAGGTGCATCCTGTTTCCACCGATCAGCCTTGAAATGTTCCTCAAACTTGATTGCAGTCCACCTTTGGCAAATTCAGCTGATTGGACATGATTTGGAAAGCCACACCTGTCTATATAAGATCCCACAGCTGACAGAGCACGTCAGAGCACAAACCAAGCCATGAAGTCGAAAGAATTGTCTGTAGACCTCTGAAAAGGGTTGTATCGGCGCACAGATCTGGTGAAGGTTACAGAAAAATATCTGCTGCATTGAAGATCCCAAAAAGCACAGTGGTCTCCATCATTAAGAAATGGAAGACGTTTGGAACCACCAGGACTCTTCCTAGATCTGGCCGCCTAGCCAACATGAGCAAGCAGGGGAGAAGGGCCTAGGTCAGGGAGGTGACCAAGAACCCGATGGTCACTCTGACAGAGCTCTGAGGAGATGGGAGAGCCCTACAGAAGGACCACCATCTCTGCAGCACTCCACCAGTCATTTATGGTAGAGTGGCCAGACAGAAGCCATTTCTCAGTAAAAAGCACATGACAGCCCACTTGGACTTTGCTAAAAGGCACCTGAAGGACTCACAGACCAGGAGAAACAAAATTCTCTGGTCTGATGAAATGAAGATCGAACTCTTTGGCCTGAATGCCAAGCGTCATGTCTGGAGGAAACCAGGCACCACTCACCACCAAGCCAATACCATCCGTACAGTGAAGCATGGTGGTGGCAGCATCATGCTTTGGGGATGTTTTTCAGCGGCAGGAACTGGGAGACTTGTCAGGATCAAGGGAAAAATTAATGCAGCTAAGTACATCGAAATCCTTGATGAAAACCTGCTCCAGAGCAATCCAGACCTACGACTGGGGCGACGCTTCATCTTCCAGCATGACAATGACCCTAAGCACACGGCCAAGAAGAAAAAGGAGTGGCTTCAGGACAAGTCTCTGAATGTCCTTGAGTGGCCCAGCCAGAGCCCAGACTTGAACCCGATTGAACATCTTTGGAAAGACCTGAAAGTAGCTGTGCACCGACGCTGCCCATCCAACCTCAATGAGCTTGAGAGGATGTGCAAGGAAGAATGGGGAAAAACTCCCCAAATCCAGGTGTGCCAAGCTTGTTGCATCATACACAAGAGGACTGGAGGCTGTAATCGCTGCAAAGGTGCTTCGACCAAGTAAAGGATGTGAATACTTATGTATATGCAACATTTGAGTGTCTTATTTTTAATAAATTTGCAAAATGTTCTAAAAAAAGTTTTTCGCTTTGTCATTATGGGGTATTTTGTGTAGAATTTTTGAGGGAAAAAGGGAATTTAATCCATTTTGGAATAAGGCTGTAACATAAAATGTGGAAAAAGTGAAGTGGTATGAATACTTAACCGGATGCACTGTAAATAGCGTGTGCAAACTGAAAAATTGCACGTGCTATTAGTGGGCGTGTTGCGGGTGATCTACTGTCATTGCGTGCACATTGATAGTGGGAGCAAAAGTGGTGCGGACCGCCCTCTTTAAATGAGGATTTTGCTTGGGCTATTGGCTGTCACCATGGAGAGCAGAGTGTTTGAAACCATGGAGTTGTAAATATCATTTTGGGGAGCTGCATAAAAGGCAAGGCAAGTTTATTTGTGTACAAAAATTCATACACAAGGCAATTCAAAGTGCTTTACTAATGCAAGAAGATATACTAGAAATTAAAAAAGGGATTAAAACAATTTAAAATCAATAAGACAAACATATATTTTTTTTGTCTGTTTCGTGTTCAACTTTATTATTTTTGAAAATTGTAACTTACCAGAAAAATGAAATAAATCACAAGCTTTTGGACAAGAGTCATGGCGTTTATCATGGCAATTCCGCATCCTTCTCTCCACAATGACCGTGTGTAATGCTGCTCCAGTTTGCACGTGCCTTTCAAACGTGCTAAATATAGATGCAAAACAGTGACTGCAATCGGTTTGATAGATCACAGTGTGGGTGCTAAATGATTCCATTTGGATCTGCTCCTCCCAGAATTTTGCGCGTTCTGATGATCTACATACATTCTGCATGCAAACACGCTAAATCGATTGCACGCACTAAGTTTGCTTATTTGACAGATGCAATCCTCGGTGCACCCGGTTAGTAGATCAGGTTTGTGTGCACCATCAAGTTTGCACGTGTTTTTGCACATGCAAACCTTTAGTAGATCAGGCCCTAAGAACCAAAAACTCTGGAAAACTTTGTGATCCCTTGAACTGAATGTTCCTTTCCTCTGCCTGTTAAAAGGAAGTTTTTCCTTGCCACTGTCACTCATGTTAGATGAGATGGGTCAAATTTGTCCCAGCTTAAGGTTGGATCTTGATAATTCATCAAACAATGAGTGTGGTCTGCTCTTTTTCTTTGGCAAGCGTCTTGGGATGACGGCTGTTGTGAATTGGCGCTATATAAATAAAATTTGATTGATTGATTGATTGATTTATTGATTGACTTAGGACCCTTGGTGCCAAGTGCCTTTGGAACCTAGGACCATGGGTATGTTAGACACAAAAAAACAAAGGACCTTGGGACCCTTGGTGCTAAGAATAATGTGAATTTGAGACTTTGTGAAAAGGGGAGCATGTACCTTGGGAAGTTCGGACATGGAAGTTGGAACCACACGCTTCGTAAGGAGAAAATATTGCTTTAGTGGTATAATGATAATAGCTGTTGTTCTGTTTTCTGTGTTACATTATTTCTATCTTCATAGTAAAGTGAAAACATGAATGATAAGATTAATGGTACTATCATCAGGTATGTCAGCCAACAAAATTTCATTCACAACCATTTGATTCCCAGTTATCGACTGGATGGATTTGCTGTGTTTCCTCTTCTCTGTACCATTGTAGCTGCTATGCTATGTTTGGGTCTAGTTCAGAGAAGAAATTAAATGTTTTCATAGCTCAAACAAGTAAACATGTGAGCCATACAAGACATATAGTACTGTACATGCAGCATGTCGACATCAACATTCACTTTAGCTACTGCAGCAAACTATCACCAAATAAAGCCCATATTATCAAGCAAATCATGTACTAGACTTTTAAGAGCACGTCTTCTTCTCCAGCTCTCACTCTCTCGTAGAACAAACATGGCTCTGCTACATGAGCCCAGTTATAGATTAATGCACTGAATAAATATTCATCCCTCATATTAATAGCCAATAGATGGGGGGGAGAATGTAGAGAGAAATAAAGTGGGGGAATGATGTGGAGGGGAGAGAGGAGGGTTTAGCTGTTGCAACTTGTTTTTGCTAATGCTGATTATAATCGGGTGATTATTCTTGCCATGCCCTTTCTTTTGATATTTATCCCTCACCCTCTCCTTGGCTCTAGCAGGATGCATCAGCAAGTCCTCCTCTAGTCTAAATTACATTAATTGAATACCAAAATAGACAGGGTGGAGAGAAGAGGGCAACAACAGGCAGAGTGTGGCAAGCAGAAACTGTTGACATGCCCTCTAATTCAGGAAGCAGACAATCATACACATCAGCTGCTCACATCTCAGTGGCCATCTGTCAGGGACAACTAGATCAGCATGGAAGCCCTCCAGCCCTCCCACTTCCTCTATCACTCTCTCTGAGGCATTCACTTTTATGGATATCACTCTTTGTCAAGGTTCACCGCTGTTCATTATACCAGCCAAATGACACTGATTTCACTCCTCGATGTCACAACCTCAGTCGGCCCCATCATGACTGTTGTTGTAAGAAGTGACTTAGCTACAAATAGATGTAGATGTCACTTTACCAGAAACAGGTGTAGATGCTGCTGGACACACAACAGTCACAAAACGTTGGGCAAATTTGTATATGTTCAGTTCAGTCATGTGAATTGTGCTAAATTTTGTTAGGGTGTTTCTTACCTTACCTTTTGGGACATCCTTAAACTCAAGAGAGTAGAAGAAGAAGAAGAAGAAGAACTTTATTGATCCCTGAAGGTAAATTCAATAAAGGCTGCTGCGTATAAAATTTAGGTACTGAGTAAGAATTGTACTACATTTAAATGCCACAAGAGGGTGCAAGTTTGGCTCAGTTGGCGGAGTGGGTGCCCCATGTATTTAGGTTGCAATACTCATCGTTGCACAGATCATAGGATCGATTCCAGGTCCCAGCATGATTTGGTGCACATCATTCCCTTTTGTGCCCACCTTTCTTGTCTTTTCAAACTGTCCTATCAAAGTAAAGGCAAAATGCCAAACATTTATATTACTTGCCACAAAAGCTGTTGGCTGTCTGCCTGGAAAGTTAGTCTACTACTCGCCTTGGACCGAGCAGATATCCAATCAGAGTGAAAAAAAACAAAACATATGTAGTTTTAGATGATAAGAATGTTGAAATCACTCAGGAGCCGCCATGATACACCCCTGGTTGTACTGGATTAATTACAGTCTTCACTAAAGCTGTGAACTTTCTGAATAAAATATGAAAGACTTTTATGGCTGAACCACTTCATTAAACGGAAATATTTTGGATATCTCTGATTCAGCCTGAATTATTTGGTATCTTTGGAGAGCTTTTGATCTCATTACAATTTAAAATGAAGCTCCCTAGGTTTTGAGTAATGTTTGAGGCTCAGCATGCATTTGTTCAAACAGGAGCACCACTGTTTGTTTAGGGGTAGGAGCATGAAGATACATTCAATTTATCATAAAGGAAATGAGAAGGATCACACTGTTACATATTCTGAGCATGAGTACACATGGGTGCTGTTGAAGCATCCTGTAGCAGCAGTCTTTTAAAGTGTTCATTTTTATCCCTACACTAAAACAGGCATTGAACATTTTAGACAATCCCTTGTTTGTTTTCTGTCTTACTCAAAAAAACCAACATGTTATTTGGCATTGAAATCCGTACCACGTCTGAATCATATTCTCCGTATTTGCTGTGTTGTGCTCAGTTTTGTCAGATCCAGATTAAACTTTCAATTAATCATTTGATGTCTTAATATCTATCTTCTCTGGAGCCACGATGGCATCTCAGCTGGAAATTACAGACTTCTGTCACTTTACATAAGTTCTTCTACCTTCCTAATCCTTTAAGTCAATATTTTAATGGAAAGCTTTTATCTGTCCCAGGTCACGGGTCTCTGTCTGACTGTAAACAAAATCCAAGTGTTGTCCTGCATGTCAAGTGAGCGGCTGTAAGCTACAACTGACATTCATCAGCTTTACTTGAGCCTGGCTTAGGAAAGAGTCTTTTTACCCCCCTCCGGTTTGTCCTTACATACCCTCGACTCTTCACTGTCACTCCCTATGTGACAGTTCCCTCCCAGCAGTGTTAAATTTCTCATTAGACCCTTTTCACCCTGCTTCACAAACACACTGTCATTGTAGCCTCCAGCCAAACCCTCCATATTGGTTCATGTGTGTCTCCCAATTACCCAGTTTAAACATAATCCTCCACCAACCCCCGGTTCAGATCTTGGTTTTAATTCACAAGATATTACAACATTGAATGTGACGGATCTTGGGGGTTTGGACTACAGTCTACCAATGTAATGTTCAGCAGGCTGTCAGCTCATTTGCCGATCCGCGTTCTCATGGCTTTTGCGTTCACCATCTGATGACTTTCTCATGTTACTTCCTTCATGTGAGAAACTCTGCCAGGCCTATAAGTACTATCACAGTGAGCCAAACTTTTTACCTTGATTACAATTGATCTTGCCTTTGCTGTCCTAGTTTATTGACAAGGTTTGTGTGGTAAATATAAGGCTTTGTGTACTGAAAATTATTTCTTATCTTTGCACATGTTACTGACTTCCAGTGGATGTGGTTGTCAGACCAGAAACATGAGCTTATGCTTTGGTCTGTATTTCTCAGTTAGAGAGAGTGGTGGTGGAAATGACGGCTCTTTTTAGTGATTCAGACCATTTAGCTTAGATTAGAGATGAGCGCTGGCTCTTTTGGGTCCCAAACAACTCTTCATACACCATTTTTGTGTGTCTGTTGCTTAGCAGTGGGGGCAGAAGATCTCTATTCTGTAATTTGATGCTGAGTCACACATGATTGAGACATCGACATTTTTAATAAAATGCACTATGAATAGCAAGGTTCCAGAGAGAAGTGCTCTACTTTGGACTTAGATCTCATTAAGGCTGAAATGATCTAATATTGAAGTAATCCATTAAGAATGCAAAGCATCTAATGTATGGCATCATTTATTCTATAATTATCATTACTATATCCCACCACATTTATTTATTCATTTATTTGTTTTATGTTATTTTATTATTAATTTTTAATTAATTTATTATTCTATTATTTATTTTATTATTTTCAAAATCTATTTATTCATTTATTTATTTATTTCATATTATTTTATTTTTATAAATTAATTTATTATTCTATTATTTATTTATCTACTTATTCCTTCATTTATTTTCTTTGTTCCATAATTAAAATAATAATATTTATTTTATTATTGTAATTATTTTTATGTCATATCACTTGCTTGTTCTTCTTTCATTCTCTCTTCAACAATTATTACAATTTAAAAGAGGGGAAAAAGAGGGACAATCACACCCACGAACACACACACTCCTCTGCACACAAAAACACCCTAACACCAACACTTATTGGAACACAGCCTTGCAACACCTTCAAACTTAAAATATCTAAATGTTATGCGTTCCTGCTTTACCTGTCACTTTTTTGTTTTTGTCTCCATTATCTGTTTGTATTGTGTATATGTTGTCAACCACTTGTCATGATCTGTTTTGCATCTCTTAACTAAAAATAATAGAATTAAAAAAGAACTGATAAAAAATGGCTGAAATGATCTCCAGTTAAGGTTATGAATAAAAGTGGGCGGATTTGGGCTGTGGAATTCTCTCCAGTCCTGCCAACAGCTGCTTTTTGGAGCCAAGTGTCGTTGAGTGTTTGTCAGTCTCTTTTGTTTTTTAGCCATACACCATTGATCCTGGGTAACATGATTGTGCTTCAAGTTACGATACAGACAGATGGTGCTACCTTTGGTTGTTTTTCAGTAGTTTTAGGATGAGTTTGAAAAATAAATGGTAGCCGCTACAGCCATTACACTACAACAGAGTCCTCACTTTGGACTTTTTGTTTATTCATTTCCTCCCAAAGGTCAGGACTGACAGGAGAGACCAGCCATCTTTGTTTGTCAACGTTCATTAAAATCAAACTTAATGCAAAAGATTCTGTCAGATGTATTTTTTTTAAGAAAGTTTGCAATCAGGAGATTTGATGTGAGGGGTAACTTTCTAATTTCAGTGTGTCTTGCCCTTCTCTTGCCACAGCACCAGAAGTTTAGACTAAAGGGTTTGTGAGTCTTTGAGTCTGTATCACCTGAAATCTAATCATGTTGGAGGTCCTAACTGAAGAATCACTTTGCTAAGAGAAATATTGTAGTTTTCATGACATTCTAGTCATAAAAACCTGTTAAGCAGACATCAGATCATGGATGGTGATTTATAAAACCCACTATGATAGTATTCTATGATACTGAATAGAGGTCTCTCTTAAAAATTTTACAACAAATGAAAGTCTTTAATGTTTAAAACCTTTACATCGGCCCTTCCCAAACCGTTTAACCTACCCTTCTGTGATGTAAGGTTAAAACCACCCAGTAGATGGTAAAATATTTATGATATACTGTATAGAACATGTATAATGCCCCCCTCATGTTTCCCTGAGCTGTACCTAAAACTGCTGAGATCTTCCCCCTTGGGTAGTCCACACAGTCCTCTGCCTCTCCCAGACCCTCCAGCTTGAGCTCATGTAGGGGGGCAGCTGAGCAACTCTGGAGCTGAGGAGAAGGGGGAGATTAAGAGCTGATGATTTATGGAGGAGACAGAGGAAGTGAAGAAGCAGGTAATCAGAGCACGACGGCGGGGCGATGAGTCCAGCCCGGTTTATCGGAAATAGCTGAAAGTGTAAGGAAAATAGGTACGCTGGATGCACTCATCATCTCCGGGTGAGAGGGGAACATCCAAAGCACTTGGCGAGACACTCCACAGTGAATAAGGATGGCGTGTCTAGCTTTTGAATGCATTCGTGTGAGGCTGTGAGGTTTTACTGTCAGCCTGTGATTAATCTACCACTGTCTGCCTAATTACCATCCGCTCCCCTCCATGGTCCTCCGCTCCGCAGTAGAGGCGCTGACCCACACCAGAAACTCAGAGCTCCCAATGCAAATTGAAACCCTGTAAATATTTACTTTTAACTCTTGCTGACAAATTGTTTCCAATTTTGCGCTCTGGTGGTCTGCAACCCCAACACCCCCTCCTAGACACACACATTCAGGCTTCATGCTCATACTGGCGCAACAACCACCGATGTGTGTGTATCTCTGAGTTGTCAACAAGTTTGCTGACAGCCTCTAGACTCTCCTCCTCCTCCTTCTCCTCCGTCTAGCCCTCACTCTCACTCTGTATCCTCCCATTGTGTCTGTACTGTAGCTGGCAGTCGATCAGGCTATTCTCTTCCTTTGTTCGCCCAGTCTCGCCTCTATAATGGGCGAATAATGTCTGAGGATAAGAGAAGACAATGTGAAATGTTTACCGATATAAAAGTTGAATAGAAACACCAAATATTGATACGATTTCATACTCTTTGAAAGGAAATGTTGTATTTTGTGTGGCAGAAAAGTTAGCAGTTTTGTTGACTACTACATCTATACAATTAATTGTTATGTAGCCACATTTACAAGTCCTGTCACCCCAGTATACCTGTCTCAAGTAAACTTAAAGTAATGACAAACTGAATCCAAAATAATACAGAACCGAGAAAGCTAAGGTGTAACAAGGTAACCTGATCAACACATCAACCTCTGCTTAAAAGTCTTGTGGAGTACCACTGCGTAAGTGAAAAAAAGGTTTATTCAAAGCCTTTTGTGGCTGCAGAGGGAGCTGAACAAAATCTGATAAATTGCCTCAAGTAATTTCATCGGAGTCAGTGCCGTTTAGGGCTGAAGACGACAGCTTTGGAGGAAAAAAAAAATCATTGGTGGGGGTTGAAAAACGTCAGGCTTCAAGACCTATGTGGCTCGATTTCTGGTCTCTGCTCGGGGCTAGCAGCTCGAGGCTACATGAGCTGCTACTACGGTAACACACAGAATTATTAGAGGGAGCTGTCAACAGTTGAAATGGATTGTGGGTAATGTTGGTGGCAGATTTTGACAAGGAAAAATAATATGTAGTATAAAAAGGGAAATATTTCTGGCTCTGCAGCATGGACCTACCAGCTTTTTTTGAGGGATATTTTGTATTTTCAAAACAGGGTGTGTGCTGTTGCACCTGTGGCAGGAATATTAACCTGTTGACATGTATGTGTCTGATCACCATGTTTTATAAGGACACAACTCATGTTTCAACACAGGTGATCTGTGTATGGACCTGGCTAGATCATGATGAGTCTTTTTGCAATGATAAAAAATAATCCCAAAGAAAGAGTGTGAAATGACACTGGTGGCAGTCAGCTGCACATAGCTTTGAAAAGGTTCATACCTTACATGAATGAAAGCATCGGCAGGAGGGACCTACTGAAGGACCTCTCTCTTCTTCTCTTTTTGATCACCTGCAGAGTGTGTACCAGACCCTGTAGATTTATCCAATTATCAGATACAAGAGGAGGAGAGTGACAAGATATGGAACAGTTCATGGACCGCTGGTAGAGAGCTTGTGTAGATTCAGGAAAAAAAAAAAAAAAAAGAAATGCTCCAGCTTGGATCAGTTAGAGCAGATGCCCCATGTACAGAGGCCAAAGCCCTCATTACACTGGTTCTCACATTCCTCATGCCTCTCAAGCTGTCCTGTCAAAATGGAAGCAGGGAAAGCCCCAAAGGTGATCCTATAAAAAGGAAAGAAATGTATAAATGGGTCAGACATCAGTACAGGTGGAGGAAGCATAAAATTTAAGTCAGTGGTAGGTAGGGCTGTCAAAGTTGGCCAAAATTATGGATGAATATTCTCTCTTAAACCTGCGGCAGTGACAGAGAGGGGGAGAGAGAAAGATCATCACAGACCAATGTTTCCAGACATGTGGGGCTATAAAACTATGTTTCAGTTTCACTTTGTATATTTGAAAACCTCATACTCTACAGCCAAATATCTGTTGAGCAACAAAGGAAAGTTTCATTCACTTTAGTTTCATTGTCCATTCCCAGCATTAAGCACTCTCAAGGGGACTGGCACTGCAACTAAACTTGTCAACCCATGCAGGCGGCACCCTTTGTACACGGGGAAGTTCAGAGCAGTTGGCTGATTGTTTTAACAGAACTTAAAATTCCAACCCAAGGACTTATCTGAAAGTCACACACGAAAAAACTCATACACATTCAGGGAGTAGGGGATTGGTAGTTGCAATTCACCATGGCTTCAGCCCGAACAAGTGGCATATGGCTGCTTTACAGTTTATACGCAACATAAGACTAGTTTGATCATTAAAATATCAATAATCTGTTCAGTAATTCTGGTGCTGATTTAAAAGGATTAAATCATTTAGTCAACTAAATGGCCGCATCCCTACTTTGTAACATGTAGTTCAAAAGAGTCTGAGGCAAACAACAGAGGACTCTATTCATCCATCCATGTATATCACTTATCCATTGGGGTTTGCAGGGGGCCGGTCCCTGCTGTCATTTGATAGTAAGTCAACTACATCCTGGACAGGTTACTCGCCCATGACAGGGGAAACATAAAGAGGCAACAAGTCACACTCACATCAATTGAGGGTGACCATTTAACCTGATCTGCATGATTTTTGACTGTAGGGGGGAGCTAGAGTACCTGGAGTGAGCCCATGCCCGCACAGGGGAAACATGCAAACTCTACACTAGAAAGCCCCAGCACAGATTCAAAGTCACAGAGTGGTGATAAAGGAGTCATGATATAGTGTATGCAGATCCTGTAAAAGAGTGTAATGCTTCTTAACTCTAGTACCCTACAGAACTAAAAGTCAGGTCACAGCAATAGCCTGATGATTTTTACTTTGCTTTTCTGCTGTTATAAACTTACTACTCTGCTAAATGTTACTTGATTGGTCTCCTCTGCATAATCTTAACTCACATCAACCCTCTAGCTAGAACTGTTGAACTCTGACCCTGAGTCTGATTCCTTCTTCTCCACACTGAGAGATGTAGAGGTTGTAGAAAAATAAATGAATTAAAAAAAGAATGGATTGGCATTAGCCTGGGTGAGCACTGACCTCCCCGCTGGCTCTTTTCTATTCAGAGCCTACACAGAGGCTGTCCGCGAGGCAGAAAGCTTACAAACACAAATGCACACTAACGTCCGCCACGTCTACAGGCATCAATGTGGCGTCTGCACAGCTCCTTTTCTGTTCAAACGCTTGGTGTCTTCTTTATAATGCCTGTAAAATGACTCTGCAGTCAACACTTTAAACTGCTGTCACAGGGATAAAAGAGTGGCACCATTCTAGAGACATTTTTGACATTTGTATAAATTTATACGGCGATAAAAATACATATGCATCCACACATAGTCTTCTTAAGTTTGAGTGTTCAGATTTCATGTTTAAGCTCTGATGTATTAATTAGCAGACATAAAAATAAATAAGCTCTCCAGGATGAATACAGTCCGACTCTGAAAGCCTTGATATGATAATGACTGTAATGTTTGTGTGGGTGGTTGCATGTCAGCGTATGTTTTTGCATTTTGTTTCCTCTTGCACAGATTGGCACGGCAGCTTTCTACACACGACTGCTTGGACTTGTCTTATCTATCTGCCCTTGACTTTCTTCCTCCTAACCTCCAGATAATATTAAGACTGTTTCTTCTGTTGACCCCATCCGTCCAGCACAATGAATTCCAGCTACTAGTCTGCACCACAGCCTCGTAGAGTCAGGTTATTATCTATCATTAAGTTGAACAGGTGTACTGACGGACTGCCAGGCAACACAACTCCAAGGGAGAGGGGGTAAGCAACTAATAGAGAGGTCGTAGAGGGTGGCTCTAGGATGTATTGGAGTAGAATTGTGTAGAATTAGTTTTAGTGGGGTTTAGATTGAAGCTGGAAAACTATCTGGCAGAATGGTGACGATTCAATTATGCCACTCTGATTTCTCAGCTTATTTGTATATTGGAGGAAATTGTGGGAAACTTTTGTGCAGAAATGCAAAAGTAAAGTTCTAAAACCAAATGAACAGCCAAGAAATATATATCATATTGTCATATTGAATGAATCAAGGCTAGTTGAAGCATTGGGGAGACTTCAGCTTGCTCATAAATTTGCAGAACTTAAACAGATGCAAAAAAAGACCAAACCAACTGATTTCCTTGGCCCGTCTGCAGGCTCAAGTCCATACGCCTGCTGGTTAGGCATTTCTCCAACCGGGCATTCCTATGCCAGTTTCACCAGTCACAATCAATGCAAAACATCACCATTTTTCAGATCAAAACAACACTGACAAACAGGGCTGTGCTATACAGTGTTGCATGATAGCATTACAGCCCTGGTTTGTGGTTGGTGGTAGCACTTTGTCGTTTTGGATATACAATAATGAAAACCAATCAATTCAGTCAGCTTAAGAGTAACTCTGCTACAAAAATGGGTTTACTAATAATTCTCAGACAAGGTGAAAAACCTGCACATTTGGCACAACTGTAACTCCTTCGCAAGAAATCACAAAATTGAGGTCAAGTTGAAAACTCTGCCGGGTAATTCTGTTCTACTCTGAGAAATGTGTTTTTCTCACAGTAGTGTGGTTAAATATCTGTCCTTGTCAGAATGTGTACTTGGACAAAGATTGTCAATAGAGAGTGGGGTATGTCTTTGCACTTTCCTTTAATTTGAGATTCGCTCAAACAAAACAACAGAACAAAATATTTGTTCTGTCAATGTGGAAGTGGGAGTCTTCAATCATGTGAAATCACAAACCTTTTATAGTTAAGAAAAAAAAAAGGCTTTAGCATCACACCATGTTCAAAAAATTGAAGTGTCCTCTTTGAACTGTAAATGAGTCAATTATTTAACATCATCTAATCTAAACCCACATTCAGCCTTAAGGAAGAATGCTTATTCCCTCTTAAATGAGGGCCACGTTCCTCCACTCCACTGATCACACTTCAGTCACCACGAGCAGAGACATGACCTTCATATGGAAGATTAACAGCAGGTTAATTGGAGGAAGCCTCTGTTACAGCACATAAAAGTGGTACTGAAACAGCCCTCGAAGCAATTAAAGATAACAAAGTCGGCCTGCTGTCAAAAACATGAAATCATAAGCACTTGGTGTAACTCTTGTCGTAAAATGAGCACTGAAGCAGCTCCCCTCCCTCATGGCAACAACATCAAAGTCTGGTGTCACTTTTGAAGTAGAGATCCTCAGAATAAAGGACAAGTCATAATTTGTGGGAAATGATCTCGGGTGAGTCTTGTTGTAATTAATGAGGGGAAAAATTGTTCACACATGCAAGAGAAAGACGCAATAAAAATAACACCTGCAGAGTGAAATGCAATTTAATTATCCATGCAGCAAATTGCAGAGCTTACAACACTCACATTTAGCTTGAACTGTTATTTAGATGTTTGAAGTCATAGTTGATTGTCTCATATTGAATTTGATGACAAAAATTGTTCTTTTTCGTCAAATCAATGCATAGTTTCACTTTGAGGCAAAGCTTTCACACACTACACAGTGTTCCAGATCAATATTACAGTAAATAAATATCACTTGATGTGTTTTTTTATTCTTTTTAGGAGTTGTTACCCCTCTAAACTATAGATTCTGTGACCTGTTTGTAGTGAGACAACTCGAGAATTCACATATCCCCACACCAAAACAGATAAATCCAACTCTGCTTTAATTTCCTTACAACAGGTTTCTTTGTTACAACACAGGCAATTGTATTTAGTGGAATATTGCATTCAGCAGCAGCCCTTTATATAAAGAAATAGAAAGACTTTTTGGGGAAAAGGCACATTTACTTTCTTCATAGGAATCAGTGTCAGTGGAATCAAATCAGCGAAAAAGCTCTGATAAATGGCTGTATCCTACCTGCACTATTCCTAACAGAAAGTATAACAGCTCAGCTAGCTGCTGAGCTTTGTGAAGTATTCATCAGGTTAGCAGTCAGGTATTTCCCCCAGGAAGTAGTGGATAAAAAAATAGGCTAGAGAGAAATAAAGACTAATTGTTGGACTAGCATTCATCAGATGGACAGAAACACAGCTCCAACCGCTTGAAGTGCTTGGCATTGAGAATTGCCAGGTTGAGATTGGCAAGCATTTTAAGAAACTGGAAACCAGTTCTTGGCCCGGGATTTCAGTCAGGGGCAATAACACTTAAACATTGAAAAGGGTACAGAAAGCAGCACATAGACACCCACAAAGTACATTTGAAATATCTGTTGCAGTTGTAGTTTGAGTTATAGATGAATCGATGTGAATGGATGAGCTGTGAAAATGATGTCAAATAATGCCCTGTTGGCGTCTGTGTGAGTAAAGGTGCAAATGTAAGCTAGTAAATATGCATCTGCTAAGTATCTGAGCCCACTCCAAACAAAGACTTTTCATCTTTTATGATGAAAATGCTTTCATTATAATCATCTGTAGTCATTTTTTTGAGGATTGGGCTAACATAACGCCCTGTGCCCCATCCTATGGTGTAATAAGGCTGCACTCTACTATTTGTATTCTGGTGTTTCATGTATAAACTAATCTGTCCCGAAATTGCATATTCATGTATTTTTTTAAAGTAAAACTTGTTTCATTTAGATAAACTTGTACTTGTACTTGATGCCTTCATTCCAAATGTCACGCTGTAAAGATTTGTAGAGAAAAAGACAGATACAAGTTTACTTCTTCACCTCAGCTAATCTTGCCTTATGGAATTATGAATCATCAGAAATGCCATGAACAGATTAATATTCCATATTTTTATTGCTGTAGGAAACATTTTTTATGAGATGATCCATTATAGACATATGACATTTTTTAATACCATCCTCAGGTCTGGAATACAGTATTTCTAATGTCACTGATACTCTTTATTGAAAAAAATTGTAATTTTCTTCCTCATTCCTGTGTTTTCTGCACTGGACTGATTTTGATTAGGCACCACTGCCACATCAGTGTGATGCCTTAATGCTGTTAAAAAGGGCGAATTTACCAAGAGCTGTCCTTGAAAAGCACTGGTCAGACTCTGATGAGGGCCAGAGGGTGGAGCAGAAATTGGAAAGGATTATATGCAGGACAAACCCTGATGTCAACTAGTGATGGTGTAACAGGGATTCTTAACCATTGGGCCGCGGCCCAATGATGGGCCTCCAGTGCCAACTAGTGGGCCGCAAAAAACGTTCAGTTCTGCACATGTGGGCCGTGAGGGCCGCAATACATCCTCATACCACTTGGTGGCAGTGAGGTGCCAGCGAGCTGTTTGACACGCCCCAAAAAGGACAGCAAAAGAAGTCAACTAAAACAAAGTTCTTGGCGGAGTTATGGAGAAGTTTATCAAACGAAAACGAGGACAATGGTGATGTCAACCCCTTATCAAAAACAAAATGTGTGCGCAAGTATAACCCAGACTTTATTAAGTTCGGCTTCGTTAATGGAGGTAGCGAGGCAGAGTTGAGGGCGCAGTGTGTGGAGTGTGGACTTACGCTATCTAACGAAGCACTGAAGCCTTCAAAATTAAGGCGGTAGCTGGAAACAAGGCATGCACAACTCGCTGGAAAGCCGGTGGATTTTTTTTAAGAGAAAAGAGCTTGGGTTGCAGATGCAGAAACGATCCATCGTATCGCTGACAGGCAATGCTACGTGTGCTTTGAAAGCCAGCTACCTCGTAGCCAGACGTGTGGCAAAGAGTAAGAAGATGATCACCATTGCAGAGGACTTGGTTCTGCCTGTTGCTGTGAACATGTGCTGTGAGATGATAGGCGAGGCTGCTGCAAAAAAGTTGATGACCATTCCACTCTCAAACAACACAATAAGCCACCGTATTACTGACATGGCCTCAGACATACAACATCAGCTTCTGGAGAGAATGAAAAGTAGCCCATGTTTCTCTCTGCAGCTAGACGAGTCCACGGATGTTACAAATGCAGCACTGTTTTTGGTTTTTGTTCACTATCGCTGGGACAGCAGTCTGCATGAAGACATGCTTTTTTGTGGAGAGCTACCAACCCGAAATACAGCTGAGGTATGTTTCCACTACATGGATAACTACTTCACAGAGAATGGCTTGGACTGGCAGAACTGTGTTGGGGTGTGCAGTGACGGTGCAGCGTCAATGACTGGTAAGAAAAGCGGCGTCATCAGGCAGATACTGGAGCGTGTGCCAGAAGCTAAATGGACCCACTGTTTTCTCCACCGTGAAAGCCTTGCAGCAAAAAGGATGGACCAGAGTTCCAGGAGGTGATGGATGTAAGTGTGAAAACCATCAACATCATAAAAAATAATGCTGTTAACTCCAGATGTTTTGCCAAACTTTGTGAGGGCTTGGAAGCAGAGCATGTCCAGCTGCTCTATCACAGTGAGGTGAGATGGCTCTCAAGAGGACTCGTCCTCAAGCGTTTGTTTGAGATGAAGAATGAGGTTTTATCTTTTCTCACTGGGAAAAAATCTCCCCTTGCACATTACTATACCAGCACCAAGTTCATAGCTAAACTCGCCTACCTCTGTGACATCTTTTCAGACATGAACCAACTGAACATCTCACTTCAGGGGAGAAATAGCAACATATTTTTTGTTGTAGACAAAGTTCAAGCTTTCAGGAGGAAACTTGCTCTGTGGACTGAAAGGGCCCAGGTGAAGAGACTGGACATGTTTCCACTTTTGACTGATATTTTGGAAAACTCCCCTCAGGTGAAGATCAGTCAGTCAATCCTCCAGCATCTCACACAACTGGCAGAAAAATTTGGTGAGTACTTTCCTGAAGATCCCAGAGAGGGACACATGTGGGTTGTGGACCAATTTTCAGTGGATCCCACTTTAAAAGATGTTGCCTTACCCTCACATCTGGAATCACAGCTTCTGGAAGTTTCCACTAATAGCACTTTGAAACAACAATCCAGAAGGATCCCAAGTCCAGTTTGCCCCACTGCCCTTTCAAAGGAGTACCCACCTCTGGCACTGAGGGCTTTGAAATTCCTTCTGCCATTTACAACTACATACTTGTGTGAATCAGGGTTCTCCATTGTGGCCACAACTAAGACCAAAGCTCGAAACAGACTGAGTACGTCACTGGAGGCTATCCTGAGAGTGAGCCTCTCCCCCATTCCACCCAGACTGGATGTGATCATGTCTGAGAAGCAGGCCCAAGTGTCTCATTGAGAGGTGAAGATAAAATGGGAGTTGTAGAACATTAAACTGGACTGTTGTGACTGTTGTTACTGATCATTTGTCACAGATTTCAAGAGCAACTTCTAATTCTGCCTTGCCAAAAATGAAACTGCGAAATTGTCATATTCATCAGCAGGTTACAATATTTTGATTTGCACTTTACAATTTATTTGGAGTTTGTTTATTTAATTTGAAACTTTTATTACAATTTATTTATTTTGGTACAACTGAATTTTATTTATCAGGCTTTCAGTTTTTGTTGTCAGTCAGAATAAAAAAAAGTGGCTTTGAGCCATTTGCTGTGGCATTTTGATTAGTTATAATTGCAACAATTGTGATGTTGTATGTGCAGGTTCATATACTTGACGATAAATAAAAGTCCTTGAGATGATCACAATGTATAACATTATTTATTTCACAAGGTTTTAGGTAGTTAAACTTTAAAAGAACTTGATTTAGTTATTACAAATTAAACCAAGACTCAGATCAATTAAAATGGAAGTGCTAATATTTAAATGGGCCTCGGCCACTTTATACTTGGAAAATTGGGCTCAGAGGTTAAAAAGGTTAAGAACCCCTGGTGTAACGGTTGTGTATTTTTAGATTGTTCCTGCCTTTATATAGACACAAATGCTGGCAATGCTTTTTTACCTATACACTGTAGCTCCAACCAGAAGTTGGTCAAGTGAGTTAAACTTTAAACATCAAAATAGCAGTCTGACTGGTTTGGAGGGGGTTGTTCTTCATCAACTCATTTCCAAGTTGGGCTAACCGGTATTTGAATTTCAACCATCTAGTTAGTGTACAGGTAAATAGAAAAGAAATAATAATAATAATAATAATAATAATAATAAAAACATCCAGTATATAGTTGAAGTTACACTGAACCTGTTAAACAATGCCAACAATGTCCAAACTCATATTACACACTCTTTAATTGCAGTTTAAAATAGCTCTTCACTCTTTATGGTAATGAAATTGAAGGACACTGAAATGTGTGGCACTTTTGTGCATTATGAACTGAACACTTTCATATAAGTCAAATCATTAAACAAAATAATATTCAACATACTGAAATGTGTGATTCACGTGTATATAAAAAAAGCGCAGCATTTTTCCTGCAAGACCAGGGTTCAATCCCAGGTCCCACTGGCCAAAGTATCCTTGGTTAAGACAACAGACTGTATATAGAATGGACGCCATCTGCCTATTTGCTGGGTGAAGCCACCGCAAGAACAGCACCCTCTGGTGACGGGCTGCAGTATAGGTCATATCCCGCCTCCTCCAGCAATCCCTATGGAGCTGTGGACAAACTTTAGAAATTTATTTCATAGAATATAAATTTTTCTCCTCCCTGGATGTGATGTTGACATGTAGTTATTGTAAGACTGTGCTCAAGTCCTCTTTTTTCTGTGCAGCTTCATTTTAAAAAGTTGTTAAGGGGTTCATGTTTTCTATGATTGACACTTGATACAGCCTATGGGTGTGCAAAGAATGTGTGGCTCACCTGGGGGATACGCTAGTTAAGCAGAGCATCATCATAGCGACTTTCGGCGGCCCTCCTGCTGAATACGTACAACGCTGCTGCGCAAGTGGTGGTTCCAGGAAGTGGAGAAAATCCCGGGTTTACAGAGAGTAATTCTGCTTTAAATTTGTATAATAATGGAAGGCGGAACCAAATTGTCCAAAGTATATACGATCTATGGTCAAGACACTTGACCCCACCTTATTTGAATGGAATTAGTGACACACTGGTGGGCTCTATAGTAAGCGGTCTCTGCCATCCGTGTGTGATTGTGGTGTAAACGGATGAATGTGACATGTAATGTAAAAGTGCTCTGAGAGGTCAGAGGACTAGAGAAAGCTCCATATAAACACAGTCCATTAACCATTCCAGTGAAGGTCGTGACCTCCGTCTATAAAGTCTGTAGGTCCAGCAGCTGATCCATCTCAGTTGGCATAGGTGCTGCAGGCATTCAGAGAAAGTAACCTGCAATCTGGTGTTTTTGCTTAACAAGTTACTTTGGTGACTTACATTCAATGAGTTAGTAGTAACTGATATCACAACAACTGCTGGAAACGGAGTGTGGATGCCTTTTTATAGAGTTTTCTAATTAAAGACATACCTGACGGGTATATTTTGATAATACAAAAATAATATATGAAACAGACTCTTTCCTTTTACAACAGCTGTTGTTATGACAATCACATCCCCATTCAGCTGGAAGAAATCAGTTAACAAGGTCTCTGGTTAAAGTGGAACACTGGAAAGCTTTTGGAAATTGCTGTGTCTTTCTGATTTCGGACTCCCTGCTGTTGGCACTGTGGGACAAAATTAATAAGAACACTAATGAATAATTTAACCAACTCATAATGATATGCATGCACTTTAGAATTACACATTGTATCAAGCCTCTTCAATTCACATTAAAAAAGAACTATATCTGAGTGAAAAGTATAACAATTTTAAGGTGGTTGTATATTTTTAGCTGAGCACATAAATTGTCTAAAGACATAACAGTGACACCACATTTCTCATTCAGCTTTGCAAGAGTGTGAACCAAAAATGTCAAACTATCCTCACATTAAATGTAAAGCAGCAGATAACAGAGGGATTTATAATACTGCGGTTGTGTCTTTGTACAGAATGATGAAGTCAAACTCTCCACGGCTGAATGTCCTGAAAACCATTTTCAAACTCTCCTTTCAAGGACCCGTTTCTGTGATTTTCCCACTTATGACTGGAATACTGAAACTTTTATTTACACCTGCTTCTGAACTCTACTTTACTTTGTACAACTGTGTTGTCTTCTTGAGCTTGCAAACTGATGAGACATTAAGCTGCCTTTTCTTCCCTTTACTTTGAGGCAGTCCTTTTGGTGGAGATGCTGGAAAAATGGTGCGTGATGTCCTCTTCAACAGACTCCTGACAGATCAGTCATTCTGTGTTCCTCTCGAGTTTAGTGAAAAGTATTTAGCTGTCCATTCTGCGTTCTATGCTCAGCATTCACTGTCGACTTTCTTCTTCCCACAGCTCCTTT
Source organism: Xyrichtys novacula (assembly GCA_962446985.1). Lineage (NCBI taxonomy): Eukaryota > Metazoa > Chordata > Actinopteri > Labriformes > Labridae > Xyrichtys > Xyrichtys novacula. The sequence goes on from OY660886.1 coordinate 19,487,387, forward strand.
TTTTCCGCTGTGGAGGGGATATTGACTGAACTGAGCAATGGTGACATTGTTATAGCCTTGCTGTGGGCCTAATAATAAGAGCATTACTGTGCCGTCTGTCAGAATTTGTTCACAGGCAGGAGACTTTTCAGGTCAACAGATTAAGCAACAAAATTGTATCACTTACAGATTTATGGGTCAGATTAAAGTGTTTGACAGGCTGCATCTGGCCCACAGCCTGGGGTCCTGGTTTAACCAAGCCTGATGAAGGGCACAGCCGTCTAAGAGAGCTGTGGCAGTGTCACTGTCGTGACACATGATGCTCAACACCTTAGTGATTGTAGCTTGTACATCATTGTGAATTAAAAGTAGCCCAGTAGGCCTGGCTTGTCCAAATCTGAATAAAATTTAGTCAGAGTAAGTGGTATTTTGCATGTTTTTGTGCTGCTTGGCAATTCATGCAGCCTCCCAGCAATACAGCCTGGAGTAAAAAGGCTGCTTGAGAAGGGGAAATAGACATTTTTGTATTGCGTTGTCCCCGAGATGTTCACCCAGGTGCTTATTCAGATGACAAAGTGGGAGAGGATGAATGATGAGGGAAAGGTGTTTAAAGAAAAGGGGGTTGTTCTGATGGTCTGCCATATTGCACAGCCTGTGTAGTCTTCTTTTTCTGTCTGCCTCCCAGAAAGGCGGGGAAAAATACCCTCCTGATGGAATGAATCATGGATGAGTGTACATCAGCATGCATGTGAGAGATAGCACTGCAGTACAGTCTATCTGAAGAGCTGGCTCCTTTAAATCTGTGTCTGTAAATCTGATAGTGTGTGCTACCTGCCTTCCAAAGGGATATCTCCTATATGGCTCTGTTGCCATGCTCTCTTTCCATCAGTCCCTCCCTCCGCCTCTAACTCTCTGCTTCATCAATCACTTAAGCTCTCCCACTGGTCACAGCAAAGCCGGACCTATTAGGCGCTCTAATTGAGCCAATTAGCAATTAAACACTCAGATGCACCCCCGAAATTCTGGAGGTCCCTTCAGGCAAACTCTCGCCTGCCAGGGTCTTGGATTTTTACCAAGGATGCTGGCTTTCATGAGCCTTTGCTACCCTCTGCGCCTGCTCAGGCTGGAGGTCCAAGTTTAGAGCATTTTGGCCCCCTCCCTGGATCTATTAGTTGCCCACTTCTCTGTGAGACTCCAGGGTCAATGGAGCAGTGTCTCATGTTGCTTTAATTCAAGTACCCTAAAGGATCTTTGCTGACCAGAGAGGAGCATTTCATTAACACCGAGACCTGCTTCCTCTTCATCTGCATTTGTCCCTCACTCTATCTCCTATCTACCTCCCTATCTCCCAGTCTATTTTATGTGTTTTGGAGGATGAAAGTTTAATGGTAGATGTTGCTGTGCGTGTATGTGGGTGGAGGGCTAGTCCCTGCCTGCAGTGCAAAAGCAGGCCGTCCTCCAGACTCTCCATGGTTTAATTAAAGCACACATCGTGCTGTCCGTGTCTCTGTGAGAGGGTACACTCCCAGCTGCACAAACGAGCGCGTGGGCAGAACAACAAAGTCCACACTGGGAGGAACAAAGGCAGACACCAATATATTTAGGCTGAACACACTGTACCAGAAGAAGACAATGCCTGATAACTGATGCTATAAACTTACTTTCAATTAGCACTCCTCTTAGCACCTTTTGTCCATTACAGGTCTGTATATTCGGTAGGCTTCCCCTGAAAGAGAGGAAGATATAAAATGTTGTTTACAACTCTGTCTCCAAAAAGTCGTAGAAAAAAGTTAATTTAAAAAAAATAAAAGATTTTGATGGTTTATAAACAATTTTAAACCTAAATTTGATAGATAGTAGTACGTCAAATTATAACAATTTCTTCATCTACAGCAAATATGTCATTTAACTGTTTTGAAACTCTGGACTAGGTCAAGGTTAAACCCAGTACTGGCTGGCTGTGATTTTTGGGTCTCAGGTGGAACTGCATCAACAACAGAAATGACTCTGAAGTGGGAATCACTGCATGAGCTCAAAACTGCTTTTAAACAAATGTTGTTTGTGAAAACAGTTTGTGGATTAAACCTGGACTATGCAAAGAGGAGATAATATATATTTTGATTGATCAATTGATCGGCATCTAAATGTCTTTCTTACAAGCATTGCAATCAGCTAATGCACATGCTTGTTCTGTGATTGTCCTCTCTGTTTTTCTTGTGTGGCCGGCATAGTGAGGCTCCAGCTTAGATTTGCTACGTAGGAAATCTCCCTGAATCCAAATGTACAGGTTGGGTCTGCCAGAGATTCACAGCAATTTGAATGCAGAATAACTCAGAAATGCCATTTCACACTTACTTTTGTCCTGTTGCGTCAGAATGTAAAAAACAAGAAAAAACATGATTTTCATCAGAGTGGGTCTTTGAGGAAAAGGTGATGCAGCACAACAGTGAACATGTCCCTGTCCCAACCTTTGTGAAACATAGTGCAGGCTTTAAATGTAAAATGAATATATAGTTCTCACAAACAGCACTTTTTTTTTTTTTGTTTTAACATATAGTATGTGGTCTTTTGTATTTACAGTTGTGTCAAAGGAATAAGCCTCTCCTATTTGTACATTTTCCATCTGTGGGAGTAAGACTTGTCGCATGCTCATCAGCCTATAGACTCTAATTATATGCTGTCTCGCCTTAGGATACTTAACTCCCTATACTTTTCAATTCAAATGGCTTTATTGTAAGAAGGAAACAGAAGACAGACAACAAAAACACAGAGGCGCTTCAGTGGGTGCAGGCAGTGCAATAATACAGTTAATGATGACTTTAAATGGGACAATTACAGCGTGGTGATAAAGCAAAAGAGAGCGTGAAAGAGAGGAGGAAGAAGTAATGGTGAATTTAAGAAATCAGGTTAGACTGAAATAGAGTGAACAAACAGAAAATAGATTTTTCCTCTACAGTCATTTCTTCTATGAGGTGTGTGCCCTAACATTACATAACACCACCCAACAATGTGATGACGGTTTAATCCCCTGCATGCCTCATGCATTTCTGACAGGGTCTGCTCCATGAGGATTTGCACATTTGCGCAGTAGATTACATGAATGAGTGTGCAGTGGGTGGGCACAGATTCATGTGTGGGTCGTTTAGGGTTTACTCTGCGCATGTGTATAGATCCTTTTTTCTCTGCATGCAGGACTAAAGTGTTCCAGGCGGTTATAAGCTGCTTACAGGCGCACATTACTGACCTTCGACCTTACTGGGCAGTGAAAGGCTTGCCCTAATCTCTCGCCGCTTCTCTTTGTCTACGCTCTCTACCGTACTTTTATCTCAAGAAGCAGCTATAAGCCTTTAAGATATCAATAACCATAAATATTAAGACATCAGTGGTGCAGTTGTCCAAGAAAGATATGATTGAATCAGTTGCAGTACATTAGCTTTGTGCAGAGAAGTAGCGTGCTAGGGGTAGGCCGGCAGGATGAACACAGTTCAATGGGAGGGAATTGGTTCATGTCCTCTCTCAGGTCAGACTAGGACATGCTGAACAAGTCCAATTTCAGCTTCTCATCCATAATAGATGGAGAGAGTCGTGTCGGAATGTGTGCTCAACATGGAGAATACATGAGATTTCTGTGGGTGAGATTATGTTACACAAACCAGGGAGAGTACAACGTGGATCACAAGGATTGTTTTTTCTGACTTCCTCTCCATGGCAGTGATGATGTGTGTTTTTCAGCTCCTAATGTTATTATGTGAAGCAAAGCGCTTTGCCTATCATTTGAAATGTTTCCAAAATGAGGAAACTTGATCTCTACCGACGTCTACTGTGGGTTTTTCATTCGAACTGCTTTCATTTCAGGCAGTATTTCCAGCTTGGCAACAGTTGAAGGAAAACTCGAGCACTGACAGTATTTAATGGAATATATTTTTTGTTACAGATAAACTATAATCTCTCTTATCTCTTCTCTCCTCCCCCTGCCTCCTCCTCCACCTCTCTTTTTCTTTCTTCCTCCTCTTCATCTGTCTCATTCTGCAGAATTCAGTGGTTGCTCAAATCAAATGATCTGGACTGTTAAGGACCCATAGGGATGGAACGTAACAGAACCATAGCTTGGGAAGCATTACGGATCACCATGGCTGAGAATCAGCACTGACCTGGCACCTGCACCAAGGTGTATCCTCCTTGTCCAGTACCCCCAGGACCCTTCCTTCCCTAAGCGACTGCTTTGCCCTGTATCCCACCTTCACTCAGCACTCCTGGTTTTATCAAGCTTCCTTCTTTTTTGTTTTCATCACTTTTCTTAAACTCTAACACTCCAATAAAACACAGTTCTTGAAATCGGACTTGCAGCAAGTGGACAGTATGTACCCAGTCATGTACCCTTTTCCACTTGCTCTAAGTAAACGAAATCGGCGGTGTTTGATGCCCAGGACCCGCCCATTTAGTCTCATGACGGAGTGGTGCCTAATGGGTGCTCTAGGCCTCATCTTGCTCTCCAGCCTGGCGTCGAGCCAGAAGATGGACCCTTCCAAACATCCCATAGTCACCACCAACTACGGCAAGCTCAGAGGCATCAAGAAGGACTTGAACAATGAGATCCTTGGTCCAGTAGAGCAGTACCTTGGTGTCCCCTATGCCACAGCACCCATTGGGGACAGGCGCTTTCAGCCACCAGAAGCTCCAGGATCTTGGCAGGAGATTCGCAATGCCACCCAGTTTGCACCCGTGTGCCCTCAAAACGTCCATGGCGTGCTCCCAGAGATTATGCTACCTGTGTGGTTCACGGATAATCTGGATGTGGCAGCGGGTTATATCCAGAACCAGAGCGAGGACTGCCTTTACCTCAATGTCTATGTGCCCACAGAGGATGGTGAGTGGACATTATTTAATCATTTATATAATCGGTGGAGGGTGATGGGTCAGCAGTCTGAAGGGTAGCAGGGAAAACAGTGAAGAGATAACTGACTGTTAACAAAGCCCCAGTGGCCCGCTGTACATTTGTGTTGATAATACAGTCAGAGTGACAAATTCTACTCGGGAAAATCTGTTCTGTTTTCAAAAATGGGTCTTTCCATTCAGACTTTCCATCTCCAGCCAGAGAATGTCAGTTTTTTTGGCAGCAATAACAACTGTCATGGGGAAATTCATGCTGAAATGACTGACTCTTTAAAGTTTTATTCCCTTCTGATCCTTTTAAAATGAGAACTGCACAAAGTAGACCAATTTCAAAATTGAATTTTTCAGACCAATTCAAATATTCTAGTTTGCAGGGGGGCAACTAGATGATTACTGAAACAGTGAGCAATTTTCTGGGGTAAAAAGCAGACAATATTTTGTTAGTAAGATCAAGACTATTTCTTCTATAGCAAATGCAGCTCAAGTCACAGAACATTTGTCTAAAAATAGTCATATACTTAACTTATGTGACCATCAAGCATACACCACTAGCTTTGTAGTAAATGAAGAACAACAGTTACAAAACCCAAGTTAAAATACATTGAAATAAATGTCTCATCTGACAGCTGCCCACTCCATAGCTGCTTTTTATCTCCATGTATCTTTTGGTCATTGGATTTTCCTTCCAGAAATAAATATGAGATGTCAAACGGGCCTTTCCCCCCATTTTCTTCAAAGGTTTGGAGGAACGAGTAACTGACAAAAAATGAAAAAGTCCAGCACTCTGAATGTATTTCAACCTGTTTAATCAGGACATGGAGACATACAGCCTTGCAATAGACATGTTTTTAGCCTTAAGCCTTCTTTAGTGTTGCAGACAATAGGTGGAAATACCCCTAAGCAACAGAAGTAAAAGGCACTTTTTTTTTGGAGAATTTAAGCACAATCACTGAACTCACTTCAGAAGTCTGATGTTTGTGGTAAGGGAAACTTTCCACATCTCTCAGATGCCCGTTAAACTGGGTCACAATTTTTAATACTGCTGCTTCGTATTTCTTTATTAGATCTTTTTTACAATGATGATTGTACATATGTATATATTGTTGAAACTTGATGACTTTTTTTTTCTTAAATATATACAGTATGTGTCAGGCTATGCAAAGACTACTCTGTCCTTACGGGGCACCAAAACTGGCACAAACAAAAAGTTCCTTACAGGAGCTTTAATTTATTTGCGCACTAAAAAATCACCAGAGTTTGATTGGGACAATCATCATGAAAGGTCAATGGAGACCACATAAGGGAGGTAATTCTACAACCAACATTTCAATTCCTTAGGTTCATCTTAACACTAACATTTTTTCACAATGTCTTTTTTTTTATTTTTTATTTTTTATTTTTTTTTAAATAAAGTTATTATTGGTCTCAGGGTTGGGATTTTGTAAAAGGGGGATTTTCTCAAAAGGACAAATGCAAAAAGGGACAAAAAAAGGACATGTGTACAAAGTTTTGTGCAGGAAGTTCAAGTTTAACACCACATTCAATGAAAGGTGTTATTCAAAAGGAGAACAAAAGCTGGAGAAGAAGCCCCATCCAAGTGCTTTAGGAGGAAAAAAATGAGGTGACATTGAACTTTTCTTCCTTTTTTTGACCGTGAAGATTCCTATTCTCTAACTTAGATCTTACTGCGGATGTTTTTGTCTGCTGGGCACTGTTCGGTCTGTTAACAATAAAAAAGAAATATTCTGCCAGTGTACGAAGGCTTGATATAAAAGTAGAGGCCTCCTTCGCCTCTCTGTTTTTCTCTCTCCTTGTCCAGGGTAGTGTAGGACGTGTTTCCCATTTGTCTTTTCATTTTTATATCTCATGTATGAGCTGCACAGAGCCTGCTCATTTCACCAAGAAAGGCTGTAAGAATCATGCTGCCTGCACAGAATTGTAATATATACTTTATTATTTTTTTTTTTTTGGCTAAAAGGGTTTGCTTTTAGGAGGAACTTTCCCAGCACACTGTGAGTATTAAGTGTAGATGAAAGTTCTTTTATTTAGAGCACATACCTTCAGCTCCAAGATCTTAAACTTAAAAAGGGCAGCCAAGAATAATAATATCAGTGCATGTGTGCCTTTATGTTTTTTTCATGTATTTCTATCTTACTCTCTGTACACTGGTGTCAGTATGATGGTGAGACACTTTTTTCTTCACTTTAACACATTTTAGTTTCCTTTTCAGCACCTCCATCACTTGACTGGATTTTTTTATTTTTTTTTTGGCCCCTTCACAGCTCAACACCCTTCCCTCCGCCTTCCACCGCACTCTCCACACAGCAGCCTCAGCCCTCAGCATCCCGTCATTGCCACTTATAGCTCCTCGGGCACATATAGAAGCCCATACATCAGGTCTTGAGTCATTTCACACTGTCACACAGCTTGCTTTTTTTTTCAACCCTGTTTTCCAAGATGTATGACTTGGTGGAAATCTAGTGCCATAATACCACCGAGAGATATACGCACACCTCCACCTTCTCACTTACATGCTGTCCCGTTGACTTAAAGTACAGTCTCTGGAAATGTCACACAGGTGTGAAATACCTCCCAATATTGACCTTCATTTGCCGACATGAAACATGAGCATAACGCCAAACATGGTCAGTGAAATACCTCACTGACACTGCCAGGCTTTGGGAAGATGTCGAGTGAATAATAATGTACTTCCAACTTTAATTATGTATGATTAGGATAAATAAGTCTTCATGTATTTTTTCCATGGTGGAGGGGTTGCACACAACTTTTTATTACTTATCATGATCAGTGATGGTGTATTTATTGCAGGCGAGTCAGTCATGACATTGCTTGCCTCAGCACTCCTGGAATAGCCTCAGGGTTATCTTTCTCTGTGCTCCTCCTTTTTTCTGCTTCTCCTCCATCATCGATTTTCTGGGATATTTTTTTTTTACATGTGCTGTTTGGGGAGGCAGGACAGGATGGAGAGAGGAGATGAAATAAGTAAAGCAAAAGAAAAAGCAAGTGCAGGAGGAAATGGGGGAAACAAGAAGAGGGGAGGAGAAGAAGATATAGAGACGAGGGGAAACGAGGTAGAAAAGGAGAGGAATCAAAAAAGGAAGACAAATCACACAGGAGGTGGAGAGAGAGGAGAGGAGGGAAGGGGAGAAAGCTTTTGGGCAGCAGATCAAAAAACAGCCTCTGTGGGGACTGTCAGCACAACTCATTGTCACAAAACACAACAGTGTTGTTAAATATACTCACATCAGAACACACTCACTCACTTATTGTCTTACACACTCTTTGGGCTACATGTTAATTCTGTTTCTATTCTCCTTATTTTGGAATATATCACTTACACCTCTCTCTGGGGCCTTTTACATGTAGCCTTTTTTAGGGCACCCTTAAGACTGAATCCTTAAAAACCTCCTCTAGTTTTAAGTGGATTAAGCTGTCCGATTACTTCTTAATACTGTCATCAGTGCAAATGGAGAAAAGTGGGACACTGACACGGATGTGTGTCTGTGTCTGTGTGTGTTCCCTCATAGATAAACAAATATGGTAACATTTGGTGGTTACACATGATCCTTAATTACTACAATTATTAAATTGCTATGCTAGCCATTTGTTGTCACTTTTTCATTAGTCCCATGACTTTCATGGGGAAATGTTTCTCTGGGTTTGTAATGATTAAGGAAAAAAAACATGAATTAAACCAACCCAATCATGTACAGTATTAATATAAAATTGCACTTATCAGTATGTGATTAACATAAGCTTAATTTAATATGGAAATGAGGGTTTTAAGGCTTTTGGATTTTTCCTCATAAGTGTGTAAATATTTTAGAGCCTGAGATATTCTTTTTCATCATCCTTTATTACATTACATCCACACAATGTTCAAGATATGTTATGATTTCTGTGTGAAATTTCAAGAAAATACATATACTGTCTATTCAAGTTGAAGTTGCTGGTATTTCTGAAACATATTCACAACAACGTCCTCTTTGCACAGTTCATTTTTAATCTACTTTTGCATAGTAGAACTGTGTTTAGAGACAATGTGTTTCTACCATGTCTGCTTCGATGCAGTGCTGCCTTCCTTGGACATACTAATGGCGCAATGGTGATTCAAATATCGTAATCCATATGATTATACTTGTTTGAGTATTTCATGAAAACTGCAAGGCTGATGTTTTCATTCATCTGAAATAAAATTGCCGACTAGTCCTGTAACGGTGTGTAATAGAGGCTCAGTGATTTCCTCTTATAATGTCTCTATTCCCGTGCCTGTAATTTTTGAGTCTACTTTGATGTCTTCCTTTTTATACAGTATGTGGTTTTCAAGTGAGTCTTTCTGCAAATGTTACTGCTGGTGATTTAGAGACACTTTGAATTAGGCCAGATGGAGGACTGTCTGCTGGACCACTGAAACCATTTGAGAGCCTCCTCAAAAAAGGTCCAGAGAGACTGAAACTTGTGTTTGTCTTATCAATGGTGAGCAGGGTTTTCTCTTTTCAATAAACTGTTTTGAAAGAGACGAGTTTCTGCACCATTTACAGGGAATTACACTCTGTGACCCTTTTCACCGAACAAGTTCTGAAAATATTTATGAGTTTTTAGGGTCGGCACCTCAATTAAATGATTGATGGTCCAGGCTTTCTTTTACAAGTGACTCCATAAGAATATATTCATAGGCATTGGAATTCCACTATAAAGTCAAGTGTTTGCTATAAACCTTGCTTGTTCCCTTGTCACTGTTGTAGTATTGAGTCTTGAGCATTAGGACCCAGGGAAGCCAAGTTTTGCCCTCAGGCAGACCGCTCTCTCACTGAATGCAACAAGGGAGGGCCTCCACTGGTTCCCCTGGAGATGACATCCCATAAATCATAGCAAGAGGTTTTCATCTGGCTCCTGCAGAGTCACGGTGGATCGATGGATGAAGGAAAGAGAGGGAGGGACTAGTCGTTGCTGCTGCTGCTGCCTGAGGCGCTCAGACAAACCACATGCTTCTCAAAGCAGTCAACAGCCATTAACACAAAGCAACAAGACTTTCATGGTAAATAAGCCACTGAAACAGACTGTAATTATTCACCAACATACATGATTTCATTAAACCGAACACAGCCATTAAACTGAGGGCAGAGGATTCATCTGGAATCATTTTGAAGTATACATAAAAAGCCTATTAAAGCAACAGCTTCACTGAGTGCCTTTACTAGCTGAGTATCTCTGTCTCTAACTTAACAGTTTCTTAAAAAAAACAAAGCTGATAAGTCGTACTTCCATAGGCTATGCAGTGCACTGCCTGTATGACCATTTTCCTACTCATGTTGTGCCAATGTACTCCTCACTTAGCATCTTCCGTCAGTCATGTAGTGGCTCTACCTTCAGTGTAGAGTCTTCACAGTTCATGTAGCACCTTAAGCAGCCTATTAGAGGCTCCATTTACTGTGTCTTCTGTGACAAAATAGTCTCAAAAGCTCACCGGCTCTTCACCTTCAACAGCCCTCTATATTGTTAACTGACATAGATTGACAACCGATTGACTGCCTCTGTAGTGCTGTCCTTGATTGTAGCATCTTTCCCAGATGGTTTTGTTGCCTGAATCTACTGTGAAAAGAAATAAAAAAATAATACATTTAAACTTAAACCATGGCGTATCATCCCCTTCTCTGGATACGTAGTGCCTTCCTTGGCAACATATCACCTTTACTCACTGAAAAGCTGTTTTGGTCACCAAATAAGACGTGTATGTGCTCAGAGTCCTTTCATTAGCCATGTAGTGCCCCCACCAGCCTTTGTAGCCCTAACCAGACAGAATGAATGGCTGCATATTGCTTTATCAGTAAGACAGCCTTTCACTTGGACAGGAGTAAATCTCAGACAGCACACTGCCCTCACATGCCACTCATTATATCATCATTGGCCAAGAAGTATTGTGCATGGGTTTGGCAATGTCTTTTATGTCATCTTTGCATCTGAACCAGTGCCTCAGGACCCAATGCAACACAGTAGTCTGTTAGTTGACTATGTAGTACATTGAACAACACTCTGCTTTGTCTTTTTTTCACAATTGTGGGTGTAAATGTTCCTTTATAAACCCCCTCAACTTGGCAAACTGGCTATGTAGTTTGGAACAGTTCTTTGCATCAGTCCTTTTGGCTCTTACTGGCTGCATGTCCACGTGCTGGGTACTTCGGAGCAGAATGTCCTGTTCTTAGAAATTCCACCAGTGGACAGGACTTTTCTGCTATGAACAGCTCAGTGCCCCCCCCCCTTTTTTTTTTCTTCTATATTCTACAACAATGCAGCCTACTTTCCTCCAATTAAATGATTGGGTATCGTTTGATTTTGAATGATTCTGGTTCAGATTCCTCGTTTTGATTCCGATTCCTATCGATTCTCTTTGTCGATTCTTTTAAAAGGCACGATATTTAAAAAAATGCATGGTTTAAATGAGGTTGCTAACTGGAGCTCTTCTTTTTGGATAAAATTTCTGACCTTCTCCATGAGTTTATAAGTTATATTAACTTTTTAAGAACTTTACTAGGAATTTCTCACAGGGCTATTTTCAACCAGCATATAAATATCAATTTTTGTTGTCAGGTTGTTTGTCTATGAAAAAGTACAAGGGCTAACGTTAGTTGGATATTTAAGTTGACCCACCGTACAAAGTACAATTTGTTTGCCGCTTCAATGTTAGCAGAAGACAGAAGTAATTTATTGTTTCACTTATCTAATTCTGGCTGGTTAGCGGAAGACCGGTATTGTGCCGTAAAATGCAACCCTGGAAGAAAAGAATGGAAGAAAATGATCTCATATTTAAAAAAAAAAAGCATGATTATTAGATCATGACGACAAATGGAGCAGCAAACTTTCGTTTTGTTTTTATGTGTCTCAAAAATGCACATATAGAAGTGTACTTGGGTGTATAAACTGTACAGTAAGCTGTCAAGGTAGAGAACATAATATTTCTGGGACAGCAAATATTCCAAATCAGAGGGCTATCATTTTCGGCTTATCTGAATCACGCTTTAGAATCTGTCCAATGGTAAGGAAAACTTGGATTATTTCGCCTTGTTACGTACTTTCAACCGAGCTCCCATCAGGGCTGCATTCTACGGCAGGGGTGCATTCTACAACACAACACACACAACATCCTCGTTGGTGTTTAGCAGCGTCTTGCCTGTTGGTTTTTGGCGGCTATTTCTTCCGGTCGGCGGACTCCGGCATCAAAATTTGTAATAGAAATTTTAAAATTTGAATGATTCCAGGAGAATCAGAATATCAGTCCTGGTCCCTATCGATGCTCGAGACTCGATACCCAACGCTAATTATTTCAGCCCATTCTCCTAGAGTTCATTCTCCAGATTAATAAATTCAATAATACATTTTTGGTACTTTTCTAATGTCATTTTTTAAATCAGGAATGCAAACCTCAGAATCATGGATGTGTAACCCCAATTCCAAAAAGGTTGGGACACCAGCAAAATGTTGACAAAAAAGAATTAGATGATCTGCAAATGTCATTATTCAACTGAAGATGGTGCAAGGCCAATACATCAAATGATAATACTATAGAAGGTTATATTTAATGAAAATAAACACTTAATTTAAACTTGATACCAGCAAAGTATTTAATTATATAGTAATATGTTTAATAAAATTTGCAGGGGTCAGGGTCAGAACTTTTTCTGGAATTGGGGTTGGACATTGACAAGTCATGAAATACTTATTTCCAGCCTGACACTTATGGCGACAGCATCAATCATTCCAGAATTTGAGTTGAACTCCCTAACATAAGCAGATGAGCATTGATCCTCAACCAATTTAGTCAGACTTCACCACACTTGGAGGAACTTTATGGGTGGTAGGCTGGATTTCACCCTCATAAGCTATTATAAAGTACTTTTTAAGCTGCAGTTCTTTTAAATTAGTCCTGAAGGAGGAGGGCATACATCGGTTTTGCCAGATAATCCTCTGAGATTTGGACCGCTAACCTCAGCGTTGTCAGTGCCATGCTTCTTTTGGCTGAGCTGCAGGGTACGCGCAGGGGGGCTTATAAATTATTCTAACCAATACTTCATCCATCTCCATGCATCAAACTCAAACTCCCACATCTCCCCATTTTGCAATATTTCAATTTTCTGAAGAGATTCATCAAGACGGGTTCAATACTAACACAATAAAACACATGGCGGGCTAGGGCTGTGCTGCAACATTGGCATTGTCATATCGGGTTGGAGATGAATTAATGAAGAAAAAAAGATAAAAACAAACAGATAAATAAGGGATCAAGGGAGGTGCCAAAAAAATGATATATATTGCTTCTGATGCCAGAAAAAGCCATAATTATTATACTCCATCTCCTTCTTCATGTCGTCTCTTTTTCCTGCCAAACCCAGTTCATACCCTCTTAAGAAGTAAAATTGGGGAAAAATGGATCAGCATCTTTCTGCAGGCAGATTACATTTCCCCTTGAATGAAAAATTGCTGTTATCCATGCGATCAGTGCTCGCAGATCCAAAGGGAAAAAGAAAACTGTTCTTTCTCTTTCTCGGACCCTTAACTTGAAGTTTTCTTTGATTCAAGCATGTTCACCAGAACTGAGGGAGAAAAATACAGCCCCTATTAAAAAAGACAAGCCAAGAGTGAGATGCGTGGTCAGGTTTGAAGTGAGGCATCTCTGGGTACTAGTCATTTCATACAAGATGGAGGTCAGAACAGAGGACTTCATCTAGCTTGTGGTTTAACACTTACAAACCAAATCTGACAGAGTCCATCTTTGCCTGTGTGCCTCCTCTTATGTTCCACCTTCTCCCTCCTCTCCTTCACTCTGCTCCTCTCTGCTCTATCCGGAGGCACTTTGGAGCAGACATACTCTGGCCGTCCCAATCTCTGGCTTTGTCTTGTTCTGACCCAGGCTGATTCAATTCTCTCCTCACTCTCACCACCTTCCAGTTACCCACTTTGAACTTTTCCATTCATCTAGGATAGTCTAATTCATACCTAAAGGCCAATGGTGAGCACAGTTCAAAGAGTCACTGCTTTTAAAATCTCTCACAAGACCTAAAAATATGGAAGGTTCAAAAGCCTTCTAAGATCATCGATCCTCTCCTTTACAGCCAGTGAGGAAGTTGACTCTGGGTTCACATGTCAGCTAACATTCGACACACGAGTCAGATTTTGATTAAAACTGCAAAAACATTGTTGTCATTACATTTTTGGGCAACCATGAGATGAAATGTGATGTGGTGGGAGCCCTGGTAGACGGCCATGTCCTACAGTTAAAATAAACTCCTTTTTACAATGTCGAGGGGGAGATTGTGGATTCAGAATCTGGTTTTAGATGTTGTATTTCTCTACATCTGTTGAGATGTCCAACAAGGTCGACTTACTCCATCGTTTTTTTTCTTTGTTTTTTTATCTTCCTCAGTCAACAGCCATCTTTTTCATCCTAGGGCTGCACGATTTTGGCCAAAAAATCCAAATTTTTTTCCCTTGAAAACTCAATTTTAGATTTTGATTTCAAATTTTTGTTCAGTTACAATTTCAGCAAACTAAGAAGTTATTCCATTATCTTTCAAAATGAAACCACTGTAAACGAGTGCATATGCCAAGCCAATAAGTGGTGCTGGAACGCTGCACAGGAAATGCACAAAAGAAAGAAGAAGAGTACAGAGCATGCGTATAAAAGTTGTTTTGACCAGACACGCACAGGTGCCATTAAAGAGTTATGCTGTGTGTCACATAATCGTTTCGAGAGAGATACAGATAGACATCCATTTGGAGATGAAATGGTAGTCGTTTACAGATTTATGCACTCTCTGACCTGTTTTCAAAAAGTACCGTTTACAGTCACATGAAACGCAGTTTCCGTGTGGATGAAATGCTGATATGACAAAAAACTTTTGCGTTTACTCCCAAATTCATTTCCATGTGGACGGGTTGATACCACCTCCAGACAGACTTTGCAGTGGGTAGTGGTTTGCTCTTCATCTGAAACTGAGAAGCTGTACCAATTCATACATGACTGACTTGCTCTTGCCCTATATAGCCTCGAAATTATTGCCTTCTTTTGCAAACACCATGTTTGTTTACACTGGTGTGTGTGGGAAGTGGGGAGCGCTCTTGCAGGAGGGGGGAGTCTACAGTGGCCTGGAGGTGCAAGACATGATGGAGAGGAAAATCGATTTGACGATGTTAATTTTTTTAACATCGTCATAATCAAATAATCTGATTAAGATTTAAAATCAATTTATCGTGCAGCCCTATTTCATCCCAACCCATTCTGACTTTTGCATGCATGCAGAGTGGTCTCTAAAGACATGCTTTGTGTTTTGCTTCTTTTTAGCTGTGATGATAGTCACTGCATCCTTTGCAAGGATCTATTATGCAGTTTGTAGTGAATTTTCTTTATTAGGATTCTAATTGTTTTCTGAGATAGTGGGAACAGACTTGTGAATCAGCAGAGGTAGTCCATCTGGGTTGTGGTCTCTTCCCTTATTTAGGCTGTGGAGAGGGCCTTTAGGGATCTACTGGACTGTTGCTCCAAGTTTTGACTGACCTAAAAGCATGCACCAGTGAGCATCAATTACCTAAAAAAAGGCAGTTGCAGGAACATGCTGTTAGATCTCTGTGTAGCCAGAGTATGGAGCTTTTCTAAGCATGCTGTGTAATGCTGTTCACGTGTAATTGTAAATGCATATCTAGAGACAAAGTGTGAGCGAGTTAATATTTGCTTCAGAATGTATAATGATGTTTGTCAGTAGCTAACAAAATGTTAAAAGTTAGTGGAAAAGAAGTAAATTATGACAATAGCTGAGAGGGGATGTTTTGAACACAGTGTATGTCATGGGACTGACTTGATATTAAGCCAGCATAATGAGATGATATTACAAACACCCCTGGGAACTGATGAAGCATCCTCTTGGATCTCAGATCAGTGGAAAAATTACCATCAATAGACTAAAACAGCAAAGACATCTGCCTTTGTTGCAATGCCTTAAGAACTATTTTGCAAACTGTGTAAATTAAAACTGGATTTTATGAAAAAAAAATTTGCAGCAAAAGACTTCAACATCAGTGAAAACTCTGATCCATCTTTTAATGACTTCAAAACCACCATCACTGTGTGGCATTTCCTCAAACTTGGATGATTATCCCTCTCCTTTCTGCAAACACCCACAATACCCGCTTTCAGACATGAGCTGAGAGGAGGATAGGAAAGACTTGGAAATTGCTGACTGCTAAGCTGTTGTAGTCTGCAGCTTTGACAGAGTGTTGAAATAAAGGTGAGGTTATTAGAAATGTGTCCAGAAGCTGACATGTCTTACAAGACAAATCATAGCTGCAGACAAATGGAAGAGCTGAACCAGCACCAGGAGTAAAAACTGGAGTGGATGTGTGTCAAAGACCGTGTCAGGGATAGATGGTCTTAATTTTGTGTGTAATGGTGAGTTTGATAGATCAGCTTTTACATCTTCTAAGGTGTGTTTGGGTTTGATGGCAGATAATCTGTGTGATTTCTCTGTCTGAGATGCAGTCTGTCTTCATAATTGGTTATGGTTTAGATATTAAGAAATCTGAGTTTGGACAGAGACTTCATTTTAAAGAAGCAATTCAGCAGAGAGTCAAATGTATCTCAATAAGCTTTTTTTTCTGATGCCACACACCTATAGTAGTGAAATGACTACTTATGTTGAATGGTAAAGGAGTCTGCAAAGTTTTAGCCAGTAAAAACAGAATCTGCTAAAGTCTTCACGCTTTGTTCATAATTTACATGATCATTAAAGAAACAAAAACAAACAAACAAAAAAACAATATAGTATCCTTTAAAATTGCTGTAGGTGCAACATGC
Source organism: Xyrichtys novacula (assembly GCA_962446985.1). NCBI lineage: Eukaryota > Metazoa > Chordata > Actinopteri > Labriformes > Labridae > Xyrichtys > Xyrichtys novacula. Next base: position 19,504,122 of record OY660886.1, read on the forward strand.
ATTTACAATCTGCTGACTACGCAGAACATTGTTATGACAGGCAGGCATCCGACCAACTGAAATGAATTTTTCCGACCATCGAGTGTCTGCCTTTTTTCAAATTCTGACAAAGCAAGGCAGACATCATCAAAATTGATTGGCTATCCTCCCACAGTCTAGAGAAAAGAGCTGTGTCTAACAACACATACTATCAAAGTATTGAGATCTACACTGAGGAAGGTGGAGACTATTCTAAAGAACATGGATCACCCAATTCACAACACCTTAAAGGACCAAAGGGCCAATGGTGGTGGACGGCTCCTCTCTCTTCACTGCAGGACAGAAAGATTCAGAAGATCTTTTGTACCAACAGCCATCAGGCTTTATAACTCTTGTGTAAATAATAGATAACTTTTAGAGACATATTATGTGAGACAACAGACAATTGTCAGACAATAGCCAAGAGTGAGACAACAGACAATAATTTATGTTTGTCATATTGTATATGTATTGAAAAAATGTCTGGATGGTAGGGGTGTGTCATAGACTGTATGTCCTCCAAGATAACGTCTGAATTGTCTCTTAAAGGATGTGTGAAATGATGCTAGTCATGCAAAAGCCAACCAAAATAGGCCCATAAAGATAGAGGGAAAATTCAAAAGTCCAGTGTTGTTTATACCAAGTATATTTTTTGAAGACTATTAGGCTTTGTTGACACTGCAGGTCAATTCCAAATTTTTAACTATATGTGACACATATCAGATTTTTTCATGTAAGTGTGAACAGTGCAATTCAGATTTTTTTCAAATCTGACCCAGGCCTCTTTTGTATGTGGATATAAATCAGATATGTATCCGACGTGACTGCAGTGTGGACACTCAGGTCGCATTCATCTGACCTATACTTCATCAATATGCGACAAACATCACCATTGTTTGACATTACAAACAGCCGCGGAAAGCAATTTGTGCTTTGTGCGCATACAGGTCACTTCACAGATACATTCCGTTCACATTGGATGCCGCATTCATTGTTGTAATGTGAACGACAGCACAAAAAGATCAGATTTAACAAAAAATCCAAATTGTGCATCATAACCTGCAGTATGAATGTAGCCTTAGTGACTTCTGCTCTCTGCCCATTACATCTTTTAATGATAAAAATGATAAAAACAATCAGACAATAAAATAAATAAATAAATAAAAAAAAAAAAATAATAAAAAAAAAAAAAAAAAATAATAATAATAATAATAATAATTATTATTATTATTATTATTATTATTATTATTATTATTATTATTCATGTATTTATTTTAAACAGATACTGTTAATATTATCACTAACAGCAGATTATGCACAGTTTTTGAGGAATGCTAAGTTATTGCTGGTCAGTAAAAATATCAAGATATTTTCTTTGTCAATATCTCTCTTTCCTTATGTATTTACACCAGAGTTTTGGACCTATATTTTTCCAGCAACCAGCTGTGTATGTAAGTTTAAGTCATTAAATGGTAAAATATGGCTTTCTAGGTTAACACAACTAGCCACTTTTAAACGACACATTTTGATGACAACATTATTTAAGTACCTCCAGTTCTTGCTGCAGCTCTCATACAGTAAACTAGTGCAGTTAATCAGACTCTGCAGGTAACCCCAAACCAAAGCTGGCAAATCAGTCCACCTGGAGTGTGTAATTTACTGTAGACATGTGGATGAAACTAAATTAAAGGAGTTAACAACTGCGCTTGTTTAAAGTGTGGCAACTGACATCAGGTCAGTCATCATCTTACTGTCCTTGTCCTGCAATAATCATTGATTCGACCATGTTTTGTTACAAATGAGTATCAAATTTCTCTCACTGGACTCATTTAAAATCTGTCATAGAAGATATCCTCTTTGGATAGAGCCACAGCTGTATGTGGAAAAATGATTTGCATCCTTTCCTGAGAATCAGAGTTGTGGATGAAGCAAAGGCAGAGGTTTCATGATACGATTACATGACAGAGACAGAGTACGCTGCCAGATTATGATATTGATCACATTTTAAAGCCTTCACTTATCCTCTGAAGACAGATGCTAAGCGGCAACAGTACACTTAGTGAGAGAGACTGAAATGAAGAGAGGATGAGAACCAAGGAGGAAAGGAGGGAGGGATGCTCAAGGACTGCAGAATTTAGATTGAAGACACAAGAAAGAGGGAAGTAGGGTGGGTGGTTGTCCTGGCAACCATCCAGCGCTTCCTGTGTCTTCCTGTCAGGGCGCATCAAAGGCTGCATGCATTTTGCCTTTCCACTAGACTTTGAATGAAGGAATTAACAGGGGCTCAGTTCCAGCTATTTATAGCCTGTAAGCCAGGGAGATGGAGAGAAAGAAAGGGATTTTAAGGAGGGAAAGTGTGAGTGCAGATGTATGCGTGGGCTGGTTTTGAAAGGGTGTCTTTATGTGTGTGTGTTTCTGTATATGCAGCATGCTCATCACGTGATCCTAATAATCTCTGTTATAGGTTTATATACATTTATTGCATTTGTACGGCACGTCGGTTTGATCCATACCTCTCATTCAGCCAACATTATCCCTCTTTTTCATTCATTGCCATCCTCTTCGTCCTACTCTCCTCCCTTTACATTCCCACCATTTTTACTCTGCCCTTCTCCCTTTCTTTCCTCTTGAGCGTACCCCCCCCCCACCTCCCGCCTGAAAATTCTCACAGCTTCCCAGTCAGTACCGTATGCTGTGGATGAGCAATGAAGGCAGAAATAGGATTTAGCTGTAGACAGTCCATTTAAATGATCGCTTTAGCCTCAGGAGAATGAATTGACTTTACAACAGTACTTAAATAATAAGCTCTCAGGCTTTGACTATCCATGTTCTTTTGGCTTGGCTTCTGTAGCGGCGCTCCAGCACAATCTGGGATATCATCTGATTTAACTCGGGGATTGATGAAGTACATCTAATGGGATTTGATTAATTCTGAGGTACCCTGTCCTTTCAATTAAACAATCCATTAAAAAGTAAGCTCCACCTCACAGGTTGGGCTGCAATTCAAGAGTCATGCTGGGGAAAAGGTGTAGGTCTCTGACATGATATACTTCTCAGACTCACAGTTCCAATGTGTAGTGAATAAAGATATTGAACTGACAGTAAACTCTGTGAAATCCTTGAGCTTTGGCAAGTAATCAGCATCATTAAACAACCAAGTTCCCTACTTAAAGAACTAGCAAACACAAGCTTTGATCTCATGCACAAGATGTCTACAAGCTGATTAAAACAGTCCGGTCAGAGATCCCTACCTGGCTGGTAACATGGGCAATGAATAAGATTGTTGTGATTAAGACATATATGCAGGTGCTTAATTGGAATAAAACCTGTTTTGACCCTTGCAGATCTAATCTGATCAGACAGGAGGAGCAGAAAGAAGCTGTTTATGATTTGGTCTGTGGTCCTGTGTGGATTCAGGTGTCCTATTGAATTATGCTACCTGCATGTCTGCAGGTGCATCATTTCATATGGAATTAATTTTGATATGACAAAAAGGTTTTCTCACACAGTATCAAAGAACCTCCTTCACACACACAAACAGACCAAATATTGGAGTAATATTAAGTGATTTAATGAAATGATGTGATTCAAATGGTGTTCTGTCTCGACAGATCTCAGCAGGTTTGGTTTTCTTTCCCTGAACTTTATAGCATCACACTGTTCCTCTCAATTCACCAGCTGAGGAGTTAAATGACCCTGCATTCTCTAGAGGTCTCAAGTTACCATGTTGAAAGAGCTTTCATTATGCTTCTATCAATTCTGGCATTTACATTTCATATTTTTGTTCAGGTCAAGCTTTTAGACTGATGAGTAATTTATGTTAATGCTGTAATTGCAACTTTGATTTGAGTCATGTTATTTTAATGATGTGACTTACACTTAAACTACAGGTCAAATGTTTGGACGCAAGATCAGAAGTGTACAAAAAAAGACTATAGTTTCATATAATTTGCAACACAATAAACATGACTAAAGAGTAACTTATCAGAAGACATTTTGACTATATTAATTAGGTATTTGAGTTATTGTTGTTTAGACTTTGCTTTCTTTAAAGTAACCTCCTCTGGCTTTAACAACAGCTTGGCATATACCAGGCATTCGTTCCACAAGTTTTTTTAAGGTATGTTCCAGGGATTACATTCCAAGCTCATGTTCATTAAAAAGAGTCTGCTGATTAGTGGGATGCGTTTTTCTGACCTATTTACCGATTCCTACTGCACAAGCTCAATTGGAGAAAGGTCCGGTGACTAAGGGGGCCAAACCATCTTTTGAAGAACACCTTCCTCTTCTTTTGTGTCTAGGTAACCCTGACAGAGCTTGGCAGAGTGCTTAGAGTCATTGTCTTGATGCAAAACAAACTTAAGAGCCACAAGTCTGAGTCCAGATGAAACAGCATGGTGCTGGAGGATGGAGTGGTACTGTTCCTTCTTCATTATACCCTTTACTTCAAACAAATCTCCTACTCCATCACCTGCAAAACATCCCCATACCATGGAACTACCACCTCCATGCTGATTGTGGGTGTAACACATGGTGCTTTGAGACGTTCACCAGTTTGTCTGCGGACATTAACTCTGCGTTTCAAACCAAAAAGTTCAAACTTGCTTTCAACTTGTTTCTAGTCATCATAAGTCCAATTTTTGTGAGCATTAGCCCACTCATCTCTTTTTCTTGTTCTGTGGACGAAGTAGTGTTTTTTTTTTTTTTTGCAGATACACAACCCTTCAGACCAACCTTTCTCAAACATCATTTCACTGTTGCCAGAGATATGGGTTTCAACCTTGTCATGTTGATTTTCTCCCTTATTTGTGGTGCTGTCTTTTGCCGATCTCTCTTACTGGTGACAATGCTATGTTTTTCCTCTGCTTTTGTAGTCACTCTCTTTCATCCAGGTCTTTTTCTGTCATCATTACTTCCAAGTTTCTCTAGTCTCTTCAGAGTGTAGTGGACTCCTTTGTTAAACAACTTTAGGCGTTTGCAGTTTCTCTTTCTGTGTATCCTTCTTTCCTCAATGTACAAATCTGTACTTTTGTTTCTTTACTCAGATGCTTCTGTCTAGCCGTTTCTGGGGTAGTTTGATCACAGTTGAGATTATTAGGATTTTTGTATGCAGACTCTCAAAAGCCAAAAAGTTAAAGTGAATAATCCAACTGTGATTAGTTTTTTTTTTGTTTGTTTGTTTTTTGCTTTTGCACTGAAGTTGTGACTCTTGCAAATGTTTTCAGCCCTAAAACTAAGCCCTTATTATCTTTTGCTGACATATATTTAGCAATGGTCTGTTAACATCAATGTATATCTAAAGGTAAATGGAGTAAAATGGTGCATTTCAATGAAAGCAACATCTGATCATGGAGTAAATACATCCCAAAATACATACAACTTTTGCTGGATTTAAATAAAAGCACTGTGAAAAAAAACTTGAAGTTACTCCCAACTGTTCGGCCTGTAATGGCCTTGCTTCCAAACTTTTGGCCTGTAGTGTAAGTGATTTTACTTGGTGGTATATCTTTAACATGAGCCATATAAAACTCAAAAATGTAATGTCATTTACTTGACCTCAGATCTGGTAACAGAAGTAACACAATGAATGCATACTCAGATAAGTAACCCTATGTATAATCATCAGTAATGCATTGAAGTTGATTGGACAGTAGTTATATCATGTTAGCATATTGAACATGTGCAATTTGAAACAATTAGATTTTGATTTTGTGATCCTTCTGGGAAGGTTCCCTTGAGGAAATGAATATTCCCAGAATGGTCAATTAAGTCAGCAATAAAATTGCAATCAAGAGCCAAGAATAATTAGAAAAAAGATTTAATAAAACTTAAGATAAATTAAGTATTTAAAGGTATAGGCATTTGCACACTGCTCCTTTCCTTCCTCTGTTTCCTTTCCCTGTTTCTGCTCCTCCTCCCTCCCAGGGGAGTTGTACAGTCTGATGGCCTGAGGGACAGTCCCTTGGTCCTGCACTTGTGAAGAAGCAGTCTGTCACTGAACAGGGAAAAAAAAAAAAAAAAAACTTTGGGGGGGTTAATGTGATCCCAGTAAATAAGGCTAGTTTGGGAAGAAACACTGAATCATGGAAAAACCACCATGAAAGCAATTCCCTTAAAGTGATATCAAAAGTAACACTACTGAACGATTAGTTCAAGTAACCAACAGCATGAATCACACCATGAAAGCAAACTAACATAAGTCAGGAAAAGAGCCTCTGGCTGGAGTCAACCCAGGCTTTCTGCACAAAGCATAACTTCCGTATTCGAGTTGTTGCTTAGACCACTAAGCCTGAGGCACCCCTCACATATCTGAGATCTCACATTGATCTCTTTTCAAAACTAACACAGAAGTTGTGGTTCCCATACTGACTAAACACGTCCTGATGGTGGCTGTGTGTTTGGCTAAATAATGTTAAAACTGAAATACAAGCGAAGATTTGACTGAATGTCGGACCAGCATTTTTGTAGAAAGAGCTCTAAGATGAACGCTTACATTACAAAAACAAACAAAACTGTAGACAGGACACTTAAGGAGGTTTGAAGATTCTTATCAGTTCTTTATTTCCTTTCACATAAACATTTGAAAATAAAGAAGAATATTGATCCACCAAGGAAAATTTAATAGCTTATCTTCACAGAAACAGCATATGTTACATTCACATCTTTCATTGTTTTTGTTATTGTTTGATTTCTAACCATGTGAATGATTGTGTCTTTAAGTTTGGAAGCTCTAAAGTACATCTAGGGCAAACTGTAGCAGCATCTTGTGGGATTGTTATCCCTAATACACTCTTGTTTCCAAGCAGTCTTTTTCTATTGATGTATTGGTAGAGTTGTACAGTGCTGCTAAGAACAGCCTCCGCTCACTTTTACACTGCACTTAAACAATTAGGCTAAACGGGATTCTGGTTTGTTATATAATGAATAGCTGCAATGGACAGTCATAAATTTTCCTGGGCTCACAGTGTATCTGCCTTTTATAATTAATCCTCCAGTTTATTGATACAGTTCACATTCTGAATTGCTGAGTCGGCCGTTTCAGACAAGCGTGGTCAGCTATCCTGTTACCGAGTTGTTGTGCTGGGAAATGGAGATAAGCTTGAGTAACAGGGTAGTGCAGTTTTGCAAGAATTTATTGAATTGTAGAATTGAACAGGGGGGAAAGTGATATTGCTTATTTCAGTCTTAAATATGAATCATTTTTCTCTTAATGCTGAATACAAACCATTTATGACTACTTTAGAGGGGGTTTCAGCAAGGACTGGGCATTTTTGAACAGGACTGTGCACACCTGTACACCCTCTCTCCATGGAAATAGGAAACAGATTGGCGTCTCAGACAGGGAGTGTACTTGTTATAAAAGTAACCTTGAGAAAAGAAGATATAAGAAGATCAAAGAGCCCAACATCCTGTGAGGCACACAGCTGAAACTGAATTCAACCGTCTGGGGATTAATAATGGCTTTGGTTCGCCCCAAGGCTAAGTTACTGAAGATGCAGTCTTATGCAAACACACACACACACACACACACACACACACACACACACACACACACACACACACACACACACACACACACACACACACACACACACACACACATGCAAACACTTGTTAGTGTATGAGCACAGTGAGTCAGGCACAGAAAAAGACACGTACACACACTTGTTGGCAAACAAATACATGTTCAAACACATGCACAGCCCGTTCCTGTGTTATGAGATATGCTGCTGTTTTTCATTCTTTACCCACCTTCTATCCCTCTTTTTTTCTCACATTTACACATACACACAAATCCACACGCATCCATCCTGCATCTCTTTCAATACAGCTCAAAGGCCCATTTCTCCAAGGCTTCTGAAGCTGAGGCAGCCAGTGGCACTGAATGCAAATTAACCCCCCCCCCCCCCCTCCTTTTTCCTGCACACACACTCACACGCACACACACTAACACCACCTCTGCCAAGTCCTGCTGCTCACAGTGCCTCCCACAGCTCTGAATGGTTGGAGCAGAGAAAGTGAAAAAGGAAAGGAGAGATTAAAAGAAAGAAAGGATGAAGAAATAAAGAGAAAGTAGGAGGTTATCCAGAGGTAAGACCTCCTTCTCTGATCCAACATGTCTGCTAAAATGCTCACAGCAATGAAAAATCAATGCATTGTTGCAGCGCAATTTAACACAAGTCAACAAGACTGGCCGCTGTGTTTGAGTGTGACTCCTTATTAATAACTGAATCACAGATTTACCAGTCGAGTTGTGATTTCATCATGTGTGCAGGCCTTAAACCTCAGTCTCTGCTCCGTGTGCAACTGATGTCTTAATTAGACAGGAATCTGTGAAGCTATCATGAGCACACAAGCACATCCACATGTTTTATGCAAGTGTGCTGTATGTACCAGTTTTTATTCATACAGTTCATTCTGTGCATTCTGCTGTTATGGTAAATTTACCTGCAAAATCCAAGCAACACTTGAGCAACACATTTAGAGACCGAAGGGAAATAAGTAAGCAGCTCACCCAACCCAGGAGAAAAACAGCAGGCTCTAAATCCAGCTTGGGACCATTTCAATTACCAGTCCATTTGGGTGGTTGTGTCTCAATTGTAGTCAGTCATCTAGCCATTCAAAGGCTAAAAAGTCAGTCCCACCCCCTTTCACTGACATGCAACATGTAGACTAAAGGAGATTGTTCCTTAGTGGCATGATGACTGTGTATAATTGTTATTTAGTACTGGTGGACATTTAGCAATACAGCTGCCATTAGTGTTTGGGAATGTGCTTTGGATGGTAGCAACACTGAAAAATAGTTGGACTTAAGGACTTATTTTGGGGCCTTTATTGATAGATGGAGGTAAGGCTTGGCGATAAGACGATAACAATATATTGAAAATTAATTTCCCTCAATGTCAGTAAAAAAAAAAGGTCACTATCCTTATTGATAATCTGCATTCTGCCATGTTTTGGTAAACTACACGGAGGGCCAATGAAAAGGGCAGTTGTTCCGGGTCCGCTTCACGCTGAACAAATCATGTGCTGAATTAGCAAGTAGCAAACAACTGTGTACTAGTAGGCTGCAGCTACACGCAACCATAGCACTTAAACACATGAAGCCGACAGCACTGTCGGTGAGAAAAAGAGAAAATGAGAGCTTCCCCTGGCAGAAATGCAGATGAAGGCTCAATGGATGACGACATTGTCAACAACACTGGCACAAAAACGTCAGTGGTGTGGAGGTATTATGGTTTTTTGTGGTCTGACATAAAGCAGAGTAATGTGCACTGCAAATCATGTCGAGTACGTGCAAAGTCAGGGAATACCTCAAATCATTTTCACCACCTGAAGCAGTGCCACGCCGCAGAGCATGTGCAATGTAAAAGGTTACAAACCCTGAGCGGAGCGGAGTCCATGGCGCCTGTGCAGCCGAAACAGCCGACCATTCAGTCCGCTTTCTCTAGCCCAACGCCTTACGACAAAACGTCAAAGAGACACAAAGACCTGATGCAGTAGCTCATTGTATTGCAAAAGACATGCTACCAATAAGCACTGTTAAATTTAATCTAAGAGTAACAGGGAAAATTTAAGATTGACAAGTAATTTTTTTTATATCATGGTTCATATTGATACCGACTGATATGAAAAAAATATATTGTGATAAACTTTTTCCCATATTGCCCAGCCCTAGATGGAGGACAGGGGAGAGAGCAGGAAACAGTGGAGAGAGCAGGGAATGTCATGCATGAAAGACTCCACATGCAGGAAGAGGTGCACCTAAACCACTAGGCTATCTGCACCCCAGTCAGAACCACTTTAGTCAAAGAGAATCTTTATTTACATGCAGTAAGATATATTTGTGTTATGGCTTTTTGAGTGCTTAAATAGAATATAAATCAACTGATGTACTGTGGGCTGAGCATGACTTTGTAGCCTGCCTGAACTAACACTGAGCTCAGTTTGAAAATATCATGCTTATAAAATTGCAAGTGCCACACAACAAACAATGTTTTTGTTTTTGAGTGAAAACAAACCAACATCCCTTTGGTGCTTTAGCCTGACAAGAGACATGGAGGTTATGCTACATTAGCTTAACTATGGCAGAGAGACAAAGCTGTAGAGTTTTTAATCCATCAAAACTGGAGAAACAGTGGGGGAGTGTTTTGGGTAAACAAAGATAAACAAAGAGTTATTCAAGATGAGGGATCACTCGTCTGCTAAACCCTCAGCAAACAAAATTGCAGCTAAAGGGTCAAACACATCGCATTTAATGCAGTCTAATAAGTCGGATCACCAGCAAGTGTTACATGCTTAAGTAAGACACAATAACTGAGTGGTATTACATCAGCAGAAAGGTACTTAATAAAACATGGAGTTGGTAGGAAATTAAATACAAACATGTCAGTTACAATCAGTGGTGTAGTGGCTAAATTTAGATTTACATTTCAAAGTAAACAAATGCAGCACAACAGCATGAAGTTTGTAAAAGAGAGGATAAACCTCACAGGCTTTAGACAGTGACCATTCAATGTCTTGATCGTAAAAAAAAAAAAAATGTTGGATAGTTTAGATCTCTCCACCACATCCTCCACTGAGTCCAGCTTGAGTCCTACCACAGAGCCAGCCTTTTTCACTAGTTTGTTAAGATTTTGTTAAGACTTTATTAAGCTATTCAAGTGCTGTAATGATTTTATATCTTTTCATTTTATATCCAGGGTGTTCAAAGCACTTTTTTTTAGAAGAACTACTTTTCTCTGGAAAACAACAGAGAAAAGACACCTCATATTGCAAGAACTGCACTGTGTTTAATTATCCTTCGAGGAGACTGAATAACCAGTTGGCATTAGTCTTTGCTGAGGATTAGACTTTATTTCATTCTTTTGAGTAGAAAGAGATAAGAAAAAAAAAAGTTACAGAAAAGTAGCTAAGTTACAAAATGCTTCCAGCTACAGAACAATAAATCAATGTCAGAAATTATTGTAGAAAAGAGAAAAATGAGCTGCAGATTATTACGCCCACCCTTCCTTTGTAAAACACAAGATAAGACCATTACACTCAAGCTACACAGACAGGATTTTTTTTTTGGTATACTATAACCATGAAGTTTATATAATTTACAAGAATGATTTCAGATGTAGTGCTTTTACTCAAATGCATCTGTTTCATTGGATTTGTCCTCAGCAGCATGAGCTAAACAGTCATGTCAGCTTACATTTCAGCACCATGGACAGCGTCAAAAGAGCCAGACTCGGCATGCACACAGCCAAATCGAATTTCAAGCTGGAGTCTGTGTTTCTCCCACTCATTGGCAGAGTGAGAGATGCTTCACTCATTCGTTATTTACATCTCCTTTATAGGGGAGCCTGTAGTTAGAAGTAGTCGTTTCATTGACATATTTCCTGCAGTTGCTTTTCAAAAAGAGGAGTATACAGCTCTGACTTGGAGACCATTGAAAGTATTAGTATTAATCAAGAGAAAAATGTGAATTAGTTTAAGTCTAAGTTGTTTTAAGAGGACTGTGCTCGATTTTAGTCATATTATGGTCTTTGTGTTTTGCATTTTTGTGTTCTATTTTTATTATTATTATTTTTTGCTAGCTGTTGTTTGCTCAGACAGGTTTATGATACTCTCCAGAAAAAAAGCTCTTTGTCCTGGTCTAAATCATATTTATATTTGCTGAATGACGAAGGAGTGAGTAGATGTGTGTGAGGTAGCTCGGCTCTGGCAGAGCCAAGGAGAAACTAAAGTTTGTTTCATTTCTGTCTGTCCAACTTACGAGTTGCTTGTTTTGATGGAGCACCATTTTTTTTCCAGATGCCACCTGCCAGCAGTAGTTTGTTAGACTTTTGGCAATGGCTTTCTGTCTTCCTTTTTTTTTTTTTTCACCATGGGCATAATAAAACAAACTCCTCACCAGTCTACACCAGGCAAATATTGACCACTGACAAAGAAAGCTGCATGGAGAAGATTAGGCTTTGTATCCGTGAACTTGTTGCATATCAGTGATAGGCTAAAAGAGAAAAGTGATGTTACTGGTTGTCAATCCTAACCATCTTGTTTTTGTTGTCAGTATATTTATCATGTAAATCATCATCTCTATTTAGTTATAAAAAAACAGGCATGTCAATAAATTAAAATTTACACTACTTTGTGTTATTAACTGTGGAATAAATCGAAGCTGCTGTGAGGAGTTTTCAGCTTTGAGTTCAGTTTTGATACCTCCATGACTTAAGTGGACAGGACATTCATTCAGCAAGACAGGGTAATAAAATGATTTGTAATGCCTGTCATGGTTTCTACAAAGAAATTAAAACTTTTTTTTTTTTTTGTATTTGATCACACAGATCAACACAAAAGACTTCCTTACAGTACCTTTGAAACCAACCACAAAGAAGAGATTTGCAGTCTTGGAGGAACATTGAAATATGAGCCATCATGCATTGATTTGAGGCAAGAACTGCCCCTTTATGTGTAAATGAACCTCTCATTCACAAAGGCTGGTGCTAACAGCTTAACTGTGCTGCATTTACATGGGATGTGACAATTAAACTCTCCATCTCCTGTCAGGTTGAGAGGACAGTGCAGCCACACCCACATTCAGATGCAAAAACAGCGCAAACTGCAGAGCTGAAAATGCTTGTGGGAGTTTTGGGGCTTAAATATTATCAGGACAGCATACTTCGTGTACTGGAAATTCATAGTGAACTCCTAGATGTTCCTTGTCAACGGATTCTTTTATGTAAGACAGTGTCAAACATGTTGAACATCCACTTAACACAGCAATGTAATCTGCAGTTAAGGTAGCTGTCAAGGCAAAGTGTCAAGTTGAGCTACTACACAGTATTTTGAGTGCACTTCAACATAAACTCAGTGGATTTTTCAAGGATATAAGCAGCCGTTATATAAAGTTATAGATCTATTAAATATTTCACTCTTAATCAAGGTCACTTTTATAGAAACATCCAATCAAAAAAACCTTCAGAGAAAGTCTTCGCTGGGTTGTACAGTGAATGCAGCAGGTTTGGTCTCTAGGTGACACAGCAGATCACACTCTCTGTGTTGTGTTGTGTTGTGTTGTATTGTGTTGGTTGTGTTGTGTTGTGGTGTGGTGTTATGTTGCTTGGGGGCGATGAGGTGGCTTCAGAGAGAGGGATGGCAATTGAACTGTCCAAAAGCATTAAAATAACATGTTTCCTGTTATATCACTGTTGTCAGCTCTGCCTTATTTCCCAGGAGTCTTCTTCATCTCTGCATTCATGTTTAACAGGATTTCGATCCTATTTTAGACGACCTTAGTGGGACGAATGAGTAAAAATGAAAAATCTTTTTGATTTCATGACTCATCATAAGCAAACATCTTTTTTTTATGGGAGGCTTTCCTTAAACGGAATATGCACAGCTGTCAAAGCCGTGGATACGGGACAGATAAAGAGCCAAAAGAAGACACAAAGAAAGTTTAAAAAAAATGTGTTCATGTATATGTGTGTGTGTGTGTGTGTGTGTGTGTGTGTGTGTGTGTGTGTGTGTGTGTGTGTGTGTGTGTGTGTGTGTGTGTGTGTCCAACCTAGTGTCCCTCATGGGCCTTTGACCTAAATTACCCCCTTCCTCAGTCTTGGCGCTCTCACAGTGTTCCACTCTGTCAGCATTAGGAGCTCTGCCTCATCCGCTCACTGGTTAGTAATGTCCCAGTGCTTCAGCCCGCGGAGGAAAAAGCTCTTACAAGACTGGCCTGAGAGGTGCAGGATAGATTTAGACAGAGGCAGGGAGGAGAAAAGATGGTGAAGGGTCTGCTCTGAAAAAGCTTTGTGCCTCATGTCTTTGCATCCAAGCTGCCAGCCCAGTGCCCCACAATAATTTTGGAACAATTAGCCTAGTTATTTCAATAACTATGAAGTCTGTGAAACGTCTTGGGGGAAAAAGGTGAAAATTTTAATCAGGAACTCAAAGAGACTTTTAATCTGGAGAGATAGACAAGGTAAAAACATTAGCAGAAAATAACTTTTTGGCTTTTTTTTTTTTCAAATGGATGCAGTTAATTTTATTTTTTAAAACCAATGTTCAAAGAAATGCAGTAAGTCAACGTAGTGCAAATGTGATGTTACAGTAGGGTGACCATATTCTGAATCCCCCAAAAGAGGACACTACTATGCGGGGCGGAGTCACAGAGTCATGTGCAAAATTTAGTTTTGAATTTTTGTGGGTTGGGTCGAGTGTTTTTCACGCGCTTCTAACTCAGTTAGTCCACGATACCACGGCACACAGACTCAGAACTTCCATACAGAACATCAGACATTTAAAGGTTTTTATAAACTCCCTTGGACAGGCCGGACAGCATTTTTTCAGATTTCTGTTTATGATCATTTAGACTAAACATTAAAGCTTTGTCCTCCTCACTGATCATCTCTGGATTTACTATCTGGGACTGTTGTAGGTTAGAAATCCTGGTTAAGTGTTGTGTAAGCCCCCTTTTTTTACACAATGCTTTAATATCCTGGAAAATTGCAGTAGCTTTTAAGGCTGTTCATTTGAACCTCACCCTTTTCTCTGAGACCTCTATTATAAATGCATATTAATTATTATTATTATCATTTTTTGTCAAGTCTTCAGTGGCTTGATGAAGAATTAAATTTTCTGATTACAAAATGCAGATTCCCAATGATGGTGGACAGCGAATAAGTTCAGCCATAGAGATCACAGCGTTGATTTCAGCATACAAATTCAAATATGATTTAAAAATTGAAAATGATTAAAATTAAAATGGAATTTGAATGAAACTGTGAGTGCAGATTGATAATCCTGGTCTAGGATGTGCTGCCATCTGGTTCATTGCTATTTCTTCACAGCTATAAAGCTCTCCTACCAGGTTCATGACAAAGCACAGATGTGTGATGGAATCTTGTAGCATAACATGGTGAGCACTTTAATCTAGAAAATAAAGATAAAGATTCAGGCCGTATCTGTTAATCTTGCAAAAACTGCTCTATTTAACCAACATCTAACCATTGCAGATATGTGGGTGTTAACGTGAATGGAGGACTGAAGGCTTTTGATACTAGCTCTGATATTGTTAGCTACGTTTGGCAAACCAATTGATAATATTTATTAACAGAATCTCAGATCAAGGGTTGAGCCATGCAAAAAAATAATTTAATTAATTTTTATGAAGACAGTCTCCTCAGAGCATCTTTGAGTATGTGGTTCAACCCAAAACATAGGAAGGAAAACAAAATGAAAGACCATTTAGTGGTAAGGATGGGGAGCAGAGGAAAAGAAGAGAGGATCTCTGTCTCATATGTCTCACCACTAACACTAAACTGCTGTAGTGTGAAAGCAGCTGTAGAAGTTCAAAGCCCAGATGGACAGATGAATGATGACAGTGATCTTAGATCATACAGGAGTGTTATTGCACAGATCACCTACAAGCCTTTGTTTAAGGTGGAAATAGCCTAGGGGTTGAGTGACTGTTCAAACACACATGCACAGATTGGTTCATTTGGTTTTTCAGGGAAAAGGGCGAAAAAGACAATATACCGCAGAGATTACCTCACGGTTAGGATACATGACAAAATGGCAACAGAGCAGCTGAGCCTGTCGGCAACTTGATAGCTCGACATAACAACCTCCCACTGTATTTTCCTTGTTTTCTTTTACCTTTCCCACCTTCACGGTATGTCAGACAACATAAAGAGTCTTTGCTCTTCAAAGGTTAGCCCAATAAAGAGCACACACAGCTCAGCTGACAGTACTGCAAATGTCAAAATGGTTAAAAAGTGAGAAATTGTGAACTTACGTCTTATCTTTTTAATGGGGAGACAAACAGTGGGAGCTTTCCTAACAGGAGCACGGTATCATGGGAGGAAGAGACAGAGCCTCTTCAGTCATTTTTCACACACACACACACACACACACACACACACACACACACACACACACACACACGCACTAACATACACACACACACACACACACACACACACACACACACACACACACACACACACACACGCACGCACTAACATATACACTCTGTCACTGAACAAGTTAATACCACTGCTTTTTTAATCAGCTCTAAATAAAAAAGGCGTGTGTTGCTGGTCCAACACTCAGCATGATTAGTTTGTCAAACTCTTTCACACATTTATCTTGATCTGAAGATAAAAAGGTTTAACCATTTTCTCAAATCCCCAGCCCTCAG
This sequence comes from Xyrichtys novacula, assembly GCA_962446985.1. NCBI lineage: Eukaryota > Metazoa > Chordata > Actinopteri > Labriformes > Labridae > Xyrichtys > Xyrichtys novacula. The sequence continues at coordinate 19,520,323 of OY660886.1, forward strand.
TTTCTGGCAGGTTCGCATCCACATGCTGGTTCTGTTCTAATATGATTGAGTTTTACCAGACAGAGCCCACAAACAACTTTATCTTCACTGGTTAGATCAAAATACCACCAGATGCACCTTTTTACGAGATGCTGTCGGCCATTTGTGCTTTTTCACATAGAGCATAGAGGTCATTTATAGCCTGCCATTTTCCAGAGAGGCCAGTGATAAGGGGCTGCGCTACAGCTTGGACACAACAAATGGCCAGCATGTAGTTCTGGTGCATTAGCAAGAGTAGAGATGTTAAATCCTTAACTTTGTCAACTAAACATCTGTATCCTTGGTTGAGACTTGTTGAAATTTAATCAATAAAGCTTATAATAGTCTTTTATTAGAGTTTTAATCAGTATGAGACATTAACATGTAGACTTACAACAAGTTGAGAGGGGGTTTGACATTTATCTGTATTTATCAATATTTATCAGTGATTAGCTGGACCTGTAAATCATTTTGCGCTCTAGGCCTTCGGAGTTGTTTACCCAGGCTAAGGAGCATCCATCTGAAAACCTAAATCTGTGTTTCAGGTCTTATGATGTTCTGAAACAACACCACATAATAACATCATCTTTAGTTTACTAGAAGTCCAACTTTGTCGGGGTTTGTCCTGTTTTAAAACTGGATTTGACAGGTCAAAATATGAAAGTCTAGTTTTTGTAACAACCATCCCAGCACAGTCAAAATAGGTGAGATTAGAGTTAGTTCAGGCAGGCCACAGGGCCAAGCTCAGCCCACAGTACACAAACACCAGCTCTTATCAGTGCAGGACTTTCTGGATGTTGTGTTTAAACAACTTAAGCCTCTTCAAACCAGCTCCACCCCAGCTCCTCCTTTAGCGTGTCTGATTTCACTCAGGATGTGCGCGGTTATTCGGATATTCGTGTAAACGGGGCTGTCCTTACTATACATTTAGTAAATAATATTCGTTTATTCTATTAAAAAAAAGGAAAGGGGAAAAAAAAGAAAAAGTGAGGAAAAGCTTTTTTTTTTTAAATTACGTTTTTACCGTCATGTCTTAATAAAAGTGTGCATTAAACAAGCTAAAATGTGTGGATTATTTGTGTGCGACTCTTTCTGCCTGGCTTGCTGCTCAGGGCTTGCAGCGCTGGCCTGCAGCATGCATGGCATCGTGGGTTAACTTCCTCAGAGTGAATCAACACATGCGATCAGCCAGAGCGATGTGGGTGAGAAAAAAGAGCAAAGTTTGGGAGTATTTTGATTTAGATCATTTTAATCTAGACTCTGAAGACTCTTCTATTTGTGCTTAGGTGTGAGGCAGGCCGATGAAGCAGCAGGCTGTTTGGCTTGAGCGTAGCGGAGCAGAGCATAATTGCTTTGATCTTTCACGTACTTTGTCATTCTCCAGTGCTAAAATAAGATTCTGTAACATATTTTAATATTATTAGCATGGCTTTCATGTACTCTTAATATTTATTTCAGATGATATCTCCTATAGATCGACATGTGCTCAATTTGGGCTATTTTCTGGGAGTTAAATCATTTTTGTGTATTCGAATATTTGGTTTCAAAATGGTTGTTTAAACATCAGTAAAAATTAACCGCTGGGAACATCCTTAGATTTCACCGATGTCATATACGACATATTGTCACCGATGCCTGACCTGAACCCTTGAGGTCTTTCCTGCTGCTCTCCCTGCCTTGGCTTTTTATGTATGCACATGAAATGAAGGGGAGGTAAGCATTACAAATGTTGAACTGTTTAACATAAAGTAGTCCCTGTAGGGTTGAAAAGAATATACTGGCTTTAGAAGCTTTTATACCCAACTATCATTTTCTGCTTCTCTTTATTACTTTACATGAGAAAGATGAGCAATACAACATACATCCAAATCCCCTGCTGATATTTCTACATATGTGTGTAAAGTAATCCACCTGGGCTTGTCAAGGCTGTTGCTTGCGTAAGGGCCTCAGACAAACATATTTTATACATAAGTTCCTACATGTGTACATAAATGTAAGCTGTTGCACAGCTCTGTGATATGGCTGCTTAAGCTAACCGTGGTGTTTGCTTCCCAGGCTGACGGGATTAGCTCCTTCACAACCCTGAACCCCTGAGGTCCTACTTCTAAAGTTTAGCACACGCAGGCAAATAAATGATGATATATCACGCTTAAGAGATTCATACAAGTCTGTTTACCACCTGTCTGCCATTTACAGTCAACAGCTACCAGCTATTGCAGTATGCTGTCAGACAGGGCTGATGACTTATATTCATGTAGGCCAAGGAAACTTTTCTGAGCCTTTAAATGAGAAAATAACATTTTTCTTGTCATTATTTTTTTATAGATTTGTAATAAAGAGTAGCTTTTGGGTCACAGATTATCATTGGCCATGTGTAAACCATTGTGTTGTGAAGAGAGTATCTGTTAAAAGAAATGTGTATAAAGTACCAACGTGACTTACAGTTTGATGTTTCTTGATTTGCTCACTCTATAAATTGTCAATGCAGGAGCTCACAGGTTTGATTGATTGGTTTAATTTGAATACCAGACTGTCACTCTACAGCACATATTATAAGCCCTAGTGTATGCACTTATATGATCACAAGATCACAAGAAAAGCCAACATATGCATTTGTGTGTCTGTATGTGGGTGTTTGTGTGTGTCTGGCTCCATGTGAAATAAATGACTTTAACCTTCCAGCCTATACTCAATCATTCCACCTGTAAATGTCACTACATCTGCCTCCTGACAACTCTCCACATCTTTGTTTACTTTTTCTCCCTCTCCTGGCTCCGCACAATCTCACTCTCTCACCCTGTTCTTCTTTATCTTAAGCTTCTTTTCCTTCTATCCTTCCTCTCTTATTCTCAAATCTCTCTAACAGAAACACCTTTCCCCTTCTACTTCCAATCTCTGCTCCATAACTTCCTCTTCTTCTACCCAATCTTTTCACCTCCCACTCCTAGAAAGCCACACTCTTCTCCTCTCTTTTTACATTATTTCATTATTTCCCCCTCAAGCTTCTCTCATTTCTCTCCTTCCAATCTTGATACCTGTACAAATAACAGTCCCTGTCTCATTTTCTTTTTGGTTTCACCTTACTTTGCCTTTCTAAAGCACACACTGATTTGCTTTTCCTCTGTCTCGGTCAAACACACATCTTTCTTAAAGTCCTGTGTCAGCATCCTCTCCATCTTTCTGCCTCTTTCACGACTCCTTTTTCTCTCTGTCTACTTAATTATCCCCCACAGCCAGGTTGAAACGATATTTCCTGGGCTCTCAGACCACGGACTGAGAATAAGGCAGCAGGGGAATGAAAAGGGAGAGTGAAGGTTGGCAGAGAAAGAGAAAAATGGTGCGGGAAATGAGAACCTATAAGAAGAATCAGAAGAAAATAAGGAAAAAAAAGACAGAAAAAAGAATTGAGAAAGTTTTTCAGTATTTCTCAGTATTTCAAGACTGAGAGTTACTCATAGTTTTGCATAACTCGGGCCTTGATTGCATTGAGTGACTGATGTGATATTGCTGTTTGCCAAGAGGTTTAAGGCCCACAACAGCTCCACCTCTTTGTCTGTTTTCTCAGTTGATGTCTTTATATATTTGATCTAACTTTGATTTCACCAGGTATTATCTAATTAAGAACAAGATCTTGTTTACAAGGGGGACCTGGCCGAGAAGTCTGCAGCACTCACCTTAATAAATATTACATAATCAAAAGATAGATTGCAGACAATAGGATCAAATCAATTATTTAAAAAAAGTAAATTAAGAATTGAAAACAGCATTCAAAGACTGTAAACATTCTTAAGTAGACCCCATATACAACATATCACCACAACTGAGCAAGGCAGAAAGGTTGTTGATACAAGAGGTGAGAGGAAGGATCTATTTCTAAAAAAAAGTTGAGCTTCACCCTGAGTTTGGAGACCAAATGTACAATATGTGCTTTAAAAGTTAGTTCTCAATCAATAAGAAAGTCCAAGTACTTGCAGTTTTTGAGAGTTCTACAGATTTACCTTGGGCCATGAACATCACTGGTACATCCACTGGCAGCTTACTAGGACTGAGGAATAACATGACCTTAGTTTTGTCTGCATTTAAAATTCATTTCAGTTCCGGCAGAACATTGAAAGCTGGCTGTAGAAACTCAGAAGTGTGATGAACAGGAATAAATCACAGTGTCATCAGCATAAAGACAATACAAGGCATTTGACAAGTTATCACACGGATTATTGTCATGGATGGAAAATAAAATAGGCCCTTGGACTGAGCCTTGGGGTACACCCCTATAATTGCCCCATAATTATTATCACTCGAGAGTTCACCTTCTTTAAGCAAGAGAAAGCACAAATGCTGAATTCCCGACTTTATGGATGGAGAGTTTGGGTGATTTTTTAATGTAACCCCTTTTCCAGTTACCACTGGGTGACATCATTGAAACTGTGTCCATGATTAAAACAGCCTGCGGTGTATAGACTGTGTACATTCTAAAACAGTTAATTTTAGGCCACACAAAGATGAGGTTGTATCACTGTAAGTCTACAAGTTACCACACGTAAATACAACACTGATGCTATTTCTATTGTGCTCTGTGCAGATGATAATGACTTCTCTATCTGCATTACTCACAATGGCGAAAGTGGACTTCCTTTTCCTGTGAGGCATGTTTGCTTGAGCCAAATTTGCCTCACTTAATGTCTTTTTTTAAATATGTGCAAACAGCACTAGTGCCCAGAGACATGATTTGCTCTTCAGCACAGTTACAGGGATAATTTCACCCTTTGTGTACTTTGAGAATTAGAAAGGGTTTTCGTCCAATTTGCACAGGTTAGTGGCTCTTTCTATGAATTCGACCTTAGATGTAAACAACTTGGTGTTTTAGAAAAAACAGCCACCGGGTACCTACAGTATGATGGCTTTCTTCTCCTGTTAAAAACAGTGATTAGTAAATGGACTTGTACTTCAATAGTGCTTTTACAGTCTGCACTTTATCCCTCAATAAATAAAATAGCTTTCTGATACATCTGCAGACCCTACCAAACATATTAAGGTTTTTGTTGCTCTTTCTTTTTTGCAGCTCTGTTATGTATTTTTCCTATTGAGTATCCTTTAACAAAGCAGGAAAAGTGATCAAGTAGTTTGATTCATTTGAGCTGAAACCTTAGACCACTGCAATAAATCAAAAGCCAGCCCCTATTTACACCCATTTTGCCTTGTAGGCATATTTTAGCCTGCATTTTTTTTCTGCTAAACCTATGCTGTGGTTAATGTTTCAGACTGAAGCAGAACTCTAACAATATCATCTGTCTTTGTCCTATAACTTTGACTTTTTCAAAAACTCAATTAATCATCTCATACTGCCAGCCAAGGTTATTGTGTATTGATTGAGATGGACAGACGGGAGAGAGAAAAGCCCCTGTAGTCTCCACACAAAGTCTGACTCAGCAAGACATCAAATAAGCCGGGACATTGTATCATCAAGACGGTACAATATAGGAGAAACTGACAATGCTGTATTCTAGTAAAGGAGTATTTACTGTATATATTTAGGTTGTTTCTTGTGTGTACATACAGTCAGGGTCATTATTTTCTCATCCTTAAGGTTTATGCACTTCACATCAGTTTTAAGTTATTAAAAAAAAGCTATCCATTAATATATGGATAATAAGTCTCATACAAAACTATTGATTTATTAAGTAGGTTGCCTAGTAACAAGGACAATTGTGTATAGCTATTATATCTGGGGGACCCTTCAGTGTAAGAAAGTCTGCATTATCCCTTACTTTCATGCATCTGTGTCTCATACAAAGGTTTGCAGTGTTCTCAAGCTTTACATGCATTAACCTTGCAGTCCTCCAACATTAAAGATTGAGGTAATTATCTGCCATTCACAGTGCCTGTTGTCTGCCAGCTTATGGTCTCCACATTCTGTTCCCGTCCTTGACAATACTGTCTGATAAACAGTCATAATTAACAGTCATGCAAATCACATCATTTAACTGAGGGAATTAAATTGAGACCAAATGATACAAGAGAAGCAGAAAACTGATTGTGACAGGCTGACTAATGACAGCGATCTAAATCCATTTAAAACCTTTCTGAAGGGTGAATGTTGTACGTCACCTGAAAGGACAAGAGCTCCGCTGCTGCTGCACACAGGATCCCATTTTGACTGCCATTCATCTGAAAACCAACTTCACAGTTTATTTGTAGTGTAGTCACAGCTTACTCATCACAGCTACTCATCTGTGACCTGCCCACACACAGCTCTGCTCTTGCAGAGTCTAGTGGCTGAAAGAACGCTGGTGTGTGATAATGAAGCAGAAGATTGTACTTATAGTATGTCTTCCTACTTGCCTGCCTGATTGTCTGTACATGAGAATATAGTGTCTCCCTTTCACTGCCAAGAAGTTCTACTCACAATGCATGAAATAGAGACGCATATGTGGTTGAATGACTTTCACATCTCACTCATTCAAATTACTCATCTCTCACACCAACTCTCATACACAAATCTTGCTTCTGCAGCAATATTTTAGCTCCAGGACAACAGCCACAACAAAAACATCCCGATTTCTTTCTCAGCGTATAAACACACACACACGCATGCAGTGTTTTGCGCATCCTCTAACAAGCGCCCATCAGTCATGTTTGACAATCACTCACAAGCTGTCAGACACTTTTTCATTTCTTCATAGATCATGCCAGACCGGCACTCATTGCCTAAATGAGCTACTCAACACCTACTTATTCAAGAGCCTGCACAAAAACACACAAGAGTTTACTTTTAGAGGTGTGGTCGTGTCTGCCTCAAATCTCATAATTAATAGTAATATAACCCCCCCCCCCCCAAAAAAAAAAAAAAAGAAAAAAAGAAAGAGCACCTAGGGCTCTATTTTTCGTGTCCGCCGGCGATGTGGCGGAGAGTGGCATAGCCTGGCGTACAGCCAGTTTGGTATTTTTGTGAACTGAGGCACACCGAGGGCCGCCAAGCTGGGCATGGTGGCGTGGCAGGGGGAGGGGTCGACAGAATCAGCTGGTACAGTGACATTTTCGTGCTCACCGGTGGTGTATAAAGTGCGCTGAAAGCTCACCGATTCAAACCTGGTCAGCTCTCAGCGCAGGTGGAGCACAGCTGGTCTAGTGGTATTTTGGTAGACCAGTGGCGTATTGGCATACGTCACCGATGCCTCACCGGCAGGTTTTCACAGTATCAGGCACATCTCAACACAATAAATAATCAACAACAACTAATAATCTGGGTCAGCACATACATTTAGATCTATAGATATATTCTGATCTATATCTGATCTGATTAGCGCGTTTGGCACGCGTTTGGACACACAACCTGACCAAATTAACACAGCTGAAACCGCATTAAATCAGATTAAATATCTAGTAAATAAACACACATGATGAAGTTAACAAGATATGTAATTCGTCTCCCTCCTTTTCTTTCTTCCTCTTCCTCTTATTTCTCGCGCAGCTCGACCTGGACATGTCTCCGTGTCCTCTCCCCGTCCTGCTGCAGCAGCTGAACAGATTATTTGTGTCAGTGATCAGATGAGTTATTTACTTTAAGCCTACATGCGAATATTATAATATAATATTCGGTTTTGTGAGCCAAATTTATTTTATATGCCAACATCTATGAAAGAAAGAGCCAGGCTATGGAGCGCGATGCGTCATTACGCACAGATGTTTCCGATTTTAATGCCAGTATTGGAATTTATGTTGTGATCTGTGCACACAACCCACCTTTGTCACGTGAGGTTAAAATATATGCAACTTTATGTGAGTGTCTTTATTTGTGGAAAAGGATGTTTGTCTTACCAGTGGGTCCAACATTACACACACCAAATCCATCTGTACTTATATGAAACAGTGTGAAGGACGCCCTCTGCAGCGCTTACAGCGACACTTGTTGAGGGGCTGCCTTCTGTTGTCATCATGTGGCATTACTGTCTTCAGACATCTCCTGATCTCTTAGACTACTTCACGAAAATAGTAAAACGCCTCACCTGTGGCGGATTTAAAGGCAAGGAGAGGAGCTGATGTGATTGGCGAAAACAGGTCTCGGCTGTGTTAAACCCACTCCACATCCTCTCTCTTCCCTCGCTACTTACGCCGCTGGGAGGAGCTGAGTTAGGGAGGGGGGATACTTACGCCAGGCTGCGCCGCTCACCAAAATACCAAATTGTGCCTGGGATCTCAGAAAACTTCGTCTTTAAAGAGGCAGTTTGTCATACAGTACAGACATACAAACACATTAAAAATACTTCACACAAACAGAACAATTATCCATGATAATCTATAGCAGCTGTTATCAGTATTGTATAAAAACATATCAACCCAACAAAGATATAGAAATAATCCATGGCAGCTGCTATCAGTATCTTCTCAATCTGGGTGGCACATTTAGGATGCATGTCAATAATAGTGTATAACTGCAATATAAAGAAATAAAACAGCACTAGGTAGATAGCACATCCCCTTTAACCCCCACATGTTACATTTTTCATTCCTTTGTCTTAACCTCATAGCTGCTGCATCTGGTGAATCTGAGTTTTTGAAATGGGTATAAATTGCTTTTTTGCTTAATTTGTGCAGATCTTTGGGTATTAGCGAGGCTGGTCATGTGGAGGGTAACTGCTAAACTTTTTCTTGTTCTGTTCTTTTTAGAGTGACCGTAGCTGCAAACAATGTAAACACTTTTGATAAAGGATTTATAGAAAAAAAAAAAAAAAGTTAAATCTTTGTTCTGAAAGGTTATGAAGTTCTCATGGGTGATTATATATTTTATTTTCATGTAGTCCACAAAACATGCAGCAGTATTTTACAGTTACCACATATCAACCCCGAACACCAAGCTCAGACCTTACATTTCAACAATAATGATAAATAAAACATGTTCTTTGCAAGATTTGATCTCTCTGCACACTTTTTGAAAGTCTGCCAAGGAGGACCAGAAAGATTTGTCGGATCGTGGTTTTCCTGCATCTCAAATATATGCTTTATGATAATTTTTTTAAATGAACTTTGCTCTTTCTTTTGGTGAAATAAAATCATTTCGGAGGGAAGAATGCCAAGTTTTCATGGATTTTGAACACAGCGGCACAGATGTGGTTCAAGAGGTTCATGAACACAATGAACACGTGTCACGTCGTCTCTGCCTGTCATTTATAGTCTCCTGTTTTCTACTCTGTAATCTTTCTGTTTAAATGCAGAAGTGCTGTATGAGGCGTAAAATCCCTACTTTCGTGACTGTGTGTGTGTGTGTGTGTGTGTACGTGTGTGTGTGTGTGTGTGTGTGTGTGTGTGTGTGTGTGTGTGTGTGTGTGTATCTGAGGGGCTGTTGGGAGAAGTGAAGCTGAACTGAAGCCTTATGTAACCCAGCTTCAAAGTGAGCTGCAGCGGGCCCTCTGTATAGACACAGGCTAAACACAAGGGGAGAGAGAACAGTTAAACAGGGAGGAGGGTAAAAGAGAGAGAGAAAGTTTAAAGAGAGAGAGAGAGGGGAGTTAAATACAAAAGAGGGACAATATCCTGGAGCAGTGTTTTATGTATGGAAATTTATCAAGGTTAATTACCTCAAATATTATGAAACTGCATGCGTCACACAACTGAAGTGGTCTCATGAGCTGTTATTTTTTTAGGTTCAATAAAAAAGTGACATGTCTGGAACACAAATGTGTCACTGCTGTCGTGCTTGGTGTGTTATGAATGCGTCTGCTCTAATTTCTGTTATCCACAGATGTAGTTTGGTGTGTATGTGTTGAGAGAGAGTGTGAGTTAGAAGGGGGTTGATGGGAGTATGGCTCTCTATCAAATTGCACAATGCCCCTGTCGCCTCAGCTCCTGTGATTGGGAAAAGAGTCTTAAAATGTCAAGAAAAAACAGCCATTTTTTTTTACTGACTGGGCTTGATTCTCAGCGCCGAGCTCCTCGCCCGCTCATTGCAAAAAGATGTCAATCAAGCAGAGTTTTTTACACTTTTTCTCAGTGCGTTTGTGGGGCCGTTAATGGTTGCTTGATTTCTGCTCTCCCCCCAAAAAAAGTTAGTGTGCTTTTCTTGATGGGCAGCCTATGATGAGAACTTTTTCATCACTTTACAAACTTCTGCAGGAACAGTTCTGACAGGCTTCACTCACTAAAGGGTCCCTATAGTTTTTATGATGTGTGCCACCGGTGTCACAAAAGCTTATGCAATAACCACTGAGCTACTAGGTGTAACATTTTTTTCTGATCATTTTAATCAAACTCCGACTATTTTGTTGTATTTTTAGAGCAAGCCTTTTATGCAACTCCACCTGCTATCAAATTCTACCATGAAGAAACCTTTTCATTTCTATGAAAGGAAAGTAGTGAATCAATGTTTAGCATGACAATTTCTATTTTAAGTTTTTTATGCATTTAACTGCTGTGAGGGGTCTGTATCAGATGAGATAATTTACAACACAGCAGGACAAAATCTGCAAAAATATAAGTTGTATTACTTTGCTCAAAGATTAAGGATTTCTGTGTTGATACCACACTGACAAGACAGCAGGATTGGATTATATATATGTATATATATATATACATACATATATATATATACACTCACCGGCCACTTTATTAGGTACACCTGTTCAACTGCTCGTTAACACTTAATTTCTAATCAGCCAATCACATGGCGGCAACTTAGTGCATTTAGGCATGTAGACATGGTCAAGACAATCTCCTGCAGTTCAAACCGAGCATCAGTATGGGGAAGAAAGGTGATTTGAGTGACTTTGAACGTGGCATGGTTGTTGGTGCCAGAAGGGCTGGTCTGAGTATTTCAGAAACTGCTGATCTACTGGGATTTTCACGCACAACCATCTCTAGGGTTTACAGAGAATGGTCCGAAAAAGAAAAAATATCCAGTGAGCGGCAGTTCTGAGGGCGGAAATGCCTTGTTGATGCCAGAGGTCAGAGGAGAATGGCCAGACTGGTTCGAGCTGATAGAAAGGCAACAGTGACTCAAATAACCACCCGTTACAACCAAGGTAGGCAGAAGAGCATCTCTGAACGCACAGTACGTCGAACTTTGAGGCAGATGGGCTACAGCAGCAGAAGACCACGCCGGGTGCCACTCCTTTCAGCTAAGAACAGGAAACTGAGGCTACAATTTGCACAAGATCATCGAAATTGGACAATAGAAGATTGGAAAAACGTTGCCTGGTCTGATGAGTCTCGATTTCTGCTGCGACATTCGGATGGTAGGGTCAGAATTTGGCGTCAACAACATGAAAGCATGGATCCATCCTGCCTTGTATCAACGGTTCAGGCTGGTGGTGGTGGTGTCATGGTGTGGGGAATATTTTCTTGGCACTCTTTGGGCCCCTTGGTACTAATTGAGCATCGTTGCAACGCCACAGCCTACCTGAGTATTGTTGCTGACCATGTCCATCCCTTTATGACCACAATGTACCCAACTTCTGATGGCTACTTTCAGCAGGATAATGCGCCATGTCATAAAGCTGGAATCATCTCAGACTGGTTTCTTGAACATGACAATGAGTTCACTGTACTCAAATGGCCTCCACAGTCACCAGATCTCAATCCAATAGAGCATCTTTGGGATGTGGTGGAACGGGAGATTCGCATCATGGATGTGCAGCCGACAAATCTGCGGCAACTGTGTGATGCCATCATGTCAATATGGACCAAGCTCTCTGAGGAATGCTTCCAGCACCTTGTTGAATCTATGCCACGAAGAATTGAGGCAGTTGTGAAGGCAAAAGGGGGTCCAACCCGTTACTAGCATGGTGTACCTAATAAAGTGGCCGGTGAGTGTATATAAACATGACTGTGAGGGTTGGGGGGTGGGGTGGCGGGCTGGATATGGGGGGGCTTATTGTTTTAAATTGTAAAGCACTTTGTGCTGTATTTCTTTTTGCCTGAAAAGTGCTATATAAATAAAGTTTGATTTGATTTGATTTGATTACACATGTACAGGACAAAATCAGCAAAGACTTAAGGACAAACTTTGGCGTAACAGGAGCTTTAATGTGATTTTGACACAATTAGAAACTCCAGCTTTTCAACATGTTCTCAGCATTGAGCTTTATTTAGCTTTCAGTTTAAGTGGCATGAACTTCTGGTACTTGATGTTTGAATAAGCAAACAACTTATACTATTATGCATTCATTCAAATGTCTAAAAACCATTGGATAGTCAGTGGGCGCTACCCTTCAAGTGTGCACACAGACAAAAGGAAAACAACCATGACTATGCACCGTTGGTGTGGATACGTTGAAGGATTATTTATGGGCACTCATTACCTAGGAAAATTGTACTCAACTCATGTGTCAACTTTTCTTATAAAACAGTTCAACAGAGGACTCTCTGTGGGCGACAGAAGTCTGGATTTTTCTCCATGTCTGAATTTCACACTGCTGTGCCCATTTTACTGACAACAGGAACTTGTGCTTTTTTCTTCTGTTGTTATTTAATTGAAGTAAATTAACACTTTTCAGCTGCAGCCACAGTCTAGTATTTGTACCAGTGTAACCAGCTGCTAGTGAAAACATGATAAAAACAGATTTTCTAACCATAGCAGTCAAATTAACTATTTTTTTATTTTTTTGTACTAGATTAAAATTCAAAATCATTAACCCATCCCATTTTAACCTGTATCAAAGACCAGAAGGAGATATATACTCTTTTAATTTTTTTACAGTCACCATCACCGTTAGATATGTAGCGATATGTACTACTCTACATATCACACTAAACTTATTTTATTTGTGGTTTTGAATGTCTGGGAACTTGAGCCTTGGATATATTTGTGCTCCTGAATGCCTAAATATGGGTCTTTTTTGCAGTCTTCTATCAGAATCTGTTAATTGAGGGATCCTTCATGTGTCATTCTTGGCATTTCGTGACCCAAGAGAAAAAAGAAACAATTCCCTGGCTTGAGTTCACAAGTGCAGTATAGTTATTTTTTCTTAATGTATTGTCACAAACATCAGTATGGTCCTGACCAAGTTGACAAAACTACTAGAATTATCATCCGTCATCATTCTTAAACACTGAAACAAAATGATGACCTTTCTCATGTCCAAAATATTAAGAGTTGTTATGCTTGCATATTCACAATGCATACACTATGTTGATGTTTTCATTTAGCCAATCTGAAATCATTTGTTAGTGACCCCCCCAGGGTAACAGTTCTGGTTCACCTTTACTACTACCAATGGGATTCTATGTTGCAAGAATGTAACACAGCCTGGATGAGAGAGAAGGGACATTTTGCACAACATAGATAAAGTTGTTTTGTGGTTTTGCACCATTTGGACATCTATTGATAGGAGGGGACAGGCTCACAAACAGTCCGAATAAAAAAAAATAAAATTAAATGAAAAAAACTGGAGATACAATTCTTTTATGGGTCGGTGTCTGAACCCTGACACTTTTCTGTTCACTATTAAGTCATTGTATCTTATTACAGTGCTTCACTGAAGTACAATTGAATGCTACCAGCAGCCTTTTACAGCACAGTAAAGTTATTTTAAGATTTTGGGGTGGTACCTGGGGTGGCCTTATCTGTTTTCAAGTTACGCAAGGCCACCCTGACCATCTCCTGGATCTGTTTCTCAGGCCTAATTATCTGAGCCCTTCTAGCTCATCAGGTATTTTGTCTGCCTACTCTGCAACAATATGGATCCAGGGGTGCTGATGGTCTAAGCTGTCCGCTGCGATGAGGACTATAACCTCTACACCTTTCTAATGAAGGCAAAAATGGTCGAGAAAAAGAATAGACCCTTCAGAGAACTACCACGCACAATTTTAGCCATGATGTTTTCACACTACCCAATCTGAACATTACAAAGAAGGTTGAATCTGCTGCAAGGCCTACTGCTAGTGAATTATAGATAATGGATGACCTAATGCAAGAGAAGACTCCTGTTTTTCTCACTACCATAGACATTCACTGTCTCCTAAAGTGACATCAAAAATGCATTAACTACCACTTCATTATTATCCTCAATGTAACCTGCAAGTTATAATCCTGCACTGTGGTTCAGAGACAGATGTTTCACAATGTGAAATCTATGAATTTATCATCTCTCTTTTGTTTTTGACAGTAAAAACAGATTCAAGTGTGCAGCATAGTTCATATATTTTACTGATGATTCACAGAACTGTAATTTTGCATTAAGCTTCATGATCCTTCAGAGTTTCACATGATGTAAATCACAGCAGCAGTTCACTTTCTGTTGCCTGGTATCACAAGCTGTGGTCTCACTTTCCTCACTCTAAGTCTGCATCAGAGTTTATTTTATTTTTATTTATTTTTTTTAGGGAAAATTTAGGTGATTGAGTCTCAGTATGTTTGGGTCCTTGGATTGATCACCTGAATAACATTTATAGCCATTTTTTTTTTTTTACGTCTCAGGGGATGACCCTTCAAATGAGTGATTAGGAATAACCATCAGTCTTGCAGGCTCTCCAACATCATGAGGACGAGAGGAGTTTTCCTTTTAGCCCATGAGTTGTGTTATATAGGTTTTTTTTTCTTTTTTACATGAATCCAGCTGAATAAAATCAAGCATCTTGGCCAAAGTTTGACCTCCCAAAGTGGATTTGTCAGATGAAAGGGTTTAAATATGAAGAGTGTTTTTGTACTTGCTTTCTTTTTTACTGACATTCATCCTCTGAAGGGCAAACTGCACATACGAAAAGATGATGTTTCTTTTCTGGTAACATGGATGAAGCATTCAAGAAAATCCCTGAAGTCATGTCAGTTTTTTCTTTTTGCTCTATAATGCTTTCACTCCTCTTTTCGTTCAGTTCACCACTTCATCAAAACAAGGAAAATAAGTGTGAAAAAGGAAGGTTATTTTCCTCTATTTTCCCCTCTGTGTGCATCTCTCCTGCTCTCTCCCTTCCTCTTCTTTCTTCCCATCACTCTTTAATTTACCAAAAAACAGCCAGTGGGCAGATGGGGATCAAATTACATTCACCTTTTACCTGCACTCTTCTGTGCAATTAGCGTCACGCTTACTTGTCATTTCAAATTGACACACTGCTGTTGTGCTATGTAATTATTTACCCGCCTGGGGAAAAGCTCTGGTTTAACCAATAGATGATGACAAAAAACACTCACACTCAATCACACACACACATTGGTGGAACACAAAAGCATCTGTGCTCCTTTTATCTGCACCATGTTTAACATGTCTTTTACCATTACAGGGTCATTGTGAGTTTACTAGTGGCTGTCTTATTAAAGGTCTCACTGTGTCAAGTGTGTCTTTCTAAAACGGTCTGTTGACTAATGTTGTACAAAAGCCCTTTAAAAGTGTTCTATGTGCTTTTACGCTGAAAGGTCACCATTCAGATTTTAAAGGTTTGAGCATCAGGACCCAAACCCGCTATTCTTCCCATATAGGTGCCCTCTTCTTTGCCTGTTCTTTTTTAAAAGTCGGTCTTTTTTACCATCATATGGTGGGAGGAAAAGGCTGGGTCCTGTTCTTCAAACCACAAAGGCCTAATACTCCACAATCCCTATTTCCTTCCATGCTCTTTCCAAACCCTGTCCACTACTCGCCCACTGCACACCCACAAATATGAGGCTCAGGCAACAAAACAGGGTTGAAAGGAGAGAGAGAAAGAGGGACCACAAACAAAAAGGCAGCCGTTTTCTTCTGCAGGGGGAATGAAGGCAATCCAAAAACCAGTTTTCTTTGATCTTGTGTCTTTTCTTGTGATAAATCTGTGTCTGTGATGCCTTTTGTTTTTGCTTTTATACTCTTTTTAAGGAAAAAAAAGAATCAAAGAAAAATTAGCAGCCATGAACTCTTGCTGATTTGTCCTTTTTGCTCTTTCTTCTTTTCTTTTTTTGATATTCTTTTTTTCGTTTTTGCCAGTAATCTTTTTTGAATTTTCTCTTTTCTCTTTTTCCCCCCTTTTTTTCTTAACCCTAGGTCCGCTCACAAAAAAAACTGATGAATCTTCAATGAACAAGCCTCGAGACGAAGGTATTTTTGTTGCATGTTTTTCCTTTTTTCTTGTTTTGAAGTCTTTTTGGGGGATGTGTTCACACACAGCTGAATGGAAATCACAAACACACACACGCACATACACACATGCATACACACTCACAAACACACAGGTCAGACATCTCTTAGGTGGGACTTGAGATGCATACAGATATGTTGGTGTAAGTGTATGTGCTGACCATTGCAATTAAAAAGCTGTCTTTGCTATGCTTATCATTAGCCCTGCGTAAACATGGATGAGCATTAGGCCTGGCTAATGGAGCCCAGATACCCTTCATTATTAAACATCTACAGGCGGTTGTGTGTGTTTTCTCAAGGTACTCGTGGCTCTCAAACAAAGGGCAAGCTTTGGACATCATCACCACTGTGCCCTTGAAAATTCATTGGCCCACTAACAGCATTGTCACTGCACAACAAAGCACCCATTGAGTACAGAATGAGCTGTATTATTATGGCACCTCGATCCCCAGCTCAAGGATAAAATTGCTATTGAGTAAAAACCTACACAAATATGAAGCTAGTCTTGTTCTAAGCCAATGGTGATAACATCAAATGAAGCAAGGACAGAAAAATAAGGGACATTCAAGGACACCTGTGCCCACTTTGGAAGATTTTGGTTGAACAGTAAGGACGTTGAACTCCCACAATGCTGTACATTTATCTCTTACCTGCAGAACATACACTGTATAGGGGATTTTATCTACATTTTCATCCCCCTCCCCTTTTCTTCTCTTGTTCTTTTGCTCTTGTTTCTTGGGAAAGAAGATGACTGCTGATATTTTGATACATATTTCTCTTTATCGAGGGGGTTGTACGGGTGAATCTTTTTTTCTTGCTCCAAGATGCTCTTTGATTTGGGGAGGGTTTTTCTTTTTTTTTTTCCTTTTTCTTTTTTTGTTTTTTTGAAGTTGGGAGCCGGAGTCACTTCAACACAAGAGGATTTTCTTGGGGATCAAATGCAACTGGCACAGACAGACACAACTTTTTGAGCTGCCACAGTCAGAGAGAAGTCAAGCCATGTCAGATTACCTTCCCCCAACCTTAAGATATGTCTCTTATCCTCTACCTGGATGTACAATTTACTGGGAATGCTCCCATAAATTAAGAAACAACATAGATTAGTCATGAAACAGAGACCAAATAGATGAATTAGGGCACACTTAAAAGACAAAACAAAAATGCCTCTGCAGGATACCCAAGCAGATAGTCTACCTGGTTATATCATCATAACAAACATTTGAGGGATAGCTTACTTAGGGGTTAGGACCAAAACACAGCTAACAGACTTCTACCGAGCTGGTTGTGGAAATAACTGGGTTTTGACATGTTCATCAAAAGAAGGTTAAACAAACTGCTGGTAATTATGAGAATCAGAAAAAGAAATGAGGCTTTTCCATTTTTCTGCCATTTTCTCCCAATAACATTGCATTCGACATGACAATGTTGAATCCAGCATTACCATATTGCTTTTCAAAAGCCTTTTTCACACTATATGCCACAATACTATTGATTAATACTGGATCTGTCAGTGTTTCTTTTATGAATTCATAGTAGTTGCCTATAAAGGAGTGTAATCATTTGTTGACAATTTAGGGAAACATTTATTTCACTGTGGAATCTTTACATTGAGAATGAAACTTAAAAGATGTCTAAATGAAAACCGTCATCTGCCAAAAAAAAAGAAAATCTCTTGGGTTTCTTTATAAATCTTTGATATGAAAGTAGAAGCAGGATTTTATGTCATTATGAGCTCCCATAAGAGACTTACAGAAGCATAAAGTTCTTATTTCATCCAGGGCCAAAAAGTCAAAACTTAAGGTTAAAGCATATTCGCAGGTCATATTTTCAAGGGATAGATATCTAGCAGATAGAAACCCTTCAGCTTTGAATGAAACTAGCAATATTCTACACAATTCAGGAGCTTGGTCAGTCTTTTCACACAAACCAGTAATGGAGTGCAATGTAAGGAACAATGTGAGTGGGTTGTTTTGCACATCAGAAACTCAGTGCGAAGATGGCCAGTGGTGGAGTTGGTGGGGTGGCCATAGCCAGCCCCTGAAAATGGATGGGCCATCCTGAAATCTTAAGCCAATCCTTGATATCTTATCAGTGGTGACACTGATATCAAATCCAGCTATTGAGGTTGTATTTTAACAGGTACCGTAGTTTTTTTGTGCATTTTAGCATGGATCATTTTCTGATATAACAACTGTGAATACTGATTTTACACAAATACCTGTGTGGCCCAAACAAGGATGAAGTGTAGCGGATGTATGTGTTACCACTCTTTCGAGTTACCTTTGACAATAAATAAATAAAAACAGGGTTTCCCCTACATGCAATTGATCGGCTAAATAAAAGCCACTACACCTAAAAAACTATTCGTTTTTATCTCACATAGTTCTAGCTCGGACTCATATGACTTGTATTGAGTCATCAACGAGCGCATCAAATCCTGTCCCGTGAATGTAACAGCGTTGCTCCTGGAGCGGCAACAGAATGGGGGTAACACCCCCCCCCCCCACACACACACACACACACACACACACACACACCACCACAGCTGAAAAAAATTCTAGGGGAAACACTGAAAAATGCAAATAAGAAAATAACATTTATAACATTTAGGATTGTTTTCTATAAGAAGTTAAAGCAAATGTGAATAATCAAGGTAACCTCCTAAATTTGGGGAAAGTCCCTGATGTTAATCACAGCTGGCCACCCCACAGACGTCAGTGCCTCAGTTTGACCACCACTTACTACCCTAATAGCAACCAACACTATTAGAAAGTTGACACTAAAATTGGCTTGAAGAAAATTTTATTCATTTAAATTATTTAGTTCAACTCAATTTCAAGATAAACATAAGATAGAGCAACCCCTGTATGGAGGGGTTAAATTTCAGCCTAGAAATCCTTTACTGTATGCCATGCCCCACTTTTCTGTTTGGTGTATGCTCGTAAAGTGAGGCACAAATAGATATTGATAAAAAAAAATACTACTTTCAGTTAGGACTCTCAATGATCTGAACATTCTCATTGATGGCATTGTAGGAGCAGGTAAACCTCTGAGCTTTTCAGTCGCTTCATCTTTAAACAATAATGCGGCAAAGGTCACAACTTTTTACCAATGTCAACTTTATTAGTTTTCTTGTCGGTATATTGTAATTCAATACTATACTAACAAGAAAATTGGCAAACCAAAACAAAATTAATAATCAAAAAACAAACCGATGCTGATGTTCCTTCACTTACTCAAATAACAGGAGTTTCTAGGGTACACAGCTGACCAGTTGAGGATGCTAAAAAAAAACACAGAAAATGTTTTTCCTGAGTGTCAACAGTTGGTAAAACGTACAGATAGACTAATTTTACATGTGTGACCAGGTTGTCAGTGGTGTTGCCCTCAGTCAGTACATTTACACAACACTCAAGAAAACTGAATTATTGCCTTACTCCGACTCAGACTGGACAACTGAAGTGCATGTAAACAACTTTGTCTTACTATAATCAGAGTTTGAGAACTCTGATTGGAGTCAGAGAACTCTGATTAAGACACCCAGATATTTGTAACCAGCATAGTCAGAGTATGATTGGACAATGCATGCGCGTGTGCGCCATGCCCCCGTAACCCCGTAACAAAAATACCAGAGTAGCATGCTCCTCATCTGCAGAAAAAGTAGCGCGTACATCATGTACAACAAAAACAATGCTCCATCTCCTTGCTCGAAAATACCCAGCAGCAGTTGTAGCCACTTCTGACATCTGGCACTGACCTGCGGTGGTTGTTGGGTCAACCAGACACAGCGCCGCTGAAAAGACCCATATCACCCCCTAGTTTTGGAGAGGAGGACATGTGTACATCAATGATTCTATTATCTCAGCTGCATGTATAGGTGGACAATGAGAGAAGTCTGATTCGGTGAAAAAAAATGAATTATAAGCCTAGTCCGATTAAGCAGTGCATGTTAACGCACTGAGTGTTGATATTTTTTTATTAAACACAGGCAGGTGATAACTCTATTCTAAGCAAGTACAGCATATTTTTACAAGTTAAAAACATATTCAGAAACGATGTTGAAATAGCCTGACTCAGCCTTCAAAACTGACACTATATTGTCCTCCACTGCTCTGTAGGTAATCACTGTCAGTCTATTGTGGGAAGAGTTAATAGATCAATAATAACCTATGTAAGGTTTGTTCAAGGTCATCCACTGTAAACTTGGGTGAGCTGCAAGTAGGTACGTCAAGGTGCCGGAGACAATAGCAGCATTGTGTTATCATCCATGGTCATACAGCACACAATGAGCAGGATATTTTCACAACCTTGTCGAGTGAAAATCAATTATACTCACACTCCAGGTACATGCTCATTGACTGATTCAAACTTAAAGCCTGTCAAGTGCCATCAACCTGAGGCAACGCACTGTAATCTGTCAGACACTCGCACTCTCAGAGAGATTTCACTTGAAGAAATCTGTTTGCAGAAAACAGAACTGGACACATTAAACTTGCAAAAAATCTTCTCAGTTAGCTCTCTATTTATTTCATAATCAGAGGAAATGACATCCTTAAAATGATGGACAAGTTTTAATAAAAGATCAAGAAATAATATGGCCAGCTTTTATCAGACAACAGAAATGGCCAGCACTATTAGTCCATCCATTTTGTCCTCATTCTTTCAGCTGTGTATCAACAGTCTTTTGAAATCGTGCTCACTTTGAAGCAGCGAATTTCTAGGCCATGTAGAAACCTATTCATGAGCTTTTCTATTCAAGTTGGAAAGAACATACTGTACACTCAAGGAGAGCAACAAAGAAATACGGCTGCATCCTCCACCGGCTGGATGACTTCATTCAGCTACAGCCGCTCACACTCTGCTTTGCATCAGGTGTGAGGGAGCAAAGGCTATTGGGCCGCAGCTCTGCTTGCTGTCGACGCTCAGAAAGATTGATAGAGCCTACAGCACAGCGCTGCGCATAGCTGTGTGTGAGTGAGAAGATATAGGAGGGGATTACACACCAGAGTGAGATTGAGCTAAATCAAGACGGAGACAGCGAGAGTGTGTTTCACTGCTCTGGTTTGTGTCAGCACTGATCAGAGACAAACCAGAGCCACCTGAGCCCCAAACCTGGAATATATTTCTGCCAGGAACAATGTCACCTCTGTCTCTCTCTCTCTCTCTCTCTCTCTCTCCCTATGTCTCTCTCTCACACACACACACACACACACACACACACACACACACACACACACACACACACACTAACTCACGTCCATGCAGTCATTTAAAGAGCGTCACACAACATAAACATGGACACAGCCATAAAAAGAAACGTCCTATCAAACCCAAATTGGTCCAAACAGATGATACAACGGACAGTTTACATCATTTATTGTTAAAAGAACAGGACAGGGATAAACTCTCACTACTGTAATGAGTCATTTTGGTGTATTCCCTTAAAAACAGATGCACAGTTCAGGCCGCAAAGGTTAAAGCTTTTTTTGGAGTTACAAAACAAAACTGACAACAGAAACATGTCATTGTCCAAACTGGTAATATACATTTAATTTGACATTATGTAGCGATTTGACTTTATAATAAATGTCTGAAGATTAATAATATTCAATTATGACATTTATGCACTCCTTGAAGGGGCACCACCCACCCTCAATGGTGGGAAAATAAAGAAAAACAAAAGTTTAATTCAGAAATCAAACATTATGTCAATCTTAAATTAATCAATCTCATATCTTGGGCCGAAATTCTCATTTGAGGGACTCCACTTCTGGAAGAACACTAACAGACAGTAGCTTAGAAAAATAATGATCTGTGTATTACAGGATCAATGATGGTACAACATACATGCAATAAATGATGATAAGATAATGAGGATAAATAATAATAGGAGAATAAATAAAAGATTCTAAGTCAGGCTAGGAGCACTAAAGTTAATGATAGTGAGTGAATATGCTCTAATATATTAACCTACACTAACTTTGGTGTCAAGATAAATTTGGATGTGGATTTGGATAACCCTAGGATTACCAGAGTAGGTGAATATCTGAGTTATGACCGCATGAGACAGCATCAGCCCTGTTTGGAGCTCTGGAGGTTTGCATTCTTAAGTGAGACTGGTCCTTGGAGAAGATGGAGCAGGTACCGAAGGTCCGACTACCGGCGATTCGAGCGGTTCAGCTCAGAAGACGACTTCAGTCAGCCATAGGATGGGCCAGTAGTTGCAGCACTCGGGCCCAAAGCAAAAGCCGGCGCCTGTGGATCCTTTGGATGCTCGTTTGGACGCTTCTTTGGTCTCACTCAAAAACTCTGGCACAGAGGATGACCTGGGCCTGCTGGGTGGCGTTCAGAGGTGACTTTGAAATCACCCACATAACTCAGGAAAAAAAAGGCTTGATGACCAGTCGAAACTATTTCAAAAATGGTTTTGCGAAATTAAGGAAAAATCAATCAAAGGTATAATCTTGAATTGCTATGCACACAAAAAGTTGAAGTTTGAAAACTTGAACTGAGACGATGTTAAAGAAAAATTTTTGTACTCGCGGCGTAAGTCAGGTCCGCTGCGCCGATAAGGCGTTCCCAAGCACAATTTGGTATTTTGGTGAGCGGCGCAGCCCGGCGTAAGTATCCCCCCTCCCTTACTCAGCTCCTCCCAGCGGCGTAAGTCGTAGCGAGGGAGGAGAGAGGATGTGGAGTGGGTTTAACACAGCCGAGACCTGTATTGACCAATAACATCAGCTACTCTACTCGCCTTTAAATCCGCCACCGGGGAGGCATATTCCAATTTTAATGAAGTAGTCAAAGAGATCAAGAGATGTCTGAAGACAGTAATGCCACACGATGGCGACAGAAGGCAGCCACTCAACAAGTGTCGCTGTAAACGCTACAGAGGTCGTCCTTCACACTGTCTCATATAAGCACAGGTGGATTTGGTGTGTGTAAGTTTGGACCGACTGGTAAAACACCCTTTTCCACAAATAAAGACACTCACACAAAGTTGCATATAATCAAACCTCACGTAACAAAGGTTGTGCACACAGAGCACAACATAAATTCCAAAAATGATATTAAAATCAGAACCATCTGTGCGTAATGACGCATCTCGCTCTGTGGCCTGGCAGCTGCAGCTGCAGCAGGATGGGGAGAGGACACAGAGACATGTCCAGGTCGAGCTGTGTGAGTAACAAGAGGAAGAGGAAGAAAGAAAAGGAGGGAGATGAATTACATATCTTGTTAACTTCATGAATTGTGTCTATTTACTAGATATTTAATTTAATTTGATGCTTTAGCTGTGTTGAGTCGGTCAGGTTGTGTGTCCAAACGCTCTCATCAGATCAGATATAGATCAGAATATATTGATATAGATTTAAATGTATGTGCTTTTCTATTCCCAGAATTTTCTATTCTGACCCAGATTATTAGTTGTTGTTGATTATTTATTGCACTGAAATGTGCCTGACACTGTGGAAACCTGTCGGTGAGGCATCGGTGACGTATGCCGATACGCCGCTGGTCTACCAAAATACCACTAGACCAGCTGCGCTCCGCCTGCGCTGAAAGCTGACCAGGTTTGAATCAGCGAGCTTTCAGCGCAGTTTATACACCACCGGTGAGCACGAAAATGTCACTGCTCCAGCTGATTCTGTCGACACCTCCCCCTGCCTCGCCACCCCGTGCAGCATGGCGGACCTCGGTGCGCCTCAGTCCACGAAAATACGAAACTGGCTGTACGCTGGGCTCCGCCAGAAAAAAATACAACTGCGCGGGGTCCGCCACCCTCCGCCACCTCACCGGCGGACACGAAAATAGAGCCCTAAGTTGTAAGAGCTAAGAGCAAACAAAGAAAGAGGGCTAAGCAGCACAGTAAAGAGGACAAGAGGAATGAGAGTGTAAGAGACCGTGAGCAACCCCACTTTCTGGTTTTATCTTCTCACACTGGGAGTGTCTCTGGTGTGTGTGTGTGTGTGAGGAGAAAGAGGAGGTCTCCAACTGCAGGGGAGACCTCTGGATCTCTGATTATTTGATCTAACTTATACTTTTGGCTTTTGGCTGGTAAAAGAGTCAGATCTGATACTCACTCACTATGATTAATATCATTGAATGCTTGGTTTCATGATAAATGATTTGATACTAAACACATATGAATGAAGTGTAGGATTACATCAAACATTCTCATTATGTTTTAAGTATCACATTGAACATGCTAAATTACTCTGAAATGAAACAGATAGTAACACATAGAAACTGTGAACAACAAAAGAGTAAATACATGTGAATGAACTTCATCATGATTAATAATGGATTCTAAATACTCACATTCAGATTATTCAATGACATTATTACCACCTAATGGTTAAAAATACTAAATAAACGACTAAAATATAAACCAAACATTTCTAAACCATTTCTGTTACTTAGAGTAAAGTTGTGACACATAGTCAATAGATTTAACTCTCAGAAGTTCATGAAACAGTCTGAAAAGCTATTGGTCTAAAGAAACTAAAGAATAAAGGATTTATTCTGTCAGAGTGATAACTTGGCGTCTGGAGCACATAAAAAAATTGTGACACATCTCATTTTAACACAAATTTCATGATTAGAGAGATTAGTACATTGCTGAATGCATAAGATGTCACGACCCGTCATTTGTATTCTTTCACCAAAGGAATGCAGTTTTATCAATACATGGTTGAGCAGGATTTTAGATCGAGGTCTGGAGGTCAGTGTCCTGCTCCTCAGACCTTTCCTTGGGGTCCGTATGTTTAAGACGGTAAATCTCAAATGGGAGACCTGGATTGAGGCGTTAATGTTTATTTAGATGGTCAGCGATGGAGTCAGTTTGAAAGGCAGTTATCCGAATTTCCTTTCCTGCAAGGAATGTGTGGGTTTCACATACAGGGTTGTCTTGATTGCTACAATTAATATCTGTATAAAAGTATATTTATTAATTGTAATTATGGATAAGGATTGATAACAAGGTCCATTAATACCTAATTAAGCATTTTTAAAAACTCCAAAATTAATAACGTTTAAACTGATTGGGTCCGCTATCGCGTCTTTAGAACCTGTGATGTTAATATGAGTTTAGTCACATCCTGTTAATGAAATCAAATTCATGGACTGTCAAAAAAAGTCTTTGAACAGCCAATAGGAATAAAAGTACATAAAGAAGGTTTCTGGTGGTCAGTTGCGATGTAGGCTGAATTTGCGAGGAGGTCCAAAGTGTAGTAACAAGATACTGAAGCTGAAGACATAGATGAAGTAAAATGCAATTTATGATGCAAAATAATTTCTGGCAGGGGGGGAACAAAACCTCCATGGCCAAGCGCATCATCACTGTGCAGCTATGACTATCTGTGGCTTGAAACAACTCCTTTGACTCCAGCTGCTACTGCTGCTGCTGCTGCAGGGCTGCCATCCTCCTCTTCACCCAAATCAGCTGAGGTTAGCACAGCCAGACTTTAAAGCAAGCCCTGTGAGTGTCAAATCATAATCCAGCATTGAAATGTGTATTGTAGTCAGCAGGATGAAAGCTAGTTAGGTGACTAATAATGGCGACATTGTGAGGTGGTCAAGGTCAGTAAAAGGAGTACTAGGCACAAGTAAATAATGGGTGATTGTGATGTGTTTAAATGTCACATTCAGAGAAAGAAAAAGGATTTTTTTTTTGTTTTGTTTTGTTTAAAAAAATCTGTGTAAATATAATAGTTTGAAGGGAGACAACGATAGAGACGACTCAGCAGCTGTATCTAAATCACTGGAATCATTAAGAAGTCCAGGTAATGGTATTAGTATGGATAAAACAACCTTAAGTCCAATAGTCAAGCCTACAGGGGGATAGCCTTGCATGGACTTAAACACTCACACACCTTAAGGTCCCCACTTAACTAAAATTAAAAAAAAAAACTTCATCAGAATGTGTTACACACATAAACTGTATATAAGATGGACAGAGTTTGCCTCCTCGCTGGGTGAAGCCACTCCGAGAACAGCACCCTCTGATGGTGGGCTGCAGTACGGGTCATAAATCTCCGCCAGCAAAGCTTATGGCACTGTGGACAAACTTTCGAAATTTATAACACAGAACATAAATTTTTCTCCCCCCTGCTTGTGATGTTGACATGTAGTTATTGTAAGACTGGTTTGTGCCCAAGTCCTTTTTTTTCTGTACAGCTCTGTTTTTAAAAGTTATTAGAGGGTTCATGTTTTCTATGATTGACACCTGGTACAGCCTATGGGCGTTCACGGATTGCGTAGCTCTCCCAGGGGGGATACGCTGTTTGATCTGAGCGTCATCACAGGGACTCTCGGCGACTGCGCGGCTGAATGCGCGCATCGCTACTGCGCAGCTCTGGTTTCGAGGAAGTGGAGAAAAACCCGGAATTACCGAGAGCTTTTTGGCTTCAATCCATATACAGGCGGAAGGCGGAACCAGGTTGTTCATTTTATATACAGTCTATGGTTACACATGATTTTAACATGATTTAAAGCATGGGTGGACCTAAAAAAATGTCCCCTAATGGCTATGTGATCCCCTCTCGGTGGAAGTGTTACAATGCTAGTTTCCTCTCTTAGGTAGGAAAGTGCATGCGCGCGCACACACACACACCCACACACACACACACACACACACACACACACACACACACACACACACACACACACACACTCCTCTCTACCCTTTCGTTATGTTCACCCTTAACAGGATTTTGAGGAGAGCAACAGAAGGGTAGTGTTTGAGAGGCAAATATAATTTCTGTACTTCATTAGACTGTGGTGGTCTGCAATATGCGCTCAGCCACTTAAGACTCCTCATGTGCCCGGTCCTGGGCATTAGGTTTTCAATGAGATCAGCATCCAACAGTGGTTGTGGTCAAAGCTGTAGAAAATGCACTCTTTCTACTCTTTCTAATCTTAATCATGGATATTTTTATATATTTTTTTTTAATTCAGCAAAAACAAATGGACAAAAAATAAATAAGAAAGACATTTTCTCTATCACAAGCTTCTGTTTTTAATAAAGCAAACCAATGTTTTCATTATCCCACGCAATAACTGATAAAAAACAATCATCATTCTTTCAAGTAAAATGTGTCAAACATAAAATAAATGATGTGATGTGGCAAAAGAGGCTTTTCTCCAACAATGCAGTCAATTTTCTTCATGACTGGTGAGGATAAGAATATGAACCATCCAGCTGCTTATTTAATTAGAGTGTAATATTGGGTGTCATTAATCAAACAAAGTGGTGAAAGCTTTATATTCACCTTCGATGAACCAGTGAGCTCACACTGAATTTCTTATAATAAGTTACTAATGCTTTTATGTCTCAAGTTCAAGGAGTTACAGGGGCGTTAGATTTAATATCACAGAACAGACTCTTTTTTTATTTGCTGGCTGTGTGTTTGTGCAACTTGTTAAAACAGAAATATTATTATTCAGATTAATAATTTTATTCCACTAAGGCTACAGGGTGATACACAGTTATGAAAATGTGAACTTATTTCCTTTCATTATTGTGGTAGTCAAAGAGGAAGTACACAAAGGGAGAGGCAGGGTTGTCAGAACCCTGGTATCATTTTTGCTTTCTGGCTTCACTTACCCTGATTAAGGAGGATGCACTCATTAGTTTTACAAAGCTGGTTATCAGCATATACATATATATATATATATATATATATATATATATATATATATATATATATATATGAGCCCAGAGTAATTGGGGAGCTGAGTCAAAAATATATAACAAATCACAGATGAGGATAAATCTGCTGTCATTAGATCCCTATACTTTGGAGCAGGGGTGTCACTAGACCTAATACTGTACTGGGGCACATCTGGGGCTCAAAAAATTCATGAGAGCGTGCAAAGTGTGCAAGAAAAAAAACATATTCAGCACTTATTTATCATAAAAAATCCCACCCTTCCTTGTGACAAAAAAGTCACCTGACCAAAAAGCATTCTGTAAGAAACTGGCAGGTTTTTTGTTTTCCAAAAAATTGTTTTTTGTTTTTTCCTAATATGGGAGGTTTTGTATTTCTGCCACCGATATTCAAAATCAAATGACTCAGGGGCAAAAAAAGAAAAAAAAAACATGATTGGGACATCATTCATTGATAGTCAACTCACCTCCGCTCTTGCTCATCAACTTTCATCTCTCCCTCACCTCTTCCAGCACTCTGTTGTTCCACTTTGTTTGGACAGACATGAAAATATATATATAAAAAATGTTTTTCTTCCTGAAGATAGGCCATTTGAGAACCACTACACCATCCATAGGCTATATCTGTCATCTAACACAAGCTTACTCAAAATCATCATTGATGCAGAGGTCCTGAGCAGAACCAGCAGGATCAGCAGACCATAACCAACATTATGTTTCATGCTGATGAAACTCACTGGAAATTCCCCCCACAGCTTTTTCAGCAAATTAATATGGTTGTCTTGATACAAGGAATAACGTTAGCTAACTTAGCATTAATTTAAGACAGACTTATGTTGCCTAGCTAGCTAGGACTTCACTTACCTCTCTCATTCCTCACTGCTTTATCCCTGCTACGGGCGAATAACTTTTTGATATCCATCCAGGAGTTACAGTTTGAGTCAAATCAAAATCAAAATAATATATTTAACAAGTTGTTGTCGGCTAACATTACCTACATTATGCAGTGATTCTCATCACCTGCCTCTCTCTCTCTCTCTCGACTTCGAGTTGACACGGAAGTATTATCAACCGAAGTTGCTACATGTGAATAAATTACCATATTAATTAGCCATGTGTGCATTGTTTATGTGGAGTGAATACAGTAGCACTGAATTACCATACTAAATAGTATGTGCGCTGTAGTCGATGCTATGTAGACTTAAAACTCTGAAGGGATTTTTTTTTATTGGTGAAATTTTTACTGGGGCACTGCAGATCAATACTGGGGCACGTGCCCTAGTGAAATCTGTCTGGCAATGCCGCTGCTTTGGAGGCTCAGATATGATCCCTAAAACAGATAACAGTTCAGCAATACTAATAACTGCATCTCCTGCACTATTCCTCTGTCTAAAGGTGTACCCCAGGGTCCTATTCTCGATCCTCTCTTATGCTTAATAAACTATTGTGATCTACGCTGATAAGAAATAACCCACTCATCTAGTACAGAAAGCCAAATTTTACCTTTTACCTCTGATGTCTGCAATTAATGTTTGAAACCTCAAATTACTTTGTTTTTTTGCTGATGTAGCAACAGATATTTTTCTGACAGTAGCCGCTCGCCAAGGTTGGAATCCAATAATCTCCCACTTTCACAAAAGACAGAAACAGCTCTGTGGAAAGGCAGCATTGTTCTCAATTCTAGACCAGTATCTGTAGGTGTTTTTAGTGAGAAATGATGCTCACACTTGAACATCTCAGAAGTTCTCAACTAGCTGTTCAAAACTTTTAATTTTAAAGTCCTTCTTTTTGCATCACATTATTCATCCATGATTAACAATACATGTCATTGTATAGGTTTGTGTAATATTGCAGCTGTGCTTAGTGTTCCCTTATGAAACTTGCGTTAGTGCTGCAATGAAGATTGTTCACTGGCCTCAAAACTCACTCATCATCTGAGACCTATGTTCGAGTTTTTCAGTTTGACTCACAAACAACATTTCTCAAAGATGATTTGCAAGGAAAATAATGTTTACATGGGGTGATTTACTGTTCATTTAAACCTTCATGCAGGGTAAATACAATAGTGCAGAAAAGGAATGGTTAAGTTCAGGGCTATTCACTTACATAATCAAACAGGCACAATTAAAAGACAAGGACAGTGATGTGGGTGGACAATTTCAGCAGTTGAAGACCCCCCTTTTTGGCTTTTGCTAAAGGCAAAAGAATGTAATAAAATAGAACAATATATCTTCATGTCACATTTGTAAAAACATGTTTTGGTCACAAATCTGGCAGAAGCACATTGAAATGTGTAAAATAAAAAGCATCACTATGTAGACTTAACTCATGCACTGCCTCAGAGTCTCTGAATGGCCTCTACTTCTTTACCAAAATCTATTCACCCTGTCGAAAAGCTGTTGTGGCTCTCTGATGGGCTGTGCAGGACTATTGTAGGTTGTGGTTAGTAAGCAGCAGACACTCTTTACTTTGGCCACTCTGTTGTGATCTAGAAAGTTGCCAGTTTTCCAGAGTGATCACTCTCATCTGTAATTACGCCTTTGTTAAATGTTGGTTTTGCTTTCAGAGTTAAAAGTAAAACCTACAAATAATTTGCAGTCATGTCAGGGTCAAACTGTTCATTTGCAGACAGCATTTATATATCTAAGACACTAAGCACATCTTGAATGTTTTTAACAAAACTATTTCCATTAACCTCCATTTCAGTCACCACTGCATAAATGCAACTCTTGATAAAGCGAAGAATGGCGTTAGATGGCTCACTTACAAGCTGGTTTCATGCACATTGAATGTGGCTTTTAACTGTTTTTTGCATTTTAAATTGATATGCGATGTTCTGTTAAGGAGATGAAGGAAAGGTGTTTTCCAGTTTATTTTTCATCATGCAATCACTAGACAGTCAAATAACAGCTAAACGTAAGGACAGTTAGCAGTCTGTTCCCTCAGCAAGCACACTTTACCACGGTCTCTGTCCTCCGAAGGTTGAATGTAAAGAGTGATAGAGGTTCACATGTACATCAGATATCCCTGAGATCTATAGAAATGCAAGACTTCTGGTTAACTCACCTTTACCCATGTGGTGTTAGCCCAAGTGAATAATAGGGTTGGGAATCACTTGTGGCCCCACGATACTATGTCATCATGACTCTTGGGCCATGATAGGGTATTATCACGACACTTTGGCACCGATACGATATTATTGCGATTTTTAGCATTTTGCAATACAGTGAGTATTGCGAACAATATATTGCGATTAATATATTTTTTCAACTGTTTAGCTAAATTAGCATTTGTCTTTCCTTTATGTTTGTCTTATTTACATTGTATTTTATTTTCATGTAGCACATCTTACAAACCTTGTATCCATTTAATGCCCTTTGTATCATAATTGATACATACTTTTATATACTTCTATCAAATCAATATGATCAACAAATTACTAAAAAAAAAACACCCGAATACAGACTGATAAATGATAAAAATGTCCTCTTGTAGTTTATCAGTTCCCAAAAATGTCTAATGTATCAAACGAGATAAATAAATATATTCGTTAAATTTTAAGGACATTTTGATTTTTTGGGTTTTCAGTAGTAAGTGAAATAGACATTTCAGCTCCAAAACAATTTGAATTTTCCGGCCATAATTTGTGGTGTCAGGCATTAAAGAGTTAAATACACACACACACACACACACACACACACACACACACATATATATATATATATATAGCACTAATTTTCTCCTGCTCTATGATGTCACCTCTGCTAACCTCACTGGACAAGCAGTTGATTTTATTTTTCCATTATCATAGATTCGACTTCATATTAGCAATTAGTTTGAAAAATCGATACTTAGCGGATGAGACGATACGCTATAGAACCAGACAAAATATAGCAATTCTGTGCTGTATCAATTTTTTCTCCCACCCCAAGTGAATAACCAGTTTCAACAGGAAAGTCCAAATCATGAATGTACAAACCTAAGTGCTGCAGATAAGAACAAAGCATTAAAGTTGTTGTTTGTTTTATAACTTTCATATTCATCAATCTTTGTTGTATATTTTTGTTATTTTATAAGTCTAGATAAATAAAAGAGCAACTACAGGGGTTCATTGTTTACAGCTCAGTGCTGCACTGTCAGCATTCATTACTTATCTCAACAAGGAAATAAACATCGTACTCTGAAACAGAATGCTTAACTACACAGCATGTTGGCTCTAAAATTAATAAACCCGGCACCAAAGGCTTGTTAAACTTTATCTGTAAAAGTTGCTGTCCCCGCTGACCACTGTATTCTCACAGCAAAACAATGGCTCTGTATCAAACAGGCTGTTGATTAACTGCCTGTGACACTGGCTCTGCAAAAAGTAGTTCTCTACTGGCTGAATGAGTGAGCACGATTTACTGAATCAGCTTTTAATTACTGTCTTTTAATCGAATATGTCGCATAAGAGCTGAAAATGACCCAGAAGTTGTACAATGTTCCAAAGAATAATGTATGTGCTTGCCCGGAAGGGATTATATAAGAAAGTGGAAGACGAAAAATGGACAAAAAGAAGTAGAGGGGTGTTATTAGTCAGAGTGATGGCAGTTCTGGAGGAAGTCGGGATTTTGTGTTTGTTGATGGCGAGTTGGATGAAAGATGTCAAAGAGCTGGAGTGGCTTCATCATGGAGACAATATACGGCATTCACAATTCTCTGTCCTGGATGGCAGCGTTTTAAATGGGTTGAGTCTTTCTGTGTGAGATATTTGTCTCCACTTTGTTGTCTTCTGCATCAAAGTATTTTTCTCAATTTGCTCCTGTTTTTCAGCCTCTCATCCTCCTCCTCTTCCTCCTTCTCCTCTCTGTCTCTCTGTGTTATGTAGTGTTTCCACTGTGCTCATAACTCTGCTAACAGATGCCAGCCTTTGGGCAATGCAGCATCTCTCCATATTGGCTGCTCTGTCCCTGATCTCAAACGCACACATTCCCTCTAACAACACTTGATTACAGTATTCGCTCACAATCCCTCATTTTTTGGGGGCGAAAGAGCGCCATGCGAGGATGGAGACTTGGCACATTTCATCTCCTTCACATAATTAGGAGTGTCGAGGGAGAAGCTCTCCTGTTAAATCTCTCCATTTCCTGCAGGCTTTCACCACAGATAAAGTGTAATATTCAATGCACTTTACAATACATATTCTAACAGCCAAATGTCCAAATGTTGAAATACAAAAGGACAAGGGGGCATGAGCAATCTCCTGTTAGAAAAATGGAGGCTAGCATCCATTCTATTATTTATTTCGCCATTTTTACATTTGTATGAGCTGGGAACAATTTATGACATAGGAGTTTTTATGGAAGAGGGTGGTGCAGGGACAAGACTGAGCAGGGCAACAGAAATTGATAAAAGGAAGCAGCAAAAGTAGTTATCAAGGAATGAAGGGGATAAAAGAAAGAAAAAAATGTGAAGAACATATGGAGGAAGGAAAGAGCAAAGCAGAAAAAAAGGCTTGCTTTGTAAAAATGCTAAATAAAACACCAGAAAAGGACAGGCTTGTGAAGAAAAGCATAAAAGCGAGAAGGAATAAGCACAGTGCGGCTCAGCACAGTAAAAAGAAACCTGGCACAGAACGGAACTGAATCCTATGCAGGAAAGGATCAACAGAACTGTCAAACCAACTTTATTTTAACATTACTACAGAGGCTCAATCTCTTGTCTCTCTCTATCACTCCGTCTCTACGGGCCTGTCGCTTATTTGCTGCCGGAGCGCTCTGCCTCCCTGTTACATCAAAGCTTGGCCCACGTCGTGTCAAGGTTGTGTCAATACTGTGTCGAATACACCTACTTCATTGCATGCTGACAGATAGTGTTTTATTGAGTC
Source organism: Xyrichtys novacula (assembly GCA_962446985.1). Classification (NCBI taxonomy): domain Eukaryota; kingdom Metazoa; phylum Chordata; class Actinopteri; order Labriformes; family Labridae; genus Xyrichtys; species Xyrichtys novacula. The sequence continues at coordinate 19,553,903 of OY660886.1, forward strand.
CCGAACCCTTTGACAAGACAAAGAAAGTGAGGAGGAGTGGAAGGAGGGAGGCTGAGGGGAAAGATGGAGATGAAAAGGAAGGAATCGGAAGGACAGCGGGCAGGGAAAGAAGAGGAAGAGAGAAAGCGGCTTGGCGCTGTGTCACCTGTCAGCTAGCTTTGCACAAAAGCTCGACACTGTTATTTATTTATTTATTTTTTGTCTTTTGCACTTGGCCGGGTTTATTACCATGTGTAACAGCTATACGGGAAAGCCATAGTGAAGGTTGGCTCAGCTCCTCCTGCACTCCTGCTGCTCATTGTGAACCTTAAACGCTGGCTTTGAGCTAGCCAAGAGCTATTATAGCTCTATTTAATTCAAATCAATAAACTTTAAAATGCTCACTGAAACAAGTCAGGTTGCAATAGTCAAAATGTATTGCAGGGCAGACCTCACAATAGGCAGTCATATCAGTAATGTTAGTGACATACAGTATCCCTTCTACAGAAATGCTTGCATGGATGGGTTTGGGGAGATAAAATGCTCATTCATACTGCATATAATAGTAGAGAGGATGTCAATATGTCACTCTCAGAGCTGTCCCGGATGTTAGATGGAACACCACCAAAGGCTATGTAAGCACTGTTTAGTGTTACCTATTTGGATGCACTGTCAGAGGCAACAGGAAATGTGCATCGACTTTTCCCCTTTCCCATAATGGTGCATTGGAGATATGGTTTCATACATTGTAGAGAGAATAGTGGGTCTTTTATGGCCTGATGGATGGGGAGGTGGTGCTGGTACAGTGTTAGATGGGAGAAGCTTTGCAGCACAAGCTGCCGTAGACACATGCCAAGATTATGTAGTCACTTCTTAATGATCCTCATCTATATCCTGCACAAAACTTGAGTAGATAAAGATTTTTTTATGCACCACAGTGGGAGATTGAGAGTCAAGGTAGGAACTCCACCAAGCAGATTTACCATATCAGGCACTTATTTGAATCTTCGATTGGAAAGGAAATTGCCAGCTGCTGAAATTCTCTTTCATTTTAGCCTTTCATACATTTATTTGAGCTCTGTGTACGTTGAGATTTGCGTCTTATTTGTTGGGCATTATGAAATGCAGCACAGACTGCCTGTTTTCCAAACTCATATTTGAAGAAATTACAGCCCTATACTACAGAATTGCTGTGAAATTATTTCAGAGAGAAGACATTGATAGTATCTTATACATTTAAAACATTTATCATGTACGACCCATTCTTTCCAACTCCTCCCAGTCGTTGTCTGTCCCCTTCTCCAGTAAGATAAATATCTTCTCACACTAGCAATATTTAGAACTGAAGAAGCGTCTTTGATAAGAGGCGAAACGTCTTCTTAACTCTACACAGTTCAGTTCCCTGACTTTGGAGTCTTCAAGAAAACCATGACCTGGATGAATGAGAATCTACATGGACTCTCAGTAATTATCATTATCTCTTATTGCCCAGTACAAGTTTTTGGTACAACTGTGTTTCCCTGTGGTGATTTTGTTTTAGTAGCAGGGATACAGAGAAAATGTGGGCGCATTGAATCAAAGTTTCCAAACCTAATCAGAGCTGAAATTGAATAAATCTGCAACAGACGTAGAACTTACTCTTCTACTGTCAGATTAACTGTCAGGACAAACATGACAAGATAAATGGCTGCTGATAATCCATAACCCCCCTGGTGTGACATAAAGCGCAAACAGGAAGATCTCCAAGCATGTGAAAATGTTTGATTACAGATGAACAACTGCACATACACGCACTGACACACACACTGGCACAGACATACCCTGTGGAGAAGCAGAGCCAGGCTCTTGGCATTGCCGCTGCACAGCCAATCCTGGAGATCACAGCTCAAACTGCAGGCCTGCTGAGGAGACGACGCACACATGCTGCACTGACACACACAGAGCAGGAGAGATGAATCCTCTCTCTGATTCTGCGCACACATGCAGCTTTACATGAAGAGCAAAGTTGCCTTTTTGAGTTCCTAAAGTTCAGCTTCCTTTACCAGTCGCTGGTTAGTCAAGGTTTGTTGTTTTTTTCTTGCCTTGTGCTTTCTGTGCACGTTTGTTTTTACCTGGATTGTACTGAAACCATCGGAGTAGCATTCCAATTAGGGTGGTATTGTTTTATATGAGATGGAAGAATGTGTAGTGGTAAAGCCGGCAGAATTGCTTAATGGAAATGCTGGTGTGTGAATAGAGATGACAACAAAGACTCTTTACATCCAATTTACTGTTTCTCCCTTCCTCCTTCTGGAACGTATATAAAACATATGTAACCTCTGAACAGTAATAGATTCTGCAGTCTAATATATACAGATATAAGGAGTGTCGGTTTGACTTCCCTAACTCTCCTTTTCTCACACAGTACTTTAAGACAAAGCATGTTTAATTTCTTGAGGAAACAGTTTTATGCAAGAATGCAATATTATCTCCTGCTCTTATTTTTGCTCCAATCTGTCCAGTTAGTTATTCTCATTTAATGCACATTTTTTCAATTTTCTGTTACATTTTGAATGAAAATGAGCCAGAAAAAAGCAAGACTGATATGCAGCCTTTTCATATGAAGTCCCTGCTTTTAAAGTGATAAATGGCACTGCTACTGAGATGCACTGTTGATAACATATCATGTGGAAGCAAACACTAATCTTGCACACAAAAAGAGAAGAGTAAGAAGAACTAGAATTAAACAATCCACTTTAAATGTTCCAGATTAATCAAAAAGATTTCTTTTCACCACCACTGCACAGAATTTCAATGTAAAGACACTTAAAGACACAATTCCCAGCCAGATGAAGTGAAGGGTGACTGATGTAGTCACAAAGATGGGTAAATAAAAAAAGTGTGACAAGGTGATGTATGACTAACCACACTGATTGAATCTTAGTCTTCTGCTTGTTTTGTTTTGACACTTCCAAGCAGGGTGGTATTGAGTCCAGGACTGAGACTTGAGATGAACTTCATAAAGTAATAGTAGAGTGTCCAAAGAAACCAAACCCTTATCACAGAAGAGATGTTTCACCCCACAAAGAAGTCTATTCTGAAGTGTAAGTACCGACTGTAATGCCTGATGGCTCTAAACAGGTGGATGGCTAAAAATCACTGCCTTGAATTTCCCTGAACTGACTGACCGCATTATGAAAGTAAGCACTACATAACAAGGCTTTCTGATAAGGTATAGCTTTAACTGCAGTCTAATATAAAAGCAGTGACATCAAGCAAAGTGTCAACTGCAAAATGTGTTTATTTAGCAGTAATATTACTTTGCAGAAGAAATCATTTCTACTCGTGCAAAATTCTGGTGTGAGTACAGTTCAAATTCATGATACATTTTTAATAGGGATGGGCGAGTACTGATCTATTTTCGTGTACGCCAGTGAGGCGACGGAGGGCGGCGAGCCCTGCGCAGTTGTATTTTTGTCTGGCGCAGCCCGGCGTACGGCCAGTTTGATATTTTCGTGGACTGAGGCGCACGGAGGCGAGCCGAGATCCGCCAAGCTGGGCGTGGTGGCGTGGCAGGGGGAGGTGTCGACAGAATCAGCGGGCGCAGTGACATTTTTGTGCTCGCCACCGGCGTGTAAAGTGCGCTGAAAGCTTGCCGATTCAAACCTGGTCAGCTTTCAGTGCAGGCGGAAAGCAGCTGGTCTAGCAGTATTTTGGTAGACCGGCGACGTATTGGCATACGTCACTGAAGCCTCACCGGCAGGTTTCCACAGTGTCAGGCACATTTCAGTGCAATAAATAATCAATAACAACTAATAATCTGAGTCAGCACATACATTTAGATCTATATAGATATATTCTGATCTATATCTGATCTGATGAGCGCGTTTGGCACGTGTTTGGACACACAACCTGACCGAATCAACACAGCTGAAACCGCATTAAATTAAATTAAATATCTAGTAAATAAACACACATGATGAAGTTAACTAGATATGTAATTCGTCTCCCTCCTTCCCTTTCTTCCTCTTCCCCTTATTTCTCGCGCAGCTCGACCTGGACACGTCTCCGTGTCCTCTCTCTGTCCTGCAGCGGCTGAACAGATGATTTGTTTCAGTGCTCAGATGCATTATCTACTTTAAGCCGACATATGGATATTATAATATTCAGTTTTGTGAGGCAAATTTATTTTATATGCCAACATCTATGAAAGAAAGAGCCCGGTCACGGAGCGCGATGCGTCATTTACGCACAGATGGTTCCAATTTTAATGCCATTTTTGGAGTTTATGTTGTGATCTGTGCGCACAACCCACCTTTGTCACATGAGGTTTGAATATGTGCAACTTTATGTGAGTGTCTTTATTTGTGGAAAAGGGTGTTTTTCTTACCAGTGGGTCCAACATTACACACACCAAATCCATCTGTGCTCATATAGTGTGGAGGACGCCCAATGCAGCGCTTACAATGACACTTGTTGAGGAGCCATCATGTGGCATTACTGTCTTTAGACATCTCTTGATCTCTTTGACTACTTCATGAAAATAGTAATACGCCTAGCCTGTGGCGGATTTAAAGGCAAGGAGAGGAGCTGATGTGATTGGTGAAAACAGGTCTCGGCTGTGTTAAACCCACTCCACACCCTTTCTCCTCCCTCGCTACGACTTACGCCGCTGGGAGGAGCTGAGTTAGGGAGGGGGGATACTTACGCCGGGCTCCGCTGCTCACCAAAATACCAAATTGTGCTTGGGAACGCCTTGTCGGCTCGGCGGACCTGACTTACGCCGCGCCTGCGGCACGTCTCCGGCGAGGCACGAAAATAGAGCCCCAGGTGTCGGTATCAGGGCTGATATTGGCCTTTTTTAATGTAGGGAGTACTCCTGAAGGCTGCCAATGCCAGCCACCTATGCTAAAGGCATAAAAAAATTTATGTTGACTAATGCCTCCTTGCCATTAGTTGGCACTACACTGTTGCGGTTTGACACCATGGTGAATCTTCATAGGTGTCACATCCTGTTCAGCCTTTCACCAAAACTTTGCCGGCTTGTGAATACTTTCACCAAAAACTATATAGAATGGGAGGCATCTGCCTCCTCACTGGGTAAAGCCACTCTGAGAACAGCACCCTCTGGTGACGGGCTGCAGTATGTCTATGTAGATTCTCATTCATCCAGGTCATGGTTTTCTTGAAGACTCCAAAATTAGGCAACTGGACTGTGTAGAGTTGAGAAGACGTTTCGCCTCTTATCAAAGAAGCTTCTCCGGTTCTAATCATTGCTAGTGTGAGGAGAAGATATTTATCTTACTGGAGAAGTGGACAGACAACGACTGGGAGGAGTTGGAAAGAATGGGTCGTAGAACCCTATCTCTGGGTGTTCCCCCCTGAGGGTCGTTAACCTGAAAGGGTCGTCAACAACCCCTGTCATGTGACCACATGACTCATGCCACCTGAGTCATGTGGTCCCAGGTGTGAATGTTTGTGGAGTTTCCTGGAGAGAGCTGAGAACTGCATTGTAAGTGCTGGAGAGATTGTGCCTGAGTCCACCCCCTCTGTTCAGAGAAGGTTTCTCCAGTCTGGTAAAGATGGCTTCTTTAACTCCTCTTTCAAACCATCTGTCTTCTCTAGCCAACACCTCTACATTTCTGTCCTCGAAAGAGTGACCTGTGTCAAGTGAAGGTGGACAGCTGAGTCCTGACCTGAGGAAATGCCTCTCCTGTGTTGAGCCATGCGCTTGTGAAGCGGTTGTTTAGTTTCCCCAATGTACAGGTCTGAGCATTCCTCGCTGCACTGGACAGCATACACCAGATTACTCTGTTTATGTCTCTGTGTTTTGTCCTTGGGATGGACTAGCTTCTGCCTTAGTGTGTTACCAGGATTGAAATGAACATGAATATGGTGTTTGCCAAAGATCCTCTTGAGCTTTTCCGACAGGCCTGCAACGTAAGGGATTACAGTGCTCTTGTGTCTCTCCTCCCTTTCGTGTTCAGCGTTATTTCTCTTTCTGTTCTTCACAAAGGCCCACTTAGGGTATCCACAGGTTGTCAGGGCATTTTTGATGTACTTCTGTTCCTTTTCCTTACCTTCTTTCTTTGTGGGAATGTTCTCAGCCAGGTGGTTGAGTGTTCTGATAACACCCAGTTTGTGCTGCAGAGGATGGTGGGAATCAAAAAGTAAATATTGATCCGTGTGTGTGGGTTTCCTGACACTTCAACGTTGAGACACCCATCTGCCTCCAAGTGTACAGCACAGTCCAAAAAGGCCAACACATTGTCCTTGACATCTTCACGGGTGAACTTGATGTTGCTGACCACTGTGTTGATATGGTCAGTGAAGGCCTCGACTTCATGTGTTTTGATCTTAACCCAGGTGTCATCCACATATCTGAACCAGTGGCTAGGTGCTGCTCCTTTGCAGGAGGTTAGGCCTTCCTCTCTTCTTCTTCCATGTACAGGTTGGCCACTATTGGGAGAAACCGGGGAGCCCATAGCACATCCAAGTTTCTGTCTGTAATGGCGCTCTCTGAACTGGAAATAGGTGGTGCTGAGGCAAATGTCCAATAAGGAGCAGATGTGGTCGGGGTTTAAGTTGGTTCTGACCTCCAGTGTGCTGTGCTGTAAGAGGCGTTGTCTTACTGCTTGGACTGCCTCTGTTGTCGGAATACTCGTGAAAAGTGCTGTCACATCATAGGAAACCATGGTTTCATCTGAGTCCAGCCTGATGTCCTTGATTTTCTCAGCAAAGTCCTGTGAGTTTTTGACGTGGTGAGTGGTGTGGCCGACAAGAGGAGCTAGGATGGTGGCCAAATGTTTTGCCACTTTGTATGTGACTGAGTTGATGCTGCTGATGATGGGTCTAAGGGGGGCCCCTTCCTTGTGTATTTTAGGTAATCCGTAAATGCACGGGACTGCTTTCCCTGGGTATAGCCGGTAATAGAGTGGGCGGTCGATAAATCCTTTTCCAGCTGTTGAAGTACGTTGATAACTTTCTTTTTGTAGCTGTTTAGTTTAGTTGGTGGGGTCCTGTTTTAGAGTTTCATAGGTGGCAGTGTCATTGAGAAGGGTTGTTACCTTGTCATGGTAATCCCTGGTGTTGAGTACAACAGTGCATCTCCCCTTATCTGCAGGCAGGATGGTGATGTTTTCATCTTTTTGCAGTGATGCCAAGGCTCTTCTTTCCTGCATGGTCAGGTTAGAAGGAGGTGTTTTAGCACTCGAGAGAGCAGCTGTTTCCTTCAACCAAGTTGCTTTGCCTCCGTGACCGTCAGATTGTTGTTACTGATAGCTGACTCCATGGCTGTGATAAGGTCTACCACCGGGATCTGTTCTGGGGTAACTGCAAAATTTAATCCTTTGTAAAGGACTTCCTTTTCCGGCTGAGTGAGAACCCTGTCTGACAAATTCTTCACCCACTTTTCTTGCATGTTAGTGTCTGTGTGGCTGTCAGTTTTGTCCCTCCAAGCAAGTTCTGTTGGGCTCTTTGAGTGCTGGGAAAGTAGTCTGTCAAATTTCTGTGTTTGTCTTTCCTTGCCTTTGTTATGTTGAGAGGTCTGAGCCTTGTAAACAAAGTTGTAGACGTTGTTGAGGATGTCCTCTGGAAGTCGGGATGCCAGTGTCTCCTTGATGTGATTTATTTTAGCTTGTAAGGCCTCAATGTTGAAATTGACCTGCCTAGTCCTTTCATTGAGGAGCTGCTTCTGTGTCCTGGTAAGGATGCTGTCTGCCCTGTGCCATTTAGGTTAAAGCGGAGGTGGTTTCTGTAATCCGCCATCTTCCTGCAAGTTTTCTCATGCTCCCGGACCAGCTGAAGGGTATCCAACCCAAAGTGTGATCCAATATGTCCATGTAGATTCTCATTCATCCAGGTCATGGTTTTCTTGAAGACTCCAAAATCAGGCAACTGGACTGTCTAGAGTTGAGAAGACATTTCGCCTCTTATCAAAGAAGCTTCTTCAGTTCTAATTATTGCTAGTGTGAGGAGCAGATATTTATCTTACTGGAGAAGGGGACCGACAACAACTGGGAGTATAGGTATAGCTGCAGTATAGATCATATATCCTGCCTCCTCCAGCCATCCGTATGGGGCTGTGGACAAATTTTAGAAATTTGTTACACAGAATATAATTTTTTCTCCCCCCCACTTGCGATGTTGACATGCAGTTATTGTAAGACTGGATTGTGCTCAAGTCCTTCTTTTTCTGTACAGCTCCATTTTTAAAAGTTATTAGGGGGTTCATGTTTTCTATGATTGACACTTAACACAGCCTCTGGGCATACAAAGATTGCGTAGCTCACTCGGGGTTTGAGCCGAGCGTCACCACAGCGACTCCCCGCCGAATGCATACAATGCAACTGCACAATGTTGGTTTCCAGAAATGGACAAAAAAACACAGAATTACCAAGAGCTTTTTGGCTTCAAATCCGTATACTGGCAGAAGGTTGAACGAAGTTGTCCATAGTATATACAGTCTATGACTTTGACATAGACAAAGATGACCCAAACTTTGCAGAATGCAAACTCTGCAGAGTAAAACTTGCAAGAGGTGGGACGAAGAGTAGTTAATTTAATACTGGTAACTTGATAAAATACCTCAGGGTAAAGCATAAAAACAAGCACAGAGAGGTTAAAGCTGTTTAGCTGGAAAAGAGAAAACTCCTACAGCCAACTTTATGGCAAACTCTTCAGAAGACAGAAAAATTATAGAGCACCAATTCAATGGCATTACAAATAACACAGGCACTCGCAGAAATGATTGCATTCGCCAACTTACCACTCTTGTATGTGGAAAATGTGGGATTCCAATGGTTTATGAAGGTTGTGAAGCTGAGGTTTGTTCAGTTTCATCTCAAGCCACAATTGTGAGAACTGTGATGCCACAGGTACATAAATCTGTTAAAAAGCATGTTAGCAGCTTGTTGTGTGATGCTCCGGCTGTTTAATTCACCACTGATATTTGCAGCAGCAGCGTGAGTTCAGTCTGTCTCATTAACTAGTTGATTTATGTATCAAAAGTACCAGTGGACTCGGTTCTTGGTATTGGTATTGGTCTGAAAAAAGTGATATCGAACATCTCTAATTTTGAACTTATGTAGAATAAATAGCACAGGAAACAGGCTACCAACATAAAACAGCTGGTAAAACCCAACTGCTCCTCCTCATATTCAGAGTCATTGGTGACTGTGCGCCATGACAACTGGTACTTCATGGAGGACTGTGCACCTACATAGAAACAAGTGTAAGATGTATGATATGACTTTTGTGTATGTTGGACCGCTTGCAGGTGTTATAACCCCTCAGCAGAGTGCAAAATTGTTCCAACACACTCGTACCTCCTCAAAATGTGGAAGATGTAGAGGATGACTTGGACTAATTTACTGACAGAAGATTGTTTTATAGTTGATGGTTTTTTTAAATAGGTCATCATTTAATCTGTACAGAGCAAAGGTTAGCACGTGTCCACATGAAAGCCTATTCACTAGAAGCACAAAAGACTGGGAGGGGGAACAAACTTTGTCAATTTGACCTATTAATTAACATTTAATCATAATCATAGATTAACTGTTTTACTTTGCTCCTGCAGTAAATCAGAGCAGATTATGACTAACTAGATACAGGGACACTGTAACTCACCACTGTTAAACAACACCGGTGTTATGGTCAAATTTGTCCATTTCAGTCAGCATAACAGTCGAAAAACTGAGCAGATAAGAGAGTCACTTAAAGCAATAACACTTAAAGTTAAAGTTAATGCTTGAGCATGTGTGTCCATCTGTTAAGAGACCCACACACCAGAGTACATATAAGGAGGAGGGCTTGATCTTTTCCTGCTTCAACAAGCCCACACACCAACAAACAATCACCCATTCAGTCCCAATTAGACCCCGGACACTGCATGAAACCAGGACTGGAACAGCAGTTCCCAGTAATGACCAGATTGTTAAAGGAGAAAGGGAAGTGATGAGGATGGAGAGAAGGGAGGATGGAAGGAGATGGAGTGGGGATAATGAGAGGTTGAGTGAGGACGGATGAGGAGGGAGTTGGGGAGGAGTGTTGGAGCGTGGATGATGAGATTGTATTCATGGACATAGACCATGCTCAAATATAAAGGATAGAACTGCATTTATATACATGCAGAATTGCTTACAAGTCTTTCATTGACATTCAGTCCTTACACTTGTTCCTTACAGCAATAACCTGCAGCTCACTTCTCTCTATTGGTGATATAAGCTACTCAACAGAACAAGGTTATACCTCGAGCCAGTTTGTGATTATTTCTGCCAATTGTACAGAACTTTAAAACCTCATTGCCACACGTCTCTCTGAAAGTACTGTTCATTTTTAACCTTCCATTTAACCTGAACTCTCATATATTTCACTTCTGGTGGATGTAAGAACTGTGTGAATGTACTCACCATACAACTCAATGATACATGAAGTGCTTTAGTAAGTTTTCTCCCAAGTAATTAAACACAGCTGCTAGGACAGCTGCCCCAGGCCTAAAAATACACCCAAAAAATGTGATGATGAAGCTTACCCATCAGGAGTAACTTTCACATTTGCATGGCTCTGTGATTAAACAAGCAAAAGTACACACATAATTAAACTAAATAGACAAAGTAGTTGAAGTAACTCAGATGTCCAGAAACATCTGGTTTTGATGTGTTTTAATGTGTTTATTTTGGCTTTCATGGTGAGTCTTTGATAATGTGTGTAACTGGGTGTGTGTGGCTCCTGGGATTGTTGGAGTCAGCCCCAAGTGGACACTCTAGGCACTACAGGTTTGAGCACTTTTGGATTACCTTCATATTTCATCTCTAGAAGTTGCTTCTTGGAGATATCTTGCAGTCACATGCCCACCCCTCCCATCAGTGAGGCTACAGTGGCCTTTAAGGACAAAAAGAATTCTATCCATATGTTATTTTATGTGAAACAACAACTCTTTCCTTCCGAGTCTGCCAACCTGTACAATTGTGAGTGTACATAATGCATGTGTTATAAGTTTATCTATTCCTTGCAAATGTGAAAACATGATGCTGGAAGATACCAGCCTCTGCTTCTGTGTAGATATATACTGCTCATCCTGGGTTAACAAAAAAAAAAAAAAAATTAACATCCATGTGATTATGCTGTAAAATGCAGATGAATATAGAATCTCCAAGTCTGTTCTGCTGCTTCAAAAGCTGAAGCATTGGGCCATATGATGAAAATTGTACAAGGAATTCTCCAACCACAACATTGTAAAATACTTTGAGCACATGTGAGCTCCAAAATGGGGCCCCTTGGGTACCTGAAAAATATAGATAATATATTATACCCAGTTTAGGTGATGGTCAGTTTTTAATGCCACATACGTTGCATTTTTTTATGTTAGCTCAGTATTTCAATGTTTTGGTGTTCAAAAGTGATTGTTTGCCATTTGGTAACACTCCAGCCAAATTGAGTCCGTTCTGTATGTGTCAAGGAGGATGGGGTCAGATTTCTAAATTGGATTTAACATATCTGGACTCACTATGTATTTCCTGAGGGGAAACTCTGCTCAATATTTGCATCAATAAATCTCCTATATTTTATGGATACAGTGTTTCCAAGGACTATAACAAATGTGTCATGGGAGTCCTGGAGTTTTTGCACAGTGGAGTTAGGATGTATTGATAAGCTAAAGGAGTGTCTTCAACATGCACTGATGGTAAAAAAATCACACCGGATGTTGAGTACTCTTTAAAGTGTCGTGTAAAGGGCATACAAGAGTCAGTGTGAGTGGAGACTTTATTGAATTGCTTTATTAACAATCCTATTTGCAACTGTGTGATTAAGTGTGTTGTTGTGTTTTTGTATCATACTTCAAACAAGCGCCGGTAATTGTGTAGACTACAGTCAAATTAAAGAGATTCCCACATCAAACCAGGGTATCTTGTTACCAGTCAAGCAGAAAGGATTTTTAGATAAAGAACAGCAGAAGAAAAGAAAAGAAAGGGGTCAACGCGAGTCCAAAAGGCTTAAGGCTGGAAGAAAAGGATGTGGAAAATGGAAGAGAAGAAGACGGCTATGAGGGGCAGAGAGAGAAGCAGCTGTGGGAAAACAAGGACAAAGCCTGCGTTGATGCTGTTTTTGTCACTGTGGCATTTTGGAGGACAGAGGGACTGTGTGTCTGGAATGGATGCGTATATATGTGTCTGTGTGCATTCGCTTCCCCATCCACTCAATTTGTGGAATTGATCCGCTCCCTAATAGTGAGCAAAACAAAAAGTCAGCCTAATCCAACCATTATTTATAACACAGATGGGAGAGGGGAGGGGGCGAGGGAGGTAATTTAACAGAAGAATGCTCCAAAATCTTCTGACAGAGAGATGAAAAAGATAGAGGGAGATAAGCGAGAGGGATAGAGAGAGAGAGAGAAAGGCAGATAGTGAGTGCAATTGGAATAAAAATCAAGTGGCTTGAACATGCTGGGCTTCTGCGCGAGAGGTTCCAAATAGACTCTCCCAGCAAGACGCCAGCCAGTGGTAGATTAAGTCGCAGAGAGAAAGAGTGAGAGGTGGGAAGAAAAGGAGGGGGATCACAGAGAAAATTGTGATCAGAAGACAAACAAGTGGAGAAGATGAGAGAGGTCAAAGATGAGTGAAAGATAAAGATTGTGTGAGAACAAAAAGAGGAGCAAGCACTTGTTGGAAAAAAGGCCTGAAAGGCAAAAAGAAAGAGAAACGCACAAGTCATAGAGAGAGACAGATTTTTGAGCTGCTACTGAGTTGTGAAGTAGAACGGGTGGTTAGTAACAGGCCAGGCTGGCTATATCCTTATTCCCAGTGGTCTCACTTGCCTTTTCTCTATCCATTGCTCTTCTTCTTTTTACTTCGCCCACGCTTAATCTGCTGAGAGAAAAAAAAATCATTGATCTCTGATTTGCTTCAAACAAGGCCCAAAGGGTGCAGATGCTGGGAATCTTGCAACCAGAAGTAAAGCTGCTTTAGCTTGAGAAAATGACCTTTTCTATTTTATTGGCTGTTTTTTTGATTGTCTGAGGGCACGATTTGTCATATTTTATTCTAAGTCGAGCCAGAAACACATTTGTGGAACATTTATAGGATGTAATAATTGCCAGGAATTACTATGTGCATACTGTAGACATCAGATTTCTTCGAGCAGCATCTGTTTGCTTGTTTTCAGGGCTAGGCGGTTAGTGGTCCAGTCTTTGAAGCATATTGAGCTGTGAGTTGGGTATTTGTTTGTAGTCACAGACAGTGAAGTTGGTGTAGACAGAGTACCAACAGAACAGCGGCTAGATCATCTGCACTCCACACTGGTCCCTACAGTCCCAGTGTTATAAGTTTTGGCAGACAGAGAAGACAGAGGCAACACTCAGTGTGTGTGTGTGTGTGTGTGTGTGTGTGTGTGTGTGTGTGTGTGTGTGTGTGTGTGTTAATGTTATTTGTTAATGTTTTTTATTGAATGCAGGTAAGCATGCACTGTGCTTCAGCCAAGACAAACTTCCTCAAGGGGACAATTAAGTGTGAGCTATAGAATCATATTATATAGTGTCATATTATATCTTGTTGTATTGTATTGTATGGTATGGTACTGTGTCAATAAACCAGTTTTATTGTATTTAGCACCAAGTTAAAACAAATCTTATTACAAAGACTTAACAAAAATAGCAGGGGTAGACAAAAGTCTTTGCTGTATATTTTCAAAGACCCAACATCAAGGTGATATCAGACTGAGTCTCATCAGGTGAATTGAGACCCACTCTTCTCTACTCTGAACTCACAGTGAAAAAAACAACACTTTGCAGCATTTAGAAAGTTAGAAAGTTAAAGTAGCATGAAAAGCTTCCTTTGAACAGGCAGTGACCTTCAGCACAATCTGACACACGTTAGACAATCATCTGCTGTAACTGATGACTTTCTCATTTTTATTTTACAACACCGTATCGTATCATGTGGTACGGTATGGTACGGTATGGTATGGTAGATGAGTATGAGGTGATAAGTCAGGCTCTTGTACACCATAAGGGATTCTAATTCGCAGAACCACCTGCTTGATCCTGCTAACTACCTGAAGACCAACTAAAGCTTTAACCGTGTTGACACAGTGTGTTGTTTCATTGATTTTAAAATGATGTATTGGCTGTGGATTCCTCTCAGACTGTCTTTATTGCAGTCAGCAACTAAGTGATTGACACACCAGCCCTCCTGCTGTTTCCTGGATTGCAGCTGCTCCACTTTTTCAGAGATGATTAGGGTTCAGTGTCTCCTCAGGCTGCTAACACATCTGTGCTTACTAACCGTCAATATTTGAAACAAAATTGACTAGGTTAACAGGACCTTAGTATTTTTTGACCCAGTATCAACAGGCAGATGTGAAATGAGCCAGACAACTTTTTGGTTTGATTAGATATGACGTTAGTGATCAAGTTGACATCTTTTTGCTTTTCAGAATCAGTTAGAATTGCTATGGCCTGGAAATGTTGGAAATATTTGTGAGATCCCAAATAACGAGTGCTAAATTGCATGTGCAAATATGGTTATTGTTATGTTTGAACCAATAAGAATTTACTATTTTATAATTTTTTATTACAACTGAGTAATAGATATAGTATATTGTAATCTTAACATAACATAAGAAAACACATTTGACTAAACAATCTTCGACCCTTATCGTGATCTTTGACTAAACTAGATCTGATAGTTTCTGTTTCTAGATTTAATTAAGTATGGCTTTTTTGTCTCATTATTTTTCTATTATTAAGTGTGTTGTCTTCCACCCTGTGTGGGTGGTTGGCCCTCATCTCCCACTTAATAAAACAGTAACCTCTCAACAGGCACATACCATATGTCTGTGAAGCAGTTAAAATGCATTCAGTGGTCCATCAGGCTGCAGTGGTTTTAAATGAGGTGTCGAAGCAGATGTTTTACAGGGCTCTGATAATGTTACAACACACCTTGTTGATGTGGGAAAACTTAAAATGTAATAATCGTTAACAAGGCAATGTAAATGTTAATTATCTTTGCATAATTAAACCATCTTTCATCAGTGTGTTAAGAGGTTCACTGTACATTGGGGCTGACATTAAACAGGGTTGCTGCCAACTAACCATCCTCAAATTCAAGTTTTTCACAACATTCCACAGGCAAGGCACTTCCTCAAAGATTCTGATCGATTTTCTTAAAGTGTACTGTGACATTATATTGCTGCTAAGACCAAAGTCATAAATGCTAAAGCCCTCTGAGTGCACTTTACTGCACCATTATTTAAGCGATATCTAACAGTACATGGTAATAACTACATTTCTTTGCTACAAAAGCACACATTTTGAATAGTGGTATGGATTAATGATGTGACGCATGACCTCCATGAAACAAGTTTTACATTTCTGCTGGAGTTCTGTTTTATTTACATTATTTCAAGACTTCTGCAGTGAAGTAACAGGAGGATCAGTGCATCTATTATTATATGCATTCTAGGGAACTGTGTGAGTGATGAGTCAGAGCACAAACATTAACATCATATATGAGATGTTGCCAAGAATGTAAATGATTATGTGCAAACACTCCAGTCAATAAAATCTACATTTTCTTATAGCTAGCTCTCTGTGAAACGTCCAAAAAAAAAAAAACTTGGTTCCTGCATTATTCAAGTATTATGAAAGCAGTGAGTTCTTGGACACACACACACACACACACACACACACACACACACACACACACATCCCAGATGCAATCAGCATGGCCTTTGCCTTGATCCATTGTACTCTAACAATTAAACCTCTGCCATGCTCGGTGGCCTACAGGCCAGCTCTGCTGCTGTGCATCTCATCACATCCCATTCATCACAGCATGTCTGTGTCCACCTCCGACGCTCTATCGCATCAGCCTGCTACTGACCTCTTATTGACCCATATACACACATAAACACATTCAGTCCATTTAAACAGCGCAGCTCCACCACCTTACTCCTGATTTTGAACATATTTGACAAAAATGCAGATCCAATGCACCACAAACCTCTTTGTTTATACAAAGGCCCCCAAATGTTTAGTAGACAAGATTCACATGGACAGCAGTGGCTTGACTCAGGTCCCAGGAATTAAGTTTCCATTAATGTTTTCTTCATGAGGAGAAATTGCATATGCTGAATAAATTTGAAATTATAACACAAGGACCCTCAGTCTGTATATATATTTTTTAATAGCTTGACATGCTCATGCAAGATAAGCTGCTTTTAATCCAAGTCCATCATAGCTAAAAATGCTAGCAAGCAAGTATGCACAAATGCATTCCTTCCATTATACCAATACAATATTTTTTCCACTTAGTAACCTTTCTGTTAATTGATCCGCCAGTACAAAGAGCCTGGGTGTATTTGCACAGTGATGACAGTTCATCATTTGCTGCAAACAATTTCCCTGTTATTACAGCTTGGAACCTCAGTGCAAAAGGCCAATATTTATACCTCACACTCACACTTGCTTATGCGCACACACTATTCTCTGCTCCATCCATACAAATAAAAGTAGAAATGGGGGAAAAGAAGTGGGAGATATAAAAATGCTAATATGGAATAGCATTCCCCACTGAGGAGTCACTTCATCCTTGCATGATTTAATATCTATTTTTAGTTATAGCTGTCTTTTTGAAAAGGGCGCAATGCTTCCATCTTTGGTTATATGTATGGGAAGATGGTATCTCAACAGGTTCCTGCTTCTGTGAAGACGTGATCATTTCTTAAATGTGTGTGTCCTCCACACCAGGACTTCATGTATCTTACCAGAGAAGGAACCAGGATAATTAAGTTAGGCAGGGATTGATTGTGTTTTTTGTTTCCTTAATAGCCGACCTTTAGCTGTTTAAAAACAAAAGGAATTTTTATTTTTTGCGTCTTATCTGCACGATTAGTTGTTTTGGTGCTTCTTGGAGTTACTTCCAGTTTCTGCCAGGCATTTTACTCAACAAAAGCAGTAGGAAACAGCTTGTCCCTTACTGAAAAAAAAAAAAAGGGAAGACAGGAGGAAGATGACCTCCTACTGCAGAAAGGACAGGAACTAACAATGAAACAGAGCATAACACGTGAAGGAATCACTGCACAAAGAAGGCATGACCACAGTCTCTTACTAGCTGATCAGGATGAAAATGAGAGAAATTTGTCCTACACTGACTCAGAAGACAAATGACGAGGGTTCCTCTGACCTTGCTGGCTCTATGGGTGATATAAACCTTAAAGACACATTGAAAATTAGTGCCGTTTCTCCACCTTTCTCCGAGTCAATCACCTCGTGCAGCGGCGTTTCGCAGCTCAAGGAGGAACATTTATGATCATTACTTAATGGAAATGCAATCAGACCAAGACGCTGAAGCAGAAGAACTACCGCGTCTGCAGTGCATATACAAGATACACAAGAACTCTGATTGTGAGATAGCCAAGTTGCTATTTACAGATTCTGCACAAAAATGTTACAGTCCCACCTCCTCGAATTGTGTGTTAGAGTGGCTGCAGGAGCTGCTCACCTGTGTTTTCTCTTATCATCAAGCTCCTGCAGAGTGTACAGCTGAGGCAGATCAGCAATCAGCGGGATATTTAGGTTTGGAGCTGGCAGGTCACAGCTCTCTGTCCCCTAAAGAAGTCTGTAATGTCGTATCTTACAACAGTCTGTAACTTTATTTTTGTCCATCAACTGTATTAGAATAAGTACTTGCTAAGCCTTTCAAGTTTTGCACCTTGAAATAAGAGAGGTTTTATTTTTAAGTCAACTTGTTCAAACTTACCTGTTTTGGTTTGTGAGTCTGCTTCTGGGTCCCCCACCTGCCTTCTGTCAAAGAATGCTGGATCTGTGGGGGTAGGACCTGATTGATTTTGGATCATGTTTACCTTTTTAACCTGATTTTTGCAGGAAAGGTGTGGAACTGCCAAAATGGTGCAAACAAATGAAAGATATAATGTGTCAAAATGGAACTGTTAAGCCACATCTGACAGTCAGAGTCATCATCAGAAACATCAGACTGCCCCCTTGCTCACCCCTGCTGTGAGTAAAGCAATGGCAGCTTTTGAGGTCAAAAGGCTTTTGTGTTTTATTACAAGGATGACCCTCTGTTTGTCAGGTTTGACCAAAAACATGTCAATACAAATCATTTTAAGCACAACAGCCACTCTCTTCTTCTTTTATTTTTCATTTCCCATGACCACTTTGGAAACACACAAAAAACAAACCCAAAACAAAACGTAAGATAAGATAAGATGAGATAAGAACTTTATTTATCCCTGAGGGGAAATGATTGCATGATTGCACATGGAAAGTGACCCACTTCTATGCTAATATAAAAAGCTTGTTTTAACTTACAAAAATGTCTGCAGCTGCTTAATAAAGTTGAAGAAATGTAGAAAAAAATATATATATATCCAGGTGATCATGCGCTCATTTAAACATACTTATAATTGTTATATTTCATTTTGACCAAGTCTCTTCAATTAAATACTGCCAAATTAAACACATGGCATCTTTAGGGTTTTGGTCATGATTTTCAGCATATTTCAACTCCAGCTCTGTCCTTCTAAGTAGTGACAGTAGATGAAGGATGAAGCCATGGCCAGGACTTCTTTGTTTTGAACCACTTCCTGCTGCAGACACTCCCAAAGATGGTCACCACTATATCATCAAAAAAACATACAACAGTTTATGACATGGATAGATTGATTGGTCTCTTTTAAAGGGCAAACTCACATTATAGTCTTCTTCAGGCATAAAGAAGCCTTAATTGTTTGAATGATAAAGTGGACCCTACAAGCTCAGGCTTTTAATTTTTATTTCTCCAGTTACATCACCAAACACATCATGAGTTCAGCTGTACCACTTTAAGTGCATGCCAACCTTCCCTCTCCCTCACGTCAGTGTTTACTTACATCAATTCCAATAAAATCAGCAGCCGACAGTGACGTGCAGACAGCAGCAGAACAAGCTCCAGCCTCATGACTAATCACTCAGTTGATCATCAGGAAACCAGAGGGTGGTGTCTTTGAGGGCATCCGGTGGGCGGTGTGCCAAACTGGAACACTCAACACAAGTTTATGCCTAATCGTCTCATTGTTTCCGTTCTGCATGAAAGGATCAACAGCCATGCTAAGCTCCTCAGGGTACCAGCCCTCAGCTGCTCCCTGCCATCCTGCTTTGTCTTTGTTGTCGTTGTTTGTGTTTGCAGAGCGAAGCTGTTGTTTTCAGTGAGCATTGTTGCTGTTGTGATTTTGTTCACCTTTTCAATTTTGGTTTTGTAGATCAGTGTCTGTCAGTGACAGTGTTGTTTTATTTCTAAGTAAGAAAAGAACAGAGCCGACTGTCGGCCTGTCAGTTCATCAGTATTTATTGTCAGAAATAATTTATGTCTTTTGTCTAGAGATTACTTGTTGCATTGGTGAGAAGAGTGATTTGATGCTATAATTAAATAAATGTTGCAATGTCACAAAGGAAGGATGCTCAATCACACGTGAAAGGCTTTTAATTTGAGGCAGCAGCAGTGGTAGCCAGAAGCTGTTTATTGTCACTCTCACACTGAAAATTAAACTCTGATTTGCCACCATGGATCATCAGTGTAGCTGTTTGAAATCAATTACAGAAAGCTGCAAACACTAGTGCTGCTACATCTACCTGGTCTCCGTGCATTTCTCTCCCGAATCCTGATCTTAACTTTCAAAAAGTCTGACTAGATAATCACAAAAATATTAGCTGATTGGCAAAGTATGGAACTTTGATATTCATCAACATTTGCTCCACTGAACTGACCAACAAACGAAACATTCAGACAAAAGACAAGCAAAGACCAAAACGACCAAAAAAAGATTTAAAAAACTTCTTATAAAAAATTAAAATCTACACAAAGTTAAAGATATGATTGTAAGACTGATTCAGAAATTAAAGAAAATCTTTAGTTCCACATGCTTGATATCTGCTTGTATCTTTGGATTTTTAGTTGCTAATTTTGAATTTCAACTTTCCTCCAAGTCGACCAACATGTACTCTAAATTTCCAGATAACTTTATGATGTAAAGTAATGAAACTCTTATATGAGACCTTGTATTTTGGCCAACTGTGTGACGACTTCTTTTTCTGAGAGAGTAGGTTCCAGTGGTTAAATGGGTCTGATGAGTGCATGATTATTAGACGTTTCTCTTATCACAAGTTATTTTTTATATTTTTTATTTTTTACATACATACAATACATACATTTTTTCTTCATCTTCCTTTCATGTGTTTTTATCACTGGCTTTTCAAATGTTTCAGTTTCTTTACTTTGTCCAAGTAAGTTAAGTAGAGGTTATCTTAGACCATACGAGCCAGTTTTGGAAAAATTGAAAAGATAAAATAATAAAAAACAATAGTTAACAGATATCAACGTCACTTCTGACACTCTAAAACCCCTCATTCAAAGGGCAAATTCAAAAAAACTTGGTTTTTTTTTTTACAATTATTCCTTTAAAATTTTAGAATAAATATGAAAGTGGAAGAGGAAACAAATGCAGAGATTTATTATTATTTTTCTTTTTTAAATATTTTTTTCCCCCAGTGACAGTTATGACCGTGACATCCGTTTATTGATTGATCCACACATTTCCATCCTAAGGAGTGGTAGTAATTAGATTAAGTAGAAATATAGATTACCAGGTATGATTGATATTCTAGCCTGAACTATCCTCTGATTTATGTTCAGTCATAAGGCTGGACTTCATTTTCAGTGACACATGTATTAAAAAGGTGCTCAGCATTCAAAGATGTCCATGTTCTGTCTGTTCCACTGTTGTTTGACTTTTACATTGTGTCATTTTAAATTTCATTGTTTTTTAACAGATATCTGACATGCTGATAGCTTCCAAATTACACAAGGCATTCATCAATGCAGAAACATTATATACCAACATATTCTTCTCTTCTAATTGCATAGACTTTCAAGCCCCTCATACATGGTGTATTTAAGTCGTCATTGTGCCAATTCATATTTGAATGACCTCCAGCAAGATGTGTTCAAAGATCATGCTTTCCACTGTATACTCAGTGCCTTTCCTTTGACACAACTTCTTCGGGGAAGGTTGTATGTTAAACAGTCTTTATTTATTTCCTTTTTTAATATGTCAAAGACATATACTGCTAACTGATGCTGTTACTGAGTGTGTTTAAAATGGCACAAGATCATCTCAGTATGAGAAATACAGGATGCTTATTTGTCTGAGAACAAATAATAATAATAACTTGCCGTTAGTCTGGATGAACTTACTCCTTAATTTTGCATGTTTATAACTCACATTAATTCACCCTTTTTTGTCTGAGCTCTTTCTAATGAGTGGAATTCAATACTTCAGCTTCCTTATGAGTGTTTTTCATTTGATGATGAAAACTGATGAAAAAGGTGGACCCCGACCAAAATATTTCAGAGTGCTGTCCAAAATGTTTCTCTCTAGGATGTTTAGTGAACATGAAAAAACGGTGTTGTGTTTACCATCTGCTCATAATCAATCATGGGATGTCTAGGATTTGTTGAAGCTTTGTCTTTATATTATTGGCCATGTCCTCCTCTAACAACTGCCTACATTGTACTCTATCTAAAGAGGAGCTGCCAATCTTATTAGCTTTGAAGCATTTTGTTGCGGTACATTTCCATGTTGTTAAGTGATACATCAATAAACCCTGCAGCTCACTCTGTGTTTTTGTGAATCTTTGAGAGAAGTTCTGTGAGTCCTGGGGCTGGCCTCCTAACCACCTGCCCATAAGTGGGCATTGCATGCTAAACTTTTGCGGTGGGAAAACACAACAAAGCCAGAGGCAAAGAGAAACAGTACACCCGAGATAGAAAAAGAGAGAAAGAGAGGGAAAGCTTGTAGCCCCTGAGGGCCTCGGTCCCGTCTGTCACTGTGCCACAACGATTCGCCCTGTAACTGATCCATGGACAGAGTCTGCAGGTCATCTGTGACAGCCTGCTTGGCTCTGTGTTTGTGTCCTATGTGAGTGTGGGTGGGTGCATCTGCATTCTGTCTCCCATGATGCCGCTGGCTGTCGCTCCTCATCTCCCAATGCAGGATGCAGAGTGCGTGTGTGAAGGGAGAGTGCAAGTGGTCAGTCGCCGCTAATGAAATGAGATGCAGGTAGAGACGCGGCAGAGGGCGTCACGGGGTTAGAGATGCACAAGAGCAATATGTTGCCACGGCAACAGTCAATGAGACTCCGTTCACGTGAGAGTGTCTCATAAAGGGAGAGTGAGGGACTCAGAATGAGGAGAGGAGAGGGGAGGAACAAGGCAAAGGGAAGCAGTTGCCATAGCGACCCACCATTGCAGCTGCCTGTAAATTTCCCTCTCCCCTGTGTGAGTGTGTCTGCCTGACTGATGCCCAAGTTTCAGCGCCAGTGTTGTATAGTGAGAGTGTGTGTGTTCCAGGTGAAGCCCTGATTGCGTGTTTCAGCAGGTATTTCTCAAATATGTATTTATTTATTTATATAGGCAGGTTTCAAAGGGAGCCAAATACCCTCCATCTCTCTTCCTCTTCCAACAGATGCTGTGGTGGTTATTTATGTGGCTGTTCTGCTCTACTGCTCTCTATATCCCCAAGCCTACACACACATACCAACAAACACACACACACACAAGCCAACAGGGGCTGTCAGGGTGCCACAGTTCTTAGTCTTGTGTGCCATATGTTACCGTAGGCTCCTGGCAGGCAGGAGTATCTGTGCTCGCAGTCAGCAGGGGGACTGGTTCAAAGGCCAACAAGGATCCATCAGAGACCTGCCTGCTTGCACACACACCACAGGACTATAGTAGCAGGCATATGTTAGAACATGGCATGACTAGATATAGAGGGGATGTACTCTGAATCACACATTTTGGACTCAAATGATTCCAGCATTGTTCATTTTGTCATCAAAAAGAGATCATTTAATCAGACAGCTGAGGTTAATCAAACCGTCTTCTACCCCTGAATGAACTCTTGTGCTTTTTCCAACAATATACAAGAAAATAGAATAAATAGATAAAATATAAAAATATAAGGACAAAAAAATTGATAAAACTGAATTTCAATACAAGGAGGGGATATGTATTTCAAACTCTAGAAAGTAAAGAAGTCGGTGTGGATATTCTCTGGTCCTAAAAAGGAAATAAGTGGAAGGCTCTCTACTCTCAGGGATGAAAATAAAGATGAGTTCTTACAAAATAAACTCTCTGCAACCATGACCTGGGTATTGTTATGAGCTACCTCTGAATAAAGAAGACACAAACTAGCCCCAAGTGGAACAGTGATTTGAAGAAAGGAGACGAACACCAGACAACAGGGACTAGATCTCATGAATGGAAAAACAAGACTGGGTAAGCTAACTTGAGTGAGGCCCTGTCATGAGTGAGGAGCAGAGCAAATGGTGTTTTTTTTAGTTTAGTTCTATTTAGATTTGGTCCCAATGTCAGATAATGACAGGAGTCTTTAAAGTACCAATTCACAATGACCACCATGAGTGTAGCACTTTACAGCGTTTTGCAAGATCTCTTCTGCAACAACGAGTCCAGAGAGGGGAGAGAGGGAGATGCAGAAAGCAAGAGATGGACAGAAGCCTTTAGTACCATAATTCAACAACACCTGGTAAGCAGGATGGGAGTGCTGAAGTCCAGAGGTCCCAGTTTGTCTGATTTCCTCACTGATAGATCACAGTCAGTGCAGGTCGGACAGAGCACCTCCAGCGTCATCACCCTCAGCACAGGCTCCCTTCAGGGCTGCATCCTGAGCCCTCAGCTGTTCACTCTGATGACACATGACTGCGTCCTCAGACACGCCACCAACAGCATTGTGAAATTTGTGGATAACACAACAGTGGTGAGCCTCATCAGGGATGACAACGAACTTGACTACAAAGGGGAAGTGGAGCAGCTGGTGGGCTGGTGCAGAGAAAACATCCTGATCCTGAATGTGGACAAGACTATAGACATTGAAGAACCAGCCCAGCTATGCTCCACTTCTCATTAACACAGCCTTGAAGGTGGTCAGCAGCACAAAGTTCCTGGGGGTGCACATCACAGACGACCTCACCTGGTCTGTGAACGCTGCATCACTGGGGAAGAGGGCACAGCAGTGGATGTACTCCCTGCAGAGGATGAGGAAAGCCCACCTGACCTCACCCATCTTCACCATATAATACAGAAGCACCATAGAGAGCATCCTGACCAGCTGTATCTTTGTGTGGTGTGGAGGCTGTGGTGCCTCTGACTGTAAGGATGTAAGGAGTGGTGAGGAGAGCGGGGGGATCATCAGGACCTCTCTCCACTCCATCCAGGACGTAGCAAAGAACCGCTGTGTGTTTTAGGCCAGGAGGATTTGCAGTGACTCCTCTCCCCCCCATCAAAGACTGATTATCCTGTTGGCTTCTGGAAAGAGGTTCTGCAGCATACTGTGCAGGACCTCAAGGTCCTATAACAGCTTTGTCCCCCAAGACATCAGAATTTTACATACCTAAAATTTCACTGCTGTTTTTTTGTTTTCACTGTCTCTGGACCTATCTCCAGACCTGTACATATCAACATATTTAATATTATATCTATGTATATTTTTTCTTATTCCCCTTGCAGTTATTGCACATAGTAAGTCCAAGTCTAGATAACAATAGCAACTTTGTTTGTTAGTCTTACTGACTACAGCAGTACTACAAATAGTAGCAGTGGTAGTAGTTGTTGATTTTTTTTCTGACATGTTATTCACTAAAGAGGTTACCAGCCCTTTGGACAGAAAACAAAACAGACAAGAGTAACAAAATCAGAAGTAAATGAAGACTCGAGTTTAGAAAGAAGAAAACTTCAACTATTTTCTAGATGGAGGAACAGACTAAGCCTTAATCCTGAACTATGTGCCATGTTTTCCAATGAAAACAACTTTCACAAAGAACTTTTCAGCCATTCTTCCTTTCTTCTACCTCCAGGCAAGCTCCACTTATGTGTGCCAGTGCAAAAATGATACCATTCAAGAAAACCGTGCTTTCCAGAGATTTCCCTCCAGGGAATTGACCCAGAAATATGTTGATATAGCTCTCGCTGCAGCCTGGGCCGAGGTGCAATTTGCATTTATGGGAGTTCCAAGTTCTAAGGTGCAAAATGAAATGAGGGAATTATGGAAATTCTTGGCAGACATGATGTATGAAGAGCCAGTGGCCTTTTATAATGTGCAGATTGCACACAGAATGTTTTCCCAGACATGGGCTCTGTTCGGTTGTGGTCCTTGCAGGCTTTGCTTTAATATGGCTCCTTATGTCATACTGGGGCTCTTTTTTTTTTACCTGCAAATTGCACTTTTAGTGTGTTTGTGGTGCAGTCCCTGAGTGCCTTTTTCCCAGCGTTAAAGCGTCTCTTCTCAGCTGCAGAGAGCTCTTTGGGGTGAGCTTTGACACCTTGGGCTCTTACAGCAGAAGAGGTCCTGCACTTGTTATTTGATCCACTATTTGTACATGGCCCGTTAGCTCTAAACACCAATGCCTGCCTTTAGTTTTGTGCTTTAATTTAGTTCTTTTCTTAGTATGGGTACTTTCTTCTCTGCTGTGCTTCAGATTGTATAATTATTGGTCAATCTGGGCTCCAGTGTGAAATAAAGGCTCTCAAACCACATGATATATAGGTTAGCTCTAATATGCTCCACTACCTTGTGATTTTCTTCCAACATTATTGCTTTCATCACGAGGAAACATTTGATTAGATTCTTGTAGCGCTGCCTTTTCCTATTGCCTGTTGCCACAATCATTGCCTGAAATCTAAATTACCTCGAGCTCGTCTTTAAGAGCTGACATCCAGCTGTAGGCAACAGTACAGTTCCCAGGCTTTGATACTAAAGTTGTATTTTCCATCCAGCCCTGCCGTTTGCCGTTTGTTCAGTATATTATGGTCGAACATCATGTGTGATCAAAGAGAATATGAGAGGCCCTAAATACAGTTATTGACTTTTTTTTTTGTTCTCTCTCTCCTGCTCTCTCCTCTGTATGTGTGTAGATATTCGTGACCGCAGGAAGAAACCAGTAATGCTGTTTATTCACGGAGGCTCCTACATGGAAGGCACCGGGAACATGTTTGATGCCAGCGTCCTGGCCGCCTACGGCAATGTGATTGTTGTGACCATGAACTACCGGCTTGGCGTGCTCGGTAAGTGAGCTGGATGTCTTTTCTGTGGCCCAAACATTCCCACAACAACAACACACTCATGTCACTCAGATGATATCATGAATATATTCAACCTAAGACGAACCAATTTTTCCTCCAAACATAAAAATAGTCTTTTCTGCACACATGCACGTCAATTTCACTCAGCAGAGTCTTCCTCTCTTATCTGAATTGATTAAGCAGTTGATGGATGACATCAATAGAATTCATCAATCTAATGACAGCCAGTGGAGGCGCTCATCATGAGAGCTCACTTTCTCATTGATTTTCTCTGTTGATTATTCCTGTTCAAACACTCTGATTGTGAAATTGTTTTTTCCTTCTTTGAAAGTTTCATAAAAGGAAGCCTCACATTCAAGCTCATCAGAACAGCACTGTTGCCAAATCTTGAATTAGTTCCAAAGAAGCATTTAATTAGACCCACAAGTGTCCTTTTCTCCCTATAAGCACATCCTTCTCACCACATATTACAAGATGAGCCGCATGAGCATTTCTTTCACATCACTGATAAAGTTTGCCTGCAAAGATAACAACAACAACAACAACAACAACAACAACAACAACAACAACTATTATTATTATTATTATTATTATTATTATTATTATTATTAGTAGTAGTAGTAGTAGTAGTAGTAGTAGTAGTAGTAGTAGTAGTATCATTATTACGATTATTATTAGTATTATCATTATTATTATTATCATTCAATGTTTACTACCCTAAAACTATTGAATAAAAGGATCATGACTGCATTGTTACACCATGCATTTTAGGTTAGGACTCAAATGTTTAAAATGCACCTCTGACAGGAAGAAAGCCTGCAGATGTGATTTATGATGTGAAATTTGATTAAGCTTTAAGAGCACGTCATTAAAATCAAAAGAAAAGGCCAATGCTTGATTAAAATAGTCAGCAGGGTAGAAACATTGCATTATGTGATGTAAAAAGATTTTTACTCTATGTTATGTAAAGTAATGTTACTCAAGGATGTAGTTGATCAAATTTCAGTTTTTTGGACCGATTTGTTTGAAGTCCAAGCTACTGTAATACTTTTTACACAAAATAACAAATATCCAAAAAAGATTTTTTGCACCTAGGACCAAAAAGCCATAACTGGAGATCAAAATGTACATAATCATCCACTTAGATTGTGTCTTTGGTGCCAGTGTGGTGCCTTAGTGGAAACCTCTAGTTTTTAAAAAATGAAGCAGATGCAGAAACATAAAAAAGCTGCAGTTTTTTAAGAAAACCTCACCAGAGCCTATATTAAAATGCCCCTCTATAAAGCTGCATTAAATCTTGTTTCTGCATGCTCTGGCTGCAGGTCACTGGAAGAAGTTGATAATGTAATACTTTTCCCTTCTGCAACATAAATTGTGGTGAGATCCAAATTAAGATATTAAAAAGATAAATGCAGAGTTACACTTTTCCTTACATGGATCTTGAAGTCTGTTTCCTGCTTTCTACTTTTACTGCACTTAATCGAGAAGTACAACATTAAGAGGAGGAGAGTACACATGGAGGGACACATTACATCATAAACTTAACTCATAAACACAAGTGACTTAATTCTCTCTAGGTCATCCTCAGACGAGCCTTACTTAGATATCATCAATAATTCCTAATGATGTTTGAGTCAAGTGTTCATCTGTATCAGTGGTCCCCAGTGGTAACTTCCAGATTTGAATATCTGAATACCTTGTTTATATTTGTCACAGCTGTCGAGAGAAAGGAGGCTGATCCAACTGGCAGGTGGGCGTGCTGTAGCTGTTTACTTGAGGATTAAAGGCTGACCTCAGACCCGCCTCTTCACTTGTTTCTAGAGTAGTCAGAAATGAGCAGGAATCTGCATCTTCAACATAGAAACCTTCATCTGTAAACTTCATAACCCTATACAGAATGACACCGAGGAGACTATGTTCATGTCCATAGAGTCTGTAATGTACTGTGGAGAGGTCATGGTTACTTTGCATGCCTGTGTTCTGACCACTCAAACATTTTGACTCTCTGGTGTATTTTTTTATTATCATGTATTAATTAGCTTCACAAGTTTGCTCAGTGAATATTTACTCAAGTCGTCTCACCTCGATTTGACTGCATGCATGCTTGCACACTGTAATTTAAATTTAATGACATGGTCACAATATCTGCCTCTCAGAAGTGTGCAGTTAGAGTTCCCTGTGTCCTCATTTAAGCAGTCATTTCAGGTCAACAGGCAAAAAATTCACAACCTCATACATTAAACAGATTTATGGCCCTTCTCCACCTTTAAACTTCTCACCATGAAACAACCAACTCCACTATTGAAGTCCTGCGTTTGGCCAAGGTTTACATTTTACTGGCGATTTTCATAGAAAGGCATTTGTGGGAGAGAGAATGCAGAGACAGCAAAAAGCATGCAAATCAGATACA
Organism: Xyrichtys novacula; assembly: GCA_962446985.1. NCBI lineage: Eukaryota > Metazoa > Chordata > Actinopteri > Labriformes > Labridae > Xyrichtys > Xyrichtys novacula. The sequence goes on from OY660886.1 coordinate 19,582,421, forward strand.
GATCTGGCATTTTTACTGACACAGAAATACACCCCACACTCTTTCATTTTTACTGCGTGCCTCTGTTTGATGCCTCAAACCTCTAGGTGTCTATTCTGGAGCTGTGTAATTCATTTCACAAAGAGCACGGGTTGTTAAGGAGAAAATGTCTTTACAGAGTGTTTTAGTGGAAGGCAGCATGGTTCTGATGCACTTTGAGCTGTTTCAGCACAGAGAAAGTGAGGGACTTGGGCAGCAGTTAAAGTGGCTTTACAGGCAGCGTGTGCTCTGTATGTAGCCTGACTGCTCGGGTCACTGTGGGATCCTGACACAGAAAGAAGTAGAAAAGAGTCTTCTCTGTCACCTCAGCTTTCCAGCTCGAGCTCGTCATCCTTTTTCTGAAAACACACTCGACTTCTCCTCTTTGTTACTCACCACGCTGTGTCTTGCTCCATTGAGAGTAGGTAATTTAGCCTGGAGAGGAAGAACATGCCTTTGAGGAGGCGAGTGCTAACTAAAGGAAACTAAGTGCATTAGATATTTCATTAGATATTCCATTAGCTGAGGAGAGAGTGGGCTGCCGGAAGCAGTTTTAAAAATGGCTGCTTGACATTGATCTGTTTTGTTGCTTTTAGAGGATGTAACTGTGTTGTTTTCAAGGGCACCTAGACAGCCTTTTCAATGATGACAGATTTGTATTTGCATGTAATTATGCTCAGTGTTTGCTTTTCACTGCATCTTCATTGAGTTCATTTGCAAGATCACTTTCATCAAAGAGAAACAAATATTTTCAAGCAGTATGTTACATTTGCATTTATGGCTCTGTTTTAAGAGCTCCCCGTCCTTCTACACGTGGATGTGGAATACCAAAGAGTGAGGGGGGTAGAGCACACCTCTTACTCAAATACTCTTTCTCTGCTTGACTTTAAATTGAGACTAGCATCGGTTCAGGTAGGCCATAAAGTCAAGCCTAGCCCACAACACAAAATATGATCAGCCCATATAAGCTGACAACTTATCCAATTACCATCTATGGGTCAAAATAGACCCATATGTATGGATTGTCACTGATGTCTGCTCTGCAGGGTCTTGGCTGCTGCTCTCCCTGCCGTCGTTTTTGATGTTTGAACCAAGGTTATAATAGTTTTGGTTTTTCATTATAGTTTAGTTTTATGTCATTTGGACTTTTTTTTCTCTAATTCAGTTAGTTTGAATTAGTTTTTAGAGCGGGTTTGTTCGTTTTTATTAGTTTCTATTTTTTCTAAATGATTAGTTTTAGTTTAGTTTTTATTAGTTTTAGTTTTCCATACCTGGCAAGTTATTCACTCATGCAGCAGTGGGTGATAAAAATGTTGTCTTGAGTGAAAAGCTAAACTTTTCGAAGGTGATCAACTCACACAGTCTTGTGGACATACCAGTTTCAATAAACATATGTACAAGTGCATTTTCCCTCTTGTGGTGTTTCTGCGTGTTCACTAACCAGCAGCTCTTTGGTGGTCTGTGAAAATAGTCCATTATCATTGTCTCCTGCTTCCCAGCGCTATCTCCTGGCCGAGAGTGTGCTTCTTTATCAGGGGAATTACTCAGAGAGGCCACTTTGTCAAGTTACTCACGATTAGCGTTCTTGTGTGAGCTTCTCGAATGGACTTTCAGATCTGTGATTTTTTTTCCCTTGAGAAGTATTCCATATATTTTATCACCAGTTTTCAAGGCACTTGCTTTTGTCTTTCCCGCTGTCGTATTGAAAGAAATTTCATACAGGACTCTGTCGCTTTCTCACCAGTTTGTTGCCATTTGCCAGGTAGAATGGTGATGAGAAGCCGACTGAAAACAAGAAGTGATGAACTGGGAGGTGCCGTACGGTGCTACTAACTCATGTAAAATTGCTCAACTGAAATAAAACAATTGCGTATCTATCCAAAATACAAAAACCAAAACGAAGGGATTTTTATCTATAACTTTAATATGTAAACACAATACGGTCTCAGTTAATTATCTTTTTTTTTTCTTCATAATAGTTTTTATTTATTGCGGTGAATGAAAATGTTTTTTCAATTCTAGTTTTTGTCATTTGATTAGTTTTAATGAATAAAAATAACCCTGGTTTGCACATGAATTCCATATAAGCATGTGGAAGTGCAGGGGGCTCACAGAGCAGACCAGAGCTCTACTACCAAGAAAAACTGGTCTTGACTGAAGTGCAGTTAATGGGAATCTGTCCTTTTTGAAAATATAACTTTACTCCCACCACTGGGAGATCACAGTGGCATTCCTCAAAACAAAACAAACACATTTTGAGTAAAATCTCTTAAATGCAGTGTCTTTCTTTCTTATCAGATATGTTGATGATACAATCCAGTTGAGACATCTGCTAATTGCCACAAGACTGACATCATAACAGTACAAAATGTTTGGGCAAAAAACAGACACAGTGTTTGTGTCTGTAGTGAGCCTTTTTTTTATCACAGCTTGAGCCTCATATGTGGAGTTTTAGATGGATGAAAATAATCCTTTTCAGAAGGAATCCAAGTAAGTGGATTAGCAACAGAAGTGAAGTTTTCAAAGAGGATGAAACGAGTCAGAACTATCTGCAACTATTCCACATTTTTCACTGAGTTTGATTCTTTTCAGAAACAAGATTAAAAAGGTAAAGTATTCCACTCTTCCAGATTATAACTTTGTCACTGGACATGTTAGGAAGACAACCCCCCATGCCCCTTTTTTAATTTGTATTTTTAAATCAGCACATTTTTCTTCTGTGTCTTTGTATTTGTCTCTCATTGCTAGTCTGGTTGCATTTATTGCACTTACTTCTTTCAGCACTCCATCTGTGACACTCAGCACATTCTTTGAGTCAAGAAAAAATCAAATTGAGAGGTAGACTGTGTCATTTGTATGCAAAGAGAAAGCCACAGCTCTCTCCCAAATATGAGAGCCATCCAGTGCAATTTGGCCCAGATTGGGAGAAATGTGAGTAATCTTTCACCCCATGCACCCCATATGATGGATGGTGTTTTCCTCTGACAGAGAGGCACACACAGAGAAGCTGTGTGAATGATAGAAATGCACATTTGTTTGTGATGAGGTGTTGTGCGTGGGGCATGTGTAGCTGCATGCATTCATGCATATCGATGTCCGCTCTGTGGAAATACTGTGAAGGTTCTTGCTGTGTTTGTATTTTTGCTTCAGCAATCTGACATGCTGATTTGGAAGGGCAATGCAGGAATTATTGATACAGAGGCTGGCTGGGGTCAGGGGAAATGCAAACTCAATACAACGTATCTGCCGAGAGGAAAGTATATCTAATCCCTCATGTGTCAGAGCCATCTTGCACATATTGGATGCTATTTGCTATTTCTATGTTTTTGTGAGTTGAGTTATATAGTCAATTCCAACCATGGTTGGAGCTGCAAAAGTTAATTTTTCAGTCTTGATTTACTTAGCCTGCAACAAATTACTGTGAGGTTTGCAAAGTTCTACAGCACCGTATGTTTTCAATTTAGCAGAGTATTTAATAACCCTGATCATATAAATGATTACAGCTGGGGGAGAGTTAATTTGAATGCAGTGCTGCTAATTAAGACTTAAAGCTGGTCTTTTGAAACATCTCAGCCGTACTGTTTCTAGAAAGCAGCAGATTGTGAAAGAAAGTGTTGGTTTTCTACTGCTGGATTAAAATTCTGACTGTCAGAACTCATAAATATGTTTCAGAACTGCAAATATAATCTCCCCCCCCCCCCCCCCCCCCCCCCAGCATTTCATGGGAATAATTGTTTAACCAGATATTTAAAAAATGTTGAATCAGCCCCCCCTCCCAGCTTTAAATATATGATCCATAAATGAATTTGCTTGCTTAAGTGGATGAATGTGAAGCTCTATGTTTTCAGTCTGTCAGATAATGCATTGGCCATGAGTGCAATACAACATGTTTGCCATGACTAACCTGAGTGCAATCGCTATTATCCACAAGCTGCAAAAAACAATTTCTCTTTTAACACTCACACACTTTATAAAAGAGATTGATCTGTGCTCAGAAATATACCTATTCTATTAAAGCAAAGACATATCCATCCATGGATGTTTTTAACAGAGTAAAAATGAACAAACAGTGGACCATAGTTACAATCCATCTTATGAGTTTCTTGTCCTCTAAGGCTACCGTCACTTCACAGACTGGAAGGGTAAGCAAGGGGAGCATTTCTAAATCAAACTCAAATCTGACCTCTGGAGATTAATAAATATTCCTACCTTTAAATGTTGTTCAATGTTTTACATTTTATAGGTAGTATCTTCTTGTATCTTTCCTATGGAGTTAATTCACAAAGAGATTCTGAATCACAAGCTACTTATACCTCGACTGAAGAACTGCAGGGAAACTCTGAAGTGACATTGACTTCTGAGGTTGCAGAAAATCCGATTTAAATAACAGACCATAAAATAAAGTCTGAACTCCTTAAAGGATGTTGTAAATAAAAGCAACCTTGTTCTCTGTGTACATGCTCTTTACTTGATGTGACCTTCATAGTTTAAAATGTTTATGCACACCGTGGTTGAAAGACATATAGGCATGATACAAAAAAATGAGTAAGTTAAAATGTGGCAGAGAGGAGAAAACACTTTTATTAACGTATACATCCCTGGTAAATGAAGTACGTTCCCCTTCTTTTTCGTAAACATTTGAAACAAGCATGCACATTTCTCTGACTCTCCACCTCATATCCCTGTTTTTGGCTTTAGGACAGCTAAGTCAGCTGCTCCTCTATTTCTTCATCCCAGACTCGGGCCTTTTCTGTGCCCAGTGCTTTGCTACTTCTGCTGCCTCTTTAGATCACCTCATCCCCTGTGGCAACGTGGCCATCAGTTCATCCATTCTAAACCCTTCACAGCGTCCCATTTAGTGAGTTACAACCCCAGCCAAGACAGTTTCTTTGTATCCTGTGGTACAAGCAGCTAAAAGAATAATGGTTAGGGAAGCTATGTCCACTTATTTTTAAATGACTCAAATTTCCACTTTTATTTATTTATTATTTTATTTTATTTTTTATTTTTATCTCTAGGTTGTGCTGCTTATGCTTGAATATTGAGGGATAATACACCACAATTCCAGTAAAATTGTGAAGCTGTGTTAAATGTTGCTAAAAACTAAATTTGATGGTTTGCTAATTATTTATAACCTACATTCAATCAACAATACAGCAAAGACAACCTATCAAACATTGAAACTGAAAAAATGTAAAACTGTTGCTCAACTTATTTCCATAGCCTCATGACATCAGGTGCATCCTCATACTGTCATGGATGCTGGCTTTGAACTGACAATGAAGACTATTAAGGGCTAATTTGCAAAGCAAATAATTTGCTTTTTTTAAAACTTCATAAAGTCAATGCAAGCTTTCACACGGACTACGACCTTCCGCACAGCGAAAAAGCAACTGTAATTTTTTCCCCCCGTAGTGAATTTTGCGAACATTCACAGTCTAGCTGCTGTATAAGTATAGCCAAATATAAATCTTACCCCAGACATGTGGTAAGCCGTTGCTCTAGATCAATCGACTCTCTATAATTTGTCCTTTCCTTCTGCAAACATGGAGTCAGCTTGTGGAGCAGTTCATGAAATTGTCTGAGGGACATTCTGAAGTATTGTCTGAATTTCTCAGGATACAATTTGAGCTCCTGGATCGTTGTGTGGAGCTCCCCCATATCCCGTGGCAAGGTCTGTATTGGATGTGCCCAGACACTTTGATTCTTCTTTTTCTTTGTGTTATTTAATAGGCTTACAACCATGACCAGGTCATCATCACTTGAGGATGTAGTCGCCATTGTTTCCCCTTCTTCTCTCTCCCCTTTCTGTTCTCCTGTGGCGTATTTTTATGTGAATATGCAAATTTTATCTGCGTCGCACCAGGTGTGTATAGGAAAAGACGTAAGCTAAGTATTTAGCATTTTCGCATTGCGTCGCTCTCCTAATTTGCTGGTATAGAATGACCTTCATATGGTTGGTCCCACTCCTCTTAAGAGCGAGACACAGCCCCCATGCTTTCCAAAAAGAATGTCAAATTTAAACGTTTATTTTAGCGTTACACAAAGTTTTGTTATTTTGTATTTGGAAACATGCGGCTGGCATCAAATTCAAAATGATCATTTCTTTTTTCGATTTTAACATTCCACATTTTGTCTTTGTACAGTTTTCAATTAAATATTGGGTTAAAATAAGTTGTAAACCATCAAATTCTGGTTTTACTCAGTGTCCCATTAAGGCAATGTAGTTATGATGATTACTTCTTTTTTGTCCTTTTTTCCATCCTTACCTTCTGAAGACTTTTACTACTTGTTAAACTTTGACTACAGCAAAATCAGAACCAGGCCAAGACAGACAAGAATGGCATTAAAAGAGGTCAGGAAAGAGAAACCAACCGTCTCACTTATTTTTCTGTCCATCCAGCTGATGGAGAGACGTGATCTTTTCTCTCTCCATCTCCTCTGACACCCTCATTTAACAGGTGCCTCTTCAGCCCTGCACAAACGCTAACCACTGAGGAATCACTCAGGTAGCAGAAAATGCTTGACTTTATAGATATGCTAATATGGAAATTTACCTGTGTGCAGCCAGACAGGAGAGAGTTTTCAGCAGCAGACGTGGCTGAGTGGCAGTTGAGGGGAGGAAACAGCAGCTGACAGTCTTCAGCATGCACTCTGCAGGGAATTTTGCAGAGTTCAATATGTAATGAAAAGCCTTGCTGGGCCAATGAGTGCTTGACCTTGACTCGGCTGCCTTGGCGACAGATATGCTTACCATTTATTCGCCACCTCCCCCCAATGAGCTTTTTATATGCCTCTGTCGACAATGTGAGAGCTAGTGAACATGAGCAGGAGAGAGAGAGACGAAAGTGAGACAATGCGTTCATTCAAACATTTACAACGGTGATGAGACGGAGAACAGTGCACTACAAAGCTTCAGACATTTATTTTTTTGTGCCGTTACACTCAGGCCTGCAGACTGTATGCGGCGTGATGTGTATTTGTGTGTGCTCAGTGACCAAACTACACACACAGAATTGGGTGAGGGATTTTGAGGGATGAGAGAAGTGACAGTGGGAGAAAAATTGCAGAGAGCAGGCAGGCAGGCGGTGGAAGAGGGGCTGCATTTGCCTGTGATGCTAAAAATAAAACCTGCAGAACGGCTTTTTGAGTGTGCACTCGAGCAGACATTCATCTAGAGCACAATTATGCTATGTGCCTTGTGCTGCTTCCTGTGCACATGCATGCAGCAGATATGCCATCTTCTGCATTATCTGTTTAGTGCATCAACTGAATACACACACGTGTACACAAGCGCACGTGAATGAACTCCGAATTAATCCTCCTTTGACTGCTGCTGACTCACACTCACTCACGGCAATTTCACTCAAACCAAACACACACACACACACACACACACACACACACACACACACACACACACACACACACACACACACACACACACACACACACACACCAATGCTCTCTGACTTTGTTAGGCTTATTATTATGCATTCAAGCGCTGTTGTTGGGTAAAGTGCACCTGCTGCAGGAAGTCCCTAATTGTGTGTATGTGTGTGTGTGTGTGTGTTTGGTTTGAGTGAAAGTGCCGTCCTATGACCAGACAGTATGAAAGGCAAGCAGACAGGACAAGAGAAGATATTAAGACACACACAAGCTGAAAGTGGTTCAAAACACACTCCACTCGGTCTCCATAGCAACTTGCGTCAGAATTGATGAGCAAAGTCCTCTTGACTCTTTGTGAGGGGAGAGAAAAGGGGACCATGGTGTCTTAAGTGTGTGTGTGTGTCTGTGGAAGTGTGTGTGAGAGTTGGTTGGAATAGACTGTGACTTTGAGAAAGAGGACAGGCTGGTCCAGTGTTTTCTGAGCAAGGATTATCACCTCAGTTGTCCCACATCTCTCTCTCTCACACACACACACACACACACACACAAGCCAATACACACTCCCATGGGCCTGTGAGCTGCACACAGTCGCCCTCCTGCACTGACACCCACATTAACACACTCACAGACAGCTTCACAAGCTTCTCTCTCACCACTCCCTAGACATTGTTTCTCCTCTGTTCACCCTCAGCCTTTACACTCTCTCACCTGACATCCCTTCTCCTTCTTTTTTCGTGCATTTATTATCTCCCCTTCTTTATTCCCTCACCTCTGTGTATTTCCCACCCTCTCCTCTTTCCTCCTATAGATTCACACTTTCAGGAACTTGGGATTAGTGCTGGACGATAATTCGATAACAATATATATTGATCGATAGACGTGTGGTACGATAGAAAAAAAACGGGTCGATAAAAAGTTCGATAGAAAAACACAGTTTCCCTTTCTTTTTCATCATAGCCTATCATGTAGCTTTTACTACAGTCATTACTTCCTCCCAACCAATCACAAACGCAGACCCAGGTACGCTACGGCACCAAGCCCAGCCCCTCTCAAACCACAACAGACAGCACGTGTATTAGAAAAAATGATACAGCAAGGAGAAGCGGAGGACATTGTCCCGAAAAAAGGTTTCAGTAGTTCACCAGCATGGCAATGTTTTGGTTTTTAGAAGTCTGACAAAAAGCGAACAGCGGTCGTTTGCAAAATTTGCAGAGAATTAGTAAAAACCAAGTCTGGTAACACAACCAACTTGTTTTACCATCTAAACCGATCGCAGCCGCAGGAGTACGAGCTGTGTCGGCCGCGCCGCGGCTCCACGTCGTCGGAGGAGGAATCCTCTGGAACCGCTGCCAGCACCAGCACAAAGCATGTGAGGCAGACCAAACTGGACTCCGTTTCTTGCCAAAATACGACAAAGCGTTCGAGCGGCATAAGGACATCACCCATGCAGTAACATGCTCCATAGCGAGGGACATACTGCCAATAACTACCGTTGAAAAGCCTGGCTTCGACCAGCTTCTAGCCACTCTTGACCCGCGATATGAAGTGCCCGGCCGCAAGTATTTCTCAAACACAGCGCTTCAGGCATGAAAATGGGTCAGGGGTTGAAAAGGTGAGAAGGGTGCGGAGGAAATACGTTCCGGTGTTGTACCGTAGAATGCACCCCTGTATCCCGTCCACTCATTAGCTTCTTAAAGTGGAAGAAAATGAGCTCATATTTTACAAAGACGCGAGTGTTTGGATCATGGCTACTAGCAGGGGGTGCATTCGGCAGGGGTGCATTCTACGACACAACACCGGCGTGGATAAGTCCTGCTTCTCGTGCTTAGTTTGTGTATTAAGTCAATCACATGATAATTAAAAAAAAATAAATCTCCCGACCCCGGGAGAAATATTTTAGTGTTCAGACACCAGGCTGTGGGCAGTTTCCCACACAGTTAAACCTGGTAGTATGCTATTCCCACCTAAAGCTATTCTGTTTATTTATATATTTGTTTGTTTTGTTTATTTTCATCAAAAGACTATTTAAATATTTATTTATCAGATTTTCTGGTCACTTTAGTCTTTATGTTTGTCAGTATTTACTGATGTCACTCAGGCCACTTAAGTTGATTTCTTTTTTTTTTTTAGTTCTTTTTTAAAAAACTTTCAGTTGTGGTAAAAAAAAAAAAGGTGGTTGAATAAAGGTTTGAATTTGAATTCAGTGCTTGTGTGTTCTTTATTAAAAGTAGGTCATTAAGCAATAGCATAAAAACATCCAGGGCTGCAATTAAAATATATGTTAAATAATTATAATAATCATATCGATAATTATCGATATCGATCAATATGATTTATTTTTTATCGATATGCTTTTTTTCTATATCGTCCAGGCCTACTTGGGATGTGCGATAATGAATTCTGCAAGTTTACTTCTGTCTTTCCCAGGAAAAACCCTTTCTGTAGAACCATCCAGATCTTAAAGTACAGAGATGTCTACTAAATAAAGTTAAAACACACTTTCTTGTCACCCAGAATTGTAATAAATCCTCAAAAAGTCACTCTAATGTATTTTAAAAGTAGTGTAACACATTTATTGCATTAGTTGTCAGCAGGGTTGCACAGGGAGCTATTTTGCCTTTGCAATATTAAAGCAAAACACTGGTTATGTCAACCAGGGTTTATATACACATTTGGGGAGCACAGGAACAAGTGTTTGTGGTAAGCAGTACCAGCCTCCTGAGGATTTCAAAGGAAATTGAAATTTTACATAAATCATTACAAACCCTTGTCTTTGAGTCATCTGGATTAGCCGCTGTAGCTAACTGCTGCATGGGGATCTACTTCAGAAAGGACTTGGCTGAAATCCAAACAGTTCAGAGAGCTGCAGTCAGATACCCTACACTTCTTTGGCTGATAAATCTATTTAATGTCATTTAGTCAAGGCAGCTTTAACTATCAAGCATCTTTCAACCAAAAGCCAGTTTTAAGTGCCTAACACAGGCAGATAAGAAGCAAGAGAAAAAGTAATATTATCAGGCATGTCACTGAAAACTAACATAGATTAAACATAAAATAACAAGTAGCTCATTGGGGCACCACTTGGGTAAGCTGTTCAAACCTGCTCTGTGTGCTGAGGTTACAGTTTATGTAGTTGCTGTCACTGGTTTAACTAATCTCCTTCCTTACCACATTTAGTGTTTCTCCCCAACTGTCAAAATAAAGAAAAAAAGACAAAATGCATCTTTAAACTGAGATAACATGAAATAAACTACATGCAGTGCAGTGAAAATGCTGATTATGCCATAAGTTGTAAATACCACCAAGTGGAATATGTCAAATATAAATGCAAAAAATATATAAAATGCAGAAACACAGCAGTGCAAAGACATATATATTGTCCTTGCAACAGTTACCTTCTGTTCAAAACACAACAGCTGATTTGCAAGTCGTGGTGTTGCTTCTTCGATGCAAACTGAAGAATGTACAGTTTAAGAGGGCTGCAACACAAATAGGATGGAAATAAAAAACAAACAAACATAAAAAGGACCAAAACTTAAAGTTTCTGTGGGAAACTTTTAGGTTGTTTGGACTGAAGACTTGATATCTGTCAAAAAAAAAAAAACATCCTGCTGAAATTGGATCGTCAAAGATTTCAAAAATGTGAAGGAAATGTGAATGAAACTGGAGTTTACACTGACCCCCTCTCAGCAGTTTTAGTTGTTAAAAAATGACAGCGTAAAGACCAATGGTCTTGTTGCTAATAAGCGTGTTTCCTTTTTGGGTCATAAAGAGGCATTATTATGAATTTCAGTCTGTTTTAGAAACCTTGAAAAACTCTTCACAGTTTCTTTAACTAAGAGATTAAATCTACTTGCTTATAGAGTGAACTGCAAGAGTTGGACACAGATATTTTAGAGTGTGTCTTATCTCTAGCTATTTATGTCATGCTTTCCCAGATTTGTTTTTGTTATTATTTTTCAATTATTCTTTTTCCCATTTTCGACACCCCAGTCTTCTTCACATTCTCTTCCATTCTCTTTCATACACTTCTGCGTATGATTTGCTGTGGCCACTCTCTTAATACTGAGTTATGGCGCAGATTATGCTGATGTATGTTTCACATGTCAAACAATCAGCTTTGTAAGTGAGGAACCATGGGCTGGTAATAGCCAGGGATGGATCATCATTACTGAGGGATGACAGCTGTTTGAATCATCTTGCGGGGTGCAGGGCTAATAGGGGGACTCACTTCTCCCTGGGGGATTGCACAGTGGTTTGGGGAGCCAAAAAATCGCTTCCCATGCATCTTTACATTCAATTTGACACCCACAAAGACAGGCTGTTAGTGAGTATAAATACATGAGCAGCAAAGAAGGACAGTCAGCATTTGTACTGAATCTGCCGTGACGTGATGCTATGGTTGTGTGTCTGAAACTGGCACAGCCTTTGAGCTCTGTTAGCACACAGCCTACACACATACATAATAAACAACATATGGCAACAGGATGCTGGTGCTGTGTGTTTAAAATAACACTGCAGTCTAGTCTGTGTGTGTGTGTGTCAGTGTTTAGTTTACCTGTACAGAGGTGCCTTACTCATCTGCATGAATTCACTAGTCGTGTCTTGAACGTTAAATGGTCATCGTCTGAGGAAATAGTGGGTATTTGATCAATATAAAGAGGGCTTGTTTTGTGCTTCCACTTTAAATTCATCCTTTTGTCTCCCTCTAATTCTTTGACTTCAGCTTCTTTGTGTGATTTCCTTCTTTAAATCTTAAGAAAATCAGAGAAAACGAGTAAAAAGCAGATTTTTCTTTCAGCAGTTGGTTTTGTGTGAAGGAGAAAGTGCCGATAAAAATAAGAGTTTAGTCAGTTTAGTGAAAATTGAGAGGTTCTTAACGCCTCTCCCACAGAAATTACCTCATTAGAGGTTTGCTGCGGCTTCTTTTTTTTTTTTTTTTACCTATTAAATGCTGTCTAAGTAGAAGGCACAAAAACTCGGACAATGTGTTCATTAAACCACGGGGAGCTGGTGTGAGTGTAAAAAGTTTGAAAATTCTGTGAGTTCTTATACGTTGAATATGTTTTCTTTTTTTGAGTGTCTGGTGCAGAAAAGGACTTTATTTTATTTGTTTACCAGTAGTTTTTAGCATCATACTATATTCAGAGATTTTGATGTGACAGATATTTCGAAACAAAATATTGCCCTCCAAGGGAATTTTGTCTTGTATTCAAGTGCTGCACATGCTCAACACAGCACCCACATCAGAAGCACAAGTCAAACAACCAGATAAAACAACGTTAAAGACCACACACCAAGACCACCATAGCAACCAAACCAACACATGTTGTGAAAGAGCACAACAAACTAAGAGAAAGAACCAATTATAAAAGATGAGGACAATATGACACTATTGCACTGTAAGTTTCAAAAAAGGTTATGAAACATTTTTAATTAAATGGGCAGAATTTAGTTTTTAAATGTTAAATTTACATTTAGGGACCCTATATGTGCTAGGGTTGTGCTAGAGAACAACCCAACATTTTAACATGATCTTCCATAAGCACCTGTTTTCATTATTATTAGGACGCCAAGTCTCAACTTGGGTGTTGTTTAACTGTTCCTACAGTTGTTTATTTGTTTAAGAAACACGTGTAGAACACAGCAAGTCATATTTGGCTTCACTACAACTGGAAAACAACAACAACAAAAAAAACCCTTACAGTGTTTTCCTTCACTATGGGTCAGTGGTAGTTGGTCGCCTCTCATTCAAGGTCAAAGGTTCAATCTAAGGTCCTAGTGTCTACATGCCAAAGTGTCCTTGATAAGACACTTAACCCTGAACTGTATATGAATGGGACTACTTAACACAGATAGTTGTCATATATAGCAGCCTTTGCTATCAGTGTATGAATGTTGTGTGAATGGGTGAATATGACATGTGATATTAAAGTGCTTAAAGGGGTCAAAAGACTGAAGAAAGCACTAATTAAGTGAAGCTCATTTACTATTGACCATTTTCACATATGAACATTTAGAAATATGGACATTGTTGATATTTCAGCGGTGCCATATGACTCAAATGAAGGCTGATGACAGGTTTTTGCTGCCACTGATGCTTTTTTGTTTTTGTCCTTTCGGTTCTTTGGATGCACATTTAATTGGTAGCATTGGAAGAATCTTGTTTTGCTCCCGCTTGCATCACCTGTGCTTCACAGGCACTGCAAATAACTATTTTGCTGTCTGTGTGTAACACTTGAAAATACTTCCACACAGCTGGCATGTTGAAGCTTATTGTAAGGTTGACTTTATATTTGCATAATTAATGTGCACTCTTGTTAGGAAATATCATACCTGCCTCCCCAGTTATTAAACTTCTTAAGCTTTTAGGCCTTTATGTTTGACTTTGTATCCCTAGTTTGAAGGTGTTGTGTTGCAGATAATACCTGCAAAGACACGGGTGGAAATCAATCAAGTGCTGTTGATTAAATTGTATGTTTCAATGGTGCTTGATAATGCACTGTCCCTGTAAGAAAAATACAGTGGTGTCAGTTTCTTATGCAACAGTGTGGTGATGCATAGGTCAGCATAGGTTTTCTAATTGTGGCTAGCATTGGCAGAGCTAGCACCACCAGTCCCTGGTCCTCCTTACAGACCAGACATAGCCTACATACAACCTTATCTCTGTTTTCTTGAGGAAAATACTGAAACTATTTTGAACTTTGAGATGCCATCTGTCATTTTTGCTTGTTCACATCAGGGTAGTAGAGCACTACAGCATGATGGCAGTGGCCATTACCGAGAGCTACGTCCATGACCAGTCAAAAAGACCAAAAGTTCTGTTGTCAGTTTGCAGGTGTGATGATATTTCATCATTAATTTGACTAAATGGGCCCATCACAAAGATTCCTGACCAATGTAATGATATGAATGTGAGGGAAAGATTTGGATTCAGCACCCTGGACAGCACCATGACAGTAATTGTCCTTTACTGCCTGGAAGTTGCTTGAATGAACATTTTGCACTAGGGGCTCTATTTTCGTGCGCGCCGGTGAGGCGGCGGAGGGCGGCGAGCCCCGCGCAGTTGTATTTTCGTCTGGCGGAGCCCAGCGTAAGGCCGGTTTGGTATTTTCGTGGCATGAGCCGCACGGAGGCGAGCCGAGATCCGCCAAGCTGGGCGTGGTGGCGTGGCAGGGGGAGGTTTCGACAGAATCAGCTGGCGCAGTGACATTTTCGTGCTCGCCAACGGCGTGTAAAGTGCGCTGAAAGCTCGCCGATTCAAACCTGGTCAGCTTTCAGCGCAAGGCGGAACGCAGCTGGTCTTGTAGTATTTTGGTAGACCGGCGGCGTATCGACATACGTCACTGATGCCTCACCGGCAGGTTTCCACAGTGTCAGGCACATTTCAGTGCAATAAATAATCATCATCAACTATTAATCTGAGTCAGCACATACATTTAGATCTATATCGATATATTCTGATCTATATCTGATCTGATGAGCGCGTTTGGCACGCGTTTGGACACACAACCTGACCGAATCAACACAGCTGAAACCGCATCAAATTAAATTAAATATCTAGTAAATATACACACATGATGAAGTTAACAAGATATGTAATGTGTCTCCCTCCTTTTCTTTCTTCCTCTTCCTCTTATTTCTCGCACAGCTCGACCTGGACACGTCTCCGTGTCCTCTGTCCGTCTTGCTGCTGCTGCAGCTGAACAGATGATTTGTTTCAGTGCTCAGATGCGTTATCTACTTTAAGCCGACATACGGATATTATAATATTCAGTTTTGTGAGCCAAATTTATTTATATGCCAACATCTATGAAAGAAAGAGCCAGGCCACGGAGCGCGATGGGTCATTTACGCACAGATGGTTCCGATTTTAATGCCATTTTTGGAGTTTATGTTGTGATCTGTGCGCTCAACCCACCTTTGTCACGTGAGGTTTGAATATGAGCAACTTTATGTGAGTGTCTTTATTTGTGGAAACGGGTGTTTGTCTTACCAGTGGGTCCAACATTACGCGCACTAAATCCATCTGTGCTCATATGAGAGAGTGTGGAGGACACTTGTTGAGGAGCTGCCCTCTGTCGCCATCTTGTGGCATTACTGTCTTAAGACATCTCTTGATCTCTTTGACTACTCCATGAAAATAGTAATACGCCTGTGGCGGATTTAAAGGCAAGGAGAGGAGCTTATGTGATTGGTGAAAACAGGTCTCGGCTGTGTTAAACCAACTACACGCCCCGTCTACGACTTATGGTGCTGGGAGGAGCTGAGTTAGGGAGGGGGGATACTTACGCTGGGCTGCGCGGCTCACCAAAATACCAAAATGTGCTTGGGAACGCCTTGTCAGCACGGCGGATCTGACTGACGCTGCGCTTGCGGCACGTCTCCGGCGAGGCACCAAAATAGAGCCCTAAGTCTGTCCAACACAGTAGTTTCCCTGCTCATATTTGCATCAGTCCCTAATTGCCCCCCTCACTGCCCACTATGTCCTCAGCCCATCACTCCCGCCCGAGCCTGTCCATGCCAGACTGCTCTCTTCATCCCTTTGCCTTCAGAAACACCAAATCCTCCAGGGCCATAGCTAGACTCATTGGTTCACCCAACCTCTGCTCCACTGGAGTCTCTCCCTAACCCCCCTTCCACTCCCATTTCCACTATGTCATCACCATTGCAATAACCCATCAAGCCTGGTTAACACAGCACCTGCGGCCAGGAGAATGTGTGTGCGCGCTTCATTACTCAGATGTCAGACGTTCACCCCATTTTTTAACCTTAACACACATATAAACACACACACACACAGGCCATTTGAATGATAATAACAGTAATTTGCATTAAAGTGAGAGCAAGGTCAGGGATAGGACTGAGTGTGTGGACCACATGATCGGCGGGGCACCTGTGATTGACAGAAGAGAAAAGCATGATAATGTCAGAGGCGACAGGACACTTGGCACGAGTGTACACACACTGCTGCATACACACACATGTAATAAAATGAGACAGCAGAGGACCATGGGATAGAGAAGTGAGAGAGTTCAGTCATGCATGCTGCTCACTCTCACACACGCATGCACAAACACTCACACATGCCAAACACAGGCTAGCCGGAGTAGCTCAGTGGCCCAAATAACAGATGCTAGGAGCAGTGTGAGAGCCGAGCTACACCTGCTCTCCTCTGCTGCTCCACCTCCTCTCTGCTCCACAACCTCACATCCATCCCTGCCTCTTCCTTCTTCCCTCAGCCAGACCAGCTCTTGGCTTGGTCACTTTGAGCCATGACCCCCCTCTTTCTCTTCACCTGGGTTTCCAGACTCACAGGCCAAGTTCAGAGCCATTCGCCCAAAACACACAGAGAAACACACACACAATCGCATGCACTCACAATGAAGGACTTTCCAGTCCAGTAGGCAGTTAAACACATTCTTTGGCTCTTTTAATTTTTCACACACACTCAAGAGAATACAAATATGTGCATTAGTGGTGGTTTGTCGTTAAGGGGAACCAGAGCCGCCAAACAAAGAGGAAGAATGTCCACGTTGGCATAAACTACTTGGAGTATGTAAAACAAGGAAATGTGCAAGCTCTTGCCAGTCGTCATTCAGAATTTGTCATTTAATGTATTGGTTTCTTTCTGTGCAGTCCACAGGTCTGTGTCTGGTCATATAAGTTGTGGTTATGGGGCGCTAGCCAGATGAGTGTGTATGATTACACCACAGCACTTAAAGGTTGATCAACAAGCAAAGCATATAGTTGTAGTTAAGCAGACTCAAGTCAGTGGAAAGTTGCATCAGAAAAACTGGCTTAGCACTATTTTGTAGCTCTGCAGGCCCGAGGATGAAACCAAGTCAAAGTTAACCACACTTGCTTAATGGGTGGAAACTGAGGGCAGGCTAGTCGACATTGTGAAAGACTCAGTACTAATAGATACCCTCAGGTTGGTATGTTGTGACCAGTTATGTTTTACTGTCAGGGGAAGCAATAGTTTCACTCAAAAAAGAGAAAGCAACAGGACTGGGACTCCTGAAAAGTTTTGGTCTTGCTGCATTAAGTGGAGATCACTGGACGACAAGAAGATATCAAAATCAGCGTAACATAACTGCACACTAGTTGTTGGACATTTGCAAATAAAGCAGCGGTATGGCTATCAAGAAAGCATATGACATAAATTAAGTGACCCCAGAATGAAAAAGCTCTTTGCTAATCATTTCTATTTAAAAAAACAAAAACAAAACAAAACAGCTTTTAATCAACTTTGAGTAAAACTTGAGGTTTAAATTCTGTGTTGTTTTTTATAAAACACTTCCAGCTCTATCACTTTTATGCTGAAGATGGCAGAACACCTGGCCTATTAATCGCAAACCTGAAACTGTTCACCGTTGTGCATAATGTATGTACAAACTGCATCCGCACATATTCCCAAGCTCAACGCATTAAGATGAAGTTATGTCTACGTGTTAGTCAGAAATGGATATGAATATTTACAAGGAATGTGTTAAGGAAGGTGTGAATCCACCTGTGCTCCTCCAGCTCTCCTCTGCTGATCAAGGATGAAGCAGTGTAGGCATCGCATTAGGAAGCTGCTTAAGCTAATGAACTAATTAACCATCCTATCCCAGGAAACCAAGTCTTTGCCAGTCAGCAGAGCTAAACGAGCCACTCACCTAAAGGAGGAGGCTGCACCCAGCTGTGTATCATTCCTCCATGTTTGCTTCCTTCTACCGTGGCTTTCACATATTCAGCTGGTTTGAAACAAAGACATGCTGATGATGAAGAATTTGTGTATATCTGTGCCTCTGACAGCGCTGTCTTGTGGATATGCGTGGGCATGCACAGGTTGAAAGTAGTTCATGTTTTCATATGGAAAGCCCTGTAATCTGTTGAGCTTTAAATGAGACAGTTGCTGCTGCTGAAGAGCTTTACTTCAAAACATGCCTTTTTATTCTCTGTGGGTAGCTATTACACAAACGCTTCGTGAACATAACACTATTTCAAAGCATCAAGATGATCAGTGCAATGTAAATGAAAGTTATTGCATGCTTTCATTATACTGACGTCAAGTGTTCAAATATGACCGTGAACATACAAAGACACAGGGGATTTTGTTAATGATGTGTAGAGTATTTGCACCTTTGCATGGTATACCAACAATATACAGGATCTAATGCTTTCCAAGGGCCACCTGCTAGGCTTTGTCAATGTTTGAACTATGTAGGAGTCCATGAACCTTTCTTTCCTAGGTGGGTGTTGGATGTGTGTGTTTGTTTACCTAATATTGACTCCAAGTCTCATAACCAAACAACCAGCCCTCATAAGTTAACCTCATCAACCCAGGCGCAGCAGGCAGGTGAAGCCTTTGTTTTTCATGTCATGATTATGTATGGATCAGAACCTGAAAGGAATAATTCAGTGCATTTGAAAAGTTTGAAGAGTATACTTAAAGTAATTATGATATGTAGTATGTGGAAGGCCAAATTATGGGCTAAAAATGTAAGCAGAACCAACAAACCATAGCAGAAACTGAGCCACCCTTTGAAGGCAATCCGGGTTTATCATTGATTCAAAAGATTACTTTGTTATGTTGCAGGTAAATGTGAAAAATTTCTGGTAAAGATTGCATGGCTGCTGTATGAAAGCTAGGGTGCTATCATCTTAAGGATAAAGTCATGACAGCCTTGCATTTTTTTCCCCAGGTATTGCTAATGTAATGTTTTCAAGTTTGAGGGAGAATAATAGGGATGATAGTGTACTCCACTCAAAAATTACACTACATCACTATCACTCTCACCGTCACTGTCACTATCAGTATCTGGCACCAGTTTGGGTTTGCCAAATTATCAATCTGGTAGTATAGGCTGTTCATTCTTTATATTTTGTATAACCTGTAGCACCACCCACTAGTTCAGGCTGTAGCTTGATAAAGGCGTCTGCCATATTGCTATAAAGCTGTAAAACTCGGATCATGTTCACATGATAAATGGCCTGACATAGGATGCAATTTGATAATACTTTGATCTTGAAAACGGAGATGGGGTGAGTTTTAGGTTGTGTCTGGTTAAACGAGCATATAACCAACCGGAGTGAGAAGACCATTAGCTGGTGGTGCTAGCTCAGCTTACATCGGCCACGCTTTACAAACAAATGCAGTGTTGCGTAGACTCTGTGATTTTGTATTTTGCCATGTAAAATGAACTTTGTTTTATTTTGACTTTTTAAAAGTGTTTTCTACCTCTTGATAAGCCAGTTAATTGGAATTTAGATTTAAGATCTAGATTGGTTGCCTCCAAACCTCCCATCAAAACAAGGCACGAATAATATTACTATTGGGCTCAAGCTAATTAGCTTTTGTGGATGCAAACCTTTGAACTGACACAGATTTAAACTGACTGTATTAACTCTTTTTCAACATGCAAGCTAGCATAAGCAGTTTGATGGCACACTATTGCCACTTTAACATAAATTTTATGAGTGAGTAGATTATTGGTCACATCAATTTGACTTAAGCATTAGCCTCACCTTACCTAAACCTAGCCCTGAACATGCTATTGTTGTCTGTTTGGGCAGACTGAGAATTATTTCCATGAGATTTCAAAGACAGAGGGCTCTATTTTCGTGCCTTGCCAGCGGTGTGGCGCGGCATAAGTCAGGTCCACCGTGCCGATAAGGCGTGCCCAAGCACATTTTGGTATTTTGGTGAGGGGCGCAGCCAGGTGTAAGTATTCCCCCTCCCTAACCCAGCTCCTCCCAGCAAGCAAGTCATAGAGAGGGAGGAGATAAGACATGGAGTGGGTTTAACACAGCCGAGACCTGTTTTGGCCAATCACATCAGCTCCTCTCCTCACCTTTAAATGCACCAAAGGCGAGGGGTATAACAATTTTCTTGAAGTAGTCAAAGAGATCAAGAGATGGCTGAAGACAGCAATGCCACACGATGGTGACAGAAGGCAGCCCCTCAACAAGTGTTGCTGTAAGCGCTGCAGAGGGCGTCCTCCACACTGTCTCATATAAGCACAGAATCAGCTCACTGTGCCAGCTGATTCTGTCGACACCTCCCCCTACCACACCACCACGCCCAGCTTGGCGGATCTCGGTGCACCTCAGTCTACGAAAATACTAAACTGGCTGTGCGTCGGGCTCCACCAGTCGAAAATACCACTGCCTGGGGTGCACCACCCTCCACCGCACCGCCAGCGGGCATGAAAATAGAGCCCCAAATGTTGAATTACAGTTGACTTGAACATTTTACTTTAACTCGTCTATGAATGTTTTGAAACTTTCCAGGCTTCTGTTTGTGTGTGTGTGTGTGTGTGTGTGTGTGTGTGTGTGTGTGTGTGTGTGTGTGTGTGTGTGTGTGTGTGTGTGTTACAAATCTCAAACCATTTGGTTGGGTGAATTAGTGTGTGTCCTCACTTCTAAACCCATCTTTTGGTTTGCAGCTGTCCACTGGGACACAGTGAAAAGTTATCTGAAATGAATTCTAGCCTGCAGCGATGTGGCCATCCATATACATTGCTGTCAGAAGCATTAGTGCTACAGCACCCTGGGGTCTCACTCACAAGGAGACTGTGATGTATGATCCAGTGACTCCCATGCTCTCCAACAAAGAAATAGCGCAGGCTTTCCTATCTGTGGGAATTTTGCTGATTAAAGGGCTAGTTTTTCAAATAATTTTGTCTCAGGGCAGCATTCAAAAGGAGAGATATGGTTCTTTTATACAATGTGATGTAGCATTAGCGTAAACAAGAACATAGTGCTGGATTTGCACTCACACCAGAATTATTGGTTTTGTATATGATCACCACCATGTTCAGGCTTTGGTCTTTCCCAACAAAGATTAGGAATAAGGATTAGTCTGCTTTTTTGTGTCCTTCCTTAGAAGCCCATCTTGCTTAGGTTGAAATAATTTGCTGTTATTCATGGTTTGGGGTAAAAGCGTGATTATAATTTGCAAAAAACGTGATTGCCCCAAATTGTGTAAAAGCTGCTTTAGCTCTTTAACTACACAGTCCTCTTCTTTTTCCTTGTTGCATCATCTCCTTGAAGCTTTTTGAATACTTCACTCTGTCTGACCTCCATCCTCATCTTATATGGTCCCCTGCTTGCTGTATTTTAATTAGAGGGAAACAAATGTGCTCATTAAGTGGCAGTTGGTAAAGAAAAAGAATACAGGAAGGGGGAACAAGGCACCAAAACATTTCATTCTTGCTTTGTTACATTAGATGCATAAAAGATGGTTTATTCTGCACATACAGAAAAATGGGGAAAGGGAGATGCTTGAATTTGAACAAAGAGTTTGTTATAGAAAAGGATGAAACAGTGGGTGTTGCCTTACATGTGTGAACATGAGATATTGTAGTGACTTGTGTAAACTGAGCTGGCTGTGAGTCTATCTGAACAGATGTTGGTGAAAAAAGCAAATTGGATCTGGCACCTGATCTTACAAACTTGGCAGTGTTCTTACCTCAATACTAGTGTCGTAAATTGAGTGCAGCCCAATGTGGGAATAAGTTTGAAGCAATTTTTTTTTCTTTTTTCTTGTTCTTCTCCTTTTTGGCTCACTTGCAGGTTTTTTTCGACGTGAGATGATCTTGAAAATACTGCCACGTTTGTTGTTTGAGATATGTTTCAGACAGCTGACGTTTACTTCTTTCCTTAAGTTGGAAATAAGTGAACTGCAAATCTGTGCACACAGAAGCTTGTCCCCTCACACACTTTAAACTAACAAGACATAAACCCCTTTGGTGCTATGCGCTGTGCATTTTGCTTCCTTACACTTATACACACTATACACTGTTGTATTATGCATTAGATTTACCATGGATAATGCATGACATGAATCTAACTGATGTGAACTACTCCAAAGATCCCCTCCACCTCCTACAGTATTCATATGCCATCTATGGATGTGTGCATGCATATACGGCCTTAGAAAAGATCCCCACTCCCAGAAAGATCTCGAGGCAGGGGGTCCTTAATCGTCCCCATTAGCTCCTGCTCGACGCTTCTCAGGGAGGGTGGGTGCAGCAGTGGGAGGCACTACTAAGACTGTGATTATGTGCTGCTCTTTATTCCTTCTCTCTTGACTTGTGTTAAAGCTCCTGGGAAAGTGGGTGTTCATACGTGCACATTTGTGTGTGGAGGTCTAGAGTGGCTCAGTCTGCTGTGAGGAGATGCAGGACAGTGAGGAGCCCCACAGTGTTCCCTTCATTTGCTGGTTTCAGTCCGTACCACTCTGAGTTTTTTATGCTGCATCAGGTTTCTCAGCCCTCAGTCCTCCTTTTTATACCTTAGAGCAATACATTTTGTAACCTCTCACTCTGTTGCTCCCGTCCTTGCTTGAACTCACAGTGATGTTAAAAGTTAGAAAAGTAGCACTGCTGTCTTCAGCACCCAGCAGTTTACTGTTTAGATAGTCAACATGCATATCCCACAAGTATCCTCAAATTTAATTTTTCTTACAGTAAGCCATTGTTTTTTGTTTCTAATTTTTGGGGGGTTTTTTTGTTTGGGATATTACATTGTAGAAATAAGTGATTCACTGATAGTAAGTTGAATTTGAGGTATAAGATTTTATTCAAATAAGACCTATAATGCTGGTCCATATTTAAATACAGAATTTTAATATTACATTGTTGGAGCTCTATGCTAAAATGTGGCTAGATGAAGGCAAGAGAAAACAATGGAAGCATGTTATAAGGACAAAAGCCACAATGTAGTTGTGACATTTCACTCCATAGCTGAACACCATTCCAACCTTGACTGAAACCAAGAGCTGCTCCATCCATAAAATCTTCCACAAAATCTCAGAACCACAGGCTGTTTTTTGACATTTGAAAAAATGTACAGAGGGGCATTATCATGGGTGATAATAGCTAGCCTCAGGTGCTTTCTGTGAAGGTATAACTTTAAGGTTGTTTTTATGACTATGAAGCCTGCTGTGTTAAAAGTAACACCCACACACATAGGCCTGTCGCGATAATCAATAAATCGCCTTATCGCTCGGTAAATAAAAACGAGGTCGGTCATTTTGCCAGCCTCGATAATTGACGTGCGTTTGTTTTCCTCCTCTCTCACTACCAAACACGCTGGATGAGAGAAGAGGTCTCACTCTGCGCATTTTCTCGGCACCTGGGGGCGTTGGCTCTATAGCGGAATGAACGGAGTTAGTGAACCCTCCTGTCAGTCATTCAGTGTCTTTGTCACGAGGGGGCTGGCGCGCACAGGCACACAGACACAGACTTTTGGATACAGTGCTGCAAGTGAGCGTTGTGAGTGAAAAGCAAGCAAACAGAATGAACACGACAGCTTTGGTGTCTAAACCGAACGCAACAGCCCAAGTGTGGGAATATTTCGGCTTTAAACCAGTTTTGTTTTCGTCAACCACAAAACTCCACGTGTGTGCGAGCGCGCGCGTGTGTCTGTGTGTTGGAGGAGCACAGCAGGCTGATGAGAGCTGTCAGAGCGGACTGAAGCTGCTCCTATATGTTTAGCGTTTAACTGACTGAGTTTTGCAACTCTGTTCGTCATTTTCGTCTCGTCCACATCAACGTAAACGCACTTTCGTCTCGTCACATTTTAGTCATCTCCGACTTATGTTTAGCTCGTCAACGTTACATCTTCGTCGTGGGTGAAATTAAAGTTTATCACTTTTGACACGGTGTACTCGCATTATTATGCCATTTAATATCATTATCTATAATTTAAAAAACGGTGTCAATAATATCGTTTATCGGCAATAATTTGTAGGACAATTATCGTCCAGCGAAATTTGTTATCGTGACAGGCCTACACACACATTAGTATCAATGGAAAAGCAGCCAAAATACAGTGTTTCAGGCAGAAGCTGAATGGCACTTCAAAGTAAGTTTTCCAAGAAGATAAATAAGAAGATTTTGAGCTGCAAGTGGTATAAAATCAATAAAAGTTGGCATTTTTAGGACATTTATGTGGTTTCCATATAACTCTGGATCTCTCTTTCCAGCTCTGTTAGAGACAAATCAGCACAAGCCTCCTAATCAATGCTGTGACAGCCATGGAGTGGAGTCCCACCATCACTTCACCTTTGTACTTACGCTTTGCACCCTGGAACAGCATGTTGGTGTCCCATTGTTTAATTACTGATCACATGAATGTTGTTGCGGAGGCTGGGCTTGTGAACACATTACTCTCTTTTGTTTAAGAAACCTGACTTTTAACCCCTCAACCCTTCTCTGTAAATGTTTTGCTTAAGTGCATCTTATTTTTACCATTGAAAACATTTAACAGCTTAATTTTTATGTTAATTTTAAGCTTTTTGGTTGGTTATACTTTGTCATTTCCATCTGCCTTGGAATGATCTTGTTTTCTGTTTTTATCATTTGCTTTGCGGTTTGTTATTTGATGAATTCTGTATGGTTAACCCCCCAGTATAAAAGTTGACTGATTTGTGTGTAAGTTCTTTTAAAACCTTTTTTATATGCGGAAAGACTTATTAAAACTTGGACTACAGACTAAACTGTGGTCCCCAAAGTATGGTGAACACACTCGATCAGTGATTCTCATTGTAGGGTTGCACCATCAGCTTTTCAGAATACAGATAGTGAGGGTACAATGGAGGGATGATGTGTCACACAATCACTGTATGAATCTGTATTCTCTAAGCTCAGAAAAGCCCACTCCACTCCATCTACCTCTAGTTCTCCTGTGCTCCTTCCAACTCTGTGGTATCCTGAGCCAGGCAGGTCAGACTTGTTCAAAGTGAAGCCCCCTCTGTTCTCGCACAGTTTGCCTTCACTCCTCACCCCCACCTCTCCTTTATCGCAGTCTCCAGCCCCACACCCCCTTCCCCCATGCCCTCCTTTATTCCACCACCTCCTGCGTCCTCAGCACTGCAGGTCAGGCTGGTTCAGAGCATCATGATGAGCAGTCAGCACCCGTTATGACAGCCTGTCCAAGTGAATACACCTTCCTCTCCTCTCCTGCTCTTTCTTCTTCAACCCTTCCTCCTTTCTGTCTCTCTTAGAGGCAGCCTCCCTCAACTCCTCGTCCTCCCTGATCCACCCTTATTCCTTAACCATGATCACACTCCTGCCCTCTTCCTGTCCCCTTCCTCCTCCATCCTATGTTTCCGTCCAGTCATTGTCATCTTCTCATCCTCCTTTGTAACCCTGCGTCGGCCCTCCCATCCATCACCGGCCTTCCCTGTCCTCTCTTGTTCACATGCATATGTCTCAAACCTTAATAGCTGTCCCGCTATCTCCGTCTATATCCGTTCATCTGTCTCCTCCTCTTTTCTTTTGCTCCACACTGCACACACCACCACCATCACCCTCCTGATGTTCCTCATCCGTCACTCTCTTCATCTTTTTTCCTTGCCTTTGCACCTGTTTTTGTACTTTTCCTAATGAAAAGACCAGTCGCTCCAAACCTAGGAATCATTTATCTTCATTTTTTTGCGTTTCAAGCAGTCTGCCTGTTCATTAATCTTTAGCACAGGCCCTGTCTCTCCCTCCCTTATCTATCATCTATCTATATCTCTCTGTCTCTTTGTATCTAGTTACTCAAACTTCAAACCACTCTTTTTAAGATCAAACCCATTTCCATTTAAATTTATTGTCAGTTGATTTACTTGCTCTTGTTTATTTGAAGGTACTGTGCACATATGCTTGCTGCACAGACTACAGCAATCAATGAGAAGGAAGGATAAAGCCTTGTGAAGAAATCTGCTTCCTTGCTTCTCCATTCCACATATAACCACATTCAATAAAGTGGATGCTTTTACATTGAACTGAATCCCTGCTGAGCCTGATTTAATTCACTTGGCAATATAGCCTGACAACAAATTACCTTTGGAGATGTTGAGTCTTTCTCAGTGGGAATTTAATTTCACCCTCAGCAGCTATCATGATGTAGGAACTATATCCTTGAATTCTACCCGATTATCATTAACCTTAACAACAATAATGAGCCTGTCTTTATTTGTTGCACAAGTAAACAATTTCTTTGATAAACTTAGGCATTGAAAGTAGTCATGGAGTAGGGGAGGAGATCAAAGTGGGTTGCAGCACTTTTTAAATTCTTATCATTCTACTTTAAGAAATCGACAGCACAGATTTCAGTATTTGATCCCAGTCTACCTCCATGTCTTCTCTGTCGATAAGGTCCTGTCTCCTCTGTACAGCACTTTTGTGGAGTCTCTCCTCGTTATTGTTCTCCAGGCATTGGGTCCAATTGGTCATCAAGTTGTGTCTCTAATGAAGTTTTTGGTTTGATTTTGCTTTAAATCCAGTGCAGCAAATCAAATAACTCTGAAGGCAGCACTGAGAAAATGGGGGAACCTAAATGTTGTCAGGCTGTCAAGTTTGCACATAGAAAGCAGCAAGACTCATCAATTTTCAAGAAAATGATAGGAAACACAAAGCTGTAAGCAAAGGTCTGAACTGTATATCCCAGAAAGACGGAGACCAAGATGGCTGTGAAGTGGCTAAAGAAGGATTGTTAACAAGTGGATCTTCAGTGCAGCATGCCATTGATCAGTATCTCAGTTCCCACCATGTTGATTAGGAAAAAGGCTGGGGAAATGTATGCCTTAGTGAGGAACAAGAGAGACAGGGAGGGCATGTATTGTTTTTTCTGGTTTGAATATGGTAGCAAAGACTGAAACAGCAGCACAGACTCATCACTGCTGGGCAAACATTTGATTGAAAAATAATTAAAAGCCTTTCTCCTTTTCTCCTATGATGCCAGTCAGGGTGGGTTTAAATCCTGAAACGTAAAAATTATTCCATAAAACTGTTAAAAGTTTGATCAAATATTTGTCTGTCAAATATAAAATTTGAGCCATGAGACGATTAGTTTTGATTACAAACATCGTAGAAAGGACTATTCTACCTCTGATGTAGGAATAGTTTGTTACCAAGATGTAATCTTAAGTGCACAAAAATGATGCCATTGCAGAAATAACTGCAGAAATAACTGCAACGGCATCAGGAGGACAGAACGATAACAGTAACAGCAGGTCCTTGAGTGTCCATACAAGACTGAATGCAAAAACCCCATTGGTTCCCATGTTAATAGACCTGTTTTTCCAAGATGTTTACAGCCTGGTTAAAAAATAAAAATAAAAAAAAAACATAAGATAGGATTAACTTCAGTGTCCTATAAATGAGATCTTGTCTTTGGCTATTCACCCATACAAACTATACAAAGGGTAATATTTTTGTAACTAATCAATTCTGACTTAAGTGAGGGTTAGAGTTTATTCCTTTTTGCATTAGAGATTAGATAAGATTAGATTAGATACAACTTAATTTATCCTTTGGGGTCGTTTCCTCAAGGAAATTAAAAAGGGGTGTGATTGAGCTGTGCTGTTGCTGCTTGCCTCGAGCCAGCATGTACACAATTTTTTATTTTTTTAATTTAAATGGTGTGTAAAAAAAAAAAAAAAAAAAATACGTTTAAACAATATGAATTTCCTTTGTCATCGAAATACAATTATATGCTTATCTTACACTTACATCAGGTCGGTGCAAAACCTTTTGGATACCTCAGGACAGGGCATGGATACAAGGTTATATTGAAAGAATAACTTAAACTGACATTGAACACCGTCAGGCAAGCTGATTTTCTTTATTTTAAGTGTTAGTTCAAAGTTAAAGCTTCTGTAAGAAGTTTTTTAACAGATAAGATAAGATAATAAAATTAAAAATCATATTGATACTTTTTAATAATATCCAAAAGAAAAAAGGTAAGATGCTGTTGAAGCAGAGAGGACAAGGTAAGCACAGGGGGCTGCCAAAATTTTAGTCAAAAGTCAAAAGTTCCCTGCTGGAGCTTTAAATATTTCCGAGTGCCAGTATTTCATTAAAAAAGAAAAAAGAAATGCAGTAACAGAAACATCCAGGCAACCTTACAACAAAATTATAAACTTTATCTTCATTGGTGTGTTTCATTTACCAAAGACCTTGGAGAGCCATGTCCCTGTTTTCTACATTGAATAGACTTTATTTCTTAAACCTTGGAGGCCTAAAAGAAGAATCTTGTACTCTGCATCAAGCCTTATTCTTCCTCTTCTCTGTTAAATCCCTCCTCATGAACCCTTTAAATCATTGAGCTTGTATTGTGCTGTAACTGACCCTGACCTCTCACCTCCT
The DNA here is from genome assembly GCA_962446985.1 of Xyrichtys novacula. Lineage (NCBI taxonomy): Eukaryota > Metazoa > Chordata > Actinopteri > Labriformes > Labridae > Xyrichtys > Xyrichtys novacula. The sequence goes on from OY660886.1 coordinate 19,610,956, forward strand.
GTTAAAGACGCCAATAACGGGGAAAGTTACCTAAAATAATCAATAAGACATCACATTATAATTGCTATCTCACTAATTGGTGTTATTAAAGACAGTGCCAGTGTTGTCTTTCCCCCTAATTAATTTGCTCAGCAATGTCAGCAAGTCTGAAATTTCCCCTGGTTTAAATGAATAGTTAACATAGGCTCTGACAGTGCTAATTTCCCCTTCCTTACTGGTTTGTGTGAGCACCGCCAGAGTTTTCCTTCTTCAGTAATTGAATTAGCAGTTAGCATCGCCCAGGACAGTGCTAGCTCTTTCCTCTGCATTGGTTTGTATTCATGGTTAGCGAGGACAGTGTTAAGCTTTCCCTAGTCATCTCCCATTAGCAGCTGTTTAGCCCCAGCTTTCTCTTCCCATTACTGTGACTGACAGTGCAGCTGGGTAGAGGAGAGCCAAGAATGCAGAGGACAACAGGCCAGTGCACATTTCATTTTGTTTTTGCATCCACACACATCCCAACGAGCAGAGTGGTAACACTTGCAGATGAGATACACACGAGCCAGGGCAGTAGTAATACATCAGGACGGATATACACTACAGGCCAAAAGTTTGGAAGCAAGGCCATTACAAGCCAAACAGTTGGGAGTAACTTCAAGTTTTTGTTCACAATGAGTTTTATGTATTTTGGGATGTATTTACTCCATGATCAGATATTGCTTTCATGGAAATGCACCATTTTACTCCATTTACCTTTAGATATACATTGATGTTAACAGACCATTGCTAGATATATGTCAGCAAAAGATAATAAGGGCTTAGTTTTAGGGTTGAAAACATTTGCAAGAGTCACAACTTCAGTGCAATAGCAAAAAAACAAATCACAGTTGGATTACTCACTTCAACTTTTTGACTTTTGAGAGTCTGCATACAAAAAGCCTAATAAATCTCAACTACGTGTCCTGTTCCAAACAGGGTAGGGGCTTTAAGCAGCTCCTTCAGCAGCAGACTGAGACTTCCACCTTGCAGGACGGAGCGCTACCACAGGTCATTCCTCCCCTCTGCAATATAGTTGGGTCACAAAGTGAGATTCTGTGACCATCCTCTGGCAAGGATGTTTTGACAATTGATTTGACCTCTATGGACCCTTTAGAAAAGATTCAGCCCCCAGGTCCCTCGCAAAAATCCCGGCATTTTTTGCTAGACAGCTAAATTCAAGATGGCGGCCGGCGCCATCTCAAAAAATTAACTTTTGATCTGGATGACCTAGAATCATGTATGAAGGCACTTTTCCATACAAGTCAAGCGTGAGGATTCCAAATCTGACATAGTTTTAATCATAAAACTTTGTTTTGACCGCGATATTCAAGATGGCTGCCATCTAGTACTGTGATTCTCAACCTTTTCAGGACTTGACCCCCAAAACAATCATATTTGAACTGGGTAACCCCCAATTTGTTTGACTCTGTTCCACATATACAGATTGTGAAAATAGCCGATCTACAAGCCCGTAACACATGGGGCTCTATTTCGTGCCTCGCCGGAGACATGCCGCAGGCGCGGCGTAAGTCAGGTCCGCCGCGCCGACAAGGCGTTCCCAAGCACAATTTGGTATTTTGGTGAGAGGCGCAGCCCGGCGTAAGTATCCCCCCTCCCTAACTCAGCTCCTCCCAGCGGCGTAAGTCGTAGCGAGGGAGGAGAGAGGGCATGGAGTGGGTTTAACACAGCCGAGACCTGTTTTCACCAATCACATAGGCTCCTCTCCTTGCCTTTAAATCCGCCACTGGCGAGGCATATTACTATTTTCGTGAAGTAGTCAAGGGGTCAAGAGATGTCTGAAGACAGTAATTCCACACGATGGCGACAGAAGGCAGCTCCTCAACAAGTGTCACTGTAAGCGCTGCATTTGGCGTCCTCCACACTCTCTCATGTGAGCACAGACGGATTTGGTGTGTGTAATGTTGGACCCACTGGTAAGACAAACACCCTTTTCCACAAATAAAGACACTCACATAAAGTTGCATATATTCAAACCTCACGTGACAAAGGTGGGTTGTGCACACAGATCACAATATAAACTCCAAAAATGGCATTAAAATTGGAACCATCTGTGCGTAAATGACGCATCGCGCTCTGTGGCCTGGCTCTTTCTTTCATATATGTTGGCATATAAAATAAATTTGCCTCACAAAACTGAATATTATAATATCCGTATGTCGGCTTGAAGTAAATAACTCATCTGAGCACTGAAACAAATCATCTGTTCAGCTGCAGCAGGACAGAGAGAGGACACAGACACATGTCCAGGTCGAGCTGCGCGAGAAATAAGAGGAAGAGGAAGAAAGAAAAGGAGGGAGACAAATTACATATCTTGTTAACTTCATCATGTGTGTTTATTTACTAGATATTTAATTTAATTTAATGCAGTTTCAGCTGTGTTGATTCGGTCAGGTTGTGTGTCCAAACGTGCTCATCAGATCAGATATAGATCAATATATCTAGATATAGATCTAAATGTATGTGCTGACTCAGATTATTAGTTGTTGATGATTATTTATTGCACTGAAATGTTCCTGACACTGTGGAAACCTGCCGGTGAGGCATCGAAGATGTATGCCGATATGCCGCCGGTCTACTAAAATACCACTAGACCAGCTGTGCTCCGCCTGCGCTGAAAGCTGACCAGGTTTGAATCGGCGAGCTTTCAGTGCACTTTACACGCCATTGGCGAGCACAAAAATGTCACTGCGCCCGCTGATTCTGTCGACACCTCCCCCTGCCACGCCACCACGCCCAGCTTGGCGGATCTCGGTTCGCCTCCGTGTGCCTCAGTCCATGATAATACCAAACTGGCTGTACGCCGGGCTCCGCCAGACAAAAATGCAACTGCGCGGGGTCCGCCACCCTCCACCCTCCTGTCCCTTCATGTCAGGGCATGTTAGCACATGCTGCTTGTTTAGTGCTGCTGCTTTCCTAAATGTTGCCTCAGTCATTCGTTTGAGCCCACAGTTAGAGGAGCTACACATTTGATCTGTAAAGACAGTGTGCATGCAGAATACATGGCTGCTTGAATATGGAAGAAAATAATATACCAACAAGAACAGACAGACAGTCATGTATTCTCCAGTGTGGTAGTCTGTGTAATGAAGCCCCATATACCATTAAGTCGACCCAAAGATGATCCCTGACATGAAGGGACAGCCAATCAAATTGCCTGAGTTAAGTACTGCTGCTGACATGAATCAAGCATACTGGATAGTTTGAGTGCAATATTCACTGGCCTTTATGTTGTTGTTAAGTTAAGTTTTCTCTGTACTTGATCATTGGTTGGTGGCGTACCCCCAGATGACAGTGAAATGATAATGTTAGGACTTGTAAGATCCTCAAAGAAAAAGATCATCACTGCATCCAAAGTAATCAACAAACAATGCTAAACCATTGGCCAAATTGTCAAATGATATAAGAAAAAGGCAAAAATTGTGAATATAGCCAATCTACAAGCTCACACGCCTCACAATACTAGGTGTTACGGGCTTGTAGATCGGCTATTTTCACAATATCTATATGTGGAACAGAGTCAAACAAACTATATATGATAACAATATGATTGTTTTGGGGGGGTCAAGTCCTGAAAAGGTTGAGAATCACAGTACTAGATGGCAGCCATCTTGAATATCGCGGTCAAAACAAAGTTTTATGATTAAAACTATGTCAGATTTGGAATCCTCATGCTTGACTTGTATGGAAAAGTGCCTTCATACATGATTCTAGGTCATCCAGATCAAAAGTTAATTTTTAGAGATGGCGCCGGCCGCCATCTTGAATTTAGCTGTCTAGCAAAAAATGCCGGGATTTTTGCGAGGGACCTGGGGGCTAAATCTTTTCTAAAGGGTCCATAAAGGTCAAATCAATCGTCAAAACATCCTTGCCAGAGGATGGTCACAGAATCTCACTTTGTGACCCAACTAATAAGACTTTACAACGAACTGTAATAATAACTGGATTTACACCACCACTTTTTTCTGGCATTTAAATTGTGTATATTGTAGATAGTTTTATTTTTCTTATCCCTTTTTCCTTTTTCTAATTTTTTTCTTAATTATTACATTTATTAAGTTCTTAATATTAGGATCTTTATTTTTATAACTGCATTTTTGCACTCTTTGTCTGTGATGCTGCTGTGACACAAAAATTTCCCCCATGGGGGATCAATAAAGGAATATTCTATTCTATTCTATTCTATAAACTGCTCGTGCAGCAGTCCCTCCCAGGCTGAGAGCTGTGGCCAGACCAGGGGCCTCATGTATCAATACTTGCGTGGAACTCATACCAGAAACGAGCGCACGCAAGGTCTGTCACGCTGAAAAAAATCCGTATGTATCAATGTGTGCGGGGCCGAAATCAACGTGTGTTTCCTTGATAAATCCCAATCAGCGTGGAATTGAGCGCAGATGTCGGAGTGACTGGACCCGTCCCCGTTACGCCCTCCTATAAATATGCAGATTTATTTAAATAGGGTCTCCCTGTCCTCGCACGCAGACAAAATGACAAGAAAAACTAAATTTACGGCGTGCGAGGTGGAGGTGCTGGTGGCGGAGGTGGAGGAGCGAAAGTGTGTTTTGTTTGGCAGCCTGTCCAGTGGCGTCAGTGCAAAACAAAAACGCTTGGAGTGGGAGAAAGTTTGCGAGAGGGTGAATGCGGTGGGTTCCGAGACACACACCCCCGCGAAGATTAAAAAAAAGTGGTCGGACCACAAGGTGGAGGTCAAGCGGCGTACAGCTGCCCTCCGGAGGAGTACTGGCCAGACAGGTGGGGGTCCGGGGGAGGAGACCCTCACACCGTTTGAGCAGCAGGTGGTGGCGATTATTATTATAGGGTAAGTAGCATGTCACACAAATGTCCACATGCTTTGTCATCCCACTGAGCAAAAGACGTATATTAGACGTCTAGTCTAAGTTTATACTTCATTTCAACGTCGGGATTCAGTCTATTTTTAGACGTGATTTATACTTCGCCCTTAACTTCATTTTTCGATAACTTTTTATGCAATATACAACTGTAATGTGCATAACTGACCTCTAAATACTGGATTACATTACCTATGATACTGTGGAGAGATGTAAACGCAACAGATACACAGAAGCAGGAATTGAAATGAACAAATATTTTTATTGTGTCACAGAAATCAATGTGTCGGCCGTGTCGCCGGCTTGCGGAACCCCGGCCCGCGGCAGCCCGTCCGCCGGCTCGGAGTCGTCGGCCAGGACCAGCGGCATTCGGGCCACCCCGGCCCCAGCACCAGCACCAGCATCAGCACCAGCGCGCCGACAAGCGGTGGAGCGTCCACCAGCCGCGGCGTTTCCGCTGGACCACCCGGACGCAGTGGAAGGGTCCTCGCGGAGGGGGTCCTGCAATCGCAGGAAGAAATCATCAGGGGGATCACGGGGATCAACGAGCGGCTGGACCGGCTCGTAAATGTCCTCGAGCGTCTGGAGGAGAAAATAAATTAATTTGGCTCATTGAACAACTGTGTATTCACTTCTTACCCATTCACACTGTGGCGATGAGATTCTCCCGCGCGAGGACGGCGGCCCGGCAGGGATCAGCTCGCATCCCTCCGTCTGCTGCTGGTTCATCATGTGGTGCGACGTGCTGCTCGGCCACGGGGATGTGGTGCACGCTTGTCACATAGTGAGTCACCAAACACCGCCACACAGCGTCGCCAAAGTGCGAATCACAGTCAACGCAAGTTTTCGGCTCAACGCCAATTTCTACACCACCTCCTGACTTTGCGTTGATTAGCGCTGGAACCGACGCTCGTTTCGCGATGATAAATCTGGACGTGTGCGCCGATTTTGGCGTACGCAAGGTTTTCTTGCGCCGCAAGCGTTGATACATGAGGCCCCAGGACAGTAAATGATTTGTGCATGTGCCTTGTAAATTAAAAGAAACTGTAACACCTGTTTATCAGATTTATTAATCTGTAGTTCGAGGTGATACGAGGGGGGAGTTCCTGGTTAGAGGCTAATTTTACTTTTTTCCCCCACAGTCTAATGTTTGCAAGTGTCCTGTTAGCCTAACCACCGCAGACAGTATCAGCTTAGAAATCACAGGCTTCAGAACTACTTGCATTTGCTGCAGGACTACCCGTACATGCTGGAGAACCACTTGAACATGGTGTACCTACTCTGGTAGCATGCCAAGGAACTTCCTTTTTTCGAAAACGTCACACCGTTAACTTGTGTGAACCAATCTGTTTCTTCCTTTTATTTAATTCACACCCATATCAGATAAGACTGGGAAACTGTGTTTCTGGGACACTGATAAGCAGTACAGGGACTCCACAAGGGACAGCCCTTGTTGGGTCATTGTCTGTATATCAATGCCAGTGTATGTGTATGATCCCTACCTGATGCCCTTGTGATCTTAACAGTGTCTTAGTTTGTTCAGGATTTTTGCTCCTTGTTTTTTTTCCTTTGGATTTTTCAGTTGGACATTTTTAAAGTAAGTTTTTTAATTGTTTCAAGTTAGGTCTTTGTTTAATAAACCTTTCATTTTTTAAGCCCGTACATGGGTCTTCCCTTAAGTTTTTGTTTGACATTGTGACACGGGCTAAGAACATTGACCTGATCTACAAAAAGGGGCAGAGCCGTAAAGCCTATTCTAAAGGACATGGATCATCCACTTCACAACACAGAGATAGACCAAAGGGTCAGTGGTGGTGGACAGCTCCTCTCACTTTGATGCAGGACTAAAATTTTCAGATATTTTGTACCGACAGCAATCAACTTGACTATAAATAACATATAACATAAAACTTTAGGCATGAGAATTCCACTCTTGGATAAAGAAATTTCTTCTCAATTATCTTGTCTTATACTTTAATATGCCACTTCAGTAAGAAATCTGTCCTTTTCAGGCACATTGTTTGTAATCCTATGGTTTTCACATTGTCCATTGACTGTCCACTAACTACACTGATGAAAGATTTAAAGGAACAGCAGCATCTTTCCCTCTTTTATGTCATCAGTTAATGTTGTTTAATGCTCCTTGAACTTTATAAGACAGCAAAAAACGTGAGTGACCGTAGAAGAGAGAGATCAGGCATGGAGAGAAAGACAAAGAGAAGCAAGCATTGAAGTGAATTATCAGTGAAAGTGATTGGAAAGAGGGAAGAGAGAAGGGCTGATAAGGGATGGCAAGGAGGGTAGAAGAGTTGGAGAGCAAGAGAGTGTTTGCGAAGTTATCAGTTGATGAGGAATGGAAAGGACAGATCAGGCAAGCGAAAGGGACACCAATCAACGCCTCCTGATTGCCTCAGGTGTCCCAAGGGAGGGATTGATCTTTGGGGATGTGGGGGATAGAGGGGGCAGGAGGACAGAACGATAACAGCTCCAGACACTCGTCAAAGAATACAAAGGAGTGTCATATCTTCTGATGCCTCTCTGTCTCTCTTCAGACCACTCAGGGGAATGAGTGGAGATGGTGCAGAGGTTCCCTGTTTGGCTCAGTTCAGTTGTTGTTGACAGTAAATTAATGCTCTGACACTCCTTCCCCAAATGTATGTACCAGCCAATCTGTCCACCCATCAATCACTCAACCTCTGTGTATGTAACTCATTACTTTAACCAAATAGGACTCGAAGCAGTAAAGTGGAAGGATGAGGGAATGATCACAGACTGCCAGACTGACAAGGACTTCAAACTTTGCAGATTGGGATACAAAAGAAAGTGTCCTCTTTGCCAGAAACACATATTTCAAAGTATATCAAGTTTAAATATATCCCTCTGCTCCAAAAAAGCAAGATCCTCTTTGGTATACTTGAAGGTCTTCCCAACTTGATCACAAGTATATCTTTGGGGGGTGTTTTCTTTTTTACTGCTGCAAAAGTTTTCATGTAAAAAAGGATTTTTATGGTTCCTCTCTACATGCTGCTTGTGTTTTTATTTTTCCTTTACACAAGTTTTACCACGTTATCACCATAATGACCAAAGATGCTGTGCAATATCCATTGATAGTCCTTCAACTATCCTCAATATCCCATATTTTGCACAACTTTAAAAAACTGAGACAGATGGACAAAAGAAACGCAGCTGCTCAAACAAATTCCATCGGCACAACAGAAACACACAAAAAAGATGCTTTCATTCATGTTTTTTTCCCTGAGAGCAGAAACTTTTCTATTCCTTCCTCTTCTTGCTTGGTTGAGTTGACAAATTACTCTCCCCAACAGCTCCATTCAGTATTCTTGACTTCATGTTATTTTTCAGTGGATACAGCAGATTAATGCTGAGTTCAGATGACATGTTATAAGCATACAATCATAGTCAGATTCAGGGTTGTAAGGTTGTGGAACCTATCAGCCTTGAAAAATTGATTGTTTTATCCTGTGTGGTATTTCATTGTGAATGATAATCAATGCCACATGCAAGATGCCTCACATGCCTCCAATTTTTCATGACGAGTTCTTTCACATCAGTAACGTTGACCAATGATACTCTGCAGGCGCTGAGCCATGAGCGTAAATAAAGAATGGCAAAGTGAGCGAAGGATGTTGGTGCTGTTGGAACTATGAGACAGAGGGAAAGGTTTGTAAAGCTCCGGCAACCCTGCTTTTATAAAGTGTCATGAAGTGATGTCAATTCATCTCAGTCATAATTCCCACTTGGAAACTCAAAGCAGCTTCCTGCATCAACAATAAAACAGCTATCGTTTTATTTGCAACTTAATTCTGTTTTTAAGTGATTAAATGAGTCATAGAGTCAGCACTCTTCAAATTGAACTATAAACATCCTGTCATGTTGATTTTATTCCCAAACTACCATGGAGTGTATTGTTATGCCTGGTACATATTACAATTCAAACAATAACAGGGCTGCTTTCCGACTTTGTGTTCAATTAGTAACTTATAGCAATTAATCAGGGTGTGACGTCAATTTAACACACAAGTATGTACTTCAGCAATTGTTGTTAGCTTTTGAAGCTGTAGTCTCTCCCAGCCGCCAGTCATGATGATTTGTTTGGTACCTCTGTGCAGTCTGTTCATGTCTGCCCACCAAACCATGGAGCAAATATACGTGTTTGTAATGGCCTAATCCGACACAGTTACCATCATAACAGACAAAACACATGACTTCAGCATTAGTTGTCCAATTTCCAATGTCTCATAAATGTCCAGTAAGCCATTCAATCGAAGGACCTCCTTAGAGTCGAGAATATGTTTAAGAGCCAAAAGCCCAAGTATAGGGCTGCAATAACCTATTACTGCCTATTATAGCCATAGACTATATAAGATTGGACGCTGTCTGCCTACTCACTGGGTGACGCCACCCCGAGAACAGCACCCTCTGGTGACAGGCTGCAGTATAGGTCATAAATCCTGACTCCTCCAGCAATCCCTATGGAGCTGTGGACAAACTTCAGAAATTTATTACACAGAATATACATTTTTATCCCTCCTGGTTGTGATGTTGACATGTACTTACTGTGAGACTGATTTGTGCTCAAGACCTCTTTTTTTCTGTACAGCTCTATTTTTAAAAGTTGTTTGAGCCGAGCGTCATCACAGCGACTATCTTGCCGTATGCGGACAATTCTACTGCACAATTGGTGGTTCCAGGAAGCAGAGAAAATCCTGAAAATATTGAGAGCAATTTGACTTCAAATTCCTATAATGACGGAAGGCAGAGCCAAGTTGTCCATAGCATGTACAGTCTATGATTATATCCTATTAACCTCCTATCTTATCATGTACTGCTGGCTCTTTAACTGCATTGCATAGACGTTGTTTCAGTTTTTTTTTTTGTTTGTTTTTTCAATAAGATAAACTGCACCATTTTCCTTTTTTTGTTTCAAACCGTAGTGATTCAAAACTTTTGACATTTTTGTTGTTTTTTCTGCGGTGTCTGTTCCTATTATTCCTCTATGACTTTGTAATCCCCACCTGATGACTTTGTTAAAGTAACAGTCAGCAGAAGCAGGCACAGTGTGCCAGAATTGACAACTTGTGCAAAACACAGTAGCAAATAACTTTCCTCAGGGCTCAATAATGGAGTTACTGGTTACAGTTTTTCAAGGTATTGATCCAGCCAACACAAAAACTTGTGGGCAGATTGTTTTTACAACATTTGTGTCCAGGCTGGGGTATTTTCCCAGGTCCACATGGATAAAAAAGTTGCTGTATTGTCAAATCTTTAAGACATTGCTAAGCACAAACTGTTCCTCAAATGCTGTTTTTAAGGTCAAGAATGATTTTTTGACCTCTTGCTTCAAACTTGCTTGACATGGCTTTCAGTACCAACCTCCCACCCCCACTGTTAGAAAACACACTTGGGCACAAGCTGATCAGTAACACGTCTTGCTGACAAGAAGTGCACACAGCAAAAAATCACCTTAAAGTAGTTGATGCTTAAGTTCAAACTGTGAGGAGTTTGTGCACAGCTAGCTTGATAGACGGCTGCAACTCCCAAGACTGCCTCTTAATCAAAGTTCATTCATCCATACTAAGAGCAGGTGCAATAAAGTGGAAAAATTGACCCAATTATGTGTACCTGCTTATTACCTTGTCTTGAAATTACTGAGAAGCACTCATCCCGTGTCGCAGCATCAAGCAGTCAAACTGCATCTCTTTCATACTTCCCATTGACAGCCTGGTTCCACTAATCACAGAGACAAGGCTGTGATGAGGACCAAACCAGCTATGGCTTAGTCACGTTCATGTTCAGCTGACCCTAACATAGCTAAAATCAATGTTTCCCTACCCCTTCACTCTGTCTTCTTTTCTCTGGATCCTCCCACCACCTCTATTTTCCTTTTTCATGGTTGCTAATGAATTCTGAATCATTTTAATTCATAGCCTCTGCAAAGTCCTACATTTCTGCAGCCTCAATGGCTCACAGTAGCTCGCCTCTTTTTCTCGGAGTGACAAAACAGCACAGTCAAAGAAGCGAAGGTTACTTTATTGTGTTTTCTTTATGCTGGCATTTAGTAAATAAAGATGCAGAAAATAGAGTGAGTCATGGAGGAATGTGGAGAGGAGAGAGACAGAGATTGAAGAGCTGCGTTAGTTGGCTCTCAGACATTCATGAGCATTGTTTGAATGAGATTAAAGAAATGGTCTGTGATTTCTCAACACTTCTTCAAGTGGTGATAATTAACCAGTTGTCAGCTGTTTGTCCAAATGTGACAGTTTGCCTCTAAGATAATGATGCTTTGTATTGCTGAGAAAAAAGGGCTTCAAAACAATACAATGTCTGTTGTTTTTATGTGCAGTAGTATTGAAGAACACCAAAGCCATTTTTTTCAAGCCTAAACTGCCTAAGCAAAGAAGACAAGAGAGCAGCAGTGGTGGGTTTACAAGGAGATAAAGTATAGTAAGAAAACTGGAAAGTACAAACAGAGAATTTACTCTCTGGAGACTCTCACACTAACACAAACTTCTTCTGGATTATGGCTGATAATCCAGAGGAAATCCTTTATGTGTCCACATATGATTTTTCTAGGAAACTATCTTTTAATTTTGTCCTTTATTACTTTTATGAGTGTGTGAAATGTTGATCTCTCTTCACTAACTTGTTTTGTACCATCTTTAAGCTATGGATTGAAAATCAGTAGCCAAAGTAAGCGGCATTAGGTACCCATGAATTCATTACTGGTTGCCATGGTATCCATATTGTTTGAATTAGGCAGCGTTTCAATTCATAATTACAGGGTTGGGACAGCTTTAATTTGCAGATCCTGGGTCCTCCACCTATTAGCGACAGCTGGCCAAGACTCCAAGTTTTCTTTGTTCTTCTGTTCTGTTTGTGGATAGTGTGGGTTTATCAAAGGTGGCTGTCCTGAAATTACAGCAATCCTTTTTCAAAATGGTCTGAAAGTGACAAATGTAGCTTTTCTGGCAGGTTCAATGCCAACATCACTTTCCCCAATAGAAGGGATGAGCAAGAGAGCATTTTAATCTAGGAGAGGGATGAAGAAACATGTCCGATTGTACTCTTTTGACTATTTCATCAATTAAAGCAATAAATGGATAGTTTTCCTCAAGGCTAATATTCACTAGGTTGTAAAAATCTATAGAAAGAAGAAGAAATACAATCTCAACAAGTAGCAAATCCAGGATAATCACTGGCTGACCATCTGTATTGTTTATATCACGAAGTATATCTGCTGCCTTTGAATAACACATCTGTGAGAGTTTTCTTTTGCAGACTGTAAACAATACTCCTTGTCAATGATTTAAAGTAGACATGCATGCAGGGTCATACAATGTGTGACTACAGCACAGGTCTTTCAGCTTATACTCTCAGACGCTAAAGGCTTTGATTTAGCACACTTGTTTATTTCTAAGGACTATACAGCATATAAGATGTGATGTATTTCTTTTCTCTAGCTGTAACCACAGTAACACTTAACGGGTTGTAATAAACTCAGTGAAACCTTTCAGTCTCACTCACTCTCATATGGATAAGTTGTCACTTATGGCTCTAAAAGGACTGCTGTCAAAGCCATGTCAGTGCAGCTCACTTAGGCTGACTTCATATGTCTCTGCTTCATCAGATCCTTTAATTTCTCTGTATGACACTTCAGTTATATAAAGGTGGTACACTGATGCCAGTAGATTTTGAATTTGATGTTTCCACATCAATTAATGGTATGTGGTCAAATCTTGGTTTACTCCTGTTATAAGTGTAGCACATGGTGTCCATGATTTCCAAAAAGCATGTCAAGTTTGAAGACCCACCCCGATGAAAATCATTTTTTTCTTGTTCTCTACATGTTCATGTGGCATTTTTCTGATGCTACAGGACATATCATGAGAAAACTAAGTGCAAAATAGCATTTCTGAGTATTTCTGCATTGAAATCATTGTGAATCTCTGACAGACCCAAACAGCAGGTTCAGACATTTCCTACGTCACAATTCCAAGCTCCAGCCCTGGAGCCCCGCTATGCAGGCCAGACTCAGAGAAGTAGAGAGGACAATAGTAGAACAAGCATGTGAGTTACTGGATTGCAATGCTCGTAAGAAAGCTAATTATGATATTAACTTTCATCCTGCCCCCAAAGACATTCGTGTTAGAGAGCTGAATAGCTCGTATACTACCTCTACTACACTGGCAATTTAAGGCTGCAAGATAGCATGAAGAGTAGTGTGAAGAGGAGTGTGCAGAACAGTGTTGTCTCCACTCATGACTCAGAGGCAAATTTCTAATAAGCTACAGAAGAAAAGCCCTTGGAAATGACACAGGTAATGTGATTTTGGCTAAAAACTTTATAATCACAATTTAAAGACCACTGAGAACACTTTAAATAATATAAAAATAATAATAATAATAATAATAAAATGATCAGAGTGGGACTTACATTTTAAGACAAACTACAGGACAGTTTTCCCCGTTGCCCCAGTCCATCTTAAAGAGACTTGGGGCCCAGGGGTCACAGAGTTTCTAGATCATGCCTATAAACTATACTTATTTGATTTTTAGGCCTATGCAGGGATTGACACCAAAAATTCACGGGATACTTGACAGCTATGATCAGGGAATGACGAGGACTGAGTGAGATCAGGCTTTTTTCTGTAAGGGCCCCCATCCCTAGGACAAACTGCCTGAGGAGATCAGACTAGGAAGTTCCTTCTCCTCTTTTAAAACACATTTAAAAAATAATAATAATAAAAAATTACAACTGTATTTTACTGGATATGACTTTTAACTTAGTTCTTACCTTTTATTTAGATCTCTACGTAACTACTTATTTATTTAATTAATCATTTGCTCATTTATAAATGAAGTTACTATTACTATAATAAACCACTGGTTTTCATGCATGTCTCTTTTATACAGAGTTCTCAAAACTGTATGAATCCTTTAATGATATTCTGCACTGCATATGATGACATGCTTAAATTCTGTGCAACTTTACATTGAAGTTCTGAGAGTAAGTGGATATTTGCTCCCACAGTCTCTCATTGAGTGGAAAGCATCTCAATATAAATTTAGTCACATTACCTATGCTGGGCAATGTTAGTCCAGGATTTTGTCAGTTTCTTTGTCAGCAAAATTAAAAAAGAAATGAAGTAAAGAAAATTCTCAGACAAAAAAATCAGTTAAATGACTGCCAGACCCTCATTTAGAGGACATGATTTCATTAGCTGTTCAGGGAGGGGTGTCCGGACATGTTGATGTGCGTTTGTGTGTAAATGTTAATGATATAAGAAATGGAAGGATAACTGAATAAAAACTGTTTGAAACTGTGTGAAATGTCAAATGAGCACATACCTTCGTGTGTGTGTGTGTGTGTGTGTGTGCGTGCGTGCGTGCGTGCGTGTGCAGTTTTTAATTTTCATTATTGCTCCTGTCTTTTTTTCCCCCTCTCTCTCTGTCTGTCTCTCACACTCTCGCTTTGCAATTATAACCTCCATTAATTATGAATCAGGACCCAGATGAGCAGGGCGAAGCTGCTGCCACTGTCGATCCAGCCAGCCAACCAGGCGGCAGAGAAACCTAGCAAACTCCTGAGCTGTTGATGCCGCCTGCGGAAGCTCTATATTTTAATTTTCCATTTATTAATTCAGGTCGCTACTGGTATGAGCAAAGAGAGGGGGCTAGTAAAGGAAGGAAGGGGGAGGTGCTGGAGGGATGGAGAGTGGTGTATGGCTATAATTATCTCACATTATTAGTAATGATAATACTGCTGAGAGAGTGGAATTTGTTTGCCCCAAAGCCTTGCCCACTGCTTCATCTCCCAATGTGGACTGATGAATTCATAAAAAACTTTCTACTGGCTGACTGGTTGAGTGGCATGTGACATAGCCGTATTTTCTCCCTCCTTTTCTCACTCTATCCATCCCTCTCCTGGTGACTGGCTCACACATCAACTGACAAAATAGCATGACACAGAGCGGCTTTCAGGGGAGTGGATGTAGGAAAGAGGAGTAATCAACAAAATTGAGGCAAAGTGCTGCACTCTGTCCACTTGAATTCACAGATGATGAGCAGTGTGCATTCTGACACTCTTCCTCAGCGTGTGTATATGTGTGTAAGTGTGCGCATGTGTTTGTGTTTATGTGTGTGTTCTTGGACAAGGTGACTGCCTGATAATCAGGGCAGAGAGTGCAGACAGGTTGGGCAGGGAAACGCCCTGTGCTATCAGTCAAAATTTCATCTCCAAATGCCCAGATGTGACACTAGATCACCTCAAATCACCCCAAGCATTTCTGCGTGACTTGACAAATAGATGAAGTCTTTTAGGGATGTTTATAACTGAGAAGTTGGCGTCTATGATAAAAACAGAGCCTGGAGACAAGTCTCTGAAGTCTCTTTCAGGTTGAAGATGACGGTGATTTCAGAAGCTGAAAAGAAAATCTTCTATAGCAAACTGCAAAAACTTTGCATAAATGCCATACCACGTTGATGCTGAAAGAGCCTTTTAAGGTCAAAATCTTTTCCTAATTAAGTCCCAATCCAGAACAACACCCTGTTACATTTCAAAAAGCCAACTTGAAAAACGGGTTGCGTTTTTTCCCCTCTGATGTACGGCGTATGAAACGCTTGTTTTGCCGACCAAACTCTGTTCTCCCAAGTGAGTGTGGAGTTGACAGTGTTCAGCACAGGCCCGTCTTGTTCTGTTCTTTGTGAACCCAATGAAGCTTCTCTTAATGAGACATAACTTTGTTTCTTCCTGGTAACTCTTAAATTCTGAAAGGTTTTTTTCCCTGTCATGGCTTATTATCTGACACTTCTCCTTTTTTCACTTTACTTGTTCCTCTGTCTTCTGTCCCTAACGCCTCTCTCAGTCTCCTTCCCTCCTGAGGCCGATAATGTTGTTACCTGTTGTTGTCATTAATAAAAGACACCTAAGAACTCTTGTACTCCCCATTGGCCTTCCCTGGCAAATCAGGTTTTCAGAGTGAGAGGACTAAATGAAAGCATTTAGTAAATTCAGGTGCTCTGTGTTGCATGCCACTTTGATTATCTCGTCTGTCTTTCCAGAACCAAGGGGCTATTCATTTTTTAGAGGAATAGATGTGAACTCAAACGTTTGTGTTTGTGTTCCTCCCAAGTGCAAATGAAAACAAGTGTTCCTTTTTGGCAAATAAGTGTAGTGGAGTAAAAAGAACAATGTTTTCTGGCATGTAGTGGAGTTCAAATCAAAATGAACATCAAATGAGGGAACCAAACTCGTACTTGAAGGTACTTTTGTCATCTTTTGGGACCCCTCTGGACCCAACTGTCTTATCCTTTTGCTTGTCTTGTTGTCTACTTGCCTAGTTGGGATTTCTTCCTTTTTGTGTGTTTACACCTGTGAATAGTACACTGTACGTCTCCTGACAGTGAGAAACAGAGCATTATTGTTGCGACTTGTCTCTCATACTTTTGTAGTTCATATAGAGATATCACCTTCAGTTTATTTGCATATCCTTACAAATAAAAGCAATGAAGTGTTCAGTTTCTCACCCCAAAAACTGTTTCTTGGAGCTTTTCATCATCTGTCTCTCTTTCTTTTCTTTGTTTTCCTACCACTAAGCTTAATACCATGATACAACACATGCATTACATTTAGGAAGAATAACACTTCATCAATCATGTATGAGAAAAGAGAGGGAATGAGAAATCTGCGGGTCACTTCTCATGAGTTTGGGGCACAAATTCAGGGCAGATTGTGTCTCTTATTGAATCAGAATCTGAGCATAAAGGACTTATCTGTGTTTTTTTTCCTTGTCTCCTTAATCTGTTAGGCCTCGCCTGCACAGCTAGTCATAACCTATCAAAAACCAGGTTAAGGGCATACACCCCACAGGATCATGTTTTCATTTGGAGTTATGACAATAAAACCAAGAGAAAAAGATTTCTTAAATTAGGGCCTGTGTCCACTGACCCGTGTTTTAACAGTGTCCATTTTCTGATCAACAAAATTGTAGTCAAGTGTTTCAGAAGTTTTAGAGTATTCAGCTCTCAGCTTTCTGAGCACTAAAATATCTCAGTGTCAGCCTTTTTGTTCACTCACAGCGCTCTCAGTCCAAAATAGATCAACTTTTCCATTTCTGACCAATTAAAATCAAGAATTTTGACAGCAATGGTGGATGTCTGTATGAGGAGAAACGTCTCCCTCTTCTTTGATTCAGATACAGTTTACAAGTACAGAGCTGTTGGTAAGGTTGCGGCAGGATTTATATCACTTTTTCACTTTTTTCTGAATGAGGCTAATAAAGGTGTTGAAGCAATTAAAAACCCACTTAACTTTCACTACTAAGGAAAAAGAAAGCACTGTGGGACACCTTTAGTAACCTAGCAACAGTAAGTACTGGTGAAAGCACTCTGGAAATGAGGACATGGTCACTGCCAGTGCATGAAAGAAACAAGAGGACACAGGCCCTGAGATTTTTATGTTTGATATGTGATGTTAAATTTTAACGTTGATAACCAATAAGGAGCCAGTGAGTCACTGTGCATTTTATCTTTGAATGAATCCATTTTTTTTTTAATTACCTCTGTTGCAGCCCTGTATCTCGCTATAAGAGGAATGCTTAAACAAACTCATTAATTCTTCGACTGGTGTTATCCAACTTGTGACATTTAAACTCATACCATCAGATGCAGGGGGATTATTGTAGTTTTATTAAAGGGGTCCCATGTGCATAATGGAGGTATTCATGAAACCTGGTTCTGCTGGGTCACATTACCAAGTCTCAATGGGGCCCTAAGCAAAATGTGATTTTGGGGCCCTCTATTTCTGCCAATAATATTGATTGTTGATTATTCATACACCTTCACAAATCTCTTTGATTCAACATCTCATGACATGCAAACATACCTTTATCTTGGTGTTTTTTTTTCTCTTCTTCCTCTTTCTTTTCTCTGCTCCTGAAGGATATGACATTTTTTGCAATATTGTTTTGCCCCACAACTACCTGCACTTTGGCTGGTCAGTGCACAGCAGAAGGCACATAATGGTAGCAGAGCTTTGACATATCAGCAGCGAGAGTCATAGGCCTACATCAGCAGCAGCACTTAAATGTTTTTACTTTTTTAATTTATCTTTACAATAGTATTTATTTGATCATACAGAAAACATCACTCATACATGCAAAAAATAAAAAATATTATTATTATTATTATTTTTTTATCATTGCTCTTGGGGGCCCCCTATTGGCCACGGGGCCCTAAGCAGGCGCATAGTTCGCTTATGCCTTGGGCCGGCTCTGCTATAAGTTAATATTTCTCCATAAATTCAAGGACAACTTTAGGCAAACCTGTGATGTGAGGTTTAATGTGATGTTCCATATTTTCAATATACCTTTATCATTTGATCTTTTTCACCTTGCAGTATGACAATGTTTTTATCTGTCGATCAGTGCTCTCAGAAAGCTGCATCTAATCTGCTCTGATTTGGCGATGTCAGGCAATAAATCAGAAACTTTCACTAGAATACGTTTTTTTATGTAGGTGGTGCACCTCACAGTCTAGTTTCAAGATGCTTTTTACTTGAGACACAAAAAAACAACACACATACACACACACACATATTGGACAAAGAGACATACACGTTCTCCAAAGAGTGACCCTGTATGCTCTCCTGCTGGTGGTAAAACTCTAAGCCTGGATACAATAACAATTAGCAAGTCTAATGGTGCATTGACTGCCTTTGCCCCCTTTTGTTGGCTCAGCACCCTCTCCCTCCTTTTAGCAAGCTCTGTCCAGCATCACAAGACACCCCGGTGAAACAATCTATACAGTGAGGTCATCACTCTGCACTACAGTGTCAGGACAAAGCACAGGAAATGTTTCATTCAGACCTGTTGCGGACAAAGGACAGTCATTTGGCCCAGGCCCACAGGCAGCCATGCTATCGTTAGCATCTTAATCATTGTGGCTATCTGCTGTGGATGGCTATCACGGTATGGGCCAATTTCAGCAACTCAATAGCCAACTGATCTTTTTACCAACAGGGTCACGTTGAGATCTACAACCTGAGATTACAAAATATAAAAAGTTAGCTTGCAGCATGTTAAAAAAAAAAAAATCTCTTATCTCGCCATCTCACTGTCATTCTGGCATGTATTCGGAGCTGAATTTTGTGCATTTAGAAGAAACTGCACACTCTTTATAATACAGGACAGCAACAGTGGTTATCCAGACAAGGCTGAGGCTAGCACCCAGTGTAATCCTATGAAACATGCCAGTCAAGTCATCTTATCAACACTGACATACCATCCACACAACACCTAATCCTGCTTATGTGCTAATGGAAATGTGCATGTACACTGTATCGGTACAAACTCCCAGAAGAAAACAACAGTATTAAGATAGCTTAATGCTCTCATCTCTCTCTCTCTCTCTCTCTCTCTCTCTCTCTCTCTCTCACACACACACACACACACACACACACACACACACGCTCACATGAATGCCACCTCCGGTTCCAGTCGGAGAGGGATATTATTTAATGGAATCATGCTTTTTTTGCTCTTATCGCCCTTTCCACAGACACCCCGTTTGCCCTGCAAGGAAAACAATGAGAGCATAAAGCCTTTTGTTAGGACAAGTACCCTGCATTTCCACCTCTGCCGCCCACCCATCCTCTAAAAAACAACCCACACCACACTCACACCTCTCAAATGCTATCTTGGAAGCAGGTTTTTTTCTACTTTTTCTTCCGTAGCGGTCAAGATGTGCTCAAGATTGGCTTATCAGAGATGGGAAGGCAAGGGGAGAGTGAATGAGGTTGTGAGAGGGAAGAAAGCAGTTTGGAGCAGGACAAGTTGGGGATGGGAGGGGATGCTGTGCAATCTGCCTGTCATTATCAGACGCTGTTAACTTTGTGACTTCAGCAGGATTGTAGAAGGAAGATCAATGTTTAGATTGTGCAACCCCTATTCCTCAAGAGTTGGAGTGCTAATGTAAAATGTTGATAAAACCAGAATCAGGTGGCTTGCATATCATTTAAGTCTGTATATGTTTGACTCTATTACAAAGACAAAAATCAGTTGCTAAAACTGAAAATATTATTTTCTGGAACAATTTTTTTTTTTTTTATGTGATGCCAAGAGCATGTTTCTCAATAGTCTAGACAGAAGTATAAGTACAGATGTGTTGCATTACCTCTTCTTTTAACAACACTAAAACATTTAGGTCCCAAGGAGACCGGTTTCTGGAGTCTTCAAAGAGAAATGTTTTTCCTTTTTTTCCTGACATTATCTGCTCAGTAGTTTGGGGTCTCTTTGTTATATATCTTTTTATAATGCACCAGATCTTTTCATCAGGTCTCATGTTGGGACTGCAGGGGGCATTGCCAGGCCATTGTAATGGATTGGCATAAAATATGCAAAGTCTCCCTGGAAGCTCCGAAACCTGATCACATTGTTTAGCATCAAGAGTGCCTTCCAACACCTGTGAGCTGATCATGCCATGGGGACATACACATTCACATATCATCATAGATGCTGGCTTTTAAACTGTGTGCTGATAACAAGCAAGGTGGCTTCTCTATAAAGGATGCAGTGTCCAGGATTTCCAAAAAGACCATCTGATTTTGATTCATTAAGCCACAGATGAGTTTGTCACTTTGCCTCAGTCCATCTTTTATTGGAGTTGGGCCCAGAGAACCTCCTGGTAGTTCTGGGTGTCCTCTTTTCCCGATATAGTGTTTACCTGCATTAATGAATACAGATACAAGCTGTGTTCACAGACAATGGCTTTTGGATGATAGTTTGATCTGATGCAGTGATTTCCACTGCAGAGTCATGTCTGTTTTTTAATGCAGTGCCACCCAAAGGACAAAAGATCTTTGCCATTCAGTATCACTCATGTTTTGTTTCTTGTATGCAGAGATTTCTTTATGTTCTCTCATGATATCATGTACTACTCAAACCAATCCGTAAATTCTTTGCAATTTTATGCTCAGGAACATTATCCTAGATTTGCTCAGGAATTTTCTCACCCAGTCTCTCGCAAAATGGTGAACCTCTTCCCAGTTTCTCTGGAGTACCCCTTTTACACTCCGTCGTTAGTTAGGAGATGTTCCTCCTTGTGTGACTTTTTGGATGACAGAACTTTTTGGCGATTTGAACACATAATGAACATACAATTATCATAAAACTGTAACAGCTGTTTAGACATTTGAGGAGGCCTCTTACCACTTTTTTTTTAATTAAATGTAAGCTTCAAATGGTTTGCAATCAATCCATTGTTTACATTTTCCACAGGGTCCCAGCTCATTTACAGTTAGGATTGAACATATTGTGTGCATCTGAGATAATGGTGCACTTCTTTAGCTGATCCAGGACTAGACACATACAGTCCATGCATAAAACTCCTGCTGCTTTATATCTTTATCTCTCTCACACACATTCACACGCATCTCATAAGCTTCCATTTCCATTAACGCCACCATCACCACCTGCATCACCTTCGTCAATTTTCACTGTCTAACTACGCCTTCCTGTACACGGACACTGTCATTAAAACATGATTAATTTCCTCCAAGCGGCTATTACAAACCTTAATCTCCCTCGGTGCACCCATTGTAGAGAGACAACGTGCTAATACCATCTTGCCTCACATCAATGTGGACACATTTACAGCATGAATTATAGAATTTAGAGATAGCAAACTGTCATTATCATGTATAAAAACCTATATCTTCAGGAGAAGGGTGTGTGTGTGTGGTGTGTCACATTACTTAGCCACTAAAACATTAGCCTGATAAGAGATGGAGACAGGTTAATGTGTATGTAGCCGCCCCTCCTCATGAATATGGTTAATGTGTAAGCTCTGCCAATGGCCAGGATAAAAGGCCTCACGAATAAACTTCCTATAATTACAAGCTGCAATTAGCATCACCACAACCAATCCGCTTCTGTTCATCCTTAGGCTCAAACAGACACATCCACACATTTGTGAACACTCCGTGTATCATCTGGTGGTTTGAAACCCACTTACATTTCCTGTTTATTTGAAAAAGAATAGTGCTGATTATTGAGTGATTGTTAAAGGCTGCTTTATTAATTCACTTTCTTCAGTACTATGGTGAAGTACTGTCAGGTCTCCATGTTCATTGTTTGTCTTTATTCCTCCTCTCTGTCTGCTCTCATTCCCACCACTATTGTCAGTCTTTCTGTCTCCAATGTTTTGTCCCTGCCTCTCTTTCCATCCACTTCACTTCTCCCACTCTTTTCTCACCCTCTGCCTGGTTGCGGACCAATCAATCCCGTATTCTATCTTTAATGTGGTCTATCATAATTTTCTCATTATAATCAGAGAATGATTGGATTCTGAGGGTAAATGAGGAATTCGGAGAGGTAATTAGCAGACTAATAACTCCAACTTCTGACATGTTGAAATAAGAGACGGATGGCAAGACTTTGAATCCCTCATCCGTTCAAATGAGGAGGAAGGGAGGGGGGAATCAGGCCTTCTGAAAGCTCTCTACAGATAGATCAGCAGCAAGCTTAATATTATTCTGTGGTAGTAGGGGGAAGGGACAAATGTGTGAGTGTGAGTGGGTACATTTGTAGAACAGCAGGCATGTTTTTCCATCAATTTGTCTTTTTCTGGAGTTTTTATTGCAAAGAAAGCTCGGAGTACACAATAGTTCTTTTGAAACAGAAAAACAGACTCTGAAGTGTGTATGACGAATGAGTTGTGCCAAATATCAACTGCAGGAAATGTCCATATGTGTGAGGTTTATCAGTTACAGGAGTGATTTAATTGATGTAACCTTGCTGGAATCTGACAAGCATGTCCATTTAAAGCAGAAGTTTGTGAGGTCTAAAGGTCGGGCAGCTGTTTAAGTGTGTAACACAATGAACATCAAGAAGCCATCAGGGTAAACACTTTTGTCCATACGCAGGATGGCTATTCAAAAGCCGTTTAGGGGTTTTGAAGAATGGCTTTACATCAGTCAGTTTAATAGATGTCAGTAAGTCACCCTGTGCTCTGTCACTCACTGACCAGCCATTGTAAATGTATCAGCAACTTCCCAAACTACAGATGGCCAACACAAAGTTAAATAAAGTTCAGAAATGTTTAGTTATATCCTGAAAATCCTTCCACGCTAAAAGCCTTTTTTTTACCCATCGACTTAGTTGAATGTGAGGCATTACAGACTGTACTTCAGTGAAACATAATATGAACATGGGGATTTTTCTGTTTTTGACTGGAAAGCTTGAGACAGACAGGGGTTCATGGAGAGAGAGAGAGAGAGAGAGAGAGAGAGAGAATGATCCTTTAACTGGTGCAAAAAAGACCAAAGCATCTGTATACTGTTCATGAAGAGCCTCCTAAATTGACTGAGTCAAACCAGCTTCTCTTTTTCCTGATTTATTTGATTTATTTTATTGAACTGTAATTTGCAGGTTTTTTAACAAGATTTTTGCAGGTTATTAATAAGTTTCATTCTCCACAGTTTTATGAGAAGAGTTTAAGTTCCATTTTAAATTTATGCTGTCTCATGATATTTGCTCATGCATAATGTCTGCTCTTACGCTGTTTTATCAGCCTCCAGAAAAAAAAAATTCTCCTTGAGCACTTTTTTCCAGAGTTAAATAAAAATTTTAATTCAAGGAGTTAAATTCATGCTCTGAAATTTGAATTTTCTCAGAAAGAAAAAAAACAATTACCATTTTTATTTATCAAAAATGTAGAATTTTGTCTCATATCAAAGTGCTGCAATGACATTCATTTTTGTGAATGCTTCTGTAACCTGCTTAAAACTATGAATATTAATGTTCTAAATACATAATGTCACTATGCATGTTATTAGAGGTAGAAAATAACTGATTAATTTGTGTATATATGTAGGAGGAAGCAATAAACTATGACTAGTGGGAAGGCTAGTGCTGCTTTTGTTGTATGAGTGTTATATGGACTAATCAGTCTCAGGAAAGCTTGTTGTGGCAGCTAACTGATTGAAAGCTGAAAAACTTGATTTCTGACTTTTTGTTCTGATGTGGTGATAGGGTTAGTCAGCTGAAGAGGCATAGATAGTTTATGAAACAAACGGGATGCCAGATACTCAAAAGACATCAACAAGGATCACCAGTTAAAGACTAAAATTAAATCCTGTCCTCTCCTGGATGAAAATCTTGTGTTTGCTTTCCCCATTAATGGCCACATCTTCACCCCTAAGTTAAGAAAGCTACATAATAAATGCATGATAGCTGTTTTCCCACTCCCAGTCTCAAGCTGTAACACTCCTCTTCCTAAACCTAACCATTCTGGCCCTGCACATGCAATCCTAAAGCACCTGTTGTGCCATTTTTGCAGCAAAAGGCTATTGACCAAGCTGCAGTATCTGACAAGTTGGGGTTTTGAACAATTTGCATAATGAACCCCAGAGGGAACCAATCAGACGTGTAAACCAAATTACAGCTATAATCCACTGACTCTTACAATGTTGAAACTAAGACTTGAAATCCTTTGATTATTCTTCCTGCAAACATGCATCACAACAGCTTCCAGTGCAAATATTTGCATGTTTAGAAGTAGCCTGCATGCATGAACTATTACTGTCTCAACACGTTACTGCAACAAGCACTATAGGCTGGTTCATAGCGGTACAGTTTGTTGCACACTTGTCCTCAGGGATGTATAGTACCTGTTACAGTTGCATGTGTTCACAGGCCTCGGGTGCATGTGTCCCAGCCAGCGGAGCGCGTGATTAGCAAGCACTACTGGCCATCCATCTTAGGCAGCAGTGGAGATGGGAGGGGTAGGGTTGACAACAGGCCTGGGCTGACTTGGCCCCAGGATACGACTATGTCTCCATCCACCTAAGAACCACACACATTCACATAAGCACGCATACACACAAAAGCAGCAGCAGCACCACCACCACCACCAAGCCTGCAGGTTAATGGCTTTGACTCCTGTCCACTCCATCTCTCTCCATCTCCAGCTCTTCCTCTCTCTCTCTGTCATTTCTTTGTCCTAGTCAAATGTTTGCTCTCTCTGTCTTAATCGCTCTGTCTTCTCCACCTCCATACGCTCACCTGTTGGCCTCTCCTTTCATGCCTCTTTTCTATTTCTTCATTTGTTTCCTCCATTACCTTTTCCATCTCCTCATTACTACTCCAGTTTTCGTCCACTTCCTCACTCTCTCTCTTACTTTATTCTTTCAGTCCTACCTGGAGTGTGTGTTGCATATGTATGAGGAACATGACAAAGTGCTGCCCTCAGCGCAAACACAGTCAGGCATCCAGGGTGAAGCCAGGATGATGGGGAGAGGAGAGGGTGGTGAAGAAAAACAAAAAGGTGGAGGAGGAGAAGAAAGGGAAAATGGTCAGACGGATGCAAGGAAACAGGGAAGGGCCAAATGAGGATTTTAATAAATGTAGCATAAAATTTTAGCATATAGCTTAACCAACTGGTTTACAGCTTAACCAATTTAACCAGCTTAACCAAAGTACTCATACAAAATTAAGTCAATAAGTTAATTACAGTGTTCTCTGTGAATAATAAAGCCCACCTCAGCTCCAGCTCGTGGCCTGTATCAAGGTTAAGGTTAGGTAAAACAGAGCCGTGACCATTACTGGGCTTCAAAAACCAATGAGAGACCTCACAGAGACTGCTCACATGTTTATACAGACTGTGGTGATCTCAAACCTTTTCACTAGTTTCAAACATTTTTTTTTAGAATTTATTACCCAGAGCAAAAACACTTCGTAGTCTTTTGTGAAATATTCCAACCTCAAAGGGTAGTATGAAAGAGAGTTACTCAATAATTTACATATTTGATGTTGTGGAAGTTTGAGGACCTTTAAGCTACACTTTGATGATAACATTTTTATTTTAAAATATAAATAAAACAATAATAGATCTGTGAATAGAACATGGACAGCAGAGATGCCACTAATTACCGGAATGCAAATTTCCCCACTGTGGGATAAAGAAAGGTTTGTCTTATCTCAAATTTTACATTAGAACAACAATATTTTGCTGTAAATCATATTACAGTAAATACAAAATACTCATCCTTGGTTTCATAATAATTTTATATTATGTATAGGTTATCAGTGTACATCATTTTAAACAAAATCCACTTTTGTATTCATTGTGTTTGTGTTCCAACAAAATAAATATGACAGGATGAATATTTTGTTAAATATACCTGCACTTAATTTCAGATCCGCAGTGATTAGTTCAGCATAGCACGAAGCATCTTTATTAGGGCAGGGACTTTAACACGTTAACTGCGATTAATTAAATGCCGTAATAATATTTGGTTAAAAATATGAATACATATTAGTCGTACCTACTGTATTTTTGCACTGCGGAACGTTTCTCACTGGACAAGTTTCAGGTATACCGCTTATACTTGCACACCACAATGCGAAGGAATGAATCTGTTTTGATTGGCTCCGGATGGATGGGCATTTTTGTTTTATAAAAAAAAAATTGGATGGAAGCCTGGATAAAAAAATAATCTTGTGCAAACTTTGCAAAAAAGAATTTGCATATCACCGCAGCAAGTCAAACCTCCGGTATCACCTGAATGCTAAACATGTTGCAGCGAGCACGGATGCTAACGTTAGCCCGACTCCAACTACAGCAATCCAGTCCACTAGTACACTAGTACTAGTACTGTACTTGACTAGTACACAAGTCCAGTACAGTCCCAGCCTCATGTTATTATACTTCTGTCCAAACTAGCTGTATGTCTTTTGATGGGATGCTACAAAAAGTAAACATTTTACTTCTTGACCATTTATTTTACTGATTTAACCCTACTTGCATAATTTTCAGGAAGTCCGTATGGCCTTTCACAATAAAGGCACATGTTATCCAATCAAGAAGCTACATTTGGTTTCAAATGGTGAAAAAGGCTAAATGAAAGCATCACAAAGACTCACATGATCCAGGCTTTGAGCTCTGAAGAGTGTTGAAGACGAGCATCTTAGTTTTGTTTGAAAATACAAAAACAGTTTTAAGTGGAAAGCAGAGAGATTTCTACAGAGTAAACTTATCACCAAAGTATCTGGGTATTAGTGAGGAGGCAGCGGAGGAAGCAGAGCATGAAACAGGTGGGAGAGGTTTGTGCCCAAAAGAGGGGTGAGAAAAGTGAAGAATAGGCAGGAATGATCATAGAGCAGTGGAGGAATATAACAGCAATGTCAAAACTACAAATCAAATCAAATTTGATTTATATAGCGCCAATTCACAACAGTCGTCATCACAAGACGCTTTTCAAAGAACAAGAGCAGGTCTAGACCACGCTCATTGTTTGATGAATTAATAAATAATAATAATAATGCATCAGATTTCATATAGCGCTTTATCAGAGACCCTCAAAGCGCTTTACATTGGATAGACACATCATTCATTCACTCACACAGTCACACTTTGGTGGTGGTAAACTACCTACGTAGTCACAGCTGCCCTGGGGTAGACTGACGGAAACGTGGCTGCCATTTTGCGCCTACGGCCTCTCCGACCACCACCACACAACACTCACAATCATACACCAGTGGAGGACACACACTGGGAGCAAGGTGGGTTAAGTGTCTTGCCCAAGGACACAACGGACAGACTTGGGATAGGGGGGAATCGAACCGCCAACCTTCCGGTTATTGGACGACCGCTCTACCTCCTGAGCTACTGCCGCCCCAATTATCAAGAATTATCAAGACCCAACCGAAGATGGGTTTTGGCCGATCTCATCTAACATGAGTAGCAGTGGCCAGAAAAAAACTTCATTTTAACAGGCAGAAACCTTGAGCAGGACCTGACTCATGCCAGACAGCCACCATGAGGGTGAGAGAGAGACAGGGGACAGCAGCAACATTAAAACAACAGCAACAACAACAACAACTCCTGTAATGGTGAAACAAAATGAATTAAGTTTACTGGGTTAGGATATAAGTAATTATGAACTATGTTAAATTATTTAATGTGATTACAGTCAGCAGGCCTAATAGTAGTCAACTCTAGTTTTATGTTATTAATGTCAGTGAGGCTGATGTTCATGTCTGCAGTAATAGTCCAGAGGAACCCAAGAGAAGAAGGAGCTCAGGGCCTGAGGCGGACAATCATAGACAATGTGGCTGGAGTCAGGCAGGTCTGCAGCAGCCATCAGTCCAGAGCAACCTAGGAGACTGGGGCTCAGAGACATAGAGAGAGATCTGGTTAGCAATTTGATGGGAGAAAATGACTTCAATGTACAGGATAATGAAGTGACTAATTATGGACTATGTTGAATTTATTTAGGGTGATTAAAGTTAAAACTCAATGGTAGTTTACTCAAATTTTATTTTTTAGATGTCAGTTAGGCTGACGTACGTGTCTGCAGCAACGGTCCAGAGGAGCCTAAGAGATGGAGGAGCTCAGGGTCTGAGGTGGACAATCAAGGACGATGCAGCTGGGGTCAGGCAGTTCCACAGCAGACCGTCTGCAGAATTAGTCCAGGGGAATCTAAGAGACTCAGAGACACTCAGAGAGACAGAAATCTGGTTAGTGACTTATATGGGACATAAAGATCTAAAGGAGAGATAGAGACAGACTCCAGCTCAGTGTGCCAGATAACCCTGGCAGTCTAAACCTATAGCAGCATATCTAAGAGCTGGTTCAAATCAGCCACAACTATAAGCTTTTTACTCTTCAAAGTTGAAAGGGTGTCTGCCCCCTCAACCTCGAGCGGTAAATGATTCCAGAGGAAATGTGCCTGGTAGCTGAAAGCTCTTCCTCCAATACTACTTTTAGAGACATTTGGTACAATGAGCAGACCTGCAGACTGTGAGCATTACGGTCTAGACGGAAAGTAAGGTATTACAAGCTCATCGAAATATGATGGAGCCTGGCCATTAAGCGCTTTATATGTCAAAGAGGATTTTAAACTCAGTTCTAGATTTCACAGGGAGCCAATGAAGAGAGGCTAAGACAGGAGTGATGTGCTCCCTTCTTCTGGTTCTAGTCAATACCCAAGCTGCTGCATTTTGGACCAGCTGTAGAGTCCTTAAAGACTTACTGGAGCAGCCTGAGAGAGGCATCCAAAGAGTAATCCAGCCTAGAGGTAACAAAGGCATGGACTAGTTTTTCTGCATCACTCTGAGACAGGATGGGTCTAATTTTTTTAGATATTTTTGAGATATTGCGCAGGTGGAAAAAAGCTATCCTAGAGATTTGTTGTTTATATGTGGGAGCGAAAGGAAAAATCCTGATCAAATAAAACTCCCAGATTTTGCACAGTGAGCTGGATGCCAGACTGATGCCATCTAGCATAGCTATATTTTTAGAGAATGCCTCTCTAAGGTGTTTAGGGCCGAGGACAAGAACTTCAGTTTTGTCTGAGTTGAGCATCAGAAAGTTATTGGTCATCCAGGATTTTATATCTTTGAAACAAGCTTCTAATTTGGTAACCTGATTTGTTTCTTCTGGCTTCATGGATAAGTATAACTGGGTGTCATCTGCATAATAGAGGAAATTAATCGAGTACTTCCTCATAATTTTATCCAGAGGACGCAGGTACAAGGTAAAGAGGATTGGTCCAAGCACTGACCCTTGCGGGACTCCGTAGCTAACCTTGGTGTGCAAAGAGGATTTATTATTAACATGGACAAACTGGGATCGATCCGTTAGATAAGATTTAAACCAGAAAAGAGCAGATCCTGCTATGCTGATAGATTGTTCCAGTCTCTGAAGCAGGATAGGGTGGTCGATCGTGTCAAACGTAGCACTAAGATCCAACAGGACAAGAACAGAGAGAAGACCACTGTCGCAAGTCATGAGTAGATCATTTGTCACCTTCAGCAGAGCAGTCTCCGTGCTGTGATGGGTTCTAAATCCAGACTGGAAATCCTCCAATAAACCGTTGTTATGAAGAAAACACAAAGTTGATTCGCAACAACTTTCTCAAGGAATTTAAATAAAAGGAAGGTTGGATATTGGTCTATAGTTAGCTAGGATGCCTGAGTCAAGAGTAGGTTTTTTAAGGAGAGGTTTAATCAATGCAGTCTTAAAAGACTGCGGAACATATCCTGTTAATAAAGATGTGTTGATCAAGTTAAGCGAGGGTGTACTGATCAAAGGTTTCCTTCAGCAGTTTAGATGGAATTGGGTCTAAAAGACACGTAGATGGTTTGGCTGCCAACACCACTGAATTTAAATCAGGAAGGTCAATAGGTGCAAAGTTACTAAGGTGCACCGGAGGCCTTAGGGGCTCCTCAACAATTTCAGGGTTATCTAAGAGCGAGACACCTGATGAAGGCAGGAGGTTTCTAATTTTACCTATTATTTTTAAGATTTTTTCATTAAAGAAGCTTAAGAAGTCGTCGCTGCTGAGGGCTAATGGGATACATGGTTCAGCTGTGCTCTGACAGTCCGTCAGCCTGGCTACAGTGCTGAAGAGATACCTGGGGTTATTATTTTCTTCAATAAGAGACGAGTAGTAAGTTGTCCGAGCACATCGTAAGGCCTTCTTATATTTGTTAAGACATTCCTGCCAGAGAAAACGGGCTTCAGCTGTTTTGGAAGAGCGCCAAATCCTTTCTCAGCCTATTGTGTGTAAGAGTTTTCTGTCAAAGAGGAGCAACTGAGTCAAAAATTGATCGCAATGTGTCTGAGGTATCATCGACGAACTGATCAAGTTGCAAGGGACTGATGTTCAAGTATGAGCTATCAATAAAGTTCTTCTCAAGCACAGAATTAAGAGCAGACGGAATTGCCTCCTTGAACTTAGTCACAGCATTTTCAGACAACCTTCTACTTAGCATGGTTTTGTTATGAGGAGAGTAGCCTGAAAGCACAAATTCAAAAGTTACTAGGAAGTGATGTGATAAAAGAGGATTTAATGAGCTGACTAACAAGGCTTCAGCTTCAAGGCCATAAGCCAGGACAAGGTCGAGGGTGTGGTTAAAGCAGTGCGTAGGTCCATGTACACACTGTGGAAACCCAATTGAGTCTAGCAAGGACAAGAAAGCAATGCTTAGGCTATCATTTTCCACATCCACATGGATATTAAAGTCACCAACGACAATGACTTTGTCTGCACTAAGGACAAGATTAAACTAGAGTACATCAACGCTATGATCAGAGATTAGTTCATTTATTAACACAGATTAGGAATTTAGAGACCTTGGGCTCTATTTTCATGCCTCACTGGAGACGTGCCGCAGGCGTGGCGTAAGTCAGGTCCGCCACACCGACAAGGCGTTCCCAAGCACAATTTGGTATTTTGGTGAGCGGCGCAGCCCAGCGTAAGTATCCCCCCTCCCAGCTCCTCCCAGCGGCGTAAGTCGTAGCAAGGGAGGAGAGAGGGTGTGGAGTGGGTTTAACACAGCCGAGACCTGTTTTCACCAATCACATAAGCGCCTCTCCTTGCCTTTAAATCTGCCACAGGTGAGGCGTATTCCAATTTTAGTGAAGTAGTCAAAGTGATCAAGAGATGTCTGAAGA
Source organism: Xyrichtys novacula (assembly GCA_962446985.1). Classification (NCBI taxonomy): domain Eukaryota; kingdom Metazoa; phylum Chordata; class Actinopteri; order Labriformes; family Labridae; genus Xyrichtys; species Xyrichtys novacula. Next base: position 19,642,319 of record OY660886.1, read on the forward strand.
CAGTAATGCCACACGATGGCGACAGAAGGCAGCTCCTTAACAAGTGTCGCTGTAAGTGCTGCATTGGGCGTCCTCCACACTCTTTCATATGAGCACAGATGGATTTGTTGTGTGTAATGTTGGACCCACTGGCAAAACAAACACCCTTTTCCACAAATAAAGATACTCACATAAAGTTGCATATATTTAAACCTCACGTGACAAAGGTGGGTTGTGCGCACATTTCACAACATAAACTCCAAAAATGGCATTAAAATCGGAACCATCTGTGCGTAAATGACGCATCGTGCTCCGTGGCCTGGCTCTTTCTTTCATGGATGTTGGCATATAAAATACATTTGGCTCATAAAATTGAATATTATAATATCCGTATGTAGGCTTAAAGTAAATAACTCATCTGAGCACTGAAACAAATCATCTGTTCAGCCGCAGCAGGACGGGGAGAGGACACGGAGACATGTCCAGCTCCAACTGCGCGAGAAATAAGAGGAAGAGGAAGACAGAAAAGGAGGGAGACAAATTAAATATCTTGTTAACTTCATCATGTGTGTCTATTTACTATATATTTACTGTACCCCAGGCTCCGCCAGACGAAAATACAACTGCGCGGGGTTCACCACCCTCCGCCGCCTCACCGGCGTACACGAAAATAGAGCCCCTTATGTTCAGTAGACCACATTTTATTTACTACTACTCGGTTCAACTATGTAAGCAGTTTTAATTCTAGTAAGGTTCTTGTTATTTACTCCTTTATTAATCGATCGGTTAGAATTAAAGAGCCGAGGACGAGGGACAGACACGGTCTCTATATTAAAGTGATAGTAGCTAGGAGGCTGCTCTAAAGTGCAGAGGAACGTGTAGGACTGCGGCTATGCTCCCTGATCTCAATATAAAACTGATTGTCACTAGGAAGCTGCTCTGAAGGGAGTACAGAGGGGCGTGTAGGACTGCGGCTCTGCTCCCTGATCTCTATATCAAACTGACTGTAGCTAGGAAGCTGCTCTGAAGGTAGTGCAGAGGAGCAAGTAAGACTGCGGCTCTGCTCCCTAGTCTCTGTATAGAAGTGATAGTGGCTGGGAAGCTGCTCTAAAGGAGGCACTGAGGGGCGTGTAGGACTGCGGCTCTGCTCCCTGATCTCTGCTCTGAATTGTCAGTGGTTCAGACTAATAAAATCGGCCAGATTTCTGGATAAATGAGGCACTCCATCTCGAGTGGGATGAATGCCGTCCAGACTAATCAGACCAGGCTTGCCCCAAAACAACTTCCAATTATCAATGAAGCCCATGCCATTTTGCGGACACCACCTCGACAGCCAACTTGTATCGGGTGTCCATCACTCATCTTTGACCCAGGCAAGTTTTGGTTGACCCTGAAATTAATAAAAAGAAATTACCAAGAACTGGACCTTCTAAAGTGAAATGGAATAGAATTTTTTTTGTCGATTGTGAAAAGAGTAAAAATGTCAAGAATTAAATTACAGGAAAATAAAATACGAAGAGCATTTGAACACAGTTCTTCATCCTCATGATTTCAATAAAAATAACTATTAAACCTGCAGGCTGAAAGTGACTTCTAAAAACAGAACAGGAAGAACTGGGGGACAGGAAGAAATGAGGACAAAGAAAAGACAAACAGTGAGAGGAGGGACAGATTGTCATCCCTTTCGCCATCACCAGCAATGTACTACCTTTGGCCAGTTGCCAGGCAACAGTGAGCTTGACAACAGCAGAGGATAAGTTGATGTGGCTCTCCTGTCACTGCAAGGACTCGTGGTTAGCCAATGTCAAACAACTCTCCCCTCAACACATACACAAGGTCAATAGGAGGACACTCATCCTTTACCAACGGGGACATCAAGAAAACAGCATGGCAGAGCTGTGTGCTCTGTAGTATGTGTGTCAAGAAGTATGGTCGTCCCAAGGGCATCATTGGAGTGTTTCTAACTCATTGCCTCATCAGGAATACCACCATATACTAAGAAACAAAAACAAAAAAAGGGAATATGCATATTCCTACTTTAAGCCTAGCTCAAGAATGTGATCATTGATCGGTATGGCTGTGTTTTTAAGTTATGTGTGTTTGTACTTGTCTTCACTGTCTCATGCTGTGTCCATGCATAAGTGAGTACCATTGTATCCCACAGAGTGTGAGACCACCTGCCTGTGTTTTGCTCTCTTTAAGTCCCAAAGCAAGCATCTTGATGGAAACCCACCGCTGTTTACACCTGTAGCTTATGGTAATAGCCCCATTGATACACACACAAGACACACACACAGTCAACACACGGTGAACCATTGCTGAATCCGTGGTTGCATATGACGGACGAGAAACAAATCAAAACACGCAACTTTTTTTTTATTTATGGATGTTAACAAAGGCAGTCACTGTTTAAGAGGGCAGAGCGAGATAAAGTCAGTGTAATCCAGCAACTGATGCTTTGTTTTTTAATTCAATGCCAGTTCGAAATGTGAATATGTTAAACTCATTAGCTCGATTTGCTCTCAAATCATCCAAATTAGTTGGCAAGTTGTGGCAATTTGTATTATTCCACAGATGAATTAAGTCCCCACAAACACACAGATTTGCTCCTTTTCAGATCTGTTAGCTTAAACTTCAGTGTCCATCTGTTTTGGATGAACTGCTAATCCTTAAAAAAAAACCTCTTCTGGAAGATTAACATGCTTAGGAACAAATAGACTAAGAGCAACAGGCTGATTGAATAATCAGTGAGAATTAAAATTTAAGCAGAACAGACTTGGTAGTTATGAAATATAATAGTCATAAATATGAGTTATTGTATAATCAGCCATATTTAAAGTATTTCTAGTTCACTCAGAATGGAACTTCATGAGAGGAGGCGTTTCAGTCCAGAGGCTGACCAGTGGATATTGGCAGATATTTCCATCAGTGGCGGCTGCTGGTCTTTTGAAGGAGGGGAAGCTCATTTTTCTGGCCTACATCATAATTGTGTTTATTTATTTATATGTAACAGAACAGAGTCTCCAAACACAACTGCAGTCGTTTTTAACAAAGACAAAAGTCGCTGAGGATCGGTAACGTTTCCGGAGCAGTTAAGAACAACGGAATGAATAACTTATAAAATGCTCTGGTAGATGTTTTTTTCTTCAAGATCGCTGATTCGCTTGTTTAGCTGTCAATCAAAAAAGGATTTCGCCTCAGACAGCTCATCCAATCATGGATGCAGAAGCTCAGCGTCCGTGAGAAAGTTGGGACCGCCCTCTTGTCATAGAACTCCAGAGACGCTGAGCGTCCGATGGGCGGGACAAAGCCCAGCGTCTAGTTTCGCTGCTGGAACAACCCACTTTGAGCTTCCACATTGAAGTCAGCAGACGCTGAGCGTCCGGCTGCGTGAAGCGCTGAGGCGCTGCGAGGATGAATGAGAATGAAGTTATGCCGGTTACCTGTGATTATCAGCTTCTTATCACAGTGTGATAAGAAGCTGATTCTGAACAAAAGATGAAGGCTTTCTAGCATGTATTTAGTTAATGAAATGTACACACAGCAGTACGTATTTCACCACTTTTTCTTTTTTTTGGGGGGGGTGACATTTTAAGGGAAGCTGAGCTTCCCTTGCAGTCTTAGAGCAATCGCCACTGATTTCCATCTCTATACTCTGCAGCTTTGGAGAAGTGCTTTCGTCTCTTTCAGAGGATATGTTGACTGTAACAGAGTTTCCCTTTTTTGAAGAGGCATATTTTATAAAAAACCTTTCTTGGGGTCCTGTCTCTCAGGGTCGTATGCCTTTATATGATTGGACAGCCAAATGAGACAGCACATTTGGTACCAAATGATTACAATGCACCAAAAGGCTATGACCTGTGGCCACTGCAGCCTATTAAAATGTGGCGCACACCCTACTGCCAAGTCAAACCAGCACCCTGTTTTGGACCAAGTAGGTCTTGCAGACTGGCCTTGACCTTACAAACATGGTCTTAAATTCAGCCATAATACTTTTCTTTCTCTGGTATTTAAATTTGCACATTACTCTCCAAAGTTTGAGTCAAACTTTTTTAACGAAACAGATTATGCTCATTCATACCTTAACATCAGACAGGCATCTGACGTTAAGATGTTGAATAACGTGGGTCTTTAATTAACATGAATGAAATTGTCATTCCCACCATCATATTATTGTTGATTTTCTACTACCAGCAGCAGCAGCTTGAAGAGCTGCACATGAGGCTGGTCTGAGTTCTTTTTCTGAATTTTATCATTAGACAACAATTTTTATCATGATTGACAGGAAAGGAGAAGAAAGTATACAATCCTATGAGCTATTGCAACACTGACTCTAGAGAGAAAGTATGTGTTATAATACTCTTGAAAAGATAAGCTTTCAATAGTGAGGTATAACTTTATGTACAACATTAAGACCTAGACCACCTCTTTTGATCAGACAGAGGTTCGGCTGTTTGGTCTGACCAAGGTCTAGAAAAAAAAAAAAAAAAACAGAAAAGTCTTAAAGTCTGGACCAAACAATGTTGTGTGACAATGTTGGTGTGAAAGCCCCCTGAGATAGAGAAGTACTTGTTTGAGCTGCAAGTCACGCAAAGCTACTCCACAGGTGTTTCAGACTGAGTGAAAGGTGAAAATGAGAATAACTGGTCTCCTTTTACTAAAGTAGCAAAGATGCGAAAACTTCTCAGACAGCAGGAGGTATTTAAAGATTCATTTGCACCATTTCTGCACACAGTTGTACATTTTTCAACTCTGCTCTTCTTTGCTCTTTTCTCTCTCTATTTCACACCATATATACATAGAAGTGTGATAACAGCATTAAAGAAATAGACAAAAAGAAAAAATAACACGATAGCAGTGAGGGTGTTCCTCTAAAAATAGAACACTTAACACCTCTCCAGTCATCAGTTATTCAACACCTGTCATTATCTGAAGGGGGAACAATGCTTCACTTCTCCCTCAGGTTCATTTATTTTTAGCTGTCTGACCTATCTTATGTGACAGATGAATGGAGAAAAATAAATAGACAAATGAAGAGCTAAGCATTTGTCATAAAGAAGAGATACTAAACCTAACAAACGAAACATCATCGAGCACTTTCATCGGCTTCCTTTTGCTTATACCCCTCTGTGACTCTGTCATAATTCCTGTTGTATGCTCTGTTCCTCCTTTGACATGTCATCTGTAACTAATGGCAACAGAAGCAGGAAGTACTCTGTTGTGCTTTGTTGCCTGCTTTGCTTAAGAGAAATGTTGCGAATGTGATAACACTGCTCTGATTAGCTGCCACTCAAATAGAGCACTGCTGCTGAAAAGAGATGACAGGGAGGAAGCAATGTTTCATAGGGGTGTGTGTTTGAAAATCCATTTGGGTATCTGGGAGGGAGGGTTGGAGGAGGCGTGTGTGCTCCCTCATGTTTATGCTAATTTGCAGCTCACAAGGTCTGTTTCGTGTTATCAGCAGACCTGCTGCATTATTGTTTGTGGTTTAGAGTTTGTGTGTGTGCGTTGTGAGTACACATTTGGATGAGAGGGAAGGGGAATGAAAGTGTACGAAGATGTGTAGGTAAACACATCTGGTGTGTGTTTTTGTGTGGCATTAATTTACCAGAGCACTTGAAGCACCCGGGCAGGCCAGTCCTTTAGCATAGCCTTCCTGCCACTGCTTATTAATCAACATGGCAGACAGACATTGGTGGCACTGCCCCTCTGCCTGCCAAATAGGGAGCTTGCCTCACTCTGATAACTTTCAGCACACTACACCCACAGCTCCAAGGCTGCCAAATTAGGAGCAACACTGGCTAAGATAAGTGGAATAGTTGCATGCTGTGGGAGGGTGATAGACTGCAACTGGCATATAAGACTGATGGTTTTGGTTTTGGAGGTCTGTGGTTGGGGTGAAAGATGAAAAAGCAAATGTTGAGAGGTGGGAAGTGGAAGTAAACAGCAGAATCGTTAGCTTCTTTTACAGTAATGATTTACATTCCAAGAAATATCCCATTGGTTAAATGACAGTTCATGATTTCCAAAAAGAATGTCACAGTTTGACTAATAGTTTCCACTTTACCCAAGTCCATCTTAACAGGGATCAGGGCCCAGAGAGGTCACTTCAATTTTGGGTCATGTTTATTCACAGATTGTCTCTTTGCATGGTACAATTTTTAACTGCATTTGTGGATGGCAGGGGTGGATTTTTTTTGAGTGATTTTGTGGCTCATTTCTGGTTTTAATGTAGTGCTGCCTAGGAGTTCAAAGGTCACAGCCATGCAGTGTTGGTTTTCAGTCTATTTTTTTACAGGCTTTGCACTATTTCAAATTACATATAGGATTTCAGTGAATAGCAACAGTCAAAATCAGTTTTAATGAACATTTTTACAGCTTTGCTTTCTTAAAATAGAGCTATATGTTAAAGCAGAGCAAAAAGCTGGGTGCATATTTAAAATTCAAACGTTCATGGTGGTCCTGCAAAACTGACAGTCTTTGCTGGCAAAACTTCCTGAGGCACAGAAAAAGCAAATTGATCAGCCAAGCTGTGACTTTGGATGGGTCAGAAGACATAATCCCTGCACTCAGTGCTGAAGTGTAAATAATTGCCAAAAACCTTGAGTGCAGCAAAGTGAAATCTGTAAGTGCATTTTTGTTCATTTGGCTCTTTTATGGTCGGCTACACTTTAAGACTTCATAGCTTGGTTTCAGATGAACCTTTAGTAGTGATTCATAATCTGATTAATGGACATTTCTACTGTAAAGAACCATAAAATGTATTGTAAAGAAAAGGTTACACAGTGAATACCTTCCAGGTTTCCTTGTTGTTTCATGATTTATTCATTCAGGCTTGGACAGCTTCAGTGTCAGTCTGTGTGCAGATTTTTGACACACACACACATACTGACACTGATTTCACTCCTCCACCCTCCTCCTCTCTACTTTGCTTTGTTTCACCACAATATCATTTAGCAGACTCTGTAAACACTCCTGTGATTCTTATTTCTGACATGTTTTCACTCTTTCTGTCATCCTGTGTGATCAACGCACCAGCTTGAGCCATTGTTTTACTGTGAAGGGAGCACAGAAAAGCTTCCCACCACCTCAGTTCTGTCACCTTGTCACTGTGCTCAGACTTCAAAGTAGAAGTGCGTTTGCTCCTGACCTTTCAGGCATATCCAATAAGACTTGAGGAAACTGAGCAGCATGAATATGAAGGCTGTATCTCAGAATATTCAGTCTTAAAGACAGACATAACTGCACTGTAGATTTGACGTTTTTGTAGATGGTCAAAAGTTGCAAATTTACCAGTTACATTGACTGGCCATCTGGTTGACATATTCAAAATATGATTTGTTTTTACATAAGAAGCCTAACCCATCCAAAAAAAGATGTATTTATTCCTACATGAGCATTTCTTTCAAACCACAAACAAATTGCTTTTATTCCTTGCATCATCAAAGTGCATAAGAGAATACATGCTTGCAGTACTCTTAATTACTGACTTTGACCTGACCTGTTCCTTTAAAAAAATCTTCCTAAGATGATTACTTTATTGACAACAGTTCAAACCACAACAACACATTACAAAAGAAATAACACTAAAACTATAAATAAAATGTTAAACTTTAAAGCTCCTGTGAGGCAATGTAAGTAATGGCCTCCTGTGAACAAATTGCTCTTTGTCGATTTTGTCCCGCAGGGAAAATTATAATTCTGCTCCTCCTGAATGGTAACAAAGACTTTATTAGCAGCATGAAGTTTATCTCTTGGTCTAACACCTACCCCCTCCCCAGGCCCGGATTAAACCTTCTGTGGCCCCTGAGGCTAAGCAAACCTAATGGCCCCCCTCTGTCCCGCATGCACAAAAAATTGGCAGTTTTTATTAGTCATTTTTTGGAAATTACTGCAGTTATGGGTGGTTATTTAACGGTTCCACTAGCCACCACCTCTAGCCAAACCACTGGGTTAATACAACTGTGTGTCTGAACTCAATTCAACAAGAGGTAGTGAAAAAAGTCTTCAAGGAAAGCACAGAGGCTGGTGTACAGTTCACTTTTTTACTGTAGAAAACCTCAGGCATTTTAAATTATACGTATATAGCAAGCATTATAAATAAATGTGCAAGGCATGATATGAAGGCCTGTTATGGTTATACAATTTGTTTTGTTTAAAGGATTGCTACACTGAGATTTGAGATTTTTATTATTTTTATATTTGTTCTACATTTGTCTGCGTTTGTGTTTTGATCTTTATTTTCATATTCTGGAGGAACTGATAAATGTCAGAGGTTTTGACACTGTGATACTTGAATAAATGTTTTATACCATATTTTGAATTAATTCAGAACTTTTGTGCATTTATTTTTGTCTCGTTACAGTTTTTCCATTATTCCAGTTTTGGGGAGCGTGGTAGCAGTTTGACTGACTTTCAGCCATTTATGGCCATGATGTGCTTTTTATATTTTATTGCTTTTATTACACAGTAGGTTGTGTCATTTTTATGTATGAAACAAAAGCTTTTAGCTAAATTTATATATTTCATTGTGCTGGGTGCAAATCACTTGAGTTGACACGTTTTCTTCAAGAAATTTGCTACATTTCATAATCTGAATTCACTTATGTGTATACTAAGGCACAAATAACTGTTTCAGGTGTTACGTAGATGTATTTATGACATTTGAGAAAGATTTTGTCTTGCCAGGGAGGGGCCCTGTAATGTCTGTCATTTCAAAACTAAGAACAAATAGTTCTCTTGTTAAAGGGTTCAATTTGCTTCTTAGATTCCATCTCTATTCATTTTAGTCTGTTACACAAATGGCTAAAAAACATCTCACAGGAGGTTTAAGCCATCACAGTTATACATGAGCAAATGTCAATATAAGCAAATGTTAATATCAAAAAATAATTTAAAAATGCTGACTTTTGACATTTCACAGGCTTTAAGACACATTTGCTACAATCAAATAGATTTTGTTATTTTGACACATGATACATTTTGATTTTGAGGGGACGATTGATTTTTCATTTTATGAGACTTATATGGATCTGTGTATTCACTGGCAAACTGGCTGATACAGCATTGGAGGCTAATATTGATAGTGTATCAGCATAAGGACAACCCCCTGTGACGAGGAAACTTTGTTTTTAGTGTGGAGACTCAATCATTTTTATGTGTTCGGGAAAAGCTTCAAACTTCAGTGTTGAAAATGGGGCCAATATGGAAGAGTGTCTCAAGTGTTCATTTGAGGCTAGTTGCAAATACCAAAGAATTCCCTGAAGGCCTTGTAAAAATACTGATAATAGTTGAATAATATAGGGCGCCGTTGACTTTACAGACATATGAGTGCATCGTAGCTGTTTGACAGGAGGTGAAAACTATGTTTGAACTCCTGTTTACATATATATATATATATATATATATATATATATATATATACATATATATATATATATATAAATATATACACTACAGGCCAAAGTTTGAAAGCAAGGCCATTACAGGCCGATCAGTTGGGAGTAACTTCAAGTTTTTGTTCACAATGCTTTTTTTTTTCAAAATCCAGCATGAGTTTTATGTATTTTGGGATGTATTTACTCCATGATCAGATGTTGCTTGTATGGAAATGCACCATTTTACTCAATTTACCTTTAGATATACATTGATGTTAACAGACCATTGGTAATTATATGTCAGCAAAAGATAATAAGGGCTTAGTTTTAGGGTTGAAAACATTTGCAAGAGTCACAACTTCAGTGCCAAAGCAAAAAACAAATCACAGTTGGATTATTCGCTGCAACTTTTTGGCTTTTGAGAGTCTGCATACAAAAATCCTAATAAATCTCAACTGTGTTCAAACTACCACAAAAATGGCTAGAAAGAAGCAACTGAGTAAAGAAACAAAAGTACAGATTTGTACATTGAGGAAAGAAGGATACACAGAAAGAGAAATTGCAAAACACCTAAAAGGTGTCCAACAAAGGAGTCCACTACACTCTTAGGAGACTAGAGGAACCTGGAAGTTATGATGATAGAAAAAGACCTGGACGAAAGAGTTACTACAAAAACAGAGGATAAACATATCATTGTCACCAGTAAGAGAGATCGGCAAAAGACAGCACCACAAATAAGGGAGGGAATCAACATGACAAGGTTGAAATCCATATCTCTGACAACCGTGAAATGATGATTGAGAAAGGCTGGTCTGAAGGGTTGTGTATCTGCAAAAAAACACTACTTCGTCCACAGAACAAGAAAAAGAGATATGGGTGGGCAAAAGCTCACAAAAATTGGACTTATGATGACTAGACACAAGTTTGCACTGTTTGGTTCAAAACGCAGAGTCTATGTTCGCAGACAAACTGGTGAACGTCTGAACGCACCATGTGTTACACCCACAATTCAGCATGGAGGTGGTAGTTCCATGGTATGGGGATGTTTTGCAGGTGATAGAGTAGAATATTTGTTCGAAGGAACAGTACCACTCCATCCTCCAGCACCATGCTGCTCCATTTGGACTAAGACTTGTGGCTCATAAGTTTGTTTTGCAGCAAGACAATGACCCTAAGCACTCTGCCAAGCTCTGTCAGGGTTACCTAGACGACAAAAAAGAGGAGGAAGGTGTTCTTCAAAAGATGGTTTGGCCCCCTCAGTCTGCAGACCTTTCTCCAATTGAGCTTGTGCAGGATGAATTGGATCAATCGGTCAGAAAAACGCATCCCACGGATCAGCAGTCTCTTTTTAATGAACTTAAGAAAGTTTAAAATGTAATCCCTGGAACATACCTTAAAAAACTTGTGGAACGAATGCCTGGTATATGCCAAGCTGTTGTCAAAGCCAGAGGAGGTTACTTTAAAGAAAGCAAAGTCTAAGCAACAATAACTCAAATGCCTAATAATTATAGTCAAAATGTCTTTTGATAAGTTACTCTTTACACAATAGTCATGTTTATTGTATTGCAAAATATATATATGAAACTATGATCTTTTTTTGTACAAATCTGATCTTGCTTCCAAACTTTTGGCCTGTAGTGTGTGTTTATATGTATATATATATGTAATATATATATATATATATATATATATATATATATATAATTTTTTTTTACATTATTTATTTTTATTTTTATTTTTCCAGTTTCTAGGATGATGAAAAGTTAGGTCGAGTCAGAATTTCCATCATGGTGCTGTTGCCGTCAATCATTGGGCTTCAAAACGACTCACCAGAAATCAATATGCAACGTCAAAGTGACCATACAGCCTGTAGTTGAATTTCTTCTTCCTGCCAACATTACATCTACAGGTTGACATATTTGTGCTCAATGTCAGACACTTAACATGTGCAGGCAGCCCCACAGTAAAGTCTGACTCAGAGATCAGAGAGAGATGTTGGTGAGTCAGAAGAAGAAAGGAAGAGGAGATGAAATTCACTCTGCAGCCTTGTTACCACAGCTGTGATGTCAGCTGCTCAGAAACAGTCTCTGCAATCCCTCTGTGGCATATATAAGATAGGTACAGCACAAGACACACTCACTAACTGCATGAGTTTGTCCAGGCACAGTTAGCTGAATGGTAGAGCAGAAAGATAACAAGGTAGAGATTCACCAGATAACAGGGGGAGAGATGGAAAATTGTTGGAATAGGTACACATTACCCATCATGGTAAAATATGGCTGCTGCCTGTCAGGAGCTTTTAGCTTGTACCTGTTCACCCTGCACATAATTCAGCTTTTTACATGAATCCAGCTGTCAGTGAGGACATGAAGACATTGTTAGATTCCCAAGAATTAACTGATGAAACAAGAGGTTTTCCTTCGCAGCCCAATCATAACTTCACAAAACAGGCAAAATTTTAAGAAATCAGATGATAAAAGACATATTTTTAACAGACTTTTATTTCCCTCCTGTGGTTTCCACAAAGTTTGATCAGTATTATTTCCATTAAAGCACCTCAAACTTTCTTCAGTTTGAAATACTGTTTATCTCTGTAGTTGAAATCAAAGTTGCAAGTCACTTCTTCAGAAATGTAAATGCTGAAGGTGGGATCATAGATTACAAGTCATAATTGCAAAGCTTTGTGGTGAAAGCAGGGGTGTGTCAGGAGGGGAAACCAGGGATGGAATAGCTCCCCTTGAACCCGATTGACCACCCCAAAATCAAAAGCTATGATTGGAAGCTGCCTTTGTTGGTGCAACTGGCTGATTGTAGCTGGTTGTGCATTTTAGCCCAAATTCAAAAGGAAATAACAAAACTGTGTAAAGGATTTTGTTTGCAATTATAGCTCAACCTCTATAGATTCTGCCCAGGGACATCTTTCTCGCAGTCATCAAAGTTAAGATATATCTAACCCCCTTGCTGTCATGTTACTTTTTTGAAGAAAAAAGGGAAATGTATAATTATCAATATGGTCATTACTACTGCTATTCTGCTCTCTTTTTAACTTTTCTTACCACTAGAGGCAAAATAGGTCAAAATAAGATGCAGTCATCACCATTTAAAATTTCCTGCTGCTTTGCTTTGTAGACTACTGCTTTGACACCTCTAGTATGGCATTTTAGTTGCTGCCATCTTGTTTTTTTAAAAACCCAAATGGGACCATATTTGGGATTTGTTCTTTTGTAGAAGGTAGGTCACTCATGCCTAAAGCTATCATCCACTGGTAGACAGCGTTAAAGCACACCATACTTAATCCTTGACTTAACTCTAAGTTTGCTAAATAAATGACTGAATGTTTGAATAAGACATAAATGCAGACATAAATTTGTTAGTAAAATGCAAACACAAGTAATGAATTGAGTGGCCTGTCTTTTCTTTTTTTTTTTTTTTTTCATGTTATTTTTACAGCCAGTCGGGACAGCCCCAACTGGCTATTTGAAGAACTGCAGGTTTGAGGGACTGTGCCTCGGCTGTACTTTTGAAATCTCGAGGCCAAATCCACTTCTAAGGAACAATCTCTGGTAAAATAATTGTAATCTATGCAAAGGCCAGGGCAGGCAATTTATTATACATTTATTCATTTTTAAAGCGGCACAGACACCTTATCATCACACAGCCAGTTCAAAGAGGAAAGGCTCATTTTGTTCTGTCTGTAAATTCTAAATTGTCTCAATGTGGCTGACCTTGCCTCTTCTTTTATCGACTGCACATAAATCGCTGCTGTGCTTTTTTGAAGCAGCAACTCTGACAGATTTCAGACTGGGCTAACCTCCCCAGACAAAGAGGTCTTGTGTGTTGATCATATTGTGGCCTTCCTGTCCCTTAGAGTGATTTCATTGAGAGCATTACCTCCATGCATCCAGTACAGTGAGTGAGATGACAAAGGCCTAGGCACAAATCGTAAGGTTGACAAACAGTGTTATCTGGCCTTGCACAGGAGAGCAGTGTTTTCCATTCGTACATGAAGTTGTGGAGAGGGGAAACACTGCCTCGGTAAAAGCCTGCAGCTTGGTTGTTTGTCTGTTATTGAATTCTGATTATCAGGTGATAGCCCAGCAGCCTTTGGCCTCTTCACCACCCCATGTCACCTACCATGTGTCTTCTCTCTCTCACATATTCTGAGTATCTGCGCTCCACCGGTTTGCACCAGTGTCACTCAGTTGACTTTTTCTTGAATCCTATATAAAAGTACTGATTTGGGCGTTTGTACTTCAGTTGATAAATTGAATTTGATGATGTTTTATACTTCCTGGTGTGGCCCATTGGGGTCCAGTCTCGACCAAGAAATGCCCCTGGACAAGTGTACTGGACAGACACCCAGTTTACTGCACTGTCAGCTGCTCCCTTATCTTCGAAAGTTGATCATTACTATGAAACATCTTACTGAATTTGCTCGCTGATGTTTCTCCAAACTAGGATAGAACAAGACATGAAGTTATGAAATCATTAACGGTTATAGCAGCAAAAAAAAGAAAAGTAAATGCTATGATACGGACTTGGCTCCAGTAGCTGATCGTATCTTCATGACCAACATGCATCAGGAATAGTTTTCCAATGACAATGAGAGGAAAGCATGAAGGTGGAGAGGACTAAAGGACATATCCCTCAGCCAACCCATCCTGTCACACGAATGCATTGCTTGTAAATGGTTAATTAGTTGCACAGTGGAAAAGATATCATAGATGTTCAATAGTCGACCGCCAACTTTTTCCTCTTGACGAGACTTGTATTTGCCAGAGTTTTGGTTGTCAGTGATATAGTTTACCTCATCACAGTTTCGTCTTTATTGGGGAATAAAGGGTTGTTGAGGAACTTTGACCTTCTTGATATTTGTTAATGAAATGAATACTGCTCCCAACTGGTAAAACCAACTGCATACCAGTGCTCATCAGTTAATACTGATGAGTCAGGTAGTGTCACTAAGAACTTCTAAATAACTTTCCTTAGTGTCTTAGACTTATGCATTTCCACTCAATTATGAGTACAAGTGCAAATTTAGTGTTTTCAACATCTTGGAAATATTTCAGAATCTACAGCTGGATGACTGTGATAGCTTTTTAACTAGTCTAAAACAAAAAATCCCCAACTGAATTTGAATAGTGCAGAACTCAGATGCCAGGTGTCTATTGGGAACTGAGAATTATGATCACATTATGCATGTTTTAGTGTCTTAAAACAAGTGTCTTACAGTGGCTGCTGCTATTTTTTACGTTGATTTTGAGATTTTATTAATAACCATTAAAACACTCAACAGTATCTGCCACAGTTATAACTCAGACCTTTTCGTACGCTACACAACTTTACTGATTTTATTTTACCTCTGTTATATTATCATGATGTTATGTTTTCTTTATAAATGGTAGTGATAGTTTTATGCACTGAACCAGTTGATCTCTGAAGCACTTTGTAATGTTGATTCTCATGAGTGCTCTCTGATAGGAATTATTGCATTTTTCTTACCATGAAAGTAAGATAGTAAGTACAATAATCATCATTGTCCATGTACCCTAGCTAGCTTGTGCTAATCAAAAGCATGCTAATCCAGCTTTCACAACCTTTGCCACAAAACATCAACAAAATCAGACGTATTCAATTTCTCAGGGCATACAAATTTCAGCACCAAACCTGCAACTAGAGATTCAGGCAAGAGACTTAAACAGCCAGCTGTCGTATCATATCATTGATGAGAACAGCTGAATCCAGGCAGACCTGCACAGACTTTTTTTTCTTCTTTTTTGTGGAAATAAAATTAGCTCCATTACAATTTAATTCTTACAGCTATGTAATGTATTCCAATGGTATACATTTTCCTTATTGGGTTGATGTTACTTCTTTGTTTATCCCCAATCTAATTTTTGAAAACAAGACTATTATTTCAAACAAAGGAGTTTCATTACTGGTAGTTATATCAGTATGTAAACTAAAGGCTTCTTTCACAGCTATAATTATTAGTAAGTCTGGTAGTAGGTGGAGAGTGAAACAGGGAGCCCGGGGTGTGGGCATTCTGCTCTGTTTTTTCTTTTTTTTTTTTTTTTTTTTAATTGTAAGTTAAATTGTGGATTGTTGAAAAAAGGATGAGGGTTGTTTGGATGGACTAATGTTGGATTTTAAAAACAGCAGATGAGTAGAAATATTACAATGGAAGGTGTTGCTGCCCTTTGACAGTTGTTTATCTTCATTTTCATTATCCTTGTTTGTCTTTACCACAATTCTTCTTTAGGTAAGTACGTGGGATTTTTTTTTTCTGTTAACAAGTAGGAATATTTTCTCACCCCAAGTAAAGAGACAAGATCCTTAATTTAATTGGAGGGAAATCCATGTGGTTTTCCAACACTTGTGACTTGATGGTTTGCACTTAAAGGCCTGCTCTGCATTGCACACTTTTCCAGGATATTCTTTATCTAAATTGTTTACTCAATATACATGCAAGTGGATGAAGGTCCTGATAATCAAAGCCTTGCTGAAGTGTGTGTGTGTATTTCTGTGTGCATTCAGGGATGTTTATGTGCATGATAAGCAATTGGAAGGGATATGAGAATTGTCTTCCACACAAATATGAGTGAGCAAGAGTAAGATTGGTTTCTATGTCTGCAGATAAACTTAGACACACAGAGACACACACACACAAGCCTGTGTCATAAACACTTTTGATGTGAAGCGTCCTTATCTGACAATAACTATCCAAAACTGAAGGCATCCAGCATAACCGATGCTGTCACCATCAGAGTGAAAGGCATTTTATCATATCATTTGCATATTTTAATTACTCTGCCATGGAAGGGGAAAACATCAGAAGTCTTTATGATTGTCTGATGTGTTGTTTTAGATTTGATGGACAGGTTGCTTTGTTACTATGAGCATTCAGATATGTGAAGGTGTTAGAATGATATGCAGACTAGTGTTGAAGTGTGGTATCAATTACATTGCTGAAAGGGGGGAATCTCAGTCACCAGTGTAGGCTAGCCCTGTAGGGTTGGCAGGTAAGTCTGTTTATCATTCAATTATTATTACTATTATTTTATTACCATAAATTTTTTATCAATATGGTGCCAAATCATCACATGCATTATGTCATAAAACAGCAGGTCTACGATACGATATGAGACACAGTGATTTTGGGCTAGGACAATGTGCCTTTGTGAGTAACTAGAAAATAGATTTTCAGAGTCTCCAACGTCAAAAACTACTGCTGTTAAGCAAGACAAACTAAACTGAATATCTGCAGGCTTTTAACTCACAGACATATGTATAAAGTGAGAAGCATTGCTCAACATCAAAGGTTTTCCCATAACCCGGTAGTGATTTTTTCCAAGCGTCATATGCATGTGATTTTATCACAGGTCAATGTGTACTTTTACTCAGGTCTTTTAAAGTTCTTGTTCTGTATGTGTGTACAAGTGTGATGGAGAATGTATGTCTTCTGATGCAACTGAGGCCTGTCGAAAGATGAATTTCTATCACTTTTTTGTGTCAGACAATAAACTTCTTCTATTCTATTAAATTCTATTTTTTTAAAGGTGCATAACCCTATTCTTAAATAGTTATCACTAACTCCCACATTAATCCCTGTTATAATTTAACAACCTAGCTTCACTTAGTAGACACCACTTCTCTCTGTGTATGGTTGTTTTCCCCAACCCCCTTCCTGTTTGTTCCTGTTTTATTAGTTACAAAAGTTGAGTTTTGAGGTTTTTTTATTTTTATTTTAAATAAATCTTTTCTTTTGGGGAGGATTATTATCAAATTAAGCATGTAGCGTATTAAACTGAATGACAAGAACAGTTCTGAATAACATTTGAACTTTTTATACCCTTAACACTGGATATAGTTGATCATGGAGGGTTGTTGTTCTCTCAGATAGATAAAACATATGAATGTCCAGTGTTTTGCAGTACATCTGCATACAACTAATGCACTGCAATTTCATGAACCAGTAAGTGGAGTTATATAGCAAGGCTCATGCCAGCACTAGAAGCTGTAGAGAGCATATAGAAAAGTTAAGGAAAATTTTAGTGTTTTTTGGGACAGCACACACTCGTCCCGAGTAGCATACATCCCTGTTGTGGCTTGCAGCAAACTACAATGTTGTTTCTTCATGTGAAGACAGAGGCTTCGTGTTTTACTGCACTAATATTGCATGACTTGCATCTTAATTTCTGGTGTTTGCACAAGTCCAAAAATACAGTATTTTCTTAAAGTTTTATTGGTAGCACGTAGTTTCTCATCAATGCTTGTTCTTTTTGATTTGAGTCAAGAGCTCCATCATGTGAAGTCATTTCTACTGTCATCTATTGGCCTAATTTTTCCACTGCAGTGTAGGCAACATATTTTAAAACTACTCCCACAATATTTGATGCCATATTAATTCTGTTGTATGGACCTTAGTGCACATACTAGAAAGAGGTAGATGAAATTATAATACAGATTTTGCAAGACATTACATGGTCCAAGATAGTGGTAAAGGCACAAAGGCAGAGCGGGAGACTGATAATAACAGACCAGCATAGTGATATTAAACTTATTAGGGTTTCCTTTATGGCAATAAACAAAAACGACTTTACCATTATAGAGAGTATTGTCAAAATACAGCCACATTTTTTATCAAATGTTAAGATGTCTGTGTAGGTTCTCATTCATCCAGGTCATCAATTCAATTCAATTCATTGTTAAAAGGGCAACTGGACTTGTTTGAGGTTCTTGAGGTTCTGCTTCCTTCCAAAAGGCTTCTTCAGTTCTAACATAGTTGGGGCCAGAGGTGGAAATTTATAGCCTCTGTCGGTTCTTCCCGTGTAAAAGGGCTGGGAGTCATTAACAGCTGGGTCACCTGAGAGTCGTTGGCCTGATTTTACCTGGGGGTGCCTCCTGGGTTTTACCAGGTTTGAATTGAATTGTAAGTGGGGGATACGAAGCATCTTTGTCAAGTGCCTCTGTTCAAGGATGGTTTCTCCAGTGTGGCAAAGATGGCCTCCTTGTTAGGAACATATTCAAGAAACTCAAACTAATCCAGTTGCCCTCTCAACAAAGAATTAGATATCAAATGTTTAAAGCTGCAAGTTAAAATCTAAGGGGTCTATTTTCATGCTTCGCCAGAGACGTGGTGCAGGCACAGTGTAAGTCAGGTCCTCCGCGCCGACAAGGCATTCCCAAGCACAATTTGGTATTTAGGTGAGCGGCGCAGCCCGGCGCAAGTATCCCCCCTCCCTAACTCAGCTCTTCCCAGCGGCGTAAGTCATAGCGAGGGAGGAGAGAGGGCGTGGAGTGGGTTTAACACAGCCAAGACCTGTATTGACCAATAACATCAGCTCCTCTCCTCGCCTTTAAATCCGCCACCGGCGAGGCGTATGACTATTTTCATGAAGTAGTCAAAGAGATCAAGAGATGTCTGAAGACAGTAATGCCACACGATGGCGACAGAAGGCAGCCCCTCAACAAGTGTCACTGTAAACGCTGCAGAGGGTGTCCTTCACATTCTCTCATATGAGCACGGATGGATTTGGTGTGTGTAATGTTGGGCCCACTGGTAAGACAAACACCCTTTCCACAAATAAAGACACTCAGATAAAGTTGCACATATTCAAACCTCACGTGACAAAGGTGGGTTGTGTGCAGGGATCACAACATAAATTCCAATTATGGCATTAAAATCGGAACCATCTGTTCGTAAAGGACGCATTGCGCTCCGTAGCGTGGCTCTTTCTTTCATAGATGTTGGCATATAAAATAAATTTGGCTCACAAAACTGTATATTATAATATTCGTATGTAGGTTTAAAGTAAATAACTCATCTGATAACTGAAACAAATCATCTGCTCAGCCGCCGCCGCAGCAGCAGCAGGACGGGGAGAAGACACGGATACATGTCCAGGTCGAGCTGCACGAGAAATAAGAGGAAGAGGAAGACAGAAAAGAAAGGAAGACGAATTACATATCTTGCTAACTTCATCATGTGTGTCTATTTACTAGATATTTAATTTAATTTAATGCGGTTTCAGCTGTGTTGATTCGGTCAGGTTGTGTGTCCAAAAGCGTGCCAAACACGCTCATCAGATCAGATAAAGTTCAGAATATATCTATATAGATCTAAATGTATGTGCTGACTCAGATTATTAGTTGTTGATGATTATTTATTGCACTGGAATGCGCCTGACCATAGACTGTATAAAGAATGGACGCGGTCTGCCTCCTTGCTGGGTGAAGCCACTCTGAGAACAGCACCCTCTGTTGATGGGCTGCAGTATAGGTCATAAATCCCACCTCCGCCAGCAAAGCTTAAGGGGCTGTGAACAAAATTTAGAAATTTATTACACAGAACATAAATTTTTCTCCCTCCTGCTTGTGATGTTGACATGTAGTTACAGTAAGACTGGTTTGTGCTCAAGTCCTCTTTTTTCTGTACAGCTCCATTTTTAAAAGTTATTAGGGGGTTCATGTTTTCTATGATTGACACCTGATACAGCCTATGGGCGTTCAGGGACTGCGTAGCTCTCCTGGGGCATACGCTGTTTGAGCCAAGCATCATTACAGCGACTCTCTACAGCTGACCAGGTTTGAATCGGTGAGCTTTCAGCGCACTTTATACGCTTTATGTCGACACCTCCCTCTGCCACGCCACCACACCCAGCTTGGCGGACCTTGGTGCGCCTTAGTCTAAGAAAATACCAAACTGGCTGTACGCCGAGCTCCGCCAGACGAAAATACCACTGCCCGGGTTCCACCACCCTCTGCCGCCTCACTGGCGGACACGAAAATAGAGTCCTAAATGTATATTAAGTTATGAACCATAAAACATGGTTAAATTACATGATTCTAGGAAGCAGTTACAGTATCACAGTATTACAGTAACCATGCTCAGCTAAAATGCACCATGCTGGCTTTATTCAGTGCCGTGAAAACTGAGTGCTGCACGATGAGGAGTTACAGTATCTAGGCCAACCCAGCATGGGCTCTGTTTGATGTGTTGCAGCATTTTGCCAGCGTGTAGTAGAATAGCACAGGTCTACTTTTAGCTCCAGATCTGCACAGACACAACAGACGTTCACTCCATTTGCAGCTGTGAAGTAGAGGATGATTGGGCACACACACACTTACACACACCTACATATGCACATAAATATACGAATAAAGCACCATTGTGCAGAAAAGTACGCTCCAAGACACACAAATATCTACATTCACACACCCCTGTAGACCCACAATGAGTGTTTATCCATTTTATTTTTGCTGTGTGTTTGTTTTGCTCTGTAAATCCTAACCTCTGCACAGCTGCTGCTGCTGCTCCTGGAATAGGCATAGACAGCAGTTTGGGATACATTAGCTCCTGTTGTCCTCCTGTATTTCCCCCTCCTTCCCCTCTTTTTTCACCCATTCTCCCATCCATGCTGAGGAGCATTTTATACAGTGCATCCAGAAAGTATTCATACCACTTCACTTTTTCCACATTTTGTTATGTTACAGCCTTATTCCAAAATGGATTAAATTCCCATTTTCCCTTAAAAATTCTACATAAAATACTGCATAATAACAAAGCGAAAAACTCTATTTTAGAACATTTTGCAAATTTATTAAAAATAAAAACACTCAAATGTTGCATATATATAGAAGTATTCACACCCTTTACTCAATACTTGGTCGAAGCACCTTTGCAGCAATTACAGCCTCCAGTCTTCTTGTGTACGATGCAACAAGCTTGGCACACCTGGATTTGGGGAGTTTTTCCCATTCTTCCTTGCACATCCTCTCAAGCTCAGTGAGGTTGGATGGGCAGCGGCGATGCACAGCTACTTTCAGGTCTTTCCAAAGATGTTCAATCGGGTTCAAGTCTAGGCTCTGGCTGGGCCACTTTTTGTCTTCTTGGCCGTGTGCTTAGGGTCATTGCCATGCTGGAAGATGAAGCGTCGCCCCAGTTGAGGGTCTCGAGCGCTCTTGAGCAGGTTTTCATCAAGGATTTCAATGTACTTAGCTGCATTCATTCTTCCCTCGATCCTGACAAGTCTCCCAGTTCCTGCCGCTGAAAAACATCCCCACAGCATGATGCTGCCACCACCATGCTTCACTGTACGGATGGTATTGGCGAGGTGGTGAGCGGTGCCTGGTTTCCTCCAGACATGATGCTTGGCATTCAGGCCAAAGAGTTCAATCTTTGTTTCATCAGACCAGAGAATTTTGTTTCTCCTAGCAAAGTCCAAGCGGGCTGTCATGTGCTTTTTATTGAAGAGTGGCCTCTGTCTGGCCACTCTACCATAAATGACTGACTGGTGGAGTGCTGCAGAGCTGGTGGTCCTTCTGTAGGGTTCTCCCATCTCCTCAGAGGAACGCTGGAGCTCTGTCAGAGTGACCATTGGGTTCTTGGTCACCTCCCTGACCAAAGCCCTTCTACCCCGCATGCTCATTTTAGCTGGGCGGCCAGCTCTAGGAAGAGTCCTGGTGGTTCCAAACGTCTTCCATTTCTTAATGATGGAGACCACTGTGTTTTTTGGGATCTTCAATGCAGCAGATATTTTTCTGTAACCTTCCCCAGATCTGTGCGCCGATACAATCCTGTTTCGGAGGTCTACAGACAATTCTTTCGACTTAATGGCTTGGTTTGTGCTCTGACGTGCTCTGTCAGCTGTGGGATCTTATATAGACAGGTGTGGCTTTCCAAATCATGTCCAATCAGCTGAATTTGCCACAGGTGGACTGCAATCAAATTGGAGGAACATTTCAAGGCTGATCAGTGGAAACAGGATGCACCTGAGCTCAATTTTGAGTTTTATAGCAAAGAGTGTGAATACTTATGTATATGCAACATTTGAGTGTCTTATTTTTAATAAATTTGCAAAAAGTTTTTCACTTTGTCATTATGGGGTATTTTGTGTAGAATTTTTGAAGGAAAAAGGAATTTAATCCATTTTGGAATAAGGCTGTAACATTAAAAAATGTGGAAAAAGTGAAGTGGTATGAATACTTTCCGGATGCACTGTACATACTATGTAAAATTTACATTACATGTACATTTTTGGAACTACTGGGAGTCTTTTTCTCAAGTCTTAAACTTTCCTCAGGCTCGCTTTATTGAAGTTTTTGCTTGGATTACAGAACCTGAAAATAGATTTTGTTCCAATTTTCTTTGTTGTTGTTTTTTTAAGCTGCATTTCAGTCAGACAATGATCATTTTAGTCAAATTCCATTTTTAAAAAATATATAAACCAGTTTGTTCTGGGATTTCCTTGCCTTTGCACACCTCCCCTCTGCCACATATGCATAAATCTTAGCCCCACCTCTTACCCATCAGGAGAAGGTCTTGATAAACATTGTCCAAAAACATTTATGTTGTGCCACCCCATAAAAACCTTGTTGAATAAATCACAGGTGGCCTTGTAGATGGGTCAACATATCCCAACTGTGACACCAAAAACCTAATGATGCAACGCACATATACAGAAAGAGTGACTCTCATCCTATGAAAGCATCACAGGGGTCTTCTCAGCTGCTAACAAACACAGCAATGACTAAAACAATTACAGGTGCTTTGTCCAAATGCTAACACACACATACTCATATCACACACACACCACACCATACATCGTGTCCGATCTGGCCCATGGCACCCCTATTTCACCCACCATTACCCTCTGACTGGGAAGAAGCCCCCAGGGACAGCAACACCCAGGGGAGCAGCATGATGGATCAACAGGGCAGAAGGAAGGAGAGGAGGGAGGGCAGGAGGGATGCAGGAAACACAAAGCAGGTGTCAGGAAAAGTAAGGGCTTTGAGCACACACGCCAAACACACATTAAAGAGCTCATGATGGGAATGTGTGATCAAGTCAGTGAGCTATTGTTCCTCAGGGTTGTAAAAGTCTTCACAGGGCAACAAAACCTGATCGATAGACTCGCATGGACACTCTTTAAAGACTCTGGTTAAGGAAGGATGAGCCAAACCGACACCAGTCCTTCATTTCATCCCTGCGGACATACTAAGACACACCTGACAGTGTATCATCTTCCTTCCTCTCACTGTGTTTGTCTCTTTGTGACTCATTCTGTCTCTGTCAGCTGCTCTCATCCATCTTCCTTTCTGACACACTCCTTTCGTGTATGTGTGTGTGTATCTGAGTGTGGGTGTGAGTGTGTTTCTTGGCATCTCTTTGACATACTTGGACCGGCCTGTGACAAAATACAAGCAATCACACACACATAAACATGCATGTGCAGATTGAGACTCACTTTCTACACACAGTAGTACTCTGCTGGGAGCCAGCCTGATTTTCCTTCTCAAGTTGCAACCCACACGCACGCACGCACGCACACACGCACGCACGCACGCACGCAAACACACACAAACACTGTTGTGGTATCTCTGTGTAGCTGCCCAAATGCAGACCAAACTAAATGACAACACACAGGACATCAAAACAGAAGAAAATGGTCTCGCTACATTCAGGGGCAAAGACTGAAATGCCAGGGCTTGAAAGAGAGAGAGAGAGAGAGAGAGAGAGAGTTTACTGACGGTGTACCAGCAAACCTTCAAAACATGAACACACACACACAGCTGGTGGGATGGACTTCAGAGGCTAGCTACCCTAAACCATGAACAGGCAGAGCCACAGTGGGCAAGGGACATAAAAAAAAAGAAAATAGAGAGCCATTTCTAGAGAGAGTCCAGGTCCAGGTTGATTAAGTCTTCACCAAATACTTTTTCATCAGCTTCTTTGTCTATAACTCAATATCTGTGACTGATATGATGATTATTTCATATTCTTACTACTCCAAAATCAAAGCCAACAAATGCGTCAAATGGTGCAACAGGAGTATTTAAACCAGTATTTACTTGTTTCAGACATTTGGTGTAAAATAAGGGGCGATCAAATAAAAGTGAATAACCTTTTCTAAATGTGTACTCCTTAAAATTGTTAGAACATTTCAGGACAGCCTGCTTCTGAAATTTTCAATAGTTGTTATCCACACTCATAACCCCACAGTATCAGTCAGTGTCAAAAAAGTTGATAAGACAGACATTGAGGGTTTTTGAGTGGTTCGAATTCCTACTCCGAACGTTATTTATTTATTTTTTTTAACTAAATAAAGTGTTTTCAGTGGTCTACTTATTGTGATTATGAAGTTTTGAGCCAGAATCACGTTACCTGAGTCATTTTCAAGGGCTTTTCTTCTGCAGAGCTTCAGTAGCTCATTAGCAATTTGCCTCTGAGTCATGGGGGGAGACACGGGTGCTCTGCACCCTCCTCGTCATGCTAGCTTGCAGCCTAACATTGTCGGTGTAGTAAAAGTAGCAAGAAACATAGGAGGTATTCAGCTCTCCAACACTAATGTCTTAGGCGACATAATGAAAGTTGATATCATAACTAACTTTTTTATGAGCATTGCAATCTGCTACCTCACACACTTCTTCCGCCATTGTCCTCTCTCCATCTCGCAGTCTGGCCTGCAGAGTGGGGTGCTGGGGGCGGAGCTTGGATTAGTGATGTAGAAAATCCCAGTACGTAAACCACTGACATCTGTTTCATCAACATTTTACACAGCATCCTTACTCTTCTAGAATTGGGTTTATCGGTGTGTAATTTTACCAATAAAATAACACAACAAAGTAGCAACATATCAATATTAAATCTTATTTTGTCACAATTCAAAGAACATACAAATATAAATGTGCCATATTTAGACGCAAACACAACCAACTGACACCAAAGTCCAAATAGTTCAGGGGCCTGTTCTACGAAGCAAGTTCGACCTAGCGAGGTAGCTCCAAGGCTACCTCGCTCAACTTAGTGCGGTAGCCAGCGGTTTCGCTAAACGGTCTTACTACACTGGTTATCAACCTCGTAAGTTGATCCAGCTTTCTATGAGCGCGTACACGCATATAAGGTGGAGCCCGCCACATCTGACCAATCACAAACATGGACCAGTCTGGAGCATCAGAGCAGGCCGGAAAGCGAAGGATCGCAGACTTTACAAACGAGGAGCAGGAGACGATCATGAGAAAGTATGAAGAATTCAAATCTATAATAAACCTCTGTCCCCGGCTAAAGCTGTCCCCGAAAATGTCCCCGATTTAAACGTTTCATGAATGAGAACAAAAATGTTGCATGTGGGCTAGAACAACGGTTATTAGAGTAGGTAGGAAGCACAAGTAAGCAGTCCTGAACAACAGTTTTTAGGGGGGTTATTACAAGGGGTGTGCGCTGCTACTAAATAGTACCAAGATGTTGTCTGTGATTTTTGTGTGATATGTCGGCCATATGAGCCTTTCATAAAGGTGGTCATCCGGAGAAGTAAGTGGGTCCGTGCAGTCCCTGAAAACTTTCGCGCACCGGAGTGCTCCTCCTCAAACAATGTGAGCACTGAGGTCTACAGGATCCTCCAAGAACGGACAAGCCATTTTTCGAGAGAGCTCATTGGTCAGTGAGCGGGGTTTTTATACTCCGTGAGTTCAATCTGGAACCTAACCTACCCTGGAGCAGGTTAGCTGTTCAGCTTACGTTGCCATGGAGACTCACCTTGCTAAGAAGTGAACCCGTGTCGTAGAACAGGAAACCCCGAACTTACCCTCGAAGTTACCTCGCTAAGCAGTAATCTTGCTTCGTAGAACAGGCCCCAGGTCAACATAAGACAAACAGCCAGTCATAATTCAAGACTTTTGAATGGTACCAATGTGGCTAATCAGTTTTTGAGTGATAAACCATCCAGACACACCCATGGCCAACATTTACTGACTTTAAAATATACAAGATGAGGACAAGGCAAAGATAATAATGCCATGATAATAACAGTCTTTTTATTTTACCTATATATGAGTGGATGACCTATTGGATGTATTCAAAGTATAATTTTTCAGTGGGGAAAATATCCTTGCCAGCACTAGTAAGTAAAAAGCTGCTTCATTACATGCCCAGTGATCACACTCTTTATGCACCATTTGTATGATATAAACCCTATTGCCCCTCTCTACAGGGAATATTTCAGACTTTCACCTGCTGGGGTTTTTACATCCAGTCCTCCTGACTTCTAGTTTAGTCAACATAAAGTCAGGAGGAAATTTCTAATATTTTTATTATATTATAACATGCATCTTGTGTTCACCAAATTTTGGGAGTAGAGTGAATGTGTGAATACAGAGAAAAAAAAACAAAAAAACAAAGAGGAACACAATCATGCGTGTGTACTTCTTGTATATACTGTATATCCCCAAAGGAACTCGGTTTTAAACTGCATCAGAAAAAATTATTCCATACGAAGACGTACGGAAGATCACCATGAAAAGTGCAAGGTTAGATTTGGATTCACAAACATCCCTCGTTAGTATTTTTAAATTGAGATGGTGTGGCATTGACAAATCATCACTGACCCACAGTGGTGTTGTTTTAAACTTATGTGAAAAAAAAAGCTGAAGGGTAGGTCAAGACAAAAGGCTGAGAGTTCAGAAATAAAGAATGAATGCAAAACAAAAAGAGATAAACAGATCAGGGGGAAATTCTTACTAATACTGTCATCGAGATGGTCTCATTCATTCAGCTGATTGTTCTCATTTTAGAGCTTGATTGTTTTCCTGTACAGGAAAGGGTTTACATTTGACATATCCCTCTGCACACACACACACTGGCTAAGAGGGGTCCTGCCCAATATGAGGGCATAAAATCTGAATAATTTCACAGATAATTTGGTTGTCACAGCCAGGCAATAGTAATAACAACTTTAGAGAGAGAAAGAGGACAATAAGAAAGAGGAAGAAGAGCGCAGCGAATCACCCAAGGCCAATTGCTGTGTCTAAGCCAAAGTGGTGTTTGTGGACAAAAAGCTTCTTTATAAGCTTGCTGGAAGAAAGGAGAATGCTTCTCATTTCCTCTGAACTCACTTTTAAATCCTCCTTTCCGAACCTGTGCGTCATTCGGTGTGACCCTTCAGAAATGACAAACAGTTAAGCATGGCGGCAGGATGATAGCGCTGCCTGACTTTAGCCGCGGCGGCAAAAATAGTGAGGTAGCTGCAGGATGTATTAGGATACACTTGGAAACCAATTGAGAACGTGCAGCACATCTAACAGGCAGGTGGCTTTCATCACCTCAGATAGACCTTGCCACAATCTGAGGTGTGTGTGTGATGCTGAAATTGTGTGTCCTGTACATTATTCACATCCTTTAAGCCGCCCACATCTGTTCATTTCTCTGGCTGACACACACTCCTCTTTTAGACAATAATTACTATGCTGCCAAGAGCACACACACACTCATAGGAGGAGCTCTGGCACCTATATCAACCTCTAACAATGAATTCACCTGGGATATTGTGTGTTAGAATCACTGTTTGTCATCCAGCAGCCCCAATGTTCGCACACAAATTATAATCATGTGTATGGCTGCGCCCAAAGTCACACACCCATGGGCCTGTGTGCACACACACAAATCATGACACATATGGCTGCACACACACAAAGAAACCTGTGCGAGATTCCTTAAGCTTAATGTCATGGCTTTCTGATGCCACATAAAAGGCTTGTTGCTGCTTCATTCACAGCAAAGAGACACGTAAGGGTTGTGTGTTTACTCTGAAAAAAGGGCATGAACCCAGACTATGAGGGCACTAGCATGTCTGAATTAATTTGACCTGTGTGTGTCTGTGTTTGCATGTGAAACAGAGAGCAGAGTGTATGTTTTTGTTTTTGCATCGTGCTATTCTCTTTTTGTTCTCTCATGTTGTGTGCATCAGTCTCTGTGAGTGTGGAGGAGAGAGAGGGAGATGGAGAGAGAGGGAGGGAGTCTTTTCTGTAGTGTCAGCCTTTGATCAATGTCCCTGTGTGTGTGTGTGTGTGTGTGTGTGTGTGTGTGTGTGTGTGTGTGTGTGTGTGTGTGTGTGTGTGTGTGTGTGTGTGTGTGTGTGTGCATATAGCTGAGTGTGTGTGTCTGTGTGTGGTTGTGTGAGTGCAAGCCAGCCAGCCCCTGGTGTCTTGGAGGCAGGATGAAACACTGTGCCTCTATCCGGGACTCACAGAACACCCACTGTCCTTCTCTCCCTCTTCTTTACTCTCTCTCTCTCTTTCTCTTTCCCTCTACCCATCATTCCTTACCACAGCCATTTTAAAGCCTATTCATGCAGAGCTTCGCTTTCATCTTGCATTACTGCGTTTTAACCAGCTCCTCTGAGTTTTTTCAAGCCTTTTATCAGATTATAGAGGAAGAGGAGGACGGGTGAAGTGGCCCACTGTTGTGCATCGGCTCACAGGCAGATGGATGTTGCATGGAGCTGCAAAAAAGACAACAACTTTTACTGTAAAAAGATAACGCTTCAATCTCTTTGAGCATTGCACACCTTTCTAAGAGCAGGAAAACAGCATCATACGATCTTGTGTCATAAATTTGCATAATGATGAAAATTAAATTTTATCCGGATGCTATTGGAGCACTTCTTTTATTTATTGTGCAAGAAACAGCTCTGACACAGAGGGATTGCTGTGTGTGGCTTTAATTAGCTTTATTAATGACCTCATGAGCATAATTGGTTATGTTTAATATATCACAGTGATTACAGTAGGGCATTAGGCAGCTTATTTGCCTCTCGTTTGTGCATGGCTTAATTAATGTACCCAACCATGCAGCTTATTTATGATTGGTGGGGTGTTAAAAGTGCAACACAAAAGCCAGAGAATGCACAAAGTGTTTACTGCTTCTGTGGTCTGTTTGTTTTTATGTCCGACAGGATTCATTTTCATTGATTTGCTGTACTTGCAGGATAAAGAGAAATATTATCTGTCATTTTTTTAACCTTGATAGTAGGGGTGTAACGAGTCATTTTAATAATGATTCGATTTGTATTCTGATTTGTGGTTGTTGATTTGGTTCAAGGATGATATTAATTCATTTAGAACAATACGATCCAAATTGATTCACTAACTTTTTAGGCAAAAATTCAAGCAGTGTGACTGTGAAATAAATACCTGGATACTAGACAGTGAAGGTAAAATTTACTAGATTCAATTAACAATTAATAACAATTGCATTCACATTTTATGTGAGTCAAGTGCAGCCTCCACTCCAGGTTAGATTAACAGGAGATTAACCTTTTCAGTTCTCAATTTGAATTTTCAATAAATTTTCAATGAAAGTACAGGAAGTGCATCCAACATTTCTGCTACTTCTGCTGTTGTTTTTCAGCATAGAAATAATACGAATACAACATACACTGGACCGCAATGGTGGCTTTATAATTTCTCGCACGCCGACTTCTCCTCTACCATCCACCATGCTATTTTTTGTTGTCTGTTGGCGTGTGGTGATGACATCAGAGACAGGTAGACTGAATTGAATAATGCTTAATGTCATTATTATTAAAAGAACACATCCATGTACAGTGTGCCATTCTAAATCTATTGGGTTATTTCCTACTATTGATACAATTGATTAATTATATTTTACAACGATGTTAGATCGATATGTGTGAAAGGCCAACTTGCTGAGCACAGCTCAATGTAGTTGGATCATAGGAATATAAATTGATACATCGATGTTGTAGATGAATTGTTACACCCCTACTTGATAGGTATAAGTGCTCATTTTTAGTGTGACTATTTCAAACAACATCTGACCTCTGTCTGGTATGAATTAAGTATTTAAAAAAGGTAATCAGGACACTTGCCATGATTGTGACTGTTTCCTATTTCTATAGGAATAAGTTAATACAAAAATATTTTAGTACTAAAAGACTGAATATAGTTGTGTATCTGTGTTTTTCTGCTTCTGTTGTGTTCAATATCTGGTGACTTCATCTCTAATTACACTGCATCCTGAGCAAACAACCACATTTTCTAGCAGTTTCAGAGAAATGTCACATTCAGCCAAACCTACAGACTGTCATGTGTATTCATTAGACATAGAGTTCTGAAGTATATGACTCCTTTTAACTTTCCAGATATTCAAAGTGAGTGTAGGTGTTAGGTGTGTCATAACAAGGTGGCAGATTATCCGTGTTCAAAGTATATTTCTGTTACATGATTTGAGTGCTTGTCACTGCAGCAAATACCCTCTCCCTACATAATAAGATTTTATTCTAGGTATTATTCTAGGTATTATCTATGTATTATTTAATATTTAATTTAATTTTGTATTTTTTGCTGCTGTAACATGAGAATTTCCCAGTTTGGGATCAAAAAGTCTATCTATCTGTCTGTCTGCCTGTCTGCCTGCCTGCCTGCCTGCCTGTCTGTCTGTCTATTTAGGTGATTACAGCAGGTTTTGCTACTCTTTTTCTTTTGTCAATAACTTTGCCATTTTGCATACCTATCAATCACAGACTGTCAGAAACACTCCTGTCATAGATTTTGCCCTGTTATTGCCAATTAGAATTACAGCCCTGCTTGGTGTTAGAGGCTTGACTTTTAAAGCTCTCCTCAAGTTAGCAAAGCAGCGTGCTTTGGCTTGGTGGAGAGTGCATTGTGTTATCCTATACAATGAGTACAAAACAGCTTTTAGGCCAGACAGGAGGAGGCTCAGGTGGTGGAAGTAGAGCTCTGCCAGCAGCAGCAGCAGCAGAGTGTGGGCAGGATTAGTTTAACAGGAAAGACATGTTTAGATGGACTGCCTATTTTGAGAAAGAGCTGTGATAGGTTGTATCAACAAGGGGAGCAGGTCAGAATGGACAAATGAGTAGCATACACAAGTAGAAAAAGAAAAGACTGGTTGTTGTGCTCAGGAATATTTGTACTGATAGAGGTTTTTAATGTCTATAAGTCATCACAGGAGAGTTTTATCCTTGAAGGTGCTGCTCTACTAATAGGAGGAGTGAGCCAGAGTGCATTTCCATCACAAGTTATCACTAAATATTTCCATTTCTATACACTGTAGGCTACCTTCAACACAGGAGCTAATGAGGTTTCCTTGGCTTTGGCAGCCAGCTTTCAATTGAACACTCAAGGAGCTGCAGTTTTTTGCACTTCCACAGTGTCTTTATATTTCTCTTTTAGAGAAGGTTGTCACCTTGTATTTATATAATTTTCCACAGTAGCTAAAATTTTACTGGGGTATAATTGATTTTTTTCTGCATTTAATCACTGAATAACTAATTCAGATACAAAGTAACCGTGATGAATTTTTTTGGAGACAATGTCTGCCTCTCATCATGTCCTTGCATAACCCCTTAGAAGCGACTACCATTTCCTCCTACCTAAACCTACTTAACAGTTTATTTCACTTTGAACAGACGAATAGATGTATAGCCAATTGTTAAGTGCCTGACTGCAATTTGGCTCTAATTAGAACTCTTGATAAAAGATCTTGAACACTAATTTGGAGCCAACAGCAGACAACATGCTGTTGGTTTGTTCAACAACGGACCTCAGTATCTGGCTGTAGACAAGTGTTTAACCTCTACTGTATCAGGCTTAATGAATGACCTTTGCAGTGCACCTGCCTTTAATAAAGCTCTAATTAGGAGTCCCATTAGGATCTGAGAGGCTTCCAGTTAATGGGAACTTAAATGGAAAAGATTTGGGCCTTTGGAGGAACAATCAAAGATGCTGAGCAGTAATCATGAGAGGCAAAATGTCAGCTTACGGCAGAAAGGGTGAGGATTTGTTACAATGCTCTGATGAATGAACTATTGTCTTGGAGAGAAACTGTGAGGAATGTTTTATGTCACAGTTGAATTTGGATTTTATAACAGCCCCTTTTTTTAAATCAGATTGTTTTTCTTAACTCGTCCATATTTTGTATTTTCCTCATGATTCATTAAAAGGGCATTATGGAAAGGTAAAACACAGCATAGGTCTCTTTATCTGAGTTTTAACTTTGAGACATTTTTAAATGTTAAGTGAAGAAAAGCACACCTGTTTAACTTAGTTCCAAGGCCCTGCTATCTGAAATGGGGTTTTGCAAGGCCAAGATGACTTTCTTTAAAAGTGAAAGATTTGACTGTTTCTCTCTCCAAGTTTCATGCCTTAACATGAGAAATGGAAAAAAGACCACATTTGCATTTGTACAACCCTGAATTCCAGGCACGATGCACTGTCATTTGTAATCCAGTTATGGGTGCGATTCAGATTAGGGTCACCTATATTTCTCAGAGTGCAGCCTGCTGTACTGTAAGTGGCTTTGTGGAGTCCCTGCTCGATGCCATTAGACAGAGTAAACGTCATTAAGAGAGGAGCTGAAAAAGCAATTCTGTGTCTCACTCCTTTTGCTTTCTCTGCGCACCGTCTGTCACTCCTTTTCCTGAGCGATAGTGTTACACACACACGCACAGACTCAAACACATTACAGGCTTAAGTAGGGGACATTTGCCAGACGGCTGTAAATACTAGGCCACTAATGCAAACATTACCTTTTCTCTCTCTTTCTATTATTATACTCCCTTCTTCCTCTTTATTTTTCCTTTCTTTACTCCCTATCTGTCTTCTACTCCTTTTTAACTTTCTTCCTGTGTATGTTTCCGTCTCCAGGTTTCCTCAGTACTGGGGATCAGTCTGCAAAGGGGAACTATGGCCTGTTGGACCAGATTCAGGCTCTGCGCTGGCTCAATGAGAATATCGGACACTTTGGCGGCGACCCTGAGAGGATCACCATCTTCGGCTCTGGCGCTGGGGCATCATGCGTCAACCTCCTCATCCTCTCTCACCACTCAGAAGGTAATTATAGGCTCTGTCCCATTAAAGGGTTGTTCCCTGGGCAACCATTCTTTTATTTCCAGTTAGATGATTCTTTCTTTATGCCGTTAGAAAAACCTTGGAGCCCAAGGTCCTCACTGGTCATAGCATTCCAGAAATACCCTGATTTTATTTGAGTATTGTTAATAGGCCAGTTCAAACCCTGTGAATGAGTCATTAACCACACATTTCTGGTGTAATGGGCTGTAGCTGCTTACATGAATTCAGTCTGATCTGATGACATTTCAGTCCCAAGCTTTGATCAGTGGTAGCTTTTCTCTGAGTAACCACACCGTGTCTGCGCAGTAGAGCATAATACCATGGTGGTCATCTCCTTGTGTCCACGGTGAGAAAATAAATTATTATCTTGTAATATTTATGTTGTTAATACAGCTCTGGTCCTGGTTATTAGTCTTTAAACCTTAATAACTCCATGTTTTATGTAATATTTAAAAAATATTATCATAGCAACAAGGCACAGCAATACTTTTAGCCAGATTAAAATCAGAGAGCAGGACTCAGCCCAGTGATCTGTCAGTCCTGTGATGTTCACTTGACACCTCTATCCTCAAAGGAAGGCACTTCTTGTCCTCTGAACTGAGGAACTTAAGCAGTGATGTGACCAATGAGAGTCCATGTTTGATCCGGGTTATGTTGTCAGTGTCTTTGGAGGATAAATGACACTAGAGCTCCTGCATTTCCCCCACATCACCTGACTCGGCGAGCGCCTCTGGCTGTCTTATCGCTCCACTGCTCACCCCACATCCATGTGACCTCGCACTCCCCATTACCAACAACACACCCCGAGGGCTCAGTGTTAACATAGCACCACCAAAAGAGAGGAGCTTACCGACTGATCGTCTTTGATCTGAAGTGAGATCAGTGCGGCTGGCGACCCACAGCCAAATGGCCACACACCCACTTTCCTTTGATCATGCTGTTCTTGAAGCTGTCCTCTTCCAGTCTTAACTTGTCTGTACTCTTCGCCGCTGCTCAAGGACTCTCCTCCAATATCTCTCTCCTCTGTTCATTCTCCATCGCACACACACAAACTGCACAAGACAGAAAACAGGGTAAAAATGGTGGGTGAAAAGAGAGACAGAGATTAAGGAGAGCATGTTCACACAGCCACACATCTGTTTCAATCAACACTTGCTGTCTGTGAGTGTGTGCCTGTGCGTGCCTGTGTGTGTGTGTGTGTCTGACAAGCAAAGCAGACATCAGACATGTCTCTAACTTTGACTCATTCTGTCTGCGTAGATGTGCCTTGAGAACAAATGTACATCTTCCAAGCTTGAGTGAGAATCTGTGTACTGTTTCCATGTCACCGTGTTGATCTAAAAAACAGCCTCTGCAGTTGTCACTGATGTCTTTAACCCTTCAGAACAACAACAGCACACCTAACCTTACATAGCATTGTCCTACTTAAGAGCCATACAGCCTTACATTTGGTCCCAATGTAAGGCTGTTCTTTCAGTTCTGTAACTTACGATCCCCCAGACTAGTATACTCCAAAATAAAAGCATAATTAAACAATGCAAGAAATAAAGCAACTTAAATGCAAGACGGAAAAAGTAAAATCCTGACAAACAATCTTTTAATGATTTAGTGTTTTAGTCTCCTGAGAAGGTTCCATTTCAGAGCTGATAGTATATTAAAATCATTTATTTGGAGTTCATTTGGAGTGAATGATAACCGGGTAGTTTAACAGACCTAAAAAATTAAGTAAAGGGCCAGATCACATTGAGTTTTGACATTAGGGCAGGCCAGAGGGTTGGTAAAGACCTTTGGGCTGGCAAGTGAGCATTACTCTAAAAAGTTTTTAAAGTTAAGAAGTGTATCTTTCAGAGTTACTTATCCAATCACAGATAAGGGATTTCTGTTTTTCAATGTCAACAATTAATGTTTATTTAAAAAGCGAAATTTTTAGATACTGAGATTAAGTTTGAAAATTTACAGGCAAAAAGTCATAAGAAAATAAAGGTATAGCATTATAAGATTGTAATGTTATGAGAATAAAGCTGTAAATTTAAAGTCATAATTTTAGGCTGTTTTTAGCCTTTCTGTCACTTTGAAGGGATAGATCAGAAGAGCGGCCTGAAGCCACCTGAACTAAAATGAGGTACGTTGCCCACCTTGTGTTATATTTTAAAAATGAAGTCCTGATCTTTGAACACAGTGGCACCTTAGAACATATCAGGGTTGTGAATTCATCCAGCAAGACGCTGAGTTTGTTATGAGGACAGGTTAACAAGTAGATTACTCTTTCTTCTGCAGCTGCTGTTTGTCCTCAGCTGTGGATTTTATTTCTCAAGATGATCCTTATCCCTCATTTCAATGCAGGCTGCTCTTTTAATGTCTTTCTGTGTTGTTTCAGCCTGCATATACATTTACCACAGCATGTAATGATATTTCTCATAGTCCTCATAAAGAAAAGACTTGATTCTCATAATATTATAGCTTTCCTGAGTAATGCAACTAAAATCTTGTAATCGTTGGTCTTTTTGTCTCAAGGTTCAACTCTCATAACCCCTTTATTAACCCCTGTCTCTTGTTGCTGACAACCAGCCTCTTCAAACTGCCATTTGTCCATTTTCATGCATCTGCGTTGTCATCACCCCATCATCATCGTCTTCATCAGCATCTAACGGTGTAACATCAGCCCTCTAGACGCTGCCTGTCTGTCATGCTCCCCCCCTCTTCCCCCACCAGGGATGCTAGGTAAGGAGTCTGTCATTCCCACCCTTAAGGGACACCAATCATGTCAACAACACAGCATCACAAATCAGGCCTGACAGCAGAGACGTGCGGGAAAGATAGCAGGAGGGAAGTGGCAGACAGGACGGAAGGAGGGGTTGTAAGTGATACTGATATGATGGAGGGTGGGAGAAATAGAGGGAGAGACGGTTTCCATAGTGTCCGATTAGAAGGGTTCAGGAGAAGTAGGATGAGAGGTATTGACACTGGTGAGAAAGGAAAACAAGGAGGAGAAATTGCGTAGAAATGCTCTGACATGGCAAATCAGAAAAGAGAACTAGCCAAAAAGAGTAAGGCACTGAGCAGGGAAGGCAAGAGGCACTTAGGGAGTGACAAAGAAACTGATTTTGAAAACGAATGAAACACTACCTACCTCTCACCACTCTCACCCTCTCTCTCCCGTCTCTTTCAGCTTTTCCGCCTACTTCTCTTACTGCAGTCATGTAGGTATAGCTGTTTCCAAGCTACTTCTTCCTGTAATTGATTTCCCGGGGAAGGGGGGCTCTGCGGCTCTGCTTAATAATTAACTGACCAATCTTCAACCCAGGAGAGGGGAGAGAAAGAAAAAAGGAGTGCGAGAGGAAAGGAGTAAGGCAGGCAGCCCCTTAACGAGCCACTTGAGTGGTTCAAACAGCACAGGACAGGCAGAGCTAAGGAGACAGAGAGAGACAAAGAGGAGAGAAAGGGGGAGACACAGCCAGAGAGTCAGAGAGAAGTAGCAGCAAGCACAAGACAGAAGAAAATGGCTCTCTTGACGCCTAAAATGAGCTCAGTCTCTCTCCTGCCTCGTTTGTTTTGGTGTATTTTTGGACCCCTAACATGCTTTATTTGAGATGCTGGGTCTGCAGTCCTACCGTGTTACTGCCAGTTTTCTTCAAGTGATATTGTTATCTGAAAAAGTCTAAAAGTTCTAAATATAGAAAAAGAGAAAATGATACATGCACCCGAGTCAGATAACTCAACAGATATCCATGACATAAGGCGAGATCAGAACCATTTCAACAGGTTTGGGGGATGTTAAAAGGCAAAATTTGACCATACAATAGGAAATGAAATATCCTGTCTTTCAATCCCACCCCAGGTCTGTTCCATAGGGCTATAGCCCAGAGTGGAACTGCCATCTCCAGCTGGTCTGTCAACTACCAGCCCCTCAAATACACCAAGATTCTGGCCCGCAAGGTGGGCTGCACCTACACAGAGACGGCTGACCTGGTTGACTGCCTGAGGCGCAAGAATTTCAGGGAGCTTGTGGACCAGGACATCCAGCCAGCTCGTTACCACATCGCCTTTGGCCCCGTGGTAGACGGAGATGTGGTACCTGATGATCCTGAGATCCTCATGCAACAGGTGAGCGTCTGACACTTGTGCCTAGACATGTTTCTGTACTGGATTCATGCTGTGGGGGTGAATGTGACTAAGGCTGTTGAAATGCAAGGCAGAAGAGAACATGAAGAACTTGTTGCATTAAGTGTAAGTGTGACCTTTCTGCATTGTTAGCAACCATCTGGTGTGAACTCACAAAGTAAAAACAGCTGCACTGTAGGTGGGGGAACATTTTCTTTGTGGTATATTTAGTTCCATTTCTTAAAGGAACCCAAAGTAACCAACCACATACCGTACCTACAAGACATTTTACATGTGCATAAATCAGTAACTGTTTATAGAACTGTTAGTTGTACTAGCTTGCTTTTATGACTGGTGGCTTGAGTCAAATAAAAAAAGGTAGAGTTCAAACAAAGGTAGAAGTGCTATTTAAACAACAACACTGTGAATTAGGGGACTACTCCATCTTGTTTATAATCAATCCTATTAGGTTTCCTTCAAAAATCTTTATCTGCGAAAAATTATCAGAGGTAAACATTAAAGAGTTTTAATAGCATATTTGATGGGGAAACAACAGGCTGTACATAGCAGTAATCTGAGCTGTTGTTGTGCATGAATTAAAAGCCAAGCAATGAACTCCGGATCAGAGTTTGCAGGTGCTGCAGGACTGATTCTGTAGATCTATGATTCATCTTAGTTTTTAATGGAGAAAATGTAATGTTTATGATGTTAACATATGGCAGTTAAGCAGAAAAGAGATCTCTGGTCCCCTCGCTAATGTTCTGCAGTACCTTGAGGTGGGTTCATTGCAAAAGTCAGTTTAAAAATGACTTGACTTTAAATTTAAATCACAAAACAACCATATGCACCGAGGCTAAAGATCTGCTCTCTTAATTTTTTTTCCTCACTTTAAATGTTCTTCCCATGTTGCTCCACTAGGGGGAGTTCCTCAACTATGACATCCTCATAGGAGTGAACCAAGGAGAAGGACTGAAGTTTGTGGATGACAGTGAGGACAATGACGGCATCTCAGCTGCAGCATTCGACTACACCATATCCAACTTTGTGGACAACCTGTATGGATACCCTGAAGGTGAGAAATACCAACAATATGCTCTTTTCTACCTCCATGTTTTGTCCTCAACTAACTCTTTCAGTCAAGACTAACGAGTTTTAGAGTTTTTTCACAGTGAACTCTTATGAGATGATTCATTGGATTAACTTTTGCTTAGCTGACATCTACAAGACTGAAAAAAAAGAATATTTGTACTTACAATTTCCCCCTGTTGGACAAATAATGGAATATCTTATCTTATCTTACAGGAAAGAAATGTAAATATAAAGAGTCAAAGCCCTTTATTTTAATGGCCTTCAAATTGGCATGTCACTTGGGTAAGGAAAGAATAAATAAAACCTCCTTGAGTTTCCTAAAACTGTGACTGCTATATGAAATGTAGATCTTGCAGACTATTTTTTCCTCAATGTGGAAAGGAATTGTGAGACGGGGAGTATTGATAATACATATGCACCAAAGAGATTGCCTATTACAGAGATTATCTCGCCCCGTAGTGGGTCTGTGCCATAGACTATATAAAGAATGGACAGAGTCTGCCTCCTCTCTGGGTGAAGCCACTCCGAGAACAGCACCCTCTGTTGATGGGCTGCAGTATAGGTCATACATCCCGCCTCTGCCAGCAAAGCTTATGGGACTGTGGACAAACTTTAGAAATTTATTACACTGTTTGAGCTGAGTGTCATCACAGCGACTCTCGGCGTCTGCGCAGCCGAATGCGCGCATCGCTACTGCGCAGCGCTGGTTTTAGGAAATGAAGAAAAATCCCGGAAATGCCGAGAGCTTTTTGGCTTCAAATCCGTAGACAGGCGGTAGGCGGAACCAAGTTGTCCATAGTATATACAGTCTATGGTCTGTGCCTTTGACCTTTTAGGCTTTGTGGGCACTAATGTAGTTTCTCATCATCCCCCAGGCAGCTAGCTTACAATCACAGCACTGTTGTTCCAAACAGATCAACCTGCAAACATCTCACAGCAGGAAAGTCTAAAAACAGAGACATTTGAATAATGTAGTCATGCTTCCTCTCAAGTGCTTGTCATTCACTCTGCTCTTTGTAATGTTTATTGTCTCTTTTGCCCTTCGCTTGTCATTTTTCTTCCTCTACCTCTGTCAACTGTACCCCACTGACTCTCAAAGTAAAATTCATCTTGACTTATACTTTTTGTTTCTGTCCTGTCCCTGATCCCTTCTTCCCTCTCCCCAGGCAAAGACATCCTAAGAGAAACCATCAAATTCATGTACACAGACTGGGCAGACAGAGATAATGGGGACATGCGAAGGAAGACCCTCTTAGCTCTGTTTACTGACCACCAATGGGTGGCACCGGCAGTAGCCACTGCCAAACTCCACGCTGAGTTTCAGTCCCCAGTTTACTTTTACACCTTTTACCACCACTGCCAGACTGAGACACGTCCTGAGTGGGCTGATGCTGCCCATGGAGACGAGATACCGTATGTGTTTGGTGTGCCAATGATTGGTGCGACAGACCTGTTCCCATGCAACTTCTCCAAGAACGATGTCATGTTGAGCGCTGTGGTGATGACCTACTGGACCAACTTTGCTAAGACTGGGTAGGCCTTAATGTGCTTTTTTATCTCTCTCTATAGATAGACATTTTGTAAGTAGAGGCTGACAGAAATAGGGCTTTCTGGTAACTAATAT
Source organism: Xyrichtys novacula (assembly GCA_962446985.1). Taxonomy (NCBI): domain Eukaryota; kingdom Metazoa; phylum Chordata; class Actinopteri; order Labriformes; family Labridae; genus Xyrichtys; species Xyrichtys novacula. The sequence goes on from OY660886.1 coordinate 19,682,156, forward strand.
AGTGAATTTCTGATCTATTGTAGATTCAACATTTACGAACTCTATAATCCAGTTTCTGGAGTTTTGAAAGTGAAATGTGGTACTGTACTCACCTGAAGTAGGATTTCAACAGTCAGGCCCTCCTTTGCCTAATATTTTGTTTCACAATGCACCAAATCTTTTCAATGAATGACAAGTACAGGCTGCATACAGACCAGTTAGCACTCTTCTACGTCAGAGCCATGCTCCTGTGATATATGCAAAATGTAGATCTGCATCTTCTTGCAGTATTACACACAATCTTCCCTGAAAAGGACATTTTCTAAAAGGCAGCCCCATTTCTATTCCTTTGTGGAAGATGTCTTGAAGCCATGTGCAGATTGCAAGTTTGGTAGTCCCTCCTACATAGAGACCAGAGAACCCAGCATCCATCATTTCAGATATATCATTTCAAAATAATCGTCAGATTATTTTGTCCCAATTTTTCTTCACGTTAACTTTATTCAAGAATAGTTGATGTTATCATAGATGCACGGACCACTTATATTCTCTGTAACACTGATATATACATTGCAGACAGTGCTGATAGGATACAATTTCATCAATTTCAATTAGCTTTCCACTCTGGTGCATATAATAGCACATGCCTGCATCAGACCTGTATCAAGATGTCTTGATGAGCTGCTCTTTTTAGAAGTCAGGAGTCTGGTTTCCTTTTAGTTGTACAGTTATTCGGAGGATAGACTTTTCTGCATTACACGTAACACAAGGGTACATTTAGAGTTTAGATGTTTATTGAAATGGTTTTGAGTCGCATCTGTTCCAGAAACTTTTGAAAAAGCTGTCTTTTCTGTCTTTCATTAGGGATCCCAATCTACCAGTCCCTCAAGACACCAAGTTCATTCACACAAAGCCCAACCGTTTCGAAGAAGTCATCTGGACAAAGTTCAACTCAAAGGACAAGCAGTACCTCCACATCGGCTTAAAACCTCGAGTCAGAGACAACTACCGGGCCAACAAGGTGGCCTTCTGGCTAGAATTAGTTCCTCACCTCCATAGTATACATGAAGATCTCTTCCCCACCACCACCCGCTCCCCGTCAGGGCCTGGGCCAGGAACCCACAGACCCTGGCCTAGACCACCCGGACCCCGTCCCACCCGTCACCCTTACCCTACCTTCCCTTCTGATCCGGAGCCTGAGGGTTCAGAGCGTCCACACCAGAACCTCTTCCCAGGAGACACCCGGGACTACTCTACAGAGCTAAGTGTAACAGTTGCTGTGGGGGCTTCGCTCCTCTTCCTCAACATTCTGGCCTTTGCTGCCCTTTACTACAAGCGTGACAAGCGGCACGAGATGCGACGTCACCGGCTGTCTCCCCAGCGGGGCGGCCCTGCCAACGACCTGGCGCACAGCCAGGAGGAGGAGATCATGTCCCTGCAGATGAAGCACTCAGAACACGATGCTCACCATGACATGGAGCCACTCCGGCCTCACGACATCCTCCGGCCCGCCTGCCCGCCTGACTACACCCTGGCGCTTCGCCGTGCTCCAGATGATGTACCACTGATGACACCTAACACCATCACCATGATTCCCAGTACCATCACCAGCATGCAACCTCTCCATGCATTCAACACATTCCCCTCCACTGGCCACAACAACACTCTGCCCCATCCCCACTCTACCACCAGGGTATAGTAGGGACTGGCCCAACACAGCGCCACCTAAGAACCAGGAGGACTGACTCTGATCTAGAAGGGAGGCCTCTGGATGTGGGCCTTAGTTCTGTTCTCTTATTCTCTTGATTCTCCAAAAAGAGCTCCACTTCCTTCATCATGTGCTGTCAAACTTAGCAGCTCCACTGGTGGTGTGTGAAGGGGTGAACTGAACTCCATGACAGCAGATGATCAGTTAGGGGCTGATATAGATCTTTCAAAGATACTACTTTCAAAGGTCTGCTGTTTTCAGACTTAAGCCCCTTAACATTTGTCAAAGGGACGAATGCTTTTTGCAACTGGTTTTTCCCTTTTTTACTTTGGCGTCTTCTCTTTTTCCCTCCTCTTGTGTGTTATGTGCATATATTGTTCTCTTTTCTACATCTGTGTCTTATCTCGGCTTCGTTGCTCTCACTTGACATGTGGTTCTCTCCCTTCGCTCTGAGGATCATTAAACTACTGAGCTGTAGAGGGTTCATACAGTTATCGTATAGCTATGAAAACACTGATATCTGATACTTTCTTTCTACCAGCATTCTTGGTGCCAAGTATGAACGACTGTGTTTGCTTTCTCATCAAGGGAGAAAAATACTAAAACTTTAAAGTATTCCTATTTACTCTCAATGAACCGATGCTGTGTGTTCTCATTACAAAGTGCCAAACTGGCCCTCGATTGTGTTTATTTTAATTCTTTCATCTTCTGTTGTTTGTTTTTTTGTTTGTTTGTTTGTTTATGTGTTTGTTTTTTTCATGCATTCGTTTAATAGTTGTTTTTGTGGAAAGATTTTTGTTGAAACATAGATATAGAGAAATGATATTATATATAGTTATATATAAATGTGTACAAAGAAGAAAGTATATAAATGGGTTTTGGCAGTGGGGATCTATGCATGAATTATTTTTAAAGCTAATGATGGGGGGGAAGGACACTGTATCTGTTAATGCACGTTTCCCAAATCTAATCAAGTCATATCAGTCTAGTCTGGATGTTTTGTTTTTATGTTTTATGTCTCACAGAACCAGAACATCACAGAAAATCTTGTAATAACTAAACAAATCCTTGTTCAAACACCCAACTCTGAAAAAAGTCATTGTGACTAATCTTTAGAGGAAAATAGAAACTGTGAGCACACTCTTCATTCATTCGCTCCTTCATGCTGTTAGTAAGACATTTTCTCCCAACAGGTAATTCAGCATGCCAGAAGGAAGGGCATCACCCTCGAGTAGCTACCTTTCTTTCTATCTACATACATAGGGATGATGGTGTTGGAGTTAGGGAACCAAATCTGTCCTTGTAGCCTGCCTGTTCAGAATTATTTTTGTATTTCAGTGAGGATGAGAGACAAAGCAGAGACAGGCAGCCTCTGCTCTTTAACGCACACCTTCCTCCTCCTGTCTGCACCCCTAATTCCAGCGCATACGTATTCTGTTTGATGTGCCCCTGTGAGAGAATGTGTGTAAGCATGTGTGCGAGTGTGTGGAGCTTCTTCACATTGGCAAAGGTAGACTCTAATTAGAGAGCAAAGAGATAGGGAGGTAGACAGGCGCGTTCATGGTCAAAGCTCATTCCTGCTTTCTTCGCTTACTCCATTCCTTCTCTGTCCATCAGTCCATCGTTAGTATTAACACCCAACACCCATGTTGTGGCAATCACCCATAATGCCCTTTCTCCCCTGTAGAACTCCAGAACACCTGACCCGACTGTGTCAGTGCCCTGCTACACAATTTCTGACCTCAGTTCAGCTCAGCTATTATCCTTACACCCAAGGGTTAGCCGACTAAGCTAGTGGCTTTTTGTGAGCTCATCAGTTGTAAAATTAAACTCTAAGCACACTGAGGGTAACCCGTGAGCCTCAACAGCCTGCAGCACAGAGCTGCAAGATAAGCAAGGCGGCTGGGATCTCCTGAACAGGGTAAAACCAACACAGTCGACACATGCTGATTCTGTTCCTGATTCTGTTCATTTCTTTCAGAGAGGAAAGAGCAGACCTGCAGCTCAGCAACTCCTTCCCCTGATTCGCTGCTAGGGGTTTCATAAAGTGGATCATGGGATCACTTAATACATGTACAACTGAACTGATGTGCTATTGTTTGAGCCCACATAGTAGCTGACATCCAGTCTGGGAGAAGTTAGTCACCGGTGCTGTCTTTGCTTGTGCTCTAGCTTTAGCCTGTTTGTTTTCTATTTTATTACTGCCTAACTGGGAGGTGGGGGAGGATCTGGGAGGGGAGAGACATACCTGGCTGCTCCTGTCAGAGATTTTTGTAAGCCCACTGAAAGGGAAATGTGCACAATGTAAAACACAAAAAACTGACTGGGGTGTGTTGCAGCTGGTTGTGAAAGGAGATGGACAGCAGTGCAAGAGGAAGTCAAAGGGACTCTCTGAGACAGACTCTGGAAGGAGGTTGGTAAAAGACTCACAGCCTTAAATGTTGAAATCATAATCAAATGAGAGGACAATTCAGGACACTCAGAGGAATGGCAATCTTCCTACCCATAATGTTAGTCAGGAGGACACCTTGCTGATGTGGAGGATCTGATCAGATCCATGTGAACGTTTTGTACTCACTCCTGTGGACAAGGATGCAGTGAGGGATTGTGAACCCATCTCACAACAACAACAACAACAATGACGACAGGAACAAGGTATTCAGTTTGGTCTTGTCTTTCCCTTGTCTATTTTATAAGCTAACATTGGAGGGCGCCAATGTGACTGACTCGCTGTAGTCTGCCCTCTCTGAGGGAGCTGGATATGAGAAGAAAAAACCAAACTGGATTGCTGGAAAGAGACAGACACACAATATCTGGAAGAGGAGCAAAAGTGTACATTTTTAAGTGTAAGAATCAAACAGACAAAATATTTGTAAATATTAAGTTTCTTGTTTGTTTATCTTTTTCTTTTTTTGTTTGAGTGAATGAATGAAATGCTTTTTGCGATAACATAAGACAACAGGTACAGTTTGCTCAATAAAAGGCCTTTAGCTTAAAGTTTAAAACCTAAAGGTGAGTTAAAGCTGTTACTTATGACTTTTCATGCCAATTTCAAATTATGATTATTATCTTTATCCTTTCTTCTTGGTGCCTGTTATACTCGGGCATTTGGTAGCATCATTATTTCTAACAAGGAAAGTCTCTGTAGCAGATATTCACTTCCCCTGATCGTGTAAATTATATCCAAAGGAAATAAACAGATAATGCAGATATATTCTGATCCAACCAATCTGTGCGACCTCCAGGTTTTAATGGAAACATTTGAGGAGTCAAAAGATGATAGAGGCCAGCTTCAAATGAGTGATGGGTGAAATGATATTGTGGAGAGCTCAAGGATCAATGATGTCTTTATTACACCTTAGGGCTGACTTGTTTTACAGCCAGTAGTATCATTCAACCATCAAAAAGACTGTGGCAATGAAATAAATATCAAATCGAGCTGTTCAAGAGGCTGATAGCAGCAAGTGGAAGCCACATAGACTCTTCAAACAATTGATGGTTTAGATCTTCAAGCCTGTTTCCAAGTGCTTAGTTTGAATATGTCCTTCAGATCATTTGATTACAGCAGTTCTTCTGTATTTAGCATTAAGCAATCCATGAAAATAAAGCAGATGGATTAAAAAAAAGCACACATGGAAAAACCATTCTCTGGCGAGCTTCCAGACAGGCGACATCAACATGAGGCTTAAAAGGACAAGAGACTAAGGGTCAGGACTCCCCTCACATGTAGCAGTGTTTACATGTAGCCACATGATCACATGAGAGACAGACATGAGGGCTTTGATACCATAAGATGCCTCAACTCCTCGCCGAGTCATTAGATCACACAGTGGTCCAATTTTTTCCTTCTTTACACTGTGTTGCATTGTTGTCATGGAGGTTGTGCCGACCTTGCAGTGATGTGATGTAGCAGTGAACATTTATATGCTCTTGGCAGTGACAAGACTGATGAAATTTGAAGGAAACCTGAAAAGTCTGGAGCACTTTTTATAACTTAAGCATGTGTGATGAAAATGTGATCAGGCTGGATGTATGTGGACTCAATGAGCCTTGTCTGTACTCTAAAGAGAGACCCACTGCAGCCCTGGGGTTCACCTGGATGTGGCTGACTTTGGTTTGCTCTTGTCTTAAAGAAAACTAAGATAACCAATATCCCTTGATTTTAACACCCTGTGTTAAGGTCAGCGGTGCGTACAAGCACATGGTTAACACCCCACAACAGCAAACACACACCTCTAGTCGCTGTCACCTTCAGCTAGGTCTCCACTGAAAAGCTGCACCTGTTGTCTTGTTTTTACATTCTTAGTTGAACTCAGAAACTCAAGACTTGAGATGAAGAAAAATGTTAAATAATGGAATTTTAAAAAAAGATGATTATTAAAAAAAGTATAGTAAAACTATATAAATAAATGAGGTGATGATATTTCTGTTTACTTTAGAAGTTATTATACACTGTATGCTGTGATTCTGATCTGGGAAACATTAAAGACATTCATAGCCAGTCTGCTGATTTTGTCTCTTTATTTTATCACTAAACATCTCAAGAGTTTGTCCATGATGACCACATGAATTCAATTAAACTGAGAATTTCTAATTTTGTAATCACTGAATGAGTGAGATATTTTGTTAAAAGCTCCTTTATGTTAATACAACCCATCGTCAATGTGATTATTGTTCTTACAACATTCAAAACACATGAAATAGGTCAATATCAACCCTCCAGCGAGTTTCACCTTTTTTTTCTATGATTAATTTTCCACTAACAATGCAATGTTTTTTCATGAGCAGTAAAATACATTGGTGAAAGCTTTATGGCTAGCTTAACGTTAGCCAGTTAACTGATCATATGCAGCGCCTACAGATGTTTAATTCCACCTATTTGAGGAACATGTCTATAGTCGTTCATGTTGTGACTTTTCTACTAAAAATAAAGTTAAAAATCAAGCAAACAGTATATGACAATGCATGCCGTAGCGAGGAGCCACATGGTGGACTGACTGGGCCAGCATCGAACTTCTTCCTCCTCCAATCGATTTGGCAGGAAGCAGAAATGTTGTAATTTGTTGGGTAACTTGTCTTGAATAATTTAGTTGTTAAGCATTTGTTGGCTACCTCAGACGTAACTTCTGATGGTACACACAGAATGTAGATTGCCTCCTTTCAGCTTGCCTAAATTCAATCTTTAACCCAATCTGCTGGGTCAACATAGTTTACCCAACCTTGGGTAAAAATAACCCAATCACTTCTAAATCCACAGCCACCCAGCAATTGGGTAATAAAAATAACCCAGCAGTGTTAAGAGTGTAAGGAACTTTTATTTTGTGTTCATTTTGGTGCCCCCCTGTGGACAAAGTGGTAGTGTTTCACTCATGTGTGTTAAAACCCACAGGATGTAAAGTTAATTTTTCTTGTGTTTAATCCTGGTCAGTATTTATAAATATGTTCCACTTTGTTGAGATATCTGCAGACAAAGTCAGCAGCTAAAGGTCCTGCTGTGATCAACATGGATCTCAGATAGACCATGAAAATCAATCATTCGTCATGGATTGGTTCTCATTTATACTGTAGCGTTGGGGGTCAAAAGAGGGCTCAGGTTAGGTTTGGAGTTGGGCGCCAGACAGGGGAACTAATCATCCTATCATGAATTTATAAAAAAAAAATCAAAATACCCTGAGACTTAATGTAAAGAAATATTCTAAAGAAAATACAACTAGCTCGATCGATACCCCTGCTACAAAATTTCAACAAAAGATTCGAGAGTAAAGAAAAAATACTTTTTATCAAAGTTAAATGTTCAATAAAGCAAAACAAGGACAAACAAACTAATCAAAACAGCACAAAACCGCATTCAACAAAAACCAAATACAAATTTAAATAATAAAAAATAGCAAAAATGAGAAAATAAATGAGTGTGTGTGTGTGGGTGTGTGAAAAGTCCAGTTCTTTTGTATCTGGAGTGTTGTAGGTGTATGGGGGGAGGGAGGTGGAAGGGAACAGGGAATCCAGACAGGGACCAGGAGGACGGGGAAAGCCGGGAAACAATTAACGTCAACTTTTTTGAGCTGGTGTAACAATCAAGGTTTTACTCCAGAATGAGGAGGCTCCGAGTGCCTGACCATTGACCCTTGAGACGGTCGGTTCCACACACTCCGGGGGGGGGGGGGGGGGGGTTCCGTTGCTGGTGTCCTTTCAGTTTTATTTTTCCAGTCAGATCACAAACTTTTCTTTGTACTCACTTTCCTGTCACCTCTCCCCTGGCCCTGCACTGTCTGTCTGCTCTCTCCTTCTCTCAGCACTCAGGTGCATTCACTTACACTGATGAGTGGCAAACCCCTCCCCTTACCTCTGAGGAGGGAGGGCCTGCCTCACTCTCCTTCTTGCCACACTCTCCCCCCCTTGATGAGACCGTGTATACTGGAAACTCAGTCTTCAACCTAAAACCCTAAAAAATCTTTTTCTCCTGAGCTTTCCTGTAGCAGGTCCATTATTCTTTTCCTTTCCATGACCTCCAAGTCCTCCGCACTGGGGTAGAAAGGTTTCAGGTTGCAGACATGCACAGTCCTTGCATCCAAACCTGTGTCCTCCAGAACAACTTGGTAATTCAGAGGGCCAAGCTGTTGAACTACACGGTAGGGACCTCTCCACTTTTTGGCTAATTTAGCTGTGAATTTGTCCTTAGCCTTAGACAGAGGGAAATTCCTAACCCACACTCTCTGTTTGGGTTTGAAGTCAACGTGGCGGAGATTTTTATTGTAGTTCCTCAGTTGCCTCTTCTTTGCTTTTTTCATGTTTTCCTCCACGTCTGTTTTCAGTTGTGTGAGATGATGCACAACGTCATATGCAGGCTCATCAGGGGATAAAATCCTGCCTTTCAGAACTTTATCCATCGGACTATTCAGCTTCCTGCCAATCTGCAGTTCAGCAGGCGTTACACCTGTAGTTTCCTGAACAGCGGAGTTTATGGCAAATCTGAATTCCGGAAGGTATTGATCCCATTTACCATGATTGTCATCCAAGTAAGAGGCTATCATACTTTTTAGAGTACGATTCACTCTTTCCGTCATATTGGTCTGTGGATGATATGCTGTGGTGAGCTTGGGAATCACAGTCCACTGGTTACAGAGTTCACGAAATATAGAAGACACAAATTGAGGTCCTCTGTCAGACAAGATGTAGTCAGGTATTCCCCATCTTGTGAAAATATCTTTCCTCAGGTAGCGGGCTATGGTCGTGGCTGTAGCCGTTCGCAGGGGGGTGAATTCCACCCAACGAGTGAAATAATCCACGATCACAAGCAAATATTCATTCCTTTCTGAACTTCTAGGTAATGGACCCATGAGGTCAATCCCAAGCATTTCATTCGGGCCATTGACAGTGGTTTGTTGCAACTTTCCAGCAGGTTTTTGGTTATCTGCTTTCAGACTTTGACAAACAACACATTGCTTGATAAAGTGTTTCACATCAGTCCACATTCCAGGCCAATATGCCACTTCATATAACCTTTTATAGGTTTTGAAGATTCCAGCATGTCCACTCAAGGGATTTTCATGATAGTTCAGGAGCATTTGTTGAACCAGACTACGGGGAATGCAAAGCCGATAATGGAACTGGTTTTCAGATTTTTGTGTTTTATGATACAACTTATCCTCCCAGATTACAGAATCCTGCTCCACTTTGATATCTCCTTCAGCAAGCTGTTTCATAACTTGCTCTATGTTAGTGTCCTTATGTTGTTCTTCACAAATGGTTTTAAGGGATATCGGAGTAATCTCATCACCATTTGGAGAGTACAGACAAAAACCAACCTTAGATGGAATTCTTGAGAGGGCATCAGGAGCATCGTTCAACTTTCCTTTTCTGTACTCCACAATAAAGTCAAAACGTTGCAACCTCAGTGACCATCTAATCAAGCGACTTGTGGGTTTTTTTTGATGAAAGGACCCACTTCAAGGCAGAGTGATCGGTAATGACAGTGAATAGCTTCAGTTCAAGATAATGCTGCCATTTTTCTAGAGCCCAGATGACGGCAAGGCACTCTTTCTCTGTAACTGAGTAATTCCTTTCCGCTTGATTCAGGGTTCGACTTGCATAAGCAATAACTTCCTCAGTTCCATCGTCTTTTTTCTGAGTAAGCACAGCTCCAAGACCAATATCACTTGCGTCAGTATAGACTAAGAATGGATGGTCTGGATTAGGATGACCCAGGACAGGTGGAGAAATCAAGCTTGACTTGAGTTTGTCAAAGGAATACTGACATGCTGAACTCCAGATGAAAGGTTTTCCTTTCTTCTTTAGGTCATTCAAAGGCTGAGCAACTTTCGAGAAGTCTGGCACAAATTTATGATACCAGCCTGCCAGCCCCAAGAATCTCTGGACTTCCTTGAGATTTGTCGGCACCGGATAGGACAGAATTGCCTCGACCTTGTCAGGATCAGCGCTGACACCTTTACCAGAGACAATGTGTCCAAGAAATCTGATTTCTTTCAGACAGAACCTTGATTTCTTAAGATTAACAGTCAGATTCGCTTTGCAGAGACGATCGATTACAGTATGTAACCGCTCAAGATGTTGAGTCACAGATGATGAGTACACAATGATATCGTCTAGATAAACTAGACAGATATTTCCTCTAAGCCCTTCCAAGACTTTCTCCATTAGTCTTTGGACTCAAAAATGCTCCCGCCACTTTCCAAAGGGCATCTCATTGAAGTGATACAGTCCACGATGTGTAATGAATGCAGTTTTTCCTTTGCTTTCAGGATCCATGGGTACTTGCCAGTATCCACTGTTCAAATCAATCGTAGAGAAGATTGTGGCTCCAGAAAGTGACTCAAGGATTTCATTGATGTTTGGGAGAGGATAGGCATCAGTTTCAGTGACAGCATTGACTTTTCGGAAATCAGCACAGAATCTATGACCGCCATCCTTTTTTGGAGGTAAGACAACAGGAGATGCCCATCCTGAGTGAGAGGGTTCAATGACTCCAGTAGCCAGCATCTCACCTAATTGTTCTTCCACGATAACTTGCTTGACAGGTGAGAGTCTATAAGGTCTTTGTTTGATAGGCACACAGGCAGTGGTATAGATGGTGTGCTGCAAAACATCAGTCTTACCAGGCTGGTTAGTACAAACTTGTGGGCTAGACTCAAGGAGATTTCTTAACAGTTTCTTGTCACTGTCCTCCAAATGAGCATCCTTCACAGCAACATCGATGTAATCTTTCACATCCATTCGAGCAGGCTCCAGAGAGAGAATGGGAGGTGGAACAGAACTTATCAGTGAAAGATTCAGGGCTGATCTGTTGGGGGTCATTTGAGTGACTTTTTTGTCACGGTCTCTTGTCTGTGTGTAGTGGGCACTGCCAGGCTGGAATGGGTAAGCAACAGAGGGCATTGACTTAAAGCTATACTCCTTATCAGCCACATTGATGATCATTCCAACACTGGAAATGAGGTTCAGGCCAAGAACAACACTATATGCCAGAGCGTTTGGTCCCAATACCGCTACAGGTAAAGTGGAGGCATGTCCATAGAGAGCCATGGTGAGGTCTCCCCATCCAATGGGAGAAGCCGGTTCACCATTAGCCAGATACAGTGGACCTTCTGTCCAAGGTCGAAGGATGTCTCTGGTACCCTTCAGTTCCCGCCAAAGATACTCATGAATGAGAGTGTAACTGGCCCCAGTGTCAACTATAGCTTTTCCATGCCATGAATTTATGGAGAGAGGCACAATAAGTTGTAGGGGACTAGAGGAAGAATCGGGTGGAGGGCCAGAACTCTCTGAGGTGGATCCATTCCTCTGTGTTTGCCGAGTTGGCTGCTTTCCAGATTTTCTTGATTTTACAAGGGAGACAGAGCCATTTCCAGGCAGAGCTTTTGTCTTTGGTGGGCGTGACAAGTGTTTAGGTATCCTGGGAGAATGACTGAAAGTGTCTGGTGTGCTGTAATGTGGACAAGAGCCAGGAAGGTGGTTACCTTTACATCTCCAGCATAAGACAGGTGGTCTGTTCTTTTCAACAGGTGGACCTGAGTGCATGGTTTTAGAAAGAGGATTAATGTTTTTAGCACACATTCTTGAATTGTACTCAAGCTGCTGTTCATGATCTTTTTCAAGTTGATGACCAAGGCGCACCAGATCTTCCACAGTGTCAACACGACCCCGGAGTTGACTAGCAAGAAAAGGTTTGATGTTTTTCATAATCATCTTAACAATATTAGCTTCTGTGAGAGAGGGTTTCCATCTTTTACAAAGAGCTCTATATGAGAAAGCAAAGTCTCTGATAGTTTCATTTTCATGCTGTTGCTTGGTTCGAACACGCTCTGCTAATTCATCCTCATAATCTTCTGCAAGGAAAGCTGCAAGGAAAACTGTCTCAAATTGATTCCAAGTAACAACCTTAGATCGGGCAATTTCCCACCAGTCGCGGGCTGTTCCCCGGAGAACAGTTCTGAAAGTGGCAAGAATATCAGCATCTGACAAAGGATGAAGAGCAAGAAAGTCATGACACTTTGACAGATAACTGAGGGGATCAGGATCATCATGTATCCCACCATATGTAGGAAAGGTTAACTTAATGTGATCACTCTTTGTAACCGCTAAATTAGGGGCTGCAAGTGAGGTTGGAGTTTTCTCCCCTGAACAAGGACTGGAACACGGATAAGCAGAGGTAGATTTACCTTCTACCAAAAAAGATTCGAGTCGTCTGTCCAGTAAGATGATTTTCTGTTCAAGGTTTTGCATTTGTTCTTTCCTCTCCGTTTCTTCTTTTCCAAGTTGGATGGTCAGTTTTGGGATTGCAGAGCTACTTTGGTTAACTGTGTCCACCAATTGACAGATACTTTCCTGAGCAGTAGTGTGAAAGCATTTCATTTCCTTCTGAAGTTCCACTTGAAGTTGCTCGACCATGAAGCGAATTTCTGAAAGAAGAGATGTCTCAGAGTTTTTCAGCTCTTCGTCCACAACCATTTTAAGTCCTTTCACAAGTTTATCCATTTCCGTTTCCACACTTTCCTTATGAGAAATGATATGTGACAGAAGCAGACGATGATTGTCACGGGTTTTATTCATTAGATCTTGAAAGTGTTTAGTAGAAGATGTTTGAATTCCTTCAACACACTCTGTCAGGTGTTTCATTGCAACACTTTGTGTTTCCATTTCTTTATGGATCCTATCCCAAACTTCCTGGGTTTTTTCTGCAATTTGGTTTAAGTTCCGTGCAGGAGTGGTGATGGTTTTTGGGAGTTTGCACTGAGACTGAGTCCAGTTCAAGTTTGTTGGTATGTGGTGTGGAGTGTTGTAGGTGTATGGGGGGAGGGAGGTGGAAGGGAACAGGGAATCCAGACAGGGACCAGGGGCCTGTTCTACGAAGCAGGATTACTGCTTAGCGAGATAACTTCGAGGGTAAGTTCGGGATTTCCTGTTCTACGACGCGGGTTCACTTCTTAGCGAGGCGAGTCTCCATAGCAATATATGCTGAACGGCTAACCTGCTCCGGGGCAGGTTAAGTTCCAGATTGAACTCAAAAAAAAAAAACCCGCCCACTGACCAATGAGCTCTCTCGAAAAACGGCTTGTCCGTTCTTGGAGGATCCTGTAGACCTCGGTGCTCGCATTGTCCGAGGAGGAGCACTCCGGCTCGCGATAGTTTTCAGGGAGAGTTTTCTCCGGATGACCACCTTTATGAAAGGCTCATATGGCCGACATATTACACAAAACATGTAAACACGATAGGAATGAACAAATGAATGATTCATCTTGGGAATGAATGGGCATGAGCTGCAGGGGCTGCACGATCACAGACAACATCTCAGTACTATTTAGTAGCAGCGCATGCCCCTTATTATAACCCCCGTAAAAACTGTTGTTCAGGACTGCTTACTTGTGCTTCCTACCCACTGTAACAACCGTTGTTCTTGCCCACATGCAACATTTTTGTTCTCATTCATGAAACACTTAAATCAGGGACATTTTCAGGGACAGCTTTAACCGGGGACAGATCATCCAATTCGGGGACTGTCACCTTCGTTAAAAGCGCATGTTGAACAGTGCTATTTCAGGGTGATAATGGCATCAAAGACTAATTTTCTGCCAGCATTCCCTCAGTGATTTTGCAGCAGCGACGGTGTTGCTTTTGAGGTTTGTGATAGCTTTGAATTCTTCATACTTTCTCATGATCGTCTCCTGCTCCTCGTTTGTAAAGTCTGCGGTCCTTCACTCTCCAGCCTGCTGCTGTGACGCTCCAGACTGATCTTCGCGATTGGTCAGATGCGGCGAGCTGCGCCTTGTATGTGTGCACGCGCTCATAGCAAAGCTGGATCTACTTATGAGGTTGATAACCAGCGTCGTAAAACCGCTTAGCGAGACCGCCGGCTACCGCGCTAAGTTAAGCGAGGTAGCTCCAAGGCTACCTCGCTAAGTTGAACTTGCTTCGTAGAACAGGCCCCAGGAGGACGGGGAAAGCCGGGAAACAATTAACGTCAACTTATCTGAGCTGGTGTAACAATCAAGGTTTTACTCCAGAATGAGGAGGCTCCGAGTGCCTGACCATTGACCCTTGAGACGGTCGGTTCCACACACTCCGGGGGGGGGGGGGTTTCCGTTGCTGGTGTCCTTTCAGTTTTATTTTTCCAGTCAGATCACAAACTTTTCTTTGTACTCACTTTCCTGTCACCTCTCCCCTGGCCCTGCACTGTCTGTCTGCTCTCTCCTTCTCTCAGCACTCAGGTGCATTCACTTACACTGATGAGTGGCAAACCCCTCCCCTTACCTCTGAGGAGGGAGGGCCTGTCTCACTCTCCACCTTGCCACAATACATACAGGTATAGGGAGTCAGTATATGGTGTTTTATTTTGGAATTTAGCCAGTGGTACACATTATTCTAATGTGTCACCTCCTGTCTAGACGAATCTTCTCTGTTCAACTTGATGTGTGGTGCACACAGGCTTTATTCAAAACATATATTGAGATTAAGTGGGATGAAGTGCAGGTCAAAACTGCGGAAACAGGAGCATTGACTAAAGCAGGAATCAGTTCTGCAATGACAGGAAACAGGTTTTGTGTTTTCTCACAATTTCTTTTTTTTAAACCCCACAGTATTTAAACACGTAAATGAGTCATTTTTTGACACCTCTACTAAAAGAGGAAAAATAAAACCTGTTTTGGTAACCGGTTGGTAGTGAATGTGACTGACACCTACCCTCACCAATATAACAAAAGAAATTGATAGTCCTTCCAATAAGGTTTCTCTTTGCTTCAATTTGCCATAAAGCCATGTACAGTTCTCTTAGCAAACTCAGATTCTGTAGCATCTGTCAGAGCAGAGGCGGAACATTGAGGGAAAATGAGTCAAACACTCACCTTAGAGTCATTGAACTCTCTGTAACAGTTAAAATCTTCTTCATATCGACACAAGAATCTGTTCTGCTTTTATTTTCACACTAAATCCCTAGTTTTCATAGTTAATCATTATTCAATTCAGGCTCAAGGAGAATTTGGCTCAGTGGCACCCGTGAAATAAACAGCCCCCCGCAGCCTGTTTCACCAGGTGACATGAAGTTTGCTGTACATCTGACTTCCTGAAACTTCAAAAGGTTTCTTTGCCTCTTGGTGAAATGTGAGTAGAAGGTAAGAGAAGGTCTGAAAATTAAAAACTGGCAAAAATTAGTTTTACTCGATGTCAGCAAAATGTCAAATTTACAAAGATAAAACTGGACCTGTAATTGTGCATCCTTGTCTTATAAATGCCCAAAACCTCCCAGAAAGAAGGTATTTACTGTGAATTTGTCTGATGTTTTTCCTGTCTGTTGTGTTGAATGACACTGGAGGGCGCCATTGTTAAAGACTTGCTGCAGTCTGGCAACTCTGAGAGAAGAGGATATTAAAAACTGAATATCAAACATGGTTTGATCATACACTTTATGCATGACTTATGACAACAGGAAACGGTAAGAGTTTGCAAAGTTAGAGTTAGAGTTTTTTTTTGTTTTTTTTTGGCATGCATTATTTCAGCATTTGAATTTATCAGTACTTTACTGAAATCTATGCAAAATGCTGAGCATGTCTTGGTTTAGCTTGTTGTGTGGGCAGTTGTATTTTTTTGTCAGGAGGTCATTTGGTTGGACCTTATGATCTGTGTGACTTTTTGGTTGGGTACCAGAGTAAAATCTACATCAGAGCTCAGATAAAATAAATTAAAAGGCCAGCAATCTATTGAAATAAGGATGAAAAGGACAGTGTACTGAGCTCAGGGCCTCAAGGCTGTTAACAAAAATCTCCTACTCAAAAAGTAGCAACTTCAGAAAGAAAATATGTAAAACAATGGAATTACGTATATATGAAAAAAGATTTCATGACTAAATGGTGACTTTAGTACTAAAGAAGTCATGTCATACCTTACTGTAATACTGCTCTAAAAACATTACAGGACTTTTAGTCACCATGCTGATGATACATTTATTCAGTTTAGAAGAGTGGGTTGTAATAAATTTTCACAACACACAAAAAAATCTGATAATTCTTCTGAAAGGAAAATATCAGAAAGCATAAACCTTTCAGGAAAAAAATCCAAATTATAAGGTAGAAATAGTAATCATACATCAATGCAAAAGGAAGTGAACAAGCTGTAAGCCTTGAAACTGAAATAAATCAAACTGAATTGATCTACATGCGGTTTAATTTTGTTTGTGTCAAAGTCAACAATGCAAATTTAAATCAGTCACTGCAAAAAGTTGAACTCAATATCTATTTTTTCTAGTTTATGTTTTTTAGGTCAAAATAAACTTTAATGTAAATATAAGAGTAAATGCTCTGCATCTGAAAAAATCTAAAAAATAACAATAATAATAACTGCAAATGCTTTGTCATGATCCAGAGGCCTGTAATACGAAGCTGGATTTGGTCTTGGCGAGATAACTTCTGGATAACTTATCCGGGTCCGCTGCCCTGGTAACTTACGCGGAACGCCAAACCTGCTCTGGAGCAGGTTATGTTTGAGGATAAGAGCTCAGCGGGTATAAAAGACCGCCCACTGACCAATCGCTGGCCTGCCCACTTTTGCCGGATCCTGTGGACGTCGGTGCTCGGATTGTTAGAGGAGCGCTTTGCCGTGAGAACTATTTTCGTGATCGCTTGAATCCATTTGATTTACCAGATGACGTTCTGTACAAGCCTTACAGGTTTTCTTTTGAGGGGCTGCGGTATATTTGTAAGTTGTTGCAGCCTTACGTGGCGAACGTCACCCACCGCAGTTGGGCGCTCACAGTCCTGCAGACGGTCTGCCTCGCGCTGAGGTTCTTTGCCACTGGTGAGTATTCATACGGATTTACTTGTCCAATTACAACTAACAAAGCACGGCTCGCAAGAAAGGACTACAGAAGAATTTGTATGAGTCTCCTTTATTCCCCCACTCATTCATTTCTTCCAAACATACAGGCACTTTCATGTTTGCTGTGGGAGATGCAGAGAACCTCAGCAAAAACACCTGCTGCAAAGCGATGGACAAAGTGGCAAGGGCACTGAGGGAACTGCTTGACATGTTTGTTGTTTTCCCTCAACATCTGCCTCTGCATGCCATCAAAGAGGGGTTTTATGCACTGGCAGGTAGGTCCACAAATGGCAAGTCCACATATTATACTTTTCCATGTATGTAGTTGGATATTCAAACCTTATTCTCTTTCCTCAGGCTTCCCCAGAGTGATGGGGGCCATAGACTGCACTCACATCCCCATTACAGCCAGTCTGGGGCCAAGTGAGGTAGACTATGTGAACAGGAAAAACTTCCACAGTCTCAGTATTCAGGTAGCGGGAAGTCTAAGCAATGCACTAATATTTGTAATATACTAATATAAGTTCCAGTTTCATGTGGCATATCAGTCATTTAGAATGTATTTAAGCAGATTCAAAAACTCCTTTTAACACCAAGGGCTCTATTTTCGTGCCTCGCCGGAGACGTGCCACAGGCGCGGCGTAAGTCAGGTATGACGCGCCGACAAGGCGTTCCCAAGCACAATTTGGTTTCTTGGTGAGCGGCACAGCCCGGTGCAAGTATCCCCCCTCCCTAACTCAGCTCCTCCCAGCGGCGTAAATCGTAGCGAGGGAGGAGAGAGGGCGTAGAGTGGGTTTAACATAGCCGAGACCTGTTTTCACCAATCACATATGCCCCTCTCCTTGCCTTTAAATCCGCCACCGGCGAGGCGTATTACTATTTTCTTGAAGTAGTCAGAGATCAAGAGATGTCTGAAGACAGTAATGCCACACAATGGCGACAAAAGGCAGCCCCTCAACAAGTGTCACTGTAAGCGCTGCATTGGGCGTCCTCCACACTCTCTCATCTTAGCACAGATGGACTTGGTGTGTGTAATGTTGGACCCACTGGTAAGACAAGCACCCTTTTCCACAAATAAAGACACTCACATAAAGTTGCATATATTCAAACCTCACGTGACAAAGGTGGGTTGAGTGCACAGATCACAACATAAACTCCAAAAATGGCATTAAAATCGGAACCATCTGTGCGTAAATGACGCATCGCGCTCGTGGCCTGGCTCTTTCTTTCATAGATGTTGGCATATAAAATAAATTTGGATCACAAAACTGAATGTTATAATATCCACATGTAGGCTTAAAGTAGATAACTCATCTGAGCACTGAAACAAATCATGTGTTCAGCCGCTGCAGGAGGAGAGAGGACATGGAGACATGTCCAGGTCGAGCTTTGCAAGAAATAAGAGGAAGAAAGAAAAGGAGGGAGACGAATCACATATCTTGTTATCTTCATCATGTGTGTTTATTTACTAGATATAATTTAATTTAATGCGGTTTCAGCTGTGTTGATTTGGTCGGGTTGTGTGTCCAAACGCGTGCCAAATGCGCTCATCAGATCAGATATAGATCAGAATATATCTATATAGATCTAAATGTATGTGCTGACTCAGATTATTAGTTGTTGATTATTTATTGCACTGAAATGTGCCTGACACTGTGGAAACCTGCCTGTGAGGATGCGGTGACATATGCCGATACGCCGCTGGTCTACCAAAATACCTCTAGACCAGCTGCGTTTCGCTTGCGCTGAAAGCTGACCAGGTTTGAATCGGCGAGCTTTTAGCGCACTTTACACGCCACTGGCGAGCATGAAAATGTCACTGCGCCCGCTGAATCTGTCGACACCTCCCCCCTGCCACGCAACCACGCCCAGCTTTGGTGGATCTCGGTTCGCCTCTGTGCGCCTCAGTGCATGAAAATACCAAACTGGCTGTACGCCGGGCTCCGCCAGACAAAAATACAACTGCGCGGGGTCCGCCACACTCCGTCGCCTCACCGGTGGACATGAAAATAGAGCCCAAAATGTGTCTGCAGATGACATGTGACCATCAAAAGATGGTCACTAGCCTTTAGGCAAAGTGAACAGGTTCCGTGCACGACTTCCACATCTTCAGAGAGTCAAAGCTGTGCAGGAAACTCGAGCAGGGTAAAACAACTGTACACTGAATCTGTTCTTTGATGTTCAACCACATTTTCAGCTCCTCAAGGTTCTTCCTCTTGATCTGCAAGGCTCTTCAGTGGAGTGCTGCTGGGAGACAGAGGGTACGCCTGCCAGCCCTACCTGCTGACCCCCTATCCTGACCCTGATGCCGGGCCACAAACTTTGTTTAATGTGGCCCTGGCTAAAACCGGGGTCAGGATAGAGATGACCTTTGGGGTCATCAAGACCAGCTTCACCTGTCTCCGTGGGCTAAGGATAGCTCCAGAGAGGGCCTGCAGGGAGGTTGCTGCTTGTGTGGTGCTGCACAACATAGCAGCCATACGGCGGGAGAGGGTCCCTCCTGTCGAACCCCCCCCCCCCCCCCCCCCCTCGGTGGAGATCCGGTGAAGTTGAGCGAGTTGTCGCAGAGTTATCCTGGATGTTTTAATCCAGCTTCATAGTACAGGCCTCAGGGCTGTTTTCTTGTGTTTTGGTTGTCCGTGTGCTCTCTCTCTCTCTCTCTTCCTGCAGCACTGGAACATGGCAGGGGGTGGAGTTGGCTCGGCTGATCAGGAACACACCTGCACCTCATTGTGCTCATCAGCCGGCCTTTAAAGGGCCCATGGCATGAAACACTGACTTTGTTAACAGGAGGGGGGTGTATATCAGGGATAGAAAACCGCTACAATCCCCCCAAGTTCAAAAAAAAATTCCATCCAGTCGTTTTTTAGTTATCTCCGTATTCAGGAACTGTGTGCTCAGAGCCGGCCGTTCTGAAAACTCCACTGACATGACGTCAGGTCAGTGCTGGCAGATTGATGGCACTACCCACGGAGCCGCCCACTGCCCTGCCCAAAAAATTATCAAAACAGCCCCATTATTCCTGGCCGCTCGCTCGCATTGCTCCAGTTAGAACCATGGCAAAAGTACGATCTGAAAAAAGAGGCAGCGTTTGCTCCGTTGTTGGCTGCACAAACGAGCACAAAACTCTTTTGAAAACTCCCTCGGCAGAGGATTTGAGGACTCATTTGGTGGATTTTATTTATAATGGGAATTTACCCGGGTCACTTCTAAAATATCTGTACGTATGTGCGCACCATTTCACTTCGGACAGTTTTATCAATGAGGGACAGTTCAACGCTGGATTTGCTAGATGTCTGAAGATAAAGAATTGATCCGTACCAACTATCCGTGACCCTACTATAAACGTGGCATCTGTAAGTATGAACGTTTTATTTTGACTTACTGTTTAGCCTAAATTCCCCAGTGCCTCAGCATGGCCACCACGCTTTGATAAACACACCTGATCCGCGCTGGTTTACCGGATCCTCCCATATTTTAGCCGCTCGCTTCTTCCCCCACAACTCCGCCGGCAGGGGACAAAATCCCTCTCCAGACCAGCATGTAGCTTTAGCATTTACACGTGTGGTTCTTTTGGCTCAAACATGGGACGTCCCGGCTAATGCTGGACGGTCGGCCATCCTATTAATTAGCAAAGGCTTCAGCGACGTTTTAGAGCACCAAAATCTTACACTGTAGCAGAGCTCTGGTTGTAATTTTTTCTACATTCATATCTTCCTCCTTAAGCGTGACCCTCCTGGGGGCTTTGAATAATACATAGGATGTGTCGACTAGGTTGCTTCAAGTCGCGTTTGGTCTGAACGGGGCTAAGAGTTTCTTCTGGAGCCTCTCCCTCTGGGTCAGACTCTGGCTCAAACTGGTAGGGTTGTACAAACGATCTTCTTGCAGCCATGACCGAGCCAGTGTAAACATTAGCACATGGCTATCAGAGCACAGCCACAGCCCATTCCAGAGAGATGGGTGTAAAGTGGACGTGGCTTAGGTGCAGCTCATTTCATTAAAGAGACATGGCCCAAAACGGAGGATTTTGAGTAGAGCTGTTTTTGGCTGATAAAAAGAGCACTAAAATAATTGATCCAAATTGAATTTTGAGCGAAGGATGTTACAGACATGCTTTTAACACACCAGGGGACTATTTTAAGTTGTGTGAAATTGGCATGCCATGGGACCTTTAAAAGCCAGATTCCTGTCCTGCTCTTTGCTGGATGATTATCTCAGTATTTCTCTCGAGCCGAATCACTGTGCCTCTCATGTCCTCCTGAGGTGATTTTCAGTTTGTCTTTTGTCTTCTGTTGAACTTTCTAGTTGACTTTATATTCCTTTGTTACTTGCTCCACGTGGTATATTTGAGTTGTACTTTTAGTGTCAGAGGTTGTTTAAGTTTTTCTGTAATTTTTCCTGACACTCGTTTTTCTTCGTTTTAAGTAGTTGTCCGTGCCTCCCAAGCCTTTTTACACTGTGTAGTGATTTTATGTTGCTTTTTCTTGCCGATATTTTGGCCTTTTTGTACATGTAACAGAATCATCCGGCCAGTATATGGACCCCGCAGAGACGGAAAATTTAAGAAAGGCCTTGTCCACCCAAGGGGTGATGGTCGGCCAGCACGAATCTGCTTTGCAACAGGTCATGGAGCACCTGCAGCAATTGACTTCCAGCGTCTCCCAGCTAGGGAGCCAGTGTGTTACCATGCGGGATTGGCTGCCTCCACCTGCTGCTGCAGGTTCCTCTCCTGCTCCTTCATCCTCCATGCCTCCAGTTGCCTCCTCACCAGCTGCCTGTGAACCATTCATTCCAATCCCTCCCAGGTACTCAGGAAACTTAGGCACATGGTCACAATTTTTACTACAATGCCCACTAGTTTTTGACCAACAGCCAGCTACCTATGCTACACTACAGTCTAAAATAGCTTTTGTTATGAGCTTACTGTCGGGACAAGCCACCACCTGGGTGTTAGCAGTAACCACTGGGAATTAACACATATTATCTGATTACACACTTTTCATGGATGAAATGAAACGCATATTCGACCACCCGGTGAAGGGTAGGGAAGCCATTGGCCAGCTTCTCGACTTACAGCAAGGCAGCCAATCAGTGTCTCGGTACACGGTAAACTTCCGCATTCTGGGGGCGAGTAGTGGGTGGGGGGAGGCTGCACTACAAGATGTTTTCCACAAAGGTCTTCTGGGGAAGATAAAAGAGGAATTAGCGGTTCGGGAGGAAAGCAATTCGCTTAGCAAGTTAACTGACATAAGCACACACATAGACAATAGGCTGCGAGAGAGACGGAGGGAGAGGAGAGTGGATCAGAACCGACGTGCCCAGTTTCCAGTGGCCCCAGTTCTGGTAACAACGCCTCCACGACCGATGTCAACACAACCATTGCTCCCGATCACCAATCCAGCTCCCTGCAGACCAACGAGCCCATGCAACTAGGGCGGACCCACCTGACTCCCAAGGAATGGCAGCAATGTATGAGGAAGAAGCTGTGTTTATACTGTGGACGTGGAGGTCACCTCATCGCCTCCTGCTCGGAACTGCTAAAAGGTCAGGCTCGCTGGTAGACAGGGGGGCGTTGGTGAGCCGAATCTCTTCTTCTTCCTTCTCCCGCATCCGGGTTCCAGGTATGCTGCACAATAATTTCCAGGGAGCAGACGATAATTTCATTGATGAACCTTTTGTGAAAAACAAACACCTGACTCTCAGCTCATTGACTTCCCCTAAGGTGGTGCTCACAATTGACGGCAGACTTATCAACACAGTGACACAGAGAACCGTTCCTTTGAAACTGACCCTCTCTGGCAACCATCATGAGCACATTGAATTCTTTGTAATCTCATCTCCACTCACTCCAGTCATTTTGGGGCTCCCATGGTTAAAGTTACATAACCCACATTGACTGGTCCACCTCTACTATCCGCAGTTGGAGTACTTGTTGCCACGCCCATTGCTTTCACTCAGCATTGCCAGCCCGCTCCTCTCAGTCTGTGCCCCCTGTTGAAAATATAGACTTGAATAATGTCCTGGCAGAATACCATGATTTAAAAGACGTTTTCAGCAAAGACTCAGCTTGTTCACTCCCTCCGCACCGCCCCTATGACTCCTGCCTGGAGCTCCGTTACCGACTCAAAAATTGTACAAGTTGACCAAGCCTGAACGAGAAACTATGGAAGGCTATATTAATGACTCTCTAGCTGCTGGACTCATTAGACCATCCTCTTCTCCAGTAGGGGCAGGTTTCTTCTTTGTAGGGGAAAAAGAATGGCTCCCTGCGCCCCTACACAGGGTTGAATGATATAACAATTAAAAATAAATACACCCTGCCTCTGACTGACTCTGCATTCAGCCCTCCTCACGACGCAACAATATTCACGAAGCTGAACCTACGCAATGCCTACCACTTGGTGAGAATAAAGGAAGGGGATGAGTGGAAGATGGCGTTTAATACACATTTGGGACATTTTGAGTACATGGTCATGCTTTTTGGGTTAACTAATGCACCTGCAGTGTTTCAATGTTTGGTAAATGATGTCTTACGTGATATGCTAAACAAACATGTGTTCGTCTATTTAGACGACATTCTGATTTTCTCATGTTCTCAGGAAGAACATGTAGAACATGTCCGTGCAGTACTCAAAAGACTGTTAGAAAATAACTTATTTGCCAAAGCCGAGAAATGTGAATTTCATGTTTCAACTGTCTCTTTCCTTGGGTACATTACTGAGGAGGGGCAGCTTAGAGCTGACCCCTCCAAGATTGCAGATGTCAGGGGGTGGCCAGTTCCTGAGAACTGAAAACAGTCTACAACAGTTTTTAGGCTTCACCAATTTCTACAGGCGATTTATACATGACTATAGCCACATTGCTGTGCATCTCGCAAGGCTAACCTCTAATAAGCTCCCCTTTAGCTGGTCACCTCCTGCTCAGTCAGCTTTTGACAAACTCAAGTGCCTTTTTTTTACTGAAGCACCTGTCCTCTCTCACCCAGATCCCTAGCAGCAGTCTGTGGTGGAGGTGGACATGTCAGATTCAGGAGTGGGGACCGTTCTCTCTCAGCACCACCCCTAGGATCAAAAGCTGCATCCCTGCGCGTTCTTTTCACACCACCTCTTGCCTGCGGAGCAAAATTATGATGTTAGTAACCAGAAGTTGTTGGTGGTGGTGCTGGCTTTACAAGAGTGGAGACACTGGCAGGAGGGGGCGGCCCAGCCCTTTTTTGTTTGGACGACTCATAAAAACCTGTCCTACCTGCGCACAGCTGAAAGACTGAACTCTGGACAAGCCCGCTGCGCTCTGTTTTTTTTTCAATTTCACCCTCAACTTACGTCCAGTCTCCCAGAATGTTAAACCTGACACCCTGTCCCATCAGTTCGCCCGTGAGGGGGAGGGGTGGAGTAGAGTCGATCCTTCCTTCCTCATGTGTGGTTGGGGTGGTCTGCTGGCAATTGGAGCAGGAGTCCTAGGACGCCCTCAAGGATCAACCTGTCCCAGACGGCTGCCCAGCAGGATGCCTATTCATTCCTCCGTCGGCCAGATCTGCTGTGCTTGTGTGGGGGCACACTTCACATCCATCTCATGCTGGTGCAGCAATGGTTTTGGTGGCCCTTCATGGTGACGGACGTCCGCTCCTTCATCGCTGCCTGCTCAGTCTGTGCCCGCAACAAGTCGTCCCACCAGGCCCTTGTGGGACTCCTGCACCCCCTACAGATTCTTTCCCGTCCATGGTCACACATCGCAGTCGACTTCGTCACAGGACTTCCTATTTCAGAAGATTTCATGATACTTACCATAGTCAATCATTTCTCCAAGGCAGTACACTCTGTTCCCCTCCCCAAACTCCCTCCGCCTTGGAGACAGGTAACCTTCTCATTACGCATGTGTTCAGACTACATGGGATCCCCCTGGACATTGTTTCGGACCGAGGGCCCCAGTTCACGTCACAGGTTTAGAAGGCTTTTTGCAGGGGGCTGCTGTCAGTCTCACATCTGGTTATCACCCACAGTCTAACGGCCAAACTGGGCGGGCCAATCAGAATCTGGAGATGGCCCTGTGCTGCGTTGCTTCCCGCCTACCTGCATCCTGGTCCACTCATCTTCCTTGGGTGGAATATGCACTCAACAATCTCATCAGCTCAGCCACAGGGATGTCCCCCTTCATGGTTAACTTTGGCTTCCAGCCTCCACTGTTCCCGAACCAGGAATCCGACACAGCAGTTCCCTCCATGCAGGCCCAATTCAGGAGGATCCAACGAGTCTGGCGGGAGGCAAGAGCAGTACTAGGGAGGACGGCCGAAAACAACCGCAGGCTGGCGGACCATCCCCGCTCCCGCCTACAGTGTTGGACAGCAGGTCTGGCTCTCATCTAAGGACCTCCCCCTCCAGACAGACTCTTGGAAGATGGCACCTCGGTTCATTTGCCTTTATGTCATAGAAAAGATCATCAACCCGAGGAACACACCTGCACTTCATTGTGCTCATCAGCTGGCTTTTTAAAAGCCAGATTCCTGTCCTGCTCTTTGCCGAATGATTGTCTCAGTCTTCCTCTCGAGCCGAATCACTCTGTGCCTCTTGAGTCTCCAGTATGCCTTCGTGCCTTTTTGTAAGTTTGTTTGTCACTTTGTTTCAGTTGCTTTGTACTTTATAGTATTTCCCCTTGCATTTTTCTGAAGTGATTTTCAGTTTGTCTTTTGTTTTTCTGTTGAACTTTCTAGTTGACTTTATATTCCTTTGTTACTTGTCCCACGTGGTATATTTGAGCTGCACTTTTAGTGTCAGAGGTTGTTTAAGTTTTTCTGTAATTTCTCCTGACACTTGTTTTTCTTCGTTTTCAGTAGCTGTCCGTGCCTCCCGAGCCTATGACCCTGTGTGGTGATTTTATGTTGTTTTTTTTTTCTTGTTGATATTTTTGTTAATAAACTTTTGGTGATTTTGTCTCCGCAATATTGGGTCCTGGCCTTTTTGTACACGTAACATGCTTAAAGTTAAAGGTCAACAGTTCTATTCTTAATGATTTTTTTAATGTTCCTACCTCTGAGAAAAAAATCATGACTGTGTAAGGACTTTGCACTGTCAGACCCATGAACACACTCAATTACAAAAATGTGTGTATTATACTTTTTTTTTTTTTTTTTTTTAAGAGATACTTTTCTGGTTTTCAACCAGTATATTGTGGATATACTTGGATCTATGGTGACTTTGTTCTGGATTGTAGCATTTAAGCTAGTTATTAGTCAGTGGTAAGCAGCAATAAGACACTTTGAGACCACTGTATTAAGTTTGTGGATGTTACTTAATCTTTGTGAAAACTTAAAAATGAGACAATTATGTGATTATGATGAAGTACAAGTAATCTGCTGACTAATAAAAATGATGAAATGAATGTAGAACAGAGTTAAAAAAATAATAAAAATCTCAAATCTCAGTGTAGCAATCCTTTAAACAAAACAAATTGTACATGGTGACATGATGCGTATATCACGCATCACTATCACTTTCATCAGAGTCATCATCCCATACAGCTCTTTCTTCTGTTCCCTTTGAAGCATTCTCACATGGTTGGCACCGACATAAATCTGTACAAGACAGTCTTGCTTTTATTACACAGTAGGTTGTGTCATTTTTATGTATGAAACACTTTTGAAGGCTGATTTCTTTATTTCCTTTTCTTTTCATCCTCTTCGCTTGTCTTGCTGCTAGATGCACTCGTCGCCATGTTTGTGTATTTCTGATACTATGGCAACGAGACTTGGCTCCTATTGGTCCACGTGACAAAAATCGCTTCACCCCTCTGCATAGTCGATTGTGTGTGTGCAAGTATCACTATGCCGCAGAATAGTTCGACACTGAAACACTGATTACTAAAAATCGACAGGATGGCATGAGTAGATATTTTTTTTTAGTTCTTACTATCAATAGAGCTATTTTATGAATCACAGTTTATGTTGCCCCACTGAAGTGGAACGAGATTCACTTTCTAAGCACTTTTTCCTCTGTCCGAATACAGCCTATACCTTTCTTTGCCTGAGCTTTGTGCATTGCATCAGTTATGCTCTTGATACTTGACCTGAGATGTTGCTCCTCAAACTTTGACACAGACTCATTGGTCAAGAGCTTCTCCATTTCATCAATGATCCATTTCTTTACATATTGCCTATATGAGCAGATGTAGCTCAAGTAGTCCTCAAAGTTATCTTTTGCAAGTAAATCCAGTAAGACTGAATACTGGAAGAACATTTGTGTGCTTAACTGGAACCTCCTCATCATTTCATCAGTGATATCCAGACCCAGGGAGCTTTTGACTAAGTCTTCCACAGCCGGTCTCAAACAGTAATCTGTGAAATCTTCTGCCTTCTTTTGGCACTGGTCTCGCTCATGAAGCTCATCCTTGAAATTTACTCTGAACCTCTCTTTGTTTTGGTGGAGACATCTTTAGGGGTTGTTCATTTGAATAAAATCTTCATGCATTTTCTCAATATACCTGGATGCAATTACATAGATGTGCTATTTCAGAGAAACCTCAAAATCTCTCTCTATCCGAACATCTTTGTTGTTTTCCAGCTTCTCATCGATCATGTGTAGGATCTGCTGAATGAAAGTGTCATGGTAGTCGGTTTTTCTCTCCACTTTTTTTCTCACAAATTGTGTGCAATCCTCAATGATCTGCTCAGCCAATTTCTGTAGTGCCATGACCTGATCCTCAATCCTCAAGAAGCTGTAGACTTTGTGCTTCAGCTGTTTTTATCTTCCCTCAGCTGCATATTTGAAAGACATCTCCCCACAATCTTGCAGTCTTTTTTTATCCAACAATTCACAGACATGACCCCCCTTCCGCATTAGATTGTCTCTCAGATCACAGATTATACTTGCCAAGACATCTGTGGCCTCTTGTTTGTAAAGGTCAAGTTCGCCCACCATTTCATTCCACATCTTGTCAAATTCTTTGTCCGCCTTTTCGTTTGTCATCTCAACCTTTTTACTGCGGCATTCTTCAATCAATGCATGTACTATCTCCTCTAATTCTCTTGTATGGTTCTCTTTGATTCTGTCAATTTTACTCATTCCTCTTCTGATGTCTTTTGCAACTGTGAGTTGGTTTTTGATGGATCTCTTCATACTTCGATGAAGACTCTTTACACTCTTAGCGAAGTCTGCCCTGTATGCTTCCACAAGATCAACGTGCCCCTTTGTTTGCTTGAAGTACTTTTCCAGATTGTCAAGGAGTTTTCCCTCCCATTTTGACAGCTCTGAGTATGCTTCATTTTCTAAATGTGTAAGAAGTTGTCCAAAGTCGGACTCTTCAGTTTTCCCTCTGCCAAAGTGAGAGATTTTTGTTTCTGCTTTTTTTGTCCATGAGTACATTTCCTTTTTGAATTCCCATTCTGTGCAGAGCTTCATGTATGCATCAGCCACCAGGCTGTTTCTGAAGCTGAAGATGAAGGTTTCATGCTTAACAGCTCTCCACAGGCTTGTTATCCATTCTGTAAACTCCAAGATGTTATAAGCAGAAGTCTCACATTTTCCCAGAATTTCAAGGATGCTCTTCTTGAGCTCATTCACAGCCTTGCTGTACCCTGCATTCACCGGTGCCATTGGTGGATTCCTGTCCAGAGTCCTGGTACGTACACAGTCCCAGTCTCTGGACTGTATTTTATCACATTAGTGAAGCTCTTGTACGCTCCCTTTTTTCTATTTTGGTTGCTGCTCGAGTCATCTCATTTAGGTGCTCCAGCAGCAGTTCTCTTTCTCGTGGTGGGGGCTGATCTATCAGCCACATTCTGATGAACAAAGGGACACAGGTTTTTTACCCACTTCCTGCAATATTGACAATAGTCATATCACTTAACCCCACCACAAGAGTTGCAAGCTCATTGTCATGCTCAATTTACTTTGATGAGCAACATGAAAGCACCTCGAGTGCATCGACTGCTGCTGACTGCGAACTCCAAACATGATGTTGAGGAGTGTAGACTTCCCTGTACTTTGAACTCCAAGAACTGTGACTACCAGTATCTTGTTGTTAGGATACACCAAGTCATTGAGCTCAGACATAACATCAGTTCTAACTGCATATTAGCCAGTGACTGGCTAATATGTAGTTAGAAAGCAGTGATTTTTAAAAGTTGGACAAATTGCATGAGTTTGGATTTTGTGTCATTAAAGATGGTCACAGCCTTGGTTACAGAGAAAAAAAAAAAACTATACAGAATCATTCTGTATTAACACAACATCGTTAACTTTGCAGTTTATTGGTGGCTAACCTGATATTGTGTGCGAGGTGGTGTGTTTTGAGGACCCAGAAGCAAACACAGAGGTATATCAACTTAAGATGAAATTTTAATGTCCAAACTCAGGTTAAACGCAAAAGAGGTAGTCCGGTAGGCTGGCTGGCTGTCATGTGGGCTGGAGACACTGCGGGGAAGACAGAGGAGACGGAAGTGAGTAGACATACAAAAAATCACGAGGAGCAGAGTCACGAGTACTTATTCCAAAAGGAGGCTACCAGGAGACGCGTCTGTACCACTTAGGCGTGAAGACAATACTCAGGCACTGAGACTGAGGGCTGCTGGCTTCTTAAAGTGCCTTGATTGTAGATGTAGAGCAGGTGTGTAGTTTCACTCAGCCTCAGTGACCGGGGGAGGGGAGGAAGCTCTGGAAAAGAGTCAAGCCAAACCAGGAAAACGAAGAAAAACAGGAAGTCCAACCAAAATAAAACAAATGGAGGAGGCGTCTAACCACAGTATTGTATTGTAAAGAGCAAACCTGTGGTGCCTGCAAATAAACATTAACAGCTAACACAGCTCACTGCTGTCAACTGTGACAAACATACTGTTCATAAAACCAGCCTTAACCTTCTGCATCACTCTGGTGACCCTCACATTTGCTGTCAGAGTCCGGTGAGTGTTGAGGTCCTTCAGCTTCCTTGACATTGACAATAAAATGCCATGTAATTCATCCACTCATTATTCAGTATATATTTATAAAACAAACCAGAATTCTAGTTTTACTAGTGATGTTGTACAAAGCGTTTACTTCCATTTCCGTTGTGGTTATAGAGAACCCACAGTTGTTCCAGATTATTGATAGCTCCTCACTGAAATTAAAAAGTGACAAGGCATTAATGCACATATATTTTACATACCCCACAAAGTTTAAACCACCCATACATTTTCAGCACATCACACAAGTTTGAATTCAAATTTACCACAGAGCACCAAAAGCCTCGATGTGTCATACAACATTAATACTCTGTTGTGTGTACAGGAGCTACACTATCTGAGTTCCTACTGTTGCCAGAACCAGCATGTTTTAAAGAAAAGTGACCAAACAGAAGCATTTATAAACTCACCTTTGTTAAATAGATGCATACTTGCAAATTGCATTTTTCAATCCACGTAAGATAAGTATATGCCTCAGCACCTCTCCCCAAAGCAGCCTCTCCCTTTTATACTCAGTGATAACGCTTTGACTTCTGATTTACAGTTCTTTTTAATAATTACCTAGTCTGTTAGAGCTACGAATCTTGTAAATAATAAATAGGATAATAAAACTTGATAAGAACCCATCAACAGTGTGAAGTCATGTAAAGTGTGGCCATGAGAATTATGGTAAATATTTAACACTAAAAGGGAAGCAGAAGTATTTTTTCCCTTTTAACGGTTTGTTTTAAAGACTTGTCACATGTGCCAATGTCACATTTTCACACATAACTTCCACAAAAATTAGAAAACACTTTCTCTATCAAGACCACAATCGGCCTGATTACACAGGTTTAGCAGCAAAAGCATTTACACAAAAGAGGGAAGTGATGTCACCCTGATTGTCAACATGGCTGTGATTTGGTAGGAGGATACATGCTGCATGCTGGATGATCACAGTGCTGATGTTTAGTACAACATCACAGCCTCAATGGTGATATTTTATGGTGATATATTTATGTTTTAATCCAAAGGTACAACACAATAGTCACAAGAGGAAAACAAATACTCAGTCGTTGTCAGTGTGAATCAGGCTGGATTAACTAAATCATTATGACAGCCTAAGAAGAAAAAATGTTTTTGTGTTGTGTGTTAAGTAGTATTTTGATCATCTAGTAGAGGAGACATGAATAAGTCCTCTGTAAGCTAGGGGACATGCACGGGCTAATTACGGGGAGGTCAGCTCTGATAAGTCTTTCTGCAGACCTGACTGTTTGTTACAGTTTATACCTCTCCCGGTTATTGAACTTAAAGTCCCAAGATATTTTGAAAAGAAAGCTACAGTGGCAGCCAGATGGTGGTGGTGCAGTGGTTTGTCAGCTCACAATGAGTTGTTTCCTGGTTCAGAACCTGGCTGGGCAGGTGGGCCTCTTTAAATGAAGTTTGGATGATCTCTCCCTGCATGCATGGGGAGAGCAGTTGCGTTCTATGCATGCATAGCAGTATTGGACCCCCTCACTTTTACTGCAATGTTTGTATTTTGAGCCAAAATAGAGCGGTAGAATAGAACTGCATCTCTGTGTCAGTTTTCAATTTTCAGACCATTTGTGGCGTGCAGTGTATTTTGTGGACCCAGAAGCAGACACAGAGGCAGATAGCAATTTAAAGGTGTTTAATGTCCAACTCAGGGAAACAAAGCACGAGGAAAAAGTCTGTTTTGCTGGCTGGCTGTTGCGTGGGCTGGAGACACTGTGGAGAAAACAGAGAAGTAGGTGAGAAGACATACAAGGGATCACGGGGAGCAAAAAGTCGCAAGTAATTATCTGAGGAAGGCCAGGAGACACGTCTGTACCACTTGGGAGTGAAAACAATACTCAGGCACTGAGACTGAGGGCTGCTGACTTCTAAAAGTGCCTTGATTGCAGATGTAGAGCAGGTGTGGAGTCTCACTCAGCCTCAGTGACCGGGGGTCGGGAGGGAGCTCTGGAAGAGAGTCAAGCCAGACCAGGCAAACAAAGAAACACAGGAAGTCCAACCAAAATAAAACAAAAGGAGGAGGCATTTCACCACATCACCCCCCTCTCAGCGAACACCGCTTGGCATTCTGTCGGGTTTGTTGGGGTGAGCGACGTAGAAGTCGTCCAGGAGTTGATGGTCCAGGATGAAAGAGCGGGAGATCCAGGACCGCTCCTCTGGCCCGTAACCCTCCCAATCCACGAGGTATTGGAAGCCTCGTCCCCAAGGCCACACGTCCAGGATTTGCCTTACAGTGAAGGCAGGGTGGTCGACAATCAACCGGGGGGGTGGAGGGGCGACGGAAGGAGGGCTCAGGGTGCACGAGGTGACAGGCTTTATCAGGGAGACATGAAACGTGGGGTGAATTTTGAGGGATGAAGGAAGTTTTAATCTTACCGCTGAAGGGTTGATAATTCTCTGGATAGGGAAGGGACCAATGAAGCGGGGGGGGGGGGGGGACTCGGTCTGCAGGGGAAGGTCACGGGACGATAACCAGACCATCTGACCAGGACGATAGTCTGGCGCTGGAGAGCAGTGAACATCAGCCAGGCGTTTGTTGCGTTCGGCCGTGCGGGTGAGTGCAGCCCTGGCGGATCTCCACACCTCCCATAGACGCCCAATATGCTCCCTCACCGACGGGATGGCCACAGGGTGCTCCTGTTCAGGAAACAGGGGGGGCTGGTATCCAAAACAGCCCATGAAGGGAGACATACCTGTGGCCGAGGAAGTGAGGGAGTTATGGGCATACTGGATCCACAAGAGGTGAGTACTCCAGGACGCTGGATGATGGGCCGCCACACACCGCAAAGCTGACTCGAGGTTTTGATTGGCCCGCTCCGTCTGGCTGTTGGTCTGCGGGTGGTAGCCAGAGGAGAGGCTAGCTACCATGCCCACTGCCTGGCAGAAAGTTTTCCAGACCTGGGAGGAGAACTGGGGACCACGATCTGACACTATGTCAAGGGGGATACCATGTAGTTGGAACCAGAGGTGGGGGCTTGACCACTCGACTTGAGACTCGACTTGGACTTGAGTCCCGTTTTTGACTTGCTTGATGAATCAAGAAGTGACTTGGACTTGCTTGGGACTTGGTTGCTAAAGACTTGAGACTTGACTGGAGCCCAGTGACTTGAAAAGTCACGTCAAGTCTTTTCAAGTCACTTAATATTATTAATTAATTAATAATAGCAGGCCCAAACTGTTTAAAAAATTGTTGCATCAACTAATAGTCAGGAATTACAGCCGTTGGTAACACCGTGTTGTGTTGACAAGTCTGCTTATTTCCCGCAAAAAATTCGCTTGTTTTTGGCTTGTTTCTGGAGGTCTGTTTCCTTATTTCTCTCATGAAACTTGGCAACACTGTCTCAAACACTAGCCTCCCTCATAACGACAACACCGGGAGGACTGAACATAACTAGAAAAATTGCATTTCCTTGCAGAAAATGCGTGGAAATGCTGAGTGCTGAAAGCTGAAAAAGCAATGCAAAACTGCCAATAAAAAATGGAGGAAGGTATAAACGGAAAAACTGTAGAAAAGGTGGAGTAGAAGAAGAAGAAATTGTATCAATGGAAGAATTGTAGTATAGCTGGAGGTAAATTAGTTGGATTAATGTACAAATTGTCTGATAGCCTAAGTGAAAAATGTATATGATTGATGTGAATAAACAGAACTGATATGGATAATTGAATTTGAAAAACAAATGCCTTTAAACAATGTGTAACAATGTTCCTATTAAATGTACAAATAGTAAAACAGATTTTTGCAGTCTGCAGCATCCAACCATAGTAACTTGAGAATGCAGAACAGCACCATCTATTGCCCTGCTTCAGTTACTGCCCTACATCTGAATGCAGAAAGTATGAAACAGCTGAAGTTAAATTAATTGTATAAATGTAGAAAGTATAGAAAAGAAAAGCAGAAGTAGAAGAAAAAGAAGAAGTTAGTATGTTAAAAGAGTTAAAGACAAGAACTGTAACAACAAAGTTCATATTGGGGCTGTATTTTCTACTGACAGAGAGACAGTAATGCACACATGGAAACAGTGTGTGTGTGTGTGTGTGTGTGTGTGTGTGTGCGTGCGTGCCCGCGCGCGCGCGCGGCCGAGCCCGTGCGTGTGCATATGCGTGTGTGATCGAAGCACACAGCCCATGACAAGTGCAGAATCTGACAGAGACAGTAAGAGAGAAAGAGAGACATTAATGCACTCATGGAAACAGTGTGTGTGTATGTGTGTGTGCCCGCGCGCGCACGAGCGGCCAAGTCCGTGCGTGTGCGATCGAAGCACACAGCCCATGACAAGTGCAGAATCTGACAGAGAGATAGTAAGAGACACAGTAATGCACTCATGGAAACAGTGTGTGTGTGTGTGTGTGTGTGCCCGCGCGCGCACGAGGGGCCGAGTCCGTGCGTGTGCATGTGCGTGTGCGATCGAAGCACACAGCCCATGACAAGTGCAGAATCTCTGGCTCTGAAGGAATGTACTCACCTCCTGGGCAAGCTGTACAATTTCATGACTTCAGACCGATTTTGTGAGAAGCAGGACGAGTGTACCTCCATTTTGATGTGTTTTTTATGGCTGTGGAGTGAAAATTGCGGCCGCAGCAGCAAAATAATCATGCTTGGTCTAGTGAATCCAAAAGGCCCCGCCCGCATCTAGTGATGACGTCAGACGCTGTAGCGTGAGTCAGGCTGAAAAAGGCAGAAGACTTCATGTTGCTCCAAGCGAAATTGTGCAAAAACGGTAGGAAATAGCAAAAATGAGTGAATACAACATTTGTAGCAGACACGTTGCTGAACATTTTAAAGCAAAAATGAGGTCTGTAGGTGAAAGTATGCAGAAGTTATAAGGGTGAGAAGGTGTTATAGCTGTATCTCCATTCATTTGTAATGGAACAAATTTTGCAGAAAAAGTGAAATATTGCAAAAAGTATAAATGGTACAAAGGTGAAAAGTAATAGCAATAATGTCCTGAAGGAGTGCATTAGTATAAAGTTTGAATGGTTAAAATAGCACAAAGTGGTAAGGAGTTGAAAAGGGCCAAAAAAGGTACGGAAGAATAATAATAAGAAAAAAAATAATAATAATAAAGAAATAGTAGAATAACAATAAGTGGAAATGCTGTGTCAGCATTTCCACTTAATTATGAGACCATTTTCTTCCACTTTAAGAAGCTAATGAGTTGATTGGCGGCAAGTGGTGCATTCTACGGCATAAAACCGGCTTCACTCTGTCACTACTGCTGGACTGGTGAACTGAACTTTACGCTAGAAGACATGACTACTCCAGCAATCGTAACTTTTGGTTTTAATAATTACGAAGTGGATGACATCAAAAAGAGAAGAAAAGCCCAATGCAATGCATGCGGTGCCCACATCAGCGATGGAATGAGAACTACTTCCAACTTCAATTGACATTTGAGGGATACTCACAAAGACATGTAAGTTGATCCACATTAGCAATCGGCTATGGGAATTTCTAGCCATTTCGCTAGCACCGCGGTAGCACAGCCTCTTGTCTGCAGTAAAAATTAAAAAAATACTCTTGCTACTAGCCAAACAAAGACGGTTTTGTGTAGTTGAGAGCCAACTTTACTAGGTGGGAACACTCTGAGCCCCCCACCTCAAGTCTAAAATACATTTTGGACAGAAAAATCTGGTCAATATAGAAATAAATAAATTAACCAGATCTGTCGGGGCGCTGTGGAGTAACCAAAAAAGTGCGGTGAAATATTTTCTTTTCTGTCCAAAAAGTGTATTTTAGACGTGAGGTGGGGGGTCAAAGTGTTCCCACTTAGTGGAGTTGGCTTTCAATCAACTCCATAAAACCGGCTTTGTTTCGGAAAATAGTCAATCTACAAGCTCACAATGAACTTGTAGATCGACTATTTTCAAAAGCTTTTTATAAATTTGAAAATTTGTGAGATGGGACATTCTGCATAATGAGTATTATACTTTTGGTACTTTAAGTACATTTCGATACCAATACTTTTGTACTTTTACTCAAGTAAATTAAACATTGATGAAATGAATAATAAACGAATAAGAAGTAGTTTCAACTTCAATTCATGTAGGGCTACAAGGCATTTTATGACATCTGTTTTATATGCCATTTTACAGATGGCATACAACACGAGTAAATCCACGCCGAGCACATCACAGCCTCCAATCTCCAAGTTCATGGACACCGGTGCACATCGGTACACCTCCACTCATCCACAGCAGAGAGCGATCACAAATGCAATACTGTCCGATTTAGTTATTGACTGCAACTTGCCCTTTTCTATTGTCGAACACCACAGTTTCCGGCACTTTATGAAATTAGTTGACAGCAAATACAACCCAGTGAGTCGCAGAATACTGACATCAAAAACAGACGACTTAGCTGCAGAGAGACGTTCAAAATTGAAAACTCAATTGAGCAACACAGAACATGTCTCAGTCACTGTGGACATTTGGTCTGACCGTAGGATGAGGGGGTTCCTTGGTGTAACTGTGCACCATATCGAGAAAGATGCAGAGAGCCTACAGCTAAGGTCCAACCTCTTGGCTCACACACAGCTGAGAGAATCTGTGAGCAGTTTGAGGCTATTTGTGATGACTATGATATAAAAGATAAAGTAGAGTACATCATTAGTGATAATGCTGCTAACATGCGGAAAGCTTTCACGGTGTGCTTCCCCACTGAACACGAAGATGAAGTCTATAACAACGATCATATTGATGACCCAGAGCTCTGGAATGAACTCACCCCGGAAGATCAACAGACAGTAGATGCTGCTTTGGCCAAAAAACAACGCTTGCAGTGTTTTGCACACACACTTCGGCTTGTGGTGGGAGACGGTTTAAAAGAAACAAAGGTGTCATCTCCTGCTCTCTCAAAGTTATCCAAATTAAGCTCATTGCTGCACACAATCTCAAGGTTCAAAGATGTGTTTAATGCTGAATTTGGAGAACAAAGAGGCATCCCTGTTGCTGTCAATACAAGATGGAACTCAACACTGAGACAAGTGAAGGCAGTTCTGCATTTTGATCATGCAAGGCTCTCTCGCACTGTAGAAAATGCTGGGCACAGGGAGTTGTTGTTCACATCACGGGAGTGGAACCTGTTGAAGGAGTTCGTGGAAATCTTGAACCCATTTGGAGAAGCAACAGATTTGACACAGGGGGAGAAGGTCGTCACAATAAGCTCTGTTGTTCCCTCTGTCCTGTCCCTGAATCACCACCTTGAGAAGCTGAAGCCTAATGTCCGTTTCCAGAGAGGTCTGGTCAGAAGTCTCCACGTATCCTTGAAGAAAAGATTTCTTGGAATTTTCATCAACGTTAAAATGGCCAGAGCACAGGATGGAATCACTGCCCCCTTTGAAGACCCAATCTACCTTAAAGCTCATGCCTTGGACCCAGCCTTTACTCTGATGTGGGTGGAGCACCATGTGCTGGTCAGTCCTGACGTCAAGGCAGAGGTTAAACAACGAATGAAAGGTAAATAGTCAGATTCTAACTAATTTCTTATAATTTGATGTAATTGACTGAAACAGTAATACTTTGTTAAACCCATCAACAATGATAGTAATTAAGGGCTCTTTTTTCTGTTTCTTGTCTATGTGTTCACAGAACTGATAGTGCAAGATGCTGCACAGGTTGAGCAGCCTGTGTCTCTTGTTGAAGAGGACCAAGATGACCTTGGAGAAGGGGGAGGTCTGTTTGCTGCATACCACAAGAGACAGAGGAAAGATCTTAGCACCTCTCCATCACTACAACTAAGTCACCACCGTGACATATGTGAAGGACAGCATGCGCTCTAATTCTGGGAAGCACACATGAAAGGTCTTCCTTCACTGTTCCGATTGGCCACCAGAGTTTTGGCAGTGCCTGCCTCCAGTGCTCCGGTAGAGCGAGTTTTCAGCCATGGTGGAATCATAATGCCGCCCCATCGGGCAAAGATGACGGACAAACGTTTGGCCAATCTGTTTTTTTGCGAATGCAATGCATTATAGGGCCTTGAGACACGCAAGCACGCACGCACGCACGCGCGCACACACACATACACACACACACACACACACACACACACACACACACACACACACACACACAGGTTATTCCTAAATCTTATGTTCTATTCATTTCCTTACATTTGATATACTTCATACAAAACATGCAGCATAAGTAAGAATTTTTTTGTTGAAAATATCTTGCACATTTTGGAAGAGAAAGTGATAGAGACAATGTGAGTGAGTTGTTCTCATGCTTAATTTTGCTAGAGCCATCTGATTATCTTGTGTTTTGTTTTGGAACAGTGAATTTGAGCCTTCCTTATTTTTGTGCACATTGTCTAAGTTTACAATTATTGAAGTTTATCTTATTTTTTTGTTGTTTAACAATAAATGCAAATAGTGAAAAATGCTCATGATTTATGTAAATCTTTACAAATCACAAATGGTTTATGGCTTCGACATGACTTGTTTTTGACTTGAAAGAAATGGTAAGGACTTGGACTTGACTTGAGACTTGACAGCCAAGACTTGAGACTTGACAGCCAAGACTTGAGACTCGACTTGGACTTGAACATAAGGACTTTCCCCCACCTCTGGTTGGAACACATGAGATACTAGGAGGTTAGCAGTTTCTAGAGCAGACAGGAGCTTGGGTAACGGGACATAATGCACAAACTTGAAAAACCTGTCTGTGATGGTGAGTATGACTGTGTTACCTTCAGAAGGGGGGAGACCAGTAACGAAATCTAGGGCTATGTGAGACCAGGGGCGTGAGGGCACAGGCAGGGGACGCAGCAAGCCAGCCGGAGGTTGGTGGGAGGCTTTACCTCGAGCACAGACGGAGCAGGCAGCAACATCCTGGAGATGAGGCGTTGAGCAGAAAGGAGGTACTGAGGGTTCTTGTGGTCAGTCCAGATGAGGAATGGGTGTTGCGCTCCTTCCAGCCAGTGTCTCCATTTTTGGAGTGCCCACACATCAGCCAGCAACTCACGGTCTCCCACGTCATATTTTTATTTGGTGGGTGAGAATTTCCGGGAGAAGTAGGCGCAAGGATGGAGCTTCTGGGTCTCGGGATCCCCCTGTGAGAGGACGGCCCCCACTCTGGAGTCCGAGGTATTGGAGAGAGGGAGCCGGGTGTTTGAGCACAGGGGCGGAGCGGAGGCAATGAGAGTGGCAGTGAGGACTCCAGGCGGAGATTGAAGCTGTGGACCAGTTGATCTGGGGATTGTGGATCTGCAGCCACGGGAGTCCAATGCACGAGGGGTGAATGTGGAGAAGGAAGCAGGAACAACTGGACATCCTCCCGATGGTTTCCCGAAAGGATGAGGGTCTGAGGAGTGGTGCAGTGGGTTATGGTGGTTATAACCCTGCTATCGAGAGCTGTGACCTTACGGGGTTTTGTGGACCCAGAAGCAGACACAGAGGCAGATAGCAAATTAAAGGTGTTTAATGTCCAACTCAGGGAAACGAAGCACTTGGTAAAAGTCCGGTTTGCTGGCTGGCTGTTGTGTGGGCTGGAGACACTGCAGAGAAAACAGAGAAGGAGGTGAGAGGCAGTGGCGGCTGCTGGTCTTTCAAGGAGGGGAAGCTCATTTTTCTGGCCTACATCATAATTGTGTTTGTTTATTTGTATGTAACAGAACAGAGTCGCCAAACACAATGGCAGTCGTTTTTAACAAAGACAAAAGTCGCTGAGGATCAGTAAAGTCTCTGGAGCAGTTAAGAACAACGGAATGAATAACTTGTAAAATGCTCTGGTAGATGTTTTATTCTTCAAGGTCACTGATTCGCTTATTTAGCTGTCAATCAAAAAAGGATTTCGCTCATCCAATCATGGATGCAGAAGCTCAGCGTCCGCCAGAAAGTTGGGACCGCCCTCTCGTCATAGAACTCCAGAGATGCTTAGCGTCCGATGGGCAGGACAAAGCCCAGTATTTATCCAATGAGCGTCTAGTTTCACTGCTGGAACAACCCACTTTGAGCTTCCACATTGAAGTCAGCAGACGCTGAGCGTCCGGCTGTGTGAAGCGCTGAGGCGCTGCGAGGATGAATGAGAACAAAGTTATGCCGGTTACCTGTGATTATCAACTTCTTATCACAGTGTGATAAGAAGCTGATTCTGAACAAAAGATGAAGGCTTTCTAGCGCGTATTAAGTTAATGAAATGTACACACAGCAGTATGTATTTCACCACTTTTTCTTTTTTTTGGGGGGGTGACATTTTAAGGGAAGCTGAGCTTCCCTTGCAGTCTTAGAGCAATCGCCACTGGTGAGAAGACATACAAGGCAGTGTGGTTTTCGTCATATTTCGTCAAATATTTTCGTCAGCGTCAAAAAGGGAAATATTTTCGTCAACGAGAACAACACTGGTTGTTTTCGTTGACACACACAGACACACACACACGCAGGCGCACGTGCTCACGCGTGCAGTTTTGTTTTCGTTGACGATGACGTCATGGTTGACGAAAACAACACTGATACAAGGGATCACGGGGAGTGAAAAGTCGCAAGTAATTATCTGAGGAAGGCCAGGAGACACGTCTGTACCACTTGGGAGTGAAAACAATACTCAGGCACTGAGACTGAGGGCTGCTGACTTCTTAAAGTGCCTTGATTGCAGATGTAGAGCAGGTGTGGAGTCTCACTCAGCCTCAGCGACAGGGGGTCGGAAGGGAGCTCTGGAAGAGAGTCAAGCCAGACCAGGCAAACAAAGAAACACAGGAAGTCCAACCAAAATAAAACAAAAGGAGGAGGCATCTCACCCCACCATTTTAAATACTGACACACAACTTGTGAATTTCACCCTTTCAATCACATTTCACACACATAAATCTTAAAATGATGGCAAAGACTGCTATGTTAAGTACTGTGATTGTTATTATCTATCATAAAAAATATTCATGGAACTTTGAACTAATATCATAAAATACGTCAGCAGTAAATAGTTTGGTTATTAAATGATATGGCTATGGACATGACTGTTCAAAGTTCTACAAGTCACAGCTATTTATGCATTACTTTTCACTTTGTTAAGCAAAATACATTTACGCCCCACAATAACTTAGTGCAATTATATTTAGTGAACACTCTGGAGTACCCATGCACATTATGTGATACCCCTTCCCCACATCATGACCACACTACACAATACATTTGCTCTGTTACATACAGAGATCATAAAATATTCCTCTGTCAACATCATATAAAAGAAAAAAAAACATTCAGCTGTCTCAAACTATTATTTCAAAGGTGTTTCCATGTACATGATAATAAATGAAATAAAAATTAAATACGTTTTTCCCTGTCCTAATCCATGTGGGTTACTTGCACATCTACAAACAGGACTTTTGAGTTCAGCTTTTATATCTGGGACCTGCCTCTCATCACAGGATCTTCCAGTTTGAACAGTCAAAGTGTCAAGATTGAGGAAAAGAGGAGAGATAATATCCTGGGTTCCCCAAAGTGTTCATTTGAGGGAACTGATGTAGAATCTAAGACCTAAGACTGAAAGATAAAGGATTTGAGTAACTGCAAAAGTAGGCAATTATTTGTAATAATAGGTTTATAATTCTAAGAGGATGATTCATTTAGGGTTGAAGTCAAGAGACAGAATGTGTGGGTTGAAAATAACTATTCAGTGAAATGAAATCTTGCTTTTGGACAGGATTAAAAATGTTAT
The DNA here is from genome assembly GCA_962446985.1 of Xyrichtys novacula. Lineage (NCBI taxonomy): Eukaryota > Metazoa > Chordata > Actinopteri > Labriformes > Labridae > Xyrichtys > Xyrichtys novacula. The sequence continues at coordinate 19,723,759 of OY660886.1, forward strand.
ATAACCAACAGTAGAGAATGAGCAGAAATACCCAATGTAAGGGTACAGGAGGGCTGCTTAATATTAGATATGAACAGTGTTTTTGCAGGTATGGGGCAGTGAGGCAACATGCAGTGTGGGCTGATGAGGAAAAGGTCCCGGTGTTGAAATATGATAGTCCCTGTAAAAAACTACATGTAGGCAATTTAAAAATCAACAGATCTGTGTTTTGAACAGTTTCAGAACAATGTTCTTCAGTTTAAAATGGAAAGAATTTGGGGATTTCATCATCTACAGAATTCAATATCGTTAAAAATTCAAAGAATTTGTAGAAACCTCTGCGCAAAATAACAAGGCTTGAGCTTTTGACTCCAGGCAACATTACACCAAAAAAAAAAAAAAAAAAAAAAAACATGATTCCATGGTAGAAATCACTGCATTTGCAGAAATCATACCTGACAACCATTCTGTGAACTGTTCCATGTTAAGAGGAAACCATTTGGAGACATGGTTGAGGAACGCTGGTGCCTTTTATGAGCTGTAGGCCTGAGCCCAGTTAAGGTGAAAAACTGTCCTGTGGTAATGCCACATCACCACTCACTTTATGAGCGATTGTTCATAAAACAGTTATTTGGTGATTACTCATTACTTTGTTATCAAAGAGTTATAATATCACTTTATATACCACAATAAATTAATACAGTTAAATGATGATGAGAACACTCTGGTGAACATGTGTATACTTTATGGTACCTAACTTCGATGTCATGATGGGTTCACTTGAGGCCAAAATGTAGTAATAAGGTTATTATTACTAAATATCTTCCTCCAAATATATTATGTAAAAATGTTCATTTATGTGTTAGAATAGAATAGATAATAGTTGTATTGATGTTTGAGTTTATGCGCTGCTTGACGACCAGTCAGCCTGCCAATTGGTTAGTGCATTAGCTTATGCAGTTATAGCCACAACTGAACTGTAATGTGGACCAGTGTTACGCCCCAGTCTAGGGGTGCCTAGGGCACAACATGAGAAGGCCTCATCATCCCCAAGTCCCAAGTAGCCACAACAACCGAGATTTCAGTTCAATTTAAAACACAGATTTATTTACATAAATCAGTAAATAACAAAAGATAGACAAAAGAACTAAGGCTGAATGACTAGGCTTCAGGGTGGACCAAGGCCAAAACAACAACCAAAAATAATCCTGTCTGTGGAGTAAGTCCTTCCCTAACCAAAACAAAGGAAACAAATGACAAAAGACTTACCTCCCTAACTAAAATACACAGGAGAACATAAGGCTAACAAAACTGGCAGTCCACCCCTACTACTGAAGGAAAACACAACACAATACACCATAGTCTTAAAGCTGCAAAATAGGGTGGCCAGTTGGGAGAGGAGGAGGATGAGGAACGCCTGGCCTCTGCCCTGCACATGGTGGCTGCCATCTTGGTTCCTCATATAGTTGGTCTCAGCCAATCACCATCCAGGACGTAGACCAACCCACCAATGACAGCGTTGCTGTGGCACACACCTATTTGCATATAAGATTGACACAAGAAAACACAGGGCACACACACACACAGCAGACAGTCCACAAATTATGACCACAGTCATAACACCAGCGATGTCTAGTTTAAATACTACTGTGTTTTCCTTCAGGGACAGATGAGGACACTGAGCGGCTGATCTGGTGGCGAGGACATAACGGGCAGAAGGAACGCCGCCCTAAAGGGTTTTCAGTAAGAAATTTGTGTTCATGTACCGTTGCGTCGTGGATTTATTTATTGTAAACACACGCTTCAACTGGAGCCGACCGGAACACAAATGTTGGCCAGGTCGGCCTCTAGCTTTGTTGTTATCAGAGCAGCATTCTACCAGCCACAAACGCCCCCCACCACTCGACAAAACATAATACAAGAGTTGCAATGGGTTGATTACAAAATGGGGAAAAAGCTACTGCCTAATGCAGAAATAATATGAATATGGAGAACTTGAGGACACATTATGGTAACTCTGTACGTAAATGGTAAATGTGAACATTGTTCTGACAGTGGCTTGTAGGCACTTGCCACGTTCAGATGCCCTTTTGATTGCCCCTTGTTTGTCATCCTTGTTTAGGGCTTTCATCAAGGAGCATGGGCTGGAGGGTCAGGTGGACCCAAGTTTTCCCCCAAAAAATGGGAAAACCTGAAACAGAAATATAAGGTAGGTGGAGGTATGACAAACACTTCAGTATTTATGATTTGCACAAATACAGTGAATGCTTATGTTTTTAAGTTTTGCTATATAATCTGGCTATGTCAGAGCTCAAACAGTCAGTGTGAAAGGGACCCATGTTATCAGATTATATTTGTGTCTGTGTCATTTGCCAGGTTCTCAAGGCACCACCAACGGGGGTAAGCACAGAGGGAGGAGAGGCCACTGCTGCAAACTGGAAATGGTTTAATATCATGGATGACGTGATGAGGGACCGTCCCACCATATCACCGCCCAACCTCATCACCTCATCCATGACACCAACAGCAGTGGCCTCTCCTCCAAATCCAACTTCTGAGTCTCCTTTTGTGAGAGGGAGGAGAACAAGTGACTCAAGGAGCAGAGAGTGGTTCGAGGAATGGTTGAAAGGCTTTGAGGAGAGGGAGGATGAAAGGTTGCAGCAGACAGAGGAATGGGAATGTCGGGCAGAGGAGAGGGAGAGGCAGGAAAAGTGTAGCAATCAAGACAACCCTGGATGTGAAACCCACACATTCCTCACAGGAAAGTTTCCTTATCTGGTCCCAGGACACAGGATATAAATCTTTCCAGACATGTTTACACTTTCAGGTTGCCTAAGTGACCCAACCGGAGGTTGACCAAACTTCTGACTCTTCACGATTGGTCAATTCGGAGAACAGAGACAGAGTTTTTATTACCTTTTAAACTGACTCCATCACTGACCATCTAAATAAACATTAACGTCTCAACCCAGATCTCCCATTTGAGATTTACCTTCTTAAAGTGTGTGAACATACGGACCCCAGGATAAGGGGGGACACTGACCTCCAGACCTCGGTCGTAAAACCCTGCTCGACCATACACTGATAAAGACTGCATTCCTTTGGTGAAAGAATACAAATGACTGATCCTGACATCTTATGCATTCAGCAATGTACTAATCTGTCTAATCATGAAATTTGTGTTAAAATGAGATGTTTCCCGTTTTTCTATGTGCTCCAGAAGCCGAGTTATTGCTCTTTAGTTTCTTTAGACCAACAGCTTTTCAGACTGTTTCATGAACTTTTAAGAGTTAAATTTATCGACTATGAATCATAACTTAACTCTAGGTAACAGAAACAGTTTAGAAATGTTTGGTTTATATTGTAGTTGTTTATTTAGTATTTTTAACCATTAGGTGGTTATAATGTCATTGAATAACCTTAATGTGAGTATTTAGAATCCATTATTAATCATGATGAAGTTCATTCACATGTGTTTACTCTTTTGTTGTTCACAGTTTCCATGTGTTACTATCTGTTTCATTTCAGAGTAATTTAGCATGTTCAATGTGATACTTAAAACATAATGAGAATGTTTGATGTGATCCTACACTTCATTCATATGTGTTTAGTGTCAAATTATTTATCATGAAACCAAGCATTCAATGATATTAATCATAGTGAGTGAGTATCAGATCTGACTCTTTTACCAGCCAAAAGTATAAGTTAGATCAAATAATCAGAGATCCGAGTTCATCTCTGCTTGGAGACCACACGACCCTCCTCCTCTGTCTCCTCACACACACAGGCCGGAGACACTCCCAGTGTGAGAAGATAAAACCAGTGAAGTGGGGTTGCTCACTCTCTTCTGCTTCTGCTCTTGTTCACGCTTATCCCTTCTACTCTTGTCCCCGGCTCTTATGCCCCTTCTCTTCTGCCCACACCCTTCTGTGGTGCGTTTCTTTGTTTTCTCTTAGAACTTTTTCTTAGTCTTCTAAGTTTTACGCCACGTGTTGATTCACGTTGATTTTTCTTTAACATCGTCTTAGTTCAAGTTTTGAAACTTCAACTTTTTGTGCGCATAGCAATTCAAGATTAAGCCTTTGATTGATTTTTCTTTAAATTCGCAAAGCCATTTTTGAAAGTTTTCTCTGCTCGAGTCTCGTTTTTCTGAGTTATCTGCGTGATTTCAAAGTCACCTCTGAACGCAACCCAGCAGGCCCAGGTCATCCTCTGTGCCAGAGTTTTTGAGTGAGACCAAAGAAGTACCCAAACGAGCATCCACAGGATCCACAGGCGCTGGCTTTGCTTCGGGCCCGAGTGCTGCAACTCCTGGCTCATCCTTCGACTGACTTCAGTCGTCTTCTGAGCTGAACCGCTCGAACCGCCAGTAGCCCCGGACCTTCGGAACCTGCTCCATCTTCTCCAAGGACCAGTCTCACTTAAGTATGCAAACCTCCAGAGCTCCAAAGAGGGCTGGTGCTGTCTCCTGCGTTCATAGCTCAGATATCCTCTTATTCTGGTAATCTTAGATTCCTCCAAATCCACATCCGAGTTCATCTCGACACCAAAGTTAGTGTAGGTTAATATGTTAGCGCATATTCACTCACTATCATTAACTTTAGTGCTCCTAGCCTGACTCAGAATCTTTATTTATTCACCTATTATTATTTTATCCTCATTATCTTATCATCATTTATTGCATGTGTGTTGTACCATCATTTATTCTGTAATAAACAGATCATTATTTTTCTAAGTTCTTGACTGTTAGTGTTCTTCCAGAAGTGGAGTCCCTGAAATTAGAATTTCGACTTAAGATATGAGACTGATTAATTAAAACTGACTTGATGTTTGATTTCTGAATTAAACTTTTGTTTTCTTTATTTTCCCACCATTAAGGGTGGGTGGTGCCCCTTTCAACAAGTGCATAAATGTCATAATTTGAGATTATTAATCTTCAGACATTTATTATAAATTCCAATCGCTACAGTATTTTGGTGCGGCCTTGTGAGACTCATTTAAAATCGCTACATATATTTTGGTGCGACCGTGTGAGGCTCATTTCAACCGCTACAAAAGAGAGAGATGGAGGAAAGATGGGTAAGAAGAGAGCAAGAGTGGAGAGAAGAAGAAAGAAGGAGCACAGACAGAAGCGAGCGGGAGTTGAGAGAGTGGATGGATTGAAGAGCAATGGAAAAAAGGAGAGAGAGAGAGGAAAGAGAGAGGAAGAGTAGAGCAAGAGAAGAAAGATGGATGGATATGATTGAAAGACTGTTTAATTGTAAATAATTTGTTCATTTGATTTTGATATTTTTTTTTACAGACCAAGTTTTAAGTTGACAAATTGTTCTATTAACTTGATCACCTATTCTTTGTAATGTTTTAGTTTGTTGCTTCATGGTTTTGTTATAGTTATAAAATTAAAAGATTGTTCTTGTTCCGTGACTAATCTAAACATATTTGCACGATACATAAAGGAATAGAGGCAGGAATGGCATAGTATTTATTTCAAAGCAGTTATGTAATCACCCACATACCTATGATTAGTGTAAACATGCTTCTTTTGGGAAAAAATAGCCCCACATCCATCTTTTCACATGCAAGAGACCACTTTCTTACTATAGATAGGTAAGTATAATACTAACCCTAAGTATAACCATAAGTACCATAAGTATAATACTAAGTATAAGTGTAATAGTAGAATAGTATAATTAGTATAATATTAGTATAACTATAAATAATATAATAACTATAATAAAGTAAGTATAATACTATATACCATAATACTAACTATTCACAACTACAATATAATTAACAATAACATTTACTATTCACAATGACTATTATTACAACACTCATTAATAATCATGCTCCCTCAGTGCAGGGATCTGCTCCTCAGGAACTGATATTGCTGCTGCCATCCGATCCCTGAAGGCGTCACCAGTCTGTTGGGCTGGGTCATGAGCTGCCACCAGACAGTTATCATCCACATCAACCTCTTTACCGTCCTCTGGCTCCAAAATGTCCCCGTGCCTGAGGCAGAGGCTGTGGAGGAAAAGGCAGTCCACAATGACCTCCGAAACGAAGTCGACCTTCACCTCCAGGGCCTTGAGAAATATGGAGCGCCACCTGGTTTTCAGTATTCCAAATGCCCTCTCCACCACACACCTGGCCCGAGAATGCCTGGCATTGAACCTCTCTTGGGTGGGATTCCTCAAAGGCTCCCTGAATCGGGGGATAAGGGTGAGTGGTTCAGAAATGCAGGGATAACCCCCATCCCCTAATAGGCACCATTCTTGAGGAGGGTACAGCTGGTGCACATACACAGGGCTGCACCTGAGGACCCGCGAATCGTGCACGGAGCCAGGGAAACTGACGTGCACATCCAGGAAGCGTCCTTTGTGGTCCACAATGGCCTGAAACTGGACAGAGTGGAACAGTTAAAAAAGTCTGCTCCAAACTGTCCAGGGGGCACAATGCGGACATGACATCCGTCTATGCTTCCTGCCACTTTGCAGAAAGCTAGGTGACCAGCCAACTGCTGGAACCCAGCCCCATTTTCCTCCAACTTAGCCCTGTTGGGCAAACGGATGAATCTCCGGAAAACTTGCTGGATGTTGCTGCTGACCCGGTGGACCATATCGTGGCACGCAGGTGGTGTATAGCATTATCACCATGGATACACAGGTGTTTGTGTAATTTTTATTAATCCACTGCTGCTTAGTGTGTGTCGCGTAGCTGTTGATTATGAAAACACTTTGCAATCATTTGGAAACGTGAAGGGGGAGCTGCTGCTGCCCGGTTTTTACGGTACGTAGACGCAAACACCCACCAAGCGGACGCTTTGGTCTCTGAAAACGCCAAGACAAATTTACAAACAGCCACTATTCAAACAACTGGGCTCATAATCGTGTTGTAAACACTTACTTTCTCGCTTGAAAAAATATTATGACTGATTGAATTTATACAGTTTGTCCATAATGCAGTCATTTTTGAAGCTTGTAGTAGGACTATTTAAATTTTCCTGGTGCTGCTTCCTGCCAGCACGAAATGCATTCTGGGGTATTTAGTACGTATGTGTGTAAATGACCAGGCATACTCAAATCATCTTTGAGTATGCAGTATGCAGTATGTACTGCTTGAGTAGGTAAGTAGACAGCAGGCAGTATGCCATTTCGGACACAGACAATGTCCTTAGTGCAGAGCTGCTCTTTAACACTGACGTGCCCAGCATTACGCCAGCTCTCATTCACATACACTGCTATCCCACCTCCTTTCTTCTTACCACTCTACCTCACGCTCCAGTACGCTCTGACGAGATGAAATCCGTCCAAAGTTACGAGCGGGTCCGGAGTAAGTTCGTTTAGCCATGACTCTGTGAACATCATGAGGCTGCACTCCCGGTACTCCCACTGCAGCCGAGTCAGCGCTGTGAGCTCTTCCATCTTGTTGGGGAGAGACCTCACGTTTCCCATGATAATGGATGGGACAGTTAGCTTAAAACGTCTCCGCTTTGCCTGATGCTGAACTCCAGCTCTGCATCCTCTTCTCCTGCAGAGCTTGGAAGGGATGTCGGGTTTCTCAGCCAACAGCTGTTCATGGTTGTAAAAAATAGAGCCGCTGAACAGGTCACCAGAAGCAGAATTAAAAACTCCAAAAATTAGAAGAAAAAAAAATGCTAGAGTCATGAAATGCACATCCATGGTTGGAATATGCAAAAACAACAATGCTAATTAAAAAGAAAGACAAATAAGGTGCAAAAAACAACAATAAAAAGGCAAAAACGTAAGCACTGTGAAGAGTTGCTGTGACTTGCTGCCACTCTCAGGGCGCTTCGTCACTGTTTGTTACCTGGCTGGTGGGGTGGGGGAGGAGACGTTTGTGCATTGTAGCTGTGCAGTGCTGGTGCACCACATCTCCTTTTGTGTCTGCTCTAACTTGGACATGATCAGTATCTGGCATGAATCAACAAATGCTGATATTGTTGTGCTATCAGAGACATGGCTTACAAAATCTGTGCAGGACAATGATATTTCAAGTCCTGGTTATAATGTGTTTTGTGCAGACACATTTTCAAAGAAAAGTTGGTGAGGTGGCAACTACTTTAAGAGCCACTTTGGGGTACAACAAGTACTAACAAAAACTGTCAGTAAAGGACTGGAGCTGTTAGCTCTGGATTAGTGTTGTGTGGTGCTCGAACGATTCGTTCAAAAGAACCAAATCTGTTAAGTGAACGTACTGGACTAAATCACTTCATTCATTCATTCATTCATTTCTCTCTTTAGGTGAGCTAAAGTGAGAAACAGCATTACCAGGCCAGCAGTTGGCGAACAAGGGACTGCATGCACCAATGCCTGAATCACTTGGGAAATGAGTCACGCATTGAACTGCACTCTCTGGAATAATTTTTGTTGGCCAAAACTGACTTCTTTTTTTTTAACTGCTAAATTACCACGACAACAACTTGCACAAGGACACAGCAAGTAACAAATGGTGCATAAAACCCACAGCATCCTACCATTGCAGCGGTTTGCAAGGGAACAGTGCATGTTCAGTGTGCAGTCTTCTAAATGTTCAGTGAATGAATCACTCACTGAGCACAATTTACCGAGCAGACCTGATAAATAGCATACCATATTAGTTAAAACCACGCTCTGAAAACTTAAACTATGAGGCTCTGAGATTGATCTCAGGCTTCTGGGTTGTTTCTCTCTAACAGGAACTTTACAAACCAAAAAGGACTTTTTGAATAGACCCTCATATTTGGTGAGTGTCCCGAAGAGATGAAGAAACCTCAACCTCATTGATGTTGTTGATGGTAAAGGACCAAACCTTTTCTCCCTGAAGACAACCCCTACTCTTGGAGAGTCATCAAAAAGGGAGCGTAAACGAGGCAGTGCATCAGTCTAGGATCTGACCACTACATTCAGGCCCGGATTAAACCTTCTGTGACCCCTGAGGCTAAGCAAACCTAATGGCCCCCCTCTGTCCCGCGCGCGGAAAAAATTGGCAGTTTTTATTGGTCATTTTGTGGAAATTACTGCAGTTATGGGTGGTTATTTAACAGTTCCACTAGCCACCACCTCTAGCCAAACCACTGGGTTAATACAACTGTGTCTGAACTCAATTCAACAAGAGGTAGTGAAAAAAGTCTTCAAGGAAAGCACAGAGGCTGGTGTACAGTTCACTTTTTTACTGTAGAAAACCTCAGGCATTTTAAATTATAAGTATATAGCAAGCATTATAAATAAAAGTGCAAGACATGATATGAAGGCCTGTTATGGTTATGCAATTTGTTTTGTTTAAAGGATTGCTATACTGAGATTTGAGAATTTTATTATTTTATATTTGTTCTACATTTGTCTGCATTTGTGTTTTGATCTTTCTTTTCATATTCTGTAGGGACTGATAAATGTCAGAGGTTTTGACTTTCTAGGCACTTTTTCCTCTGTCCCAATACAGCCTAATCCTCCTCACACCGGGCGCAGCTCACCAGCATCATAGCGGCTTCTGCTCGGGCTGAGTGGCCCCCCATAGCCAAACGCCCTGAGGCTTCAGCCTCCCTATGCCTCATGGTTAATCCGGCTCTGACTACATTTGGCATGACTGACAGGAAGTTCGGTCACAGATCAGCTGATTGAGGGTCGGGTCATGTGTCGGCGTCGAAGCTCTCCTCGTGGATTGATCGTTCGCCGTGTTTGTTTCAACCTGAACGTTGTTGGATGTCCAACTGTTCAGACCAGAGTTCATGATTATTGTTGTTATTGATATTATTATTATTATTATAGTGTTTATTTTTATTCACAAGTGCACCCACAAAGAGCAGAGAGAGCGATCATCACACCAGAACCAGAAGCATCCGAGGATCCGAACCGTTACAGAAAAAAAACATCCAAATACGACCAGAAAAATCAGCCGATCAAAAACTAAATCAGAGTTTATTGATTGATCAGTGGATCATTAACATGATCAGAGTTTATTGATCGATCAGTCCATCTCAGATCTCTCTCCTCTTTTGGCAGAGACGACTTCCACTGCCTGTAGTTGTGTCCGCTCTTGACTTCTTATTCGCTTTTAAACCATATTTTTATGTCTTATTTGTTGGATCCTGATTGTTTTTAACCACATCTTTTATCCGGATGATGGCTTAAAGACATCGGACGTCTGGATGTCTCCTCCTGCTTGTTCTCGACACGACGGCTAGCATAAACGGTTGCTTTTATCCCTGGATGCGAACGGGACACAGGTGCAAATCTACCCACCACTTGCACACTGAAGCTTGATAACTGCAGCGGGTCCACTTGTTGGACCCGTGTGGGTAAGTTTCACTGCCTCTCATAAGGTCCACCTGTCAACACCATATTAACGTTGTGGGCTCTGGGCTGAGCGCCCGCCTATGAGTACCTGTGACACCCCAGCTAGCAACTGTCACTGCTGACATCAGGCTAATGCTAGCACCCTGTTAGCCCCATACTGGCCTTCTCTGTCTCTTAGGGCTGCACGATATGAGATTTTGGTTATATCCCGATATAGCTCACTTTATATCCCGATACGATATACATCACGATATAGTACTTTTTTTGTAAATTCAATTGATGCATAGTTTATATAAAATTGCCACGTGGAAATGTAGTTTAAATGATATATTCAACAAGTTACGTCACTAAACAAGACTTCTTTTATTTAGAAAAATATTGAAAACACTTTTCAATAATAATATTAGCAGCAAACAACTCTTAAAATAAATATTGGTTTCAAAACACCAAATGTAAACATAGAACCCTTTAAAGTGTTTAAAGTGTGGCTGCAAAAAGTTCACAATATATTACGCAAGGTATACAAAAAAAATACAAAACTGCTTCAAGTAGCATGGATATGAAAACATCCGAACAAAATATCTGACAATGTCAAATTTTATAAAGTGTTAATGTTGTGTTTCTGAATCTGAAACTTCTGCAGGTTATCAAACTTTTATATTTCAAGGTCTCTCCTTAACTTAGTCTCTGACGGTACAAATGGACCCATTCATTTAATAACTGCCAGGGTTACAGACTTGTATGGGTCAAAAAAGGAAAAGAAAACAAAAACAAAAAAGTTTAGACCTTCTTAAAGGAAACCACAGTCCCTGGAATCCACTCTGAGAATTACTGTTCTACAGGTTAAGTGCTAGGAATACAAGCTGGTTGACTCTTGATGGTTTGAGTGATGTCCTATGGCATGTCACTATGTTCCCAGATGTACTGAAAGCCCGCTCTGACGGGCAACTTGTGGCAGGGATGCAAAGATATTTCCTTGCTAGCTTGACCATTAGGGGAAAACGCTTCTCATGCTGCTTCCACCATTCAAGTGGATCTGTTTCTTTACCATGTTCCACATAGCTATGGAGATTGCGGTTGAGCTCATTTTCAGCGTATTCTCTGTTTGACTGAGGGGTGGGTGCTTCTGTTTGATTTTCTGCTTTTTTAAAGTAACTGCTCAAACTTCTCTTTTGCTTCTTAGCAGGAACCACATCACTGACCTCAGGCTTATCCTGATCTCTGGCAGCAGCAGGCGCAGCTGATGGAGGGAGGGCTGCTTGCTGTTCGGCTGCTAGCTTCTGCAGCTCTGCAGCAGCTCTTGTTTTGATGTAGTCGACCCTGTCTTCCTCGATGTATGTGGTTTTGAAACGAGGGTCAACAAGAGAAGCCAAGTCGAGCAGGTCATTGGTTGTCGGGTCAGCATACTTCTCATTTAGGTATTTTAGTATGCCCTCTTTGATGATCTTGGTGAGATCTGTGTCCTCAGCCTTATTCTTGAGTATGTCGGTGTAGACAGTCGGGTAGCGCTCCCCAGACAAGGCATCTGTAAAGTCCTTGATAGGACTCAGTGCCTTGTTCACGGACTCCAGAACATCCATGTCCTGCCAAGTTGGGACCAGGTGATGTGTTTTCTTGCTGGTACGGAGGACCTGTGAGACGGCTTTCTCCTGCTCGATCAATCTTTCAACCATCGCTTGCATAGAGCCCCACCTTGTAGGGCATTCTGAGATCAGCTGATGAGCGGGCAAGGGTGGATTTTGTGCAGCTTGTGCCCTTTCCAACTGTTTCTTTCTCTTGTGTGAATTGCCGAATGCAGCCACAATCTTCTTGCAGAGGCCGTCAGCTCGTTCCACCTGGGGCAGTTTCAAACTGTGCTCTGTGTAATGAGAAGTAAATGTAACATTTTATACTCTTGCCTATATATTTCAGTGTATAGAAAAGTAAAACATATTAAAAAATTAAATGTATTTATTTATTGTATTTATGTTTTGTAGAGGTCTACTGTTCACACTAGGTGACAAATACTCAGTATTTTTACCTTTTTAACTAGCTTTTTCTATGCTAAGAAATTATAATTCAGGAGAATTGCCATTATGGCTGTTACTACAATAACTTTAAAAGCCTCAGTGTGCCGTTGATAACAATAAATCTAAATATGCATATTACAGTACAGTAATACTGTAGAGTCTACAGTATTACTGTACTGAAATAATATGCATTTTATACTGATTCCAACTAAGACACTCACGACTCACCAACAGCCAGATGGAGCCGATGCCCAAAGCACTGAAGGCGCAGCATATCGTTCAACTGGAGAGCAAGGATGTTGTTACTGGCATTGTCAGTGGTCCTCATCCAGTCCCCACGTCTCAAGAGCATCGTTGAGACCGCCGGCTATATTTTCTCCAGTGTGGTCCTCTGTGATTGATTGAATTGATTGCAATTACTATCTTGTAAGGAAATAGAATGATACAGTACAGTTTACACAAGATCAGCAACCTTTTTGTTCACATTTTTCATTTTCTTGATAGTGTGCTGTGTGAAAATTAAGAATGCAAAAATATTTAACACAAATTGACACAATGTAATGTTTCCAACTGATTTTGATTGTTGATAAGCTGTACATAACAACCAACCTTTATTTTCTTTGGAAATATTAGCTTTCACATCAGGATGTTATGACCATTAGACTCAGAGCAAAGTTCCCCAAGCAAAGTTAGGAAATTGAATTTACTGTACAGTGCCACACAGTACAGTGGGCCTACATCAGTGGTTCTCAAACTTTTAAATTCCAAGGTCTCCCCTTCACTCTGACACTGTACAAATGGAACCAAATGGGCCCAAAACGGATCCATTTGGTTCCTTTTGTACACTGTCAGATTACTGACATGTACGACTCAATTTAGACCACCATAAATGAACCCAGAGAGTCCCTGTCTGGAATCCACTTTGAGAAACCCTGCAGTACTGTACATGTTCCATGCATTTAACCACTACAAGGAGGAAACAACCGAATTTCATGAATTAGTCATGTAATGTTGTCAGGACGGGGTACATAGCACTCACTTGGAAAATGAATCGTCTGTAAACAGCGACTTCTGAGGTTCCAATGTAGGTCTATGAAATGTATCGTGAGGCTCATATAGGGATCCGTTGTCCGGGATGACCACATGTCTTGTTGTTGTTGCATAATGCATTCCTTTGTGGATCTCCGACTCTACTTTGGCCACTTTATCATCATAGATCTCATTGATGACTTTATTCATCTTGTTACGGCTAGGTAATATATACCGAGGGTCGGCTTTACGCATCACTGCAGTAAAGCCCCTTTTCGCTACTTTGCTGATAGGGACCATATCGATGCATATCATCTCAGCTATGGTATTGGTCATTTCTTTCCACCATTGGGAGAACTTTGGGTACGGTGTTCCACGGCTATACGCCTCAGCCAAAGTCTGCTGCTGCGTCTCCGTCTCGCTGTCGTTTTTCTTCCGTGTAGTGACGGCGGAGGTGGACTGGTCAGTGTTAGCCTTAGCTGCCTTCAAACGCCGACTTTCATCATATTCTTTTTCATGGTTTTTCCGCAAATGATAAAAGAGGTTCGTTGTGTTTGAATCAGTTGTAGCGACATGGCGGCGACAAACTTTACAAACTACAGTAGTCTGCTCCGTATCGCTCCTTTTAAACCCAAACCATGACCACACAACCGACATGGCCCCCCGTTTGGGCAGCAGCTCCTCCATCTGTGTTAGCTCGTAAATATTTGATGCACGAGAATTGTCCTCTATTTCCCCACAATCACCCGGCTCCTCCATGCTTGTTTTTTCTTCCCAGTGGCAGTAGCATGTGTGGGCATGCCATATATGGAGCGTCACGATGTAAAACACTGCCGTAAAGCGTGTTTTTGTGACACCGCGATAGAAACAATAGAGCTCATATATCCCGATAGAAATTTTCTATCGTTTAGACGAAACATATCGTCATATTGTGAAGCCTTACTGTCTCTGCCTTTTCCCCCAGCCACCTCACCCACAACATGCCTCCACTCCATCTGGCTTTGTCAGCTGTGCCAGCCTGGCTGTGAAGATCCTGGAGCTGGAAGGAAGAATCTCCACTCTCTACAAGATCCAGGAAGCCGAGAAACATCTCGAGAAACATCTCGATACCGGCACCGGATACTCTTCAAACCAGCATAATCTGACACAAGTAGTGGTCTGGAGCCAGATTCCACCGCTCCTACTGCTGCTGCTGTGTTCACCTCTACTCCAGAACCTGCTGTCACCACTCACAGTCCTGCCGGAGAATCAGCATCTCCTCCTGAGCCTGTCACCGCTCACGGTCCCGCTGCTACTCCACTCCCCATCTTCGATGACTCCTGGGCCCGGTTCGGGGCTAAGCCCAAGTGGCTGGTCAGCTCATCCGAGCTATGGTCGTGGGTTGGTCCCCACAGCAGGAGAGGGAAGAGTTCCCATCAGGCACGTCCTGACTTCAGCCTCCCTCTTCAGAACACAGATTTTATTTTGGGCCGACACACAAGCTTGGCCACACTCTGGACTTAGTGATATCCAGAGGTCTGACTATCACTGGCCCTGTTTACATGGGTAGTTTTCCTCAATCTGATTGAAATCAATCGGATTAAGTGAATCTGATCCAGCCGCGTTACACAGCAAGAAGTGTACGCTTCGTCAGTCGCACGAAACAACTCACTTTAACACTCCACCGTCCAGTTTTTCTGTTTGTTCGCCATGTTTGTTTTCATTTGGGCGCGCGATGCATACGTCACTATGTGCCTCTTACATACTACCGAGCGCCTGTGCAGACCGAACAAGCCTCTCTGTAAACCCAATCCATTCCAGTCAGCCGTACATATGGAGCATGGAGCGGATTATCAATCGGTGTAGACTACCTCTTACAATCTGACCCGAAATACAATCAGATCCGGGTGAATAAGATTGGCTAAGGTGTTTATATGAGACATTTTGAATCTGATTGACCTTTCAATCTGATTGTAAATGGGATTTTTGGACCCATGTAAACAGGACCTCTGTTGACTAGATAATTGATAGACCCGAACTATCAGATCACTGTGTTGTGTTTTAACATGACTGTCTCAGACTTGGATAAAGACAATTCAGAACACATTATGAAAAACTGTTGTTTCACCCAATCGGCAGGCAATGACTTTCCCCTTCATCTAGCAAGTGCAAATCCCCTGCCCAATGCTTCCTCGGTGAATGATCTGGTTCACTATTTTGATGTCAAATTAGAGTCGGCCCTAGACATAGTGGCTCCTTACAAAATCAAAAAGAAAAATAACTCTGCAGCAACACCATGGCTCAACGAACACACCCGCTCACTCAAATGAGAATGTCGCAGAGCAGAGAGTTTGGAGGAAAAGCAAACTAACTGTTCATGAAGAGATTCTTAAGAAATCAACGGTTGCCTATGAGAGAGCCCGGCGTCTGGCAAGGCGGGAATATTTTTCTGAGATTATAAACGAGAACAAGGGAAATTCGAGAGTTCTCTTTTCCACCATTGAACACGTTTTAAACCCCCGCAATTATACAAACACTCCCTGCTTCTAAAGTTAAATGTAACGAGTTTGCATCCTTTTTTGATAACAAATTCTCAAATATGCGAGCTGATATTACGAGTGCTGCTGCTGGCATGAACACCCTTACTGTGAGCATCAGGTGTTTACAAGTGTAGATCCCTCTAGGGGTAGCCTTAAGTCATTCTGTGCAGTTAATGAAGAACTCTGCAAAATCATATCACAGATGACCTCATCATCCTGCTCACTGGATGTAATCCCTACACCTTTTCTCAAAGAAGTCTTGGACAGTGTGATTAGTGATATCGTAAAGATTTTAAACTGCTCCCTACATTCTGGTGTCTTTCCTGACCCCCTTAAAAGGGCGATAGTTAGGCGCTTACTCAAGAAACACAACCTTGATCCTTCTGTACTATGTAACTATAGACCCATTTCTAATCTTCCCTTTGTGGGAAAAATTTTAGAAAAAGTTGTTTTTAATGGTTGGAAGTTTTTTTTACAGAATAATGATAGACATAACAAATTCCAGTCTGGCTTCAGAAAAGGTCACAGCATGAAAACGGCTCTTTTAAAGGTGGTCAATGACCTTAGGGTGGCATCTGACAAGAAAAATGTATCTGTTCTCCTACTACTTGACTTAACGGCTGCATTCGACACAATTGACCATGATATTTTATTACATCGTCTGGAGTACTGGGTTGGGGTATCAGGTGTGGCCCTGTCCTGGTTCCGCTCTTACTTAAAAGGCAGAAGCTTTTCTGTCAGTCTAGCTGAGTTTTACTCAGACAAGTATGACATTTGTTCTGGTGTTCCTCAGAGCTCAATCCTTGGTCCACTATTGTTTTCTTTATATATATTGCCACTGGGAGAACTTATCGGTAATCATGGTGTGAACTTCCACTTTTATGCTAATGATACCCAGCTGTACCTCTCTGTAGCACCAGATGATCCAAGTGCTTTAGACTGCCTGCTGTCCTGTCTAGCTAGCATCAAATGGTGGATGACTGACAATTTTTTTAAACTAAATGAGGATAAAACTGAAATCCTTACAATTGGTGGTACTAATGAGCAGAGGGAATCAATAAGGAGTAGACTAGGTAACCTGACTGTTGAAAGTAACAATACAGTAAAGAACTTGGGGGTTATAATCGATTCGAAATTGAACTTCAATACACACATTAGTCATGTTACCAAAACTGCCTTTTTTCATCTTAGAAATATTGCATGCATTAGAGCTTATCTGTCACTCGACGACGCCAAAACATTGATCCATGCCTTCGTTTTCTCCCGGCTTGATTACTGTAACGCACTCCTCTCTGGCCTGCCAAAGAAAACTACAGACAGGTTACAACTTGTTCAAAATGCCGCAGCCAGAGTCTTAACTAAAACCAAGATGAGAGAACATATTACTCCAGTTCTAGCGTCACTGTACTGGCTTCCGGTTGTTTTTAGAATTGATTTTAAAATTCTTTTACTTGTTTATAAAGCTCTTAATGGTCGGGCACCCTCCTACCTAGTTGACTGTCTACCCAGATATGTTCCAAACCGCTCTCTCAGGTCATCCAGTGCTGACCTGCTTGAAATACCTAAAATGGCTGTCAAGTCCCCACAGTTTTCAGTTCCAAATGACCCAGGACAACTCGATTTCCAACTCAATCAGCTTTTTTATTTTCCACTTTTCATTTGGCTCTTTGATGTTGATTGGTTGTTCTTTTTCATCAGGTTGTAAACCTTCAAGACAGAAACAACAATTAGCAACATGCCATATCAAAGAATAAATCACTTTTAATAATTCAATAATTAAATTTTTAAATGTTGCCATTAATTTAAACACATTAGAACATTTTTAGTTAATTAACCAATGTTTTAACCAATTAATATATTTAAACTAAGTGTTTTAAGGCAGCTTATCAAGTTAAACATTCAATTGTTTTCGTAACTTTTGTACATTGAGTTTAAACTTTAAATGATATGTTTAAGCATTTTAAATTGTCTTTAGATTAAACTAAACTTTTAAATTGTTAAAAGGTAAGTAAATTCCAAGGTAAGTAAATTTTAAACTTTTAACTTAGACCTTTTTAAGCAAATAAGCAAAATAAATTAGGGCCTTTTCAAATAAAGTTCTACCAACATATAAGTACTTAAACTTAAAGCAAATGTTGCTGCAATGCAATACTGCCTTTTCCCACAATACATTTTAACAGTAGCACTTAACAAGCAGCATCTCTAACACATTTCAAACACGCAAGGTAAGTGAAAAGACTACCGACCATTAGCGTCATGGAACTTGTATAGTTGAGTAGAACTTGATTCTTTGTCCTTTTTGTGGAGCTGCTTCTGCTTGAAGTTGTTTGCTCTTTTGTTCTCTGCCACAACTCAACCAGCTTTTCAGGTGTTCCTAATCAGCCGACACCCAAAGGTCGGCCATCTTTGGTGTACAGGGCGGCCATTTTAGGTATACCAAGGGGCGGCCATCTTGAATGTCCCATGGGTGGCCATCTTGGGAGTACAAATCTGAGTTTTGAGGTTTGCCTCGACTATGGCGTATAAGAAACATAGAGAAGCAGCATTCTGTATCATTTTCTGTAAGTTCAATAGTGTGCGTGTGTTTCCCTTTTAATAATTTGCAGGAAATCTTGCTCTCCAATGCACCTGTCTTAAATGATAGATTTGCAAAGTACCCCTTCCATTGTAGATAAACAAAACACAGAAGCATCCACACAATTCTGAAAACTTTAGGTTTATATATCAACGGCCTGACTCTTTAAGCACAACTCTGTTTATCCCCCCCAAGTATGACTTTATATCAGAGTTTTAAGAATCTCTGAACACAACCTACATTTGTTCACCTGGAAGCACTGGCCTTTAAAATACAACACCCTGGTTACCAGTGAGTCTCACCCATGTCCCACCTGTAAATACTCAGCACTGCACACTTCAGTGATTTGTTTGAGTATGAAATAGGCCTTCAGTGACTTACAGTATATATCCACATAGATGAATGGTAAAGATTAATCTGCTATTGAGATGCAGGCTTTTTTCACCCCGTCAGTATCAGTGATCTCTATATGTAAGGGCCTTACCTGTGTGAGTTCAGAGTTTTACTGCCTTTATCAACAATTTCATTACATCTTTAATTAAAAAAAACTTGTATTAAGAGGGTGAGAAGGCAGTAAAGCGGGTCAGGGACAGACACCAGAAGCTGGTATTGAATTTCACTTGATTTGCCTGTCAACCTTTGTCACTATCTTCCACATTAAATGTTCCTTTAAGGTCAGCACACTGACAGTCCACAGAGCACCACCAGAATGGAGAGGATCTTGCTGGGTCTCTTGTGCCTCTCAGGTCAGTAAACCTTCTACTTCATCAGATGACTCTGGTTCTGCTAAAAAAGAAAAAAAAAAGAAAGAAAACTGATGATTGAACTTACTTTGATGAAATGGTTCACATAAATTAGAACAGGTGCATGTTAAGCTTTTTGTTGCATCACCTGTTCCCCTCACAACACTGTTAAAAACTGGGAACCTGCAATAGTTCAGGTCTCCTTTGTTTGTTATTTCATTCGTGATGCACCATGATGGTTTTCGGTGGATGACTGCAGGCAGGCCAGTTATGCATGCAGATTCTCCTACCACAGAATCCATGTGCCATGTGTGCAAAATGTACTGAAGCTTTGTATCTTCTTGGTATACCATTTGAGATCTTCCCTGAAAAAGTCATTGTCCTGATGACAGCATATGCTGTTCCTATACTCATTCATATTGTTCAGCATTAATGGAGCCTTTACAGGTGTGGATGCTACCTGTGCTGTTGACACTTTCGGTCCCCATACAATCAGGGAAGCTGGCTTTGACCTGTGTGCTGATCACAAGCCAGATTGTCCCACTCTTCTTTGAAGGGAAGGATGCATCCATGAATTCCAAAACGAATATTCGAGATGTGGTAAAGAGCATGTCATCGGTACCCACAAATACCCATACCATCAGAGATGCTGAATCTTGAACGGTACACTAAATAATAGCTTTAGAGGAAAGATGCAGTGTCCAAGATTTCCAGAGAGAATGAAAGAAAACTTTGATTTCTCAGGTCACAGCACAGTTTCCCACCTTCACCATCTCAAAGTGACTCAGGCCCAGAGAAGTTCATATTATTCTGGTTCTTCTTTATATGGTGCGGTCTTAACCTGCATCAGTGGATGCAGTCACAAATTCTGATCATATACAATGTGTTCTAAAAGTGATTTTAAATCCACTCAGTGGTTTCCACCACAGAGTAATACTCACAGCCAACCAGTATTAGTTCACCACATTAATCATATTTATTGAGAGATGATACTTTGCTTTTTTTTCAGCACTTAAGATTTGTCTCAGTTAATCCTGCCTCTGTTCATTAAATCATTTAAAACCATAAGATTTTATAGTTTTAACATTGCATTGTATTTCACTGCTACAGGGCCCTAGTGATGTCTACTTATTAACCTGATCAAGAGAGACACACCATTCACAGCAGTCTCCAGTTCATGGGCAGAGATTTTTTTAGATGTTTAAATTAGGGGAGGGCGGCTTTTTTGGGGCAAGATGTGTATTTCAGCAGATTGGTTTATAAACAAATCGAAATGATTCTAGAACACTGGGAAATACAGAAATAAAACATGACAGCTTTGTGATGTTGCAATGATAAAACATTTCAGCCTTTAGTCATATATGTTCTCCTCACAGGCTGGCACTTCATCTCCTGCCCTGCTTATCAGTACCACTTTGTTTCTGAAGCTGAGACCTGGACTAAAGCTCAGGCCATCTGCAGAGAGAAATATACAGACCTGGCCACCGCCAAAAACACTGAAGAAATGAACCAGCTCATAGCCACAGTTTCATCTCATGGTTACAACAATTTGGTTTGGATCGGTCTGTACACTAAGATTGACTGGAAATGGTCAGATGGCTACACAGCAAGTGGGAATCAATACATGAACTGGGAAAATATTGATGACGATGAACCTGACTTTCGTTCAGGTGCACAGTTCTGTGGAGATATTGAAGATTATGGAAAATGGTGGGATGCGAATTGCCTTGATGAGCTGCACTTCGTTTGTTACACAGGTAAGGGTTCAAAATAAGGGTGAGTCAAGACTTGTTTAATGGACCAGGGATCAGAGATAGGTTTATTACCAAAAGGGTTTGCACAAACAAGGACTCTGTCATGGTGTTTGGGTGTTTTAGTGCCAAATTAATGACCACAGATTAACAATCCAAATAAAAATAGAAATATATGAGTCAAAATAGCAACATACAGATGGAAATAAGTAAACAGCTTTTTCATAGAAATTCTATTACTGTCAAGGAACCTTTAAAAGGATACAAAATCTAAGTAAAGCACAGGTAGACCAATTGATTGGGGTGACTAATGAGGCCGACCAACTGCATTTTGAAATGATCAGCATCTTCTGATATCTGGACTCATTAGTCCAACTGAAAACATGAACATATCATGTCTGTAGACACTGCAGGAAGCGCTGACAAGGAAAGCACTGCCAAGCAACATCAGCATTCCCTTGAATGAAAACAGAAGTTAAAACTAACGACTGCTGACCAGTGTTTGATATAAATATGTCATATGTCTGTATAAGAGCTCAGTGTATTTTTCTATTTTGTGAAAGTATTTAAAACTCATGCGAGACGTGTGCCCAGCTAAGATAGTCATGTATGTTAGATAGCAATTTTCATAGAGTAATGGCTTTCATTACTGTTTCATTGTTATATCTTATAAAATGCAAAACATTGGCAGTATGATATCAGCTTGATACATCTTCAACTAGCCAATCTCCTCTGAAATTATCAGTATTGGTGGAAGCTGTTAAAAAAAACAACAACAAAAAAAAAAAACTGTATTGTTCTACCACTAATAGAAAAAAAACTTGAACAAATTTGGTATGGAGGGTTGTACACACTGTAAGTGCAAGACGGTGCTGAGCAATGTAAGTGCAAAATCCAGTGGGACCAAATAGAGCCCACACTTATACAGCCTGAGTAGTTGATTTAAGTCTATCCTCCGGAAAGACAACTACCAATTTATGGTATATATACTATATATATATATATTTAATTTAATGCCACTTGAACTGGCCGGTCAGGTGTGAAGTAAATGATAGTCGCATCTCTGTCAGGAAATACTGCCACTTTCCAACAGATTTTTAAGAAGATAACTTTGAATGAAACATGTCCTCATTTTTTTAACTCTCACTGCAGGTACACCACAGAATGCTGAGTTTGTTTTTGTTGAGGAGAAAAAAAGTTGGTTTGATGCTCAGAGGTTCTGCAGGGAGAACTACGTAGACCTGGCAACTGTAAGGAACAGCACAGAGAACCAGAGGCTTCACGACACACGGCCAAACTCAGAATGGGCATGGATTGGTTTGTACAGAGCTCCCAACCTTCACTGGTCTGATGGGACCTACTCCACACTTCCACACTGGGAAAGTGGAGGAAACCCACTGGGCTTCTTGCCTGTGATATGTGGAGCTGCATCTATGTGGAGAGAAGGGAAATGGTGGGCACTGCCCTGTGTAAAAAAATACCCATTTGTGTGCCACACCTCTGGTAAGTGACTTAACTGTCCTTCTGTTAAACTTTGGTATATCACAGTTATTACATGGCATGTTTGTGTTCACTGTTTCTGAACAAAATAGCTGGAGACAAATGTTAAAATGGTAAAACATCTCAGCTCTTTGTAATATGTGCTTAACTCACAGACTGGCACCTCACTGCCTGCCTTCCCCATCAGTACCACTTTGTTTCTGAAGCTAAGACCTGGACAAATGCGCAGACCTTCTGCAGAGAGACTTACACAGACCTGGTTACAGTCAAAAACACTGAAGAAATGAACCAACTCATAGCCACAGTTTCATCTTATGGTTACGACTCTTCCTTCTGGATAGGTGTGTCCAGTATGATTGAATGGAAATGGTCAGATGGCTACACAGCAAGTGGGGATGAATACATGAACTGGCAAAATATAAAGAACAATGAACCTGACTTTGCTTTAGTCAGTCAGTTATGTGTGGATGTTACACATGATGGAAGATGGTGGGATGATAACTGCTATCAAGAGCTGCACTTCGTTTGTAACACAGGTAAGAGATAGAGAACAACAACGGCCTTTTTGGACTGGGCTGGCCTAGAATAGCACACTGACTAAATAGATGTTTCTACACACGTCCATCTTCTGATAAAACACAGCTTACTTTATGATTTTGGCTCAGCATTAGAGTTGGCCACCAGGTTCAAAAGAAGGTTCATACATGCCCCACTGAAAGGGTACTGCCAGGTTTACAAAGTTTATTGTTCATTGATCATTTCATCAGTTTTAAAACTTCAACTGCAGATACACCACAGGATTCTGGGTATGTTTTTGTCAAGGAGGAAAAGATTTGGTCTGAAGCTCAGAGGTTCTGCAGGGACAACTACAAAGACCTTGCCACTGTGAGGAACAGCACAGAGAACCAGAGGCTGCAGAGCTTAATACCAGAAGACGACTACCCATGGATTGGTTTGCACAGAGATACAAACCTTCACTGGTCTGATGGAAGTGACTCCTCCTTCCAGTTTTGGGATTATGGTGCAACATCACTGGGCTCCATGAGTGTGGTATGTGGAGCTGCAGTTGTGTGGAGATCAGGACAATGGTGGGCATTGCCCTGTGAAGAAAAACATCCATTTGTGTGCTACACCTCTGGTAACTGACTTAACTGTCCTTCAGTTAAACTTTGGTTTCTCACAGTTATTACATGGCATGTTTTTGTTCTCTGTTTCTGGACAGAATTGGCAAAACAAGTGATAACACAGGAAATAAAGACAGGGGACCCCTCTAAGAACCTAAGTGATCCTGCTGTGAGAGCAGACATCCTTGGAGAGGTGAGCCTCTGCATAAAAAGAAAAAAAACTCCATTAAATACTTACTTTGTTCATTATTTCTTTGTTTCTTTGTCTGAGTTACTTTCTATTTTCATGAGTAAAAGTAATGCTGCTTTTAACAAACACAGATTTAAATTAAAATTGTGTCTATTTATTTTTCCAGCTCCAGAGCTGGCTCAAGGAGAATGGACCAAGCGGAGTCCCCTTAAAGTGGGAAGAGCAGCCTGATTAGAATGTGTGTCACAAACAGGAGCACAAATGATTCAAAGAGACTGCAGTCTGTAGAAAGTCAAGTTCTCCTTACTTAATCTAAAATTTCTGTTTAAATCTGATTTTGTCTGATAGTTATGATATAAACAACCTTTTTTTTCATCAAATGGTAGAACTTCTTCACTAAATGTTCAAAAAAACACACCACTGTCTACCTAAATAAAAAAAAAAATAATAATAATAAAAAAAAGCAGGTGTGGTCTTCTCCCCTCCTCAAAAGTCCATCTTTCTTCACTCTGATTAGAGTGTGATCAAGCAGTGATTGATTAGAATGGCAATGCTCCAAAGGATGAACTATTTTCAACTGAGAGTGCTGCCACACTAAGACCGGTTTACAGCTTATTCAACAAAGATGAGGTTTATTTAAAAGAATGATGCCGATAACAAGATGACAATTTCTAAGACTGTTTTGTGTAACGGAGCATCTGCCTCAAAAATTTAATCAGGGTTTCTGTGTCGGCAGAAGTATCTAATGGATGTTTTATCATTTACAGGCAGGTGGTAACATGTAGTTTTCCTTTGCATTTTCTTTGCATTTGGCCTCCCTTGTTTGCATTAAAAGATTGAACTGCTTTACATGGTTTAAACCACGCCCTTTGTGATGAGACTACTGAACATGTGCAGCTCAAAATTGTGATAATTAAGACATATACAGTGCATCCGGAAAGTATTCATACAACTTCACTTTTTCCACATTTTGTTATGTTACAGTCTTATTCCAAAATGGATTAAAGTCCCTTTTTCTCTCAAAAATTCTACACAAAATACCCCATAATGACAAAGTGAAAAACTTTTTTTAGTACATTTTGCAAATTTATTAGAAATAAGAACACTCAAATGTTGCATATAATTAAGTATTCACACCCTTAACTCAATACTTGGTAGAAGCACATTTGGCAGGGATTACAGCCTCCAGTCTTCTTGTGTATGATGCAACAAGCTTGGCACACCTGGATTTGGGGAGTTTTCCCCATTCTTCCTTGCATGTCCGCTCATCTCAGTGAGGTTGGATGGGCAGAGTTGGTGCACAGCTACTTTGAGGTCTTTCCAAAGATGTTCAATCGGGTTCAAGTCTGGGCTCTGGCTGGGCCACTTAAGGACATTCAGAGACTTGTCCTGAAGCCACTCCTTTGTCTTCTTGGCCGTGTGCTTAGGGTCATTGTCATGCTGGAAGATGAAGCGTTGCCCCGGTCGAAGGTCTTGAGCGCTCTGGATTAGGTTTTCATCAAGGATTTCGATGTACTTAGCTGCATTCATTTTTCCCTCGATCCTGACAAGTCTCCCAGTTCCTGCCGCTGAAAAACATCCCCACAGCATGATGCTGCTACCACCATGCTTCACTGTAAGGATGGTATTGGCGAGGTGGTGAGCGGTGTCTGGTTTCCTCCAGACATGACGCTTGGTATTCAGGCCAAAGAGTTCGATCTTCATTTCATCAGACCAGAGAACTTTGTTTCTCCTGGTCTGTGAGTCCTTCAGGTGCCTTCTAGCTTCTGTCTGGCCACTCTACCATAAATGCCTGACTGGTGGAGTGCTGCAGAGATGGTGGTCCTTCTGTAGGGTTCTCCCATCTCCTCAGAGGAACGCTGGAGCTCTGTCAAAGTGACCATTGGGTTCTTGGTCACCTCCCTGACCAAAGCCCTTCTCCCCCCGCTTGCTCATTTTGGCTGGGCGGCCAGCTCGAGGAAGAGTCCTGGTAGTTCCAAACGTCTTCCATTTCTTAATGATGGAGACCACTGTGCTTTTTGGGATCTTCAATGCAGCAGATATTTTTCTGTAACCTTCCCCAGATCTGTGCGCCGATACAACCCTGTTTCGGAAGTCTACAGACAATTCTTTCGACTTCATGGCTTGGTTGGTGCTCTGACGTGCTCTGTCAGCTGTGGGATCTTATATAGACAGGTGTGGCTTTCCAAATCATGTCCAATCAGCTGAATTTGCCACAGGTGGACTGCAATCAAGTTGGAGGAACATTTCAAGGCTGATCAGTGGAAACAGGATGCACCTGACTTCAATTTTAAGTTTTATAGCAAAGGGTGTGAATACTTATGTATATGCAATATTTGAGTGTCTTATTTTTGATAAATTTGCAAAATGTTCTAAAAAAAAAGTGTTTCACTTTGTCATTATGGGGTATTATGAGTAGAATTTTTGAGGGGAAAAAGGAATTTAATCCATTATGGAATAAAGCTGTAACATAAAAAAATTTGGAAAAAGTGAAGTGGTATGAATACTTTCCGGATGTACTGTATAACATGTAGTCCTAGTGCCAAAGGACTCTCTTCATGATTTAACCTCTTTTACAACCTCAAATACCAGCAAGGCTGAAACATTCAGAAAAACAACAGTCTGGCTGACTGCATAAACTCTGTGAAGAGAAATAATCTGATGGAGACAGCAAAATAAAACCATACGTACGTCATTCAGAAGCAGATTTTTTTTCATACAGCAAACAAAACTGTTAATTTTAGGGTTTTCTCTGTTTTAAAAAAACTGCTTGTTTTTGGAGTTTGGTTCATTTTCTTGTAGCCCAGCAGGAGTGACACCCAGCTAATCTGAGAGTCTTTACCTATTGAGTCTTTTGAACACCAGCAGACTGTTGTGGAAAATGTTATTCCTTGTGTGTTAACCAAATGTCATCTTCAAAATAAAGCAATTAGTCAGTGGCTTTGGCTTTAAGTTCTTTTATTCTGTCAATAGCACAGTTGTTGCTGTGCTAGGGTGCAGGTCGAGTCTATTTCACAGGGTTACACTGAACCCGGGGTTCTCTGAGTGCAGAGACTCTCTCTCTACCCCCAAGGATTGCAAGCACACCCTATTGCTCATCCATAAAGCAGCTGTGTTGGCATGTAATCATTAATTGTTGGATCAGAACTTTCCCCCGATTGGCCTGCAGGCTGGAGATAGAGTCTCTTCATTTAGAGAACCAAGGTAAAACTGTAGTCCACATGTGCTTAACTGTCTCCAGACTATCTCTTGGCCCCAATATATTGCATATATTTGGTGACTCTTTCAGACACCCTATGAGGGAAAAGAACAGCCAAAAACTAATACACTAATTAACTGTTCACAGTTAAAATTCCGATCTGGACAAAACCCGACAAGATGCAAAGACTAAGCCTGAGAGGCAGAGGGGCTGTGGAAGTCAGTCCCCAAGAAGCAAGACTGATTTAGAGCACACGTAGGCTGGCGAACTTGGAAAATGTGGATTTGGATGACCATGTGGCTGCCCCACATATGGCAACAAGAGAGGTATCCTGCCACAACACCTATGAAGTGGCACACCCAAGAGTGCATTAATTAATAACCACAAATCAGTGAGACAGCTGGGACTTGGCACTGTGCAACTTCCTTATGTTCCTCATCAGTGGAAAATGACAGTAACTCAACGAACTAAGACAGGTAAAACTCAGACAGAAAGAGTACACAAAAAATAAGGCACTGCTAATATGGAGTTTGTTTGTTACTTAAGTCTGTTATGCTAATGTGGATGCGAGACATGTTGAAGCATGGGGTGTTGTTCTGCAAAATCAAACAGAGCTAAAAGTGCAAGTGATTGCTGGGAGAAAGGCCAGGTGAATGAGAGAGTCTGCAGTTATGAGGTTGGGCTTTTAAGCTCTCATAGTGCCAAGCCCTGGTGGCTTAAATCATTAGCTCTAATCAGGAAAGAGACAAGGTAAGTTAAGTTGAATACAGAGCTAGCCAGAGACTGTCCCAACATCAGCACAACTGCTTGATAGATGGGCAGCTGGACAAAGTGGAAACTCCCTAGGAGGTCAAAAACTGCACTGTGGCAGCTTGAGTCCGTTTTCTCCTTACTCAGAGCAGTGTATGACACCCTCCCATCTCCAGTCAACGTGCACAAGCAGGGATTGAGGGGAGACCCTTTCTGTAGGTTATGTTGACGGACCATGGCTCACATCTAATTAGGGTGCAGAATGGCAGATATTGATTGTGCCCTGGCAATATGTTGTCAGTGCTTGCTGATATTTTGGAACAGGAGAGAAGAGGAAACAGACAAAGCCCCCACAGAATTCCACTGTTTTTATAAAAGAGGTGCATAGGCCTATCCAACATGGGGGTCTACACAAAAGATGCTGCAGGCCACAGTGTGGTGGGAAATAAAGGTAGATCTGGGAAGGTAATGCTAGTTTTTAGGTGAGATACTCTCCTCAAGACCAAATATCAATCTGAGACCAGACATGACCAAATGACAGGACAAAATCCATTTATCAATAGCTGGTTTAGGATTGTCAGGAAAAAGGGTGGACTAATTGGCTGTTTCCAGTGGAAGTGGGTTGTAAAGGATTTCCAGCTCAGTCAGTGCAAAAACCTCATAACTGAAGTTTGAGTGAAAGGTAAAAAGAGGAAGACTGCTGTCTGAAGGCTGGGGGAAGCTGCTCAAGAAATTTCCTGGTTGCTCAGATTTAAGAGGGAGGAAACTTGCTGGGAGTCTGGAGGAGAAGGGCAGTGGCTTGGCCACCACTGCAAACCTACCAACAGGAAAATGTTGTGGTTAAAGGTCAAAACAGTCTTTGAAAGTTTGGTGCCAGCTGATGCCTTCCTGGCTGGGAGTACATCCATTGAAAGTGGACAAACCAAAGGAATGTTGTTTTCGTTATTATTGTGGAACTGAAATCTAAATGTCCCCTTGACTCTGCTCATCTGAAATCTATGTTGAATTTTGCAGTAAATTTGCAAACTGTGTGTATTTGTTAATTTGCATTTCTCACCTCAGTATAAAGCAAACTTGGAGGTAGAGTTGGCCTCTCTATCAGTGGCATTGCTTTGAATGAATTTGACTGGACTGAAAAACAAGCTGCTTGACTAAGAGAATTTGCATTGAAGATAAACACACAGTACTTGTGTTTTTATCAGAGATGTCAAAACATTAAGTGAAGAAACCTACTATGCCCATATCAGTATCCTCTTCTAAATGTTACAAACCCCTTCACATGGCTTCTTATGCCCCTCACAACTAAGAGTACAGTGGAACGGATGGGAAGCAAGGGTCAATACATCATTGGCTTGATCAAATGGACAGCTATTGCCACTGGTGTTTCCTAAGTTAGGCCCATGTAACCATGGAGTAGGCTAGCAGTTCCTACCATCTTCTCTATTGACTCCCACTGTGCAGCTACAAGTAGAACTTTATTATGATACAATACATCTCTTACAGCAATGCCTGATTCAACAGTCCTAGGTGAAGTGATGCAAAATGCAGGTTCCAAATGACCCCTATCATTAAAAACACAGCAAAGAGAAGAGTCTGTTCCGAGATGTAGAAGGATGGTGAAGGCAGAGCTATGGCCACCTCTCCCCAACAGTAGAGGGTACAATCCCCTCACTTCCCTATTTCAAAGATGGATGAGAACAATAATAACGATATCAACAGTCTTTTCCTATTTTTGTGATGAATCAGCATTATCTCTCCTCATCCAGCTAGATTTCCATAGGGTAAAAACCCTCTAAAACAAACTCCTGTCTCCTGTCAATTTATTTCAAAAACCTTCTTGGCTGCTGATTGACTCAGACCGCTATAATGTTTACTCACCTTTCTGCATTTAAGCTTCAATGCCGGCTGCCTGTCCAGCTGTGTGATGTAAACATAGCTGATGGTGCACGCTGTGTGTGATAAATGTCACGTGTACTGTACAGCATGAAGGATGAGGAGAAGCAGAAAATTTTTAGGCCATGGAAATAAAGGATAAAATCTGTACCGTATGGTAACAAAACATGGCAATCTTTTCAGTGGTTTGCACCCATAATGCTGAAAGAAGTAGGAGAAGATAGGCTGTCAGAAGAAGAAGAAATCTTTTGGCTGTCCTCTTGAAAAATGAATTCTCAGGTGAAAAGTTTCGGCACTTTCCGCTATTCCGCCGTCTGCCCAGGCGCTTTGCATTGTAGGCAACAGTAGGCTAAGCAGACTGGTCTGATGCATACTGTGAAATTTTCCAGCATCAGTACCACATCCATGTATTTTTGGCATACTGCGAATTTCGCATTTCTTTGCCTACTGTATACTGCATACAGAATTTTGGGAAAATCAGTAAGTACTGCTAATATAGTAGGCAAACCAAAAAACAGCCATTGTCTTGCAAAGATATGAAGGCCTTCCACTGAAAGAGTCATTATCTGGATGGCAGCATGTGTTGCTACTAAACCTGTATATGTTGTTCAGCATTAATGGAGCCTTTACAGATGTGGAAGCTATCCATGACAAGGACTGTGATGATCCCCATACCGTTAGGGAGGCTGGCTTTGAACTATGCACTGATTAAAAGCCAGATGGTCCAACTCCTCCTTGAAGATGGGGATGCAGCCATGATAGCATGTCATGACAGATACATATTTTTACCATCAGTGATGCTGAATTTTAAACAGTACACCGAATTAGAGCAAGGTGGTCCCTCTCCTCCTTACCACCCAAGATTTCAGGAGAGAATGAAAAAACTTTGATTTCTTAGACAGTTCCCCACTTTCACTGTCTCAAAGAGAAGTCATCTGTATTTCCAGATCATGTAAGTTCGTTTCTGGGCTCATTCTGCTGGACATGAATGCTCTTTCTATGAACCTTATCACAGACAGACAGATTTCTCAGAACCACTCAGAGGTTACTGAAGTCTAACACCGCCCTCTTGTGACACTTTAAGGTTATTGCCTTTATAAACCTATGATAGAGGCCCAATCCCAACCTCCACTCCGAAATCTTAAAAGGCTTCCCTTACAGACTTTAAAAGAGCCAGGTGTGTTGCTCCACCCTTGTTTTGCCATATCTTGACTGATAGTGTTGGTTCATCTTCAAGCTCCCTTCAAATATTACAATTATAAATATGTGATATTTAAGGCCAGGATATTTGTGAGGTGAAATTTTGACAGCCCTTATTCTTATTCCCCCCGCCAAGGAGGTTATGTTTTTGGTAGCGTTGGTTTGTTTGTTTGTTTGTCTGTTAGCAACTTAGCGGAGAAAGTTACAGATGGATGGATGGATGGATTGACCTGAAATTTTCACCAGAGGAGTGTCTCAGCCCCAGGAGGATCCCATTACATTTTGGTGGTGATCCTTTCGGACCCAGGAATTTTTTGAAGGATTCTTTATCATTGTGAGATAGGGCAAATTTTGGAATTTTTGCATTTAACTCTATAAAAATGTCCAGAGTCTTTAGTAAAAAAATTACACAAAAGGATCTCAATGAGTTTTATATGGTGTCAAAGGTTGATCCTGATCCAGACAAAATTCCGGATACTGTGATCCAGAACACACAAAAATAAGGGTGTCGTTGGAATTTCCAATGCTGAAAGATAAACAATGAAGATACAAGGAAGTGTACACTTTAAAATATTGCATAATAAATCAAGCATTTATGTATCTAATATGAGCTTTGTTGTTTTAGGAACATTATGAACAGTGAACATACCAGTTTAAACACAAATAAAAGTTAACTAGACAAGCACATGATTTTCATCATGAAAATATTTTCATCACGAAAATATTTTGAACAAAAATGAACAAAACTTTCCACCACTCACCGATCATCATGTCCCCCAACCTTCATCAGAGTCTGATGGTTCACCATCAGCCGCAGCAGCCCCTACTCTTTACAATGAGGTCAAGAGTGACCGTCTCTCCCATGGCTGCTGCTGCCCTCTGCTCTTGGCAACATAAACCCTCCATACTACCTGGCCATGCTTAGTTTACCCCTTGTCCTGTATTTGGACTTGGGACTGGTCATGGAACCAGAGGGGGTTTGTACTCAACACCGCACCCCTCTTCACCTGTCTTCACAACGAATACAGTTTACTACTACTCCTGTCTTACTCTGGACATTTCTTTGAAAAGAAGTGTTTGGGTCTTCCAACAAGTTGCTTAACAAAGTTTATTGTGGACTCAGTATTCCCCTTATTATCAAAGTAAGTGCAAACATTTTTGCTAAGATATGTCTAACGGAACTTGGATGTAAGATGTCTGTTCTCATTTAGGAATTGAACACTTGCCTACTAAAAATCACCATAAACCAAGGGATGAATGTTATTCAAAGTAAAATGTCGATATTTGCATTGAGAGAAGAAGAAGAAGAATTAGAAGAAGAAGTGGAAGAAGTTTATTGATGCCTAAAGGGAAATTCAGTTGTCTGTTGTCTCATGTCATTTATGTGATCTACTATTTACAGAAGACTTGACAGCTGTGGGTACAAAAGAGTCTTTCACTATCTAAAGCCATCTACCACCACTGGCCGTTTGGTCCTTCAAGGTGTTGTGAAGTGGATGATCCATGTTCTTAAGAATGGCCTCCATCTTCTTCAGTGTACATCTGATTCTGGATTTTTTTTTCTCTCTGTTTGAACTGGATCAGTAGCATTGCAGTTTCTGGATTCCAACTCAAAAATCAATTCTATTCACACACCTGCAATATTTTTGGTTTCTGTTGTTCACCATTTTATTTATTATCTACTTATTTTATTTCAATACATTGCACAAAACCTACTGTTTGTTGCCTCCTTCACTTACACCTCAGGCTCCTTCAAGAACAGGTGTTACAGCCGCCTTAGTGTGGCAAGTCTTGGGTCTTCCTCTGTGTGTGTGTGTGTGAGTGTGCCTGTGTGTGCATGCTGCCTGCAGCTCACAGGTTGCCGTGGCTGAGAATTAATTAAGTGCCTGATCACCTCCACCTGGAAACGGCAAGGACTGACTGGCTGAGGGCTTCCGCAGATTGGGAGGAGCCACTTGGGGGGAGTGGATAAAACGCCATCGGATCTGCAGATTGGGGAGCACGCTGTAACCAGTGGAGCTCCCATGCCTCTTCCCCAGACTGAGTGTCTTTTTGATTGTGATTGGGACTTTCGTAGCCTGTGAGGCATATTGGTTTTGCACATGCCTACCTGCTTTCTTTTGTTATTCAGCACTAGGGCTGAGTTATTGTATTTTATTTCGTTTCTGTGCCTATGCGAGCAGATCTTTTTATTTAGCTGTGTAACTAACTCTAGGTTAGAGTCTTCCTGTGTTTTGAAAACCTGTTAAACCTCCTTTAAGGCCTTTGCTGCCTCTCTTTTTTTTGTTACTGCCAATTTTACTTTTGTTAATAAATAACTTGATTTGATCATTTAACATCTGGTCGGTTTTATGTTGCTTCCCTTCTCCCTTAACGAGCTGGTCGTAACAACAGGTCTTCTGATGCTGCTAGTGTTTGTATCTGTAGTCAACTGCCAAGCCCAAAACTAGCATTACAGAAGCAGTCCACTGTCATCACTGTATCTGGTGAGGATGGTGCACGGCTGACCTCCACTCAGGACGTTGTTGATGGATGAAGGGGATACTTTGAGGGGTCCATCAATCCCACGAACTCACAATAAAAGAAAAAAAAGAAAAGAAAAATCAAAAATGAAGGACACAACGTCAAGTGCTGATCCACAGCCGATGGCTAGTAGCCACCTCAACCAGATGATAGCCAGCTGATTCACTCCTAGCTCCTATTGGTCCTATGCCTATAAAGCCTACAGATGCCTGTATATAACCCAGCCTCTTCCTCTGCTTCGACAGCTAACCAGCAACCCACCGCCACCCCAGCACCACCCTTGTGCCAGCTAATTGCTCCACTACCATTGAAGCGCTCCTGTTTGGGGGGGGGTTCTGTTCATTGCTGCTCTATCCCCCCCCCCCCCACGTTTCTGCTTTCATGATGGCTCGTGGAGGGCGGGAAGGTGCTCTTCCTGCCTCTGGCTTCCACGCAAGCACGTGGAAGGGCAGGGACCCGGAACAGAATTATGCCGCCAAATTTAACTTTGTGCAATAAAGCTAAATTTTTGACAAAGTGTTCCTGACTAAACTTGTTTCAATTTTATCCTAGCCACATAAAAAAAAATCCTTACGGAGTGCCAGGGATGAGCGCCCCAGCGTCCCTAATTTGAATGACGTAGGCACGTTCATAACCAGATTGGCCACAAACAGACGCATAGCTACAATGTCT
Source organism: Xyrichtys novacula (assembly GCA_962446985.1). Lineage (NCBI taxonomy): Eukaryota > Metazoa > Chordata > Actinopteri > Labriformes > Labridae > Xyrichtys > Xyrichtys novacula. Next base: position 19,757,710 of record OY660886.1, read on the forward strand.
GTCTGATGTAGCTAGCTGCTCTACTCGGAGCCGTTCTGCCCCTCATTCTGCACTTGGCTGCTAATGACAGAGGACATGGGAATGACTACCCCAAACCCCCTACTGAGTGATTTACCAGAGAACACTGCGCTGTCCATCATGTAGGTCCCGTTTGGGAGGAGAACTCTGCAGGACTAACTAAAGCTGGAAGAGCTCGGTTTGGAATGGCCAGATGTCGCCGCTCAGCAAGTGACCACTGAGAAGAGCAGACAATATACGGACATTTTCAAGAGCATGGTATAGGCGCAAAGCATAGCCAACTGTAAGTCCGAAGAGTAAGGTTCTTTTCTGTTTCCCGTGTAAATTAATGGTGACAAAAAGAAATTATAAAGCTGGCAAAATATAATTTCGGCTACTGAAACAGTGAATCAGCAAAATCTGTTTGTAGAAAAGTAGAGTATATAAAGATTAAAACCTAATATAAACCAGACATGTATTATAGTGAGACGCTACATAAAAGCCAGACTAAAAAGATAGCTTACAGACAATGTTCATGCCACAGTGTTAGAAATCAATAAATTTTAAGGCAGGATGAAAACATCCTGGAAAAGTCCTGGAAAATGATTTCTATAAAAGAGTGGGAACCCTGTATTTGTTCACCAAGTTTCAATTCAGTTCAACTGAAATATCAAATGTAATAATATTGTTCTGTATTTAAAGCAAATGATTGTGTTGTTTTCTATGGCTGATCACTTTGATATGCAGCCTGATTTGTTATAAATGTGGGTCTGCTCTTCACTATTTTTCTGCTGTTGTCTTTATGTGCTCCTTTGCTGTAGTCTAACCTGTTGAGATGCAGGTGGATGTATACGAGTAAGAGTATGCTGCTGTCAGTTTCTATATCATAGGATTACATTGAGGTAGGCTGTGTTTCGGCTATAATGCCCTATTAATTAAAGTATTAATAAGGAAATGCCCTATTAATAACGAAAAAAAAGTTTCCCGGGGGAGGATACCCCCGGACCCCCCTACAGGGCTCTGTTTTTCAAACCTTCAGCCCCACCTTTTATTTTTCTCACCAGCTGCCACTGGTAAAAAGCAAACTTAATTTAAAGTTACTTTCCATCAGTGAGGTTACTTTCAATATATTTGACTGGACTAACAAAGTGTCTGCTGCTGAGCAGTCAAATGTTTTGAGGCTAGTCAGATAGGTTTGAGTTTGTTTTTGTTTTGGGGAAAGGAAATGCAGAGCCAGTATGTCTGTGTGTAAATGAGCAAACTGACTCAACCAAACACTCTTTGAGAGCAATGTGTATGTAGATGTTCCAGTAATTGTATACAGAAAAAAAGGTGGACTGTCATGAAACCTATTTCATTTTTCCTGATAAGATTATCTAAATGGATTTATTAATAAAGTTCATATCAAGATTTAAACGACAAAAAGCAAACTTCAAAAGCACAATTGTATGGAAAAAAATGTCCGCTAAAGGCCAGATTATTTCTTTTTAATGTATTTACCCTTGTTGCCAGAGCTTTTTAACTTTAGGCCAGTCACTGTCAGAGAGGTGCATAATTCCCTTAGACTTTTAGATATCAGGAAACCAGCAGGTCCTGATCTTTTAGAGCCATATATATATCTTTTAAAATTATCCTTACATTTTATCTCAACTCCTTTAACATACCTTTTTAAGCTGTCCTTGGCCACTAGTGAGATTCTGCTCATCTGGAAATCTGCATTTGTCCTCCCCCTGTTAAAAGGAGGAGACCACACCCTGCTGAATAATTAAAGACCCATTTCCATATTGTGTGTTTTAGCAAAGATTTTAGAATCACTTTTGGGTGCTCAAAAGCTCAGTCTTGGGACCACTTATATTTACTCTGTATATTAACAGTATCTGTCATAATGTTCAAAATGCTGATTTTCATTTATGCGGACGATACTGTTATTTAATGCTTGCCGCTCTAAATTCTAAAAAATAAATTAATTAATAAGTGGCTGACAGTGTGTTCATCTCTGAGAAAACAAGAGAAAACAACAACAACAAAATAAATAAATAGAATAAAATAAAAAATATACAAAAAAATATAATAACATTGGGGGAGAAAAAGACAGCCTCTAATGTTGCCTCCCCTACACATAGCTTACAGGTCCAAAAGCTGAAAGTGAAACGAATGTCTTTAATGCATCTTTTGGAAAAATGCTCAATCATTCTGGTTATTTTGTGCCCATTTTGAAATGTGTCCTTCCACATGTCTCTCCATTGAGTGGTCATGTTCCTAGACATATCCATTGGAAACTTAACCATAAGCCAGTGTTTTGCGTTTAATTTCCATTCTATCATCTTAATCTTCAATCATTTTGATTTTCAAAATGCAAAATTAGATTTCTCATTATCAGTAACATATATTTTGATGTAAATGCCATCAAAATAGGATTATTCAATCAAAATATAGTTCAAAAACTGTTCAATACCAGTTTGAATGGTGGCCATCTTGAAAAATGGCGGCCATTTGTTTTTTTTTCATGTGGATAGCATACTTTTTTGAGAGAGTAGCTTCTGAAGCACTTGTGTGCCAGTTTTGGTGCTTGTACCATCAAGTGAACGATGGTTTCACTAATCTGCTGCACTAATGAAGAGGTCATGAGTTATGACCAGGTCATGGGTGTGTCTTCTGTTGTGAGCGGGCTGTGTGATGTGCTGCTTAAAATCAGGAACGAATTAAAAGATTTAAAATCTCTCTGGATATCAGAACCAAGGTATTATCAACATGTAGTTTAGAGCCTGTTATTAAAATCCTGTTATAAGAGGTGTGGATAATCGAAGTTCAGAAAATTCACTGATAAAAGAGCTAGAGTGATGGGGTGGTCTGTAATGCAAAAGAATTGGAGGACTGTGGAAAGTAAAGGCATGGTGCTCAAATGCTGTGTAGCTGTTAAAAAACACCCCATTTGAGGTCAGTGAGCTCTATTTTCGTGAAGTAGTCAAAGAGATCAAGAGATGTCTGAAGACAGTAATGCCACACGATGGCGACAGAAGGCAGCTCCTCAACAAGTGTCACTGTAAGCACTGCAGAGGGCGCCCTTCACACTGTCTCATATAAGCACAGATGGATTTGATGTGTGTAAGGTTGGACCCACTGGTAAGACAAACACCCTTTTCCACAAATAAAGACACTCACATAAAGTTGCACATATTTAAAACTCACGTGACAAAGGTGGGTTGTGCGCACAGATCACAACATAAACTCTAAAAATGGCATTAAAATCGGAACCATCAGTGCATAATGACACATCACGCTCTGTGGCCTGGCTCTTTCTTTCATAGATGTTGGCATATAAAATAAAATTGGCTCACAAAACTGAATACTATAATATTCATATGTAGGCTTAAAGTAAATAACTCATCTGGGGCCTTATGCATCAACGCTGGCGGCGCCAGAAAACCTTGGGTACGCCAAAATCGGCACACACGTCCAAAATTAATCATCGCGAAACGAGCGTCGGTTCCAGCGCTAATCAACGCAAAGTGAGGAGGTGGTGTAGAAGTTGGCGTTGAGCTGATACTTGCGTTGACGGCACTTTGGCGACACTGTGTGGCGGTGTTTGGTGACTCACTATGTGACAAGCATGCACCACATCCCCGTGGCCGTGCAGCACGTCGCCCCACTTGACGAACCAGCAGCAGACGGAGGGATGCGAGCTGATCCCTGCCGGGCTGCCGTCCTCGCGCGGGAGAATCTCATCGCCACAGTGTGAATGGGTAAGAAGTGAATACACAGTTCAATGAGCCAAATTAATTTATTTTCGCCACCAGACGCTCGAGGACATTTACGAGCCGGTCCAGCCGCTCGTTGATCCCCGCAATCCCCCTGATGATTTCTTCCTGCGATTGCAGGACCGCCTCCGTGAGGACCCTTCCACTGAGTCCGGGTGGTCCAGCGGAAGTGCCGCGGCTGGTGGACGCTCCACCGCTTGTCGGCGCGCTGGTGCTGATGCTGGTGCTGGTGCTGGGGCCGGGGGCCGGGGTGGCCCGAATGCCGCTGGTCCTGGCCAACGACTCCGAGCCGGCGGACGGGCTGCCGCGGGCCGGGGTTCCGCAAGCCGGCGACATGGCCGACACACTGATTTCTGTGACACAATAAAAATATTGATTCATTTCAATTCCTGCTTCTGTGTATCTGTTGCATTTACATCTCTCTCCACGGTATCATAGGTAATAGCTAGCATAGGTCAGTTATGCACATTACAGTTGTTTATTGCATAAAAATTGATCGAAAAATGAAGTTAAGCGCGAAGTATAAATCACGTCTAAAAATAGACTGAATCCCGACGTTGAAATGAAGTATAAACTTAGACTAGACGTCTAATATACGTCTTTTGCTCAGTGGGATGGCAAAGCATGTGGACATTTGTGTGACACGCCACTTACCCTATAATAATAACCGCCACCACCCGCTGCTCAAACGGCGTGAGGGTCTCCTCCCCCGGACCCCCACCCGTCTGGCCGGTACTCCTCCAGAGGGCAGCTGTACGCCATTTGACCTCCACCTTGAGGTCGGACCACTTTTTTTTAATCTCCGCGGGGGTGCTTGTCTCGGAACCCACCGCGTTCACCCTCTCGCAAACTTTCTCCCACTCCAAGCGTTTTTGTTTTGCACTGACGCCACTGGACAGGCTGCCAAACAAAACACGCTGTCGCTCCTCCACCTCCGCCACCAGCACCTCCACCTCGCACGCCATAAATTTAGTTTTTCTTGTCATTTTGTCTGCGTGCGAGGACAGGGAGACCCTATTTAAATAAATCTGCATATTTATAGGAGGGCGTAACAGGGGCGGGCCCAGTCACTCCAAAATCTGCGCTCAATTCCAAGCTGGTTTGGATTTATCAAGGAAATACACATGGATTTCGGCGCCCGCACACATTGATACATACGGATTTTTTTCAGCGTGACGGACCTTGCGTGCGCACGTTTCTGGTATGAGTCCCACGCAAGTGTTGATACATGAGGCCCGTGATCACTGAAATAAATCAGCAGCTGCAGCAGGACGGGGAGAGGACACGGAGACATGTCCAGGTCGAGCTGCGTGAGAAATAAGAGGAAGAAAGAAAAAGAGGGAGATGAATTACATATCTTGTTTACTTCATCATGTGTGTCTATTTACTAGATATTTAATTTAATTTGATGTGGTTTCAGCTGTGTTGATTCGGTCAGCTTGAGTGTCCAGACTTTGAGAGTTAAGGTGTGTCGTTCAGCGACCAAATCTAAAACAACATGATTTGGCTTACAGATCAAAACTGAGTGCATTGATAGTCACAGCTTCACCTTCAACTCTGAGGGCCTGGTCAGAGGAATGATGGAGTGTAACCTCTCCATACCAGAAGCTGCCTTTGCCACTGGAAATGAAGACACTTCATTTCTGGAGATCTGCAAAGTTATCTGTCTGCAAACAGTGACAAACAGGGAATGGTTCAACATTCAAAGGGCTTATGTCATCCCTGCAATCAGGGAAATGTGGACCACTCACAATAAGGCTGTGCTGGCTGCCACATGCGATGAGCCACTTGTTGTGTCTGGAGACTGCCGGTATGACAGCCCTGGGCACGTTTGGCACCTACTCCCTTCTGGACACCAAATCTGAATTGGCGGTGGCACAAGAGACAGTCAAGGTGACAGAGGTCAAGAGCAGCTACTGGCTGGAGGTCAAAGGTCTGCAGAGGTGTCTCACAAAGATGGAAGAGTCTGGTATAGAGAGCTCAACCATTGTTACTGATTGCCACTCATCTGTCTAGAACAGGGGTGGGCAATCATGTGCCATGGAGGGCCGAGAGGCTGCAGGTTTTCTTTCCAACCCAACACTCCACCAGGTGATTTCACTGATTACCATGGCACATTATTTCCCACCCCTGGTCTAGAAGGTCCTACGTGAGGAGCACAAGGAAAAATGTCATGTTGTTCACCACATTTAGTATCTCAGACAAATTGTCCTAAAAGTTCTGACATGGCACAGACACAATGAATGATTATTTGTGCCAGCAGTACACACAACATGGCCCTTATTAGAAAATGCACTTGGGTAACAATTATAATAAGTAAATGTGCAGCACTCTGATTTGTTTGAAAGACTGGGAAACTGTTTCAAAAAACGTTTCATTTACGAAATCACACAGCTCTCCTTTCAAAGCCTTCAACACATTGAAATACAGGAATACTTTTACTTCAAATGTTCTCAAACTAGATTTTCGCATTTACATACTGCTTGCTATTATGATAATTCACACACAGAGAGATAAAGAGGTGTGGAGAAAGAGAGGGAAAGAGAAAGACCACAGTCACAAATGCAGAGGGCTTACCTGCTGTTGATGGGCCGCACCATCGTCACCACCGTCTTGGCGGACGGCATGGGAATGCAGTAGCCGCACAGGCACCAGGCTGTGTTTCTGGCCCGGTCCTCACCATAAACCTGAGGTTCAGCTATTGCCTTCTCCTCCTCCACTTCTCCTTCTCACTTTAATCGTCTCTTTCTGACCGGCTCAAAAGCATACGCCATTGGGTTGGCAGGATAGACCTCCCTCACGTCCATCTCATATTCGTCCTCCAACATCTTACTGCCAAGCAATTGAGTCACGTACACTAATTGCTATTTCACTGCTCTGTTCCTGCATAACCGGTGATGTCCCAACTGTCGCAAACTCAAGATGGCGCTGTGCGCATGTTGTAAATACATACTTGAAAGCAGTTTTCCTATTAAACAGCAGATTTTTTTAAACCAAAAAATATTTCAGACTCTCTCCTAATTAATTTTTTTACCTCGTGACGATGCCATTGTAATGTGTTTCATGTCCTCTTAAAGATTGTGAACGTTAACAGATTGGTATGGCAGTGTCTGATGTGGTGATAAAGTGTAATAATTACGGGAATGGGTGATGACCAGGGTTGTGGGAGCACCTGCTCAGTCTTGGTGTCTCCAAGACAGTTGGTGTCTCCTGGTGCAGGTCCTGGACTGCCCGGTCATTACAAGGAGACAGGACCTGAGTATGATCAACAAGGAATCTTTCTTTTGCGGCTCGTTCAACATCCTTTCAATTTTCTGGAGTAGGTCAGCAACCTATTATGTGCTTTATTTAGCTCTAGTGTCATTTCTCCAGGTCAGTCGGCAGCATCCAGAGCTGACATGGCGGCTCACTGGGCCTTTCTTTAAAGATGTCCGTGTCATGTTTACACTGGTTTGGACACATGAGGGCAACATGAGTGTTTTTTTTTTGTGTGTGTATGTGTGGAGTCTCCCTTTTCCCCCAACAGAGGTTGGGTGGCTCCTCTTCAGCTGAAGCTCCTCCTGTACCTTTGCACCTGCACCTGATCAACCTAATCACCACCTGCTTTTAGGCTCTGCTCTCTGACTGCTCAGTGCCATATTATCCCACTTTTCCAGTGGTATCTTGGCCCCTAGCAAGTTTTTGAGACTTTATGTGACTGTTTAGCCTTGTATTTATCCCTGCTGTCTTCCTCTCTCCTCCAGTACCTCCACCAGCCACTAGTGCCTGCCCAACCTCTGTCACGACTGCCACACTCTCTGCTCAGATCCACTCATCTGTTGTCTCCTCCAACTCACATACAGGCTGTGTCTCATTTCAGAGACCGCATCGACCTAAGTGCCCTTCTGCACCGTCGAACGGTGCATTTGAAGTGTGCATGACGTCACGACGGTGCGAACGGTGTCCCGTTTGGCACGAGATGCTAAAAAATGCTAAACGCGCTTAGCATGTTTTCAAGCGTGCATTTATCCACGCTTTCGTGCCGTCGGTATCCCAGAATCCTTTGCGTGCCGCTGCACAGCTGCGCATTTCAGGTGAGAGGCTGGACTCGCTTGGAGACGCAGCGCGTCCTCAAAGAAAATACAAGCAATCCGAAAACAGCAGACAGTCAGCTCAGGCTGTATGAGAGCATGATCTCTGAACTCACTAAAATCTGTTAACCAAACATTATAGATTTAGAGACGAACTGATCCGCTCTGCTTCAACAATCAAAAACATTAGAAATAAGAAAGCTGACAAAACTACAGCAGAGTATCAGGACAACATTGAGGTTTTTTTCTTTTAAGATTTAGAGATTAAAGTTGTAAATTTAGGAGAATAAAGTCATAAAGTAAATAAAGTCATAAAGCTGCTTTTGTGGAGGGGGAAATGACTGAAGCTGGTCATCTGCAGGGTTATCTGTGGATGTATCAGCGGGTCATTCAGAGAGATTTTGTGGTTTCTGAAGAAACAATCAAACTGATGATGATCAACATTTGTGATCCAGAGGGAGTCGAGCTCCGACGAGCACCACGTCTCTGACACCGGCCGTAGCCTACACCTGCAGAGACACCAACACCTTATTACGGCATATGGATTCATATCATAAATTAAAGCTCAATGTCATTCACGGATATTTACGGCTGCACTGACAGATATATCCTCAGCATATTCATTTCTGCCTCCACAAAAGCAGCGATTTCCTTCAAGTACACCAGTTTTTTTCCCCGTGGAAAAGACGTATTTCTCATATATTCTTTTTTTAAAGTCTTTTTACTTTTGACAATGTGATGCTGATGTGCCAGAGGATGAAGTATCTCCTATCCTCCTTCTCAATAGGGCCCTCATACTCCTTCATACAAAACAATCATTGGATTAATTTTGTGGGAATGATCTGGGCTTGTATGTATCTACTATTTTGTGTCTGTGCAAGGTCGCACAATTAAAACAATACATGCTGCGCTCCGCAGCTTTTTTTCTAATCAGTCGTGACGTAAGCCTGAGGGCGGGGACATTTGGAGACCTTCGGAGGACTTCCTGGTGGAGTTGCCAAATGTCCCCGCCCTCAGGCTCGCGTCACGACTGACTTAAAGGAAACCCGCGGAGCGCAGCATTTATTGTTTTAATTGTGCGACCTTACACAGACACAAAATAGTAGATACATACAAGCACAATTCATCCAATGATTGTTTTGTAAGAAGGAGTATGAGGGCCATATTGAGATTTAAGACTTTAAGGACTTCGAGATTTAAGTCGTGAATTTACGAGAATAAAGTCATTAATTTATGAGAATGAAGTCATAACCTGTTATTTCAGAGAGACTTGTTAAAATTAGGGCCATGAAGCATTTGAAGGAACTGTGCTTCAGTATAGGTTTCACAAACAAGGAGATTCTTCATCCTCTGGCACATCAGCATAACATTATCATAAGTATAAAGACTTAAAAAAGAATATATGAGAAATACGTCTTTTCCACGGGGGAAAAATATTGGTGTACTTGAAGGAAATCGCTGCTTTTGTGGAGGCAGAAATGAATATGCTGAGGATAGATCTGTCAATGCAGCCGTTAATATCCGTGAATGACATTGAGCTTTAGTTTATGATATGAATCCATATGCCGTAATAAGGTGTTGGTGTCTCTGCAGGTGTAGGCTACGGCCGGTGTCAGAGACGTGGTGCTCGTCGGAGCTCGACTCCCTCTGGATCACAAATGTTGATTATCATCAGTTTGATTGTTTCTTCAGAAACCACAAAATCTCTCTTAATGACCTGCTGATACATCCACAGATAACCCTGCAGATGACCAGCTTCAGTCATTTCCCCCTCCGCAAAAGCAGCTTTATGACTTTATTTACTTTATGACTTTATTCTCCTAAATTTACAACTTTAATCTCTAAATCTTAAAAGAAAAAAAAACCTCAATGTTGTCCTGATACTCTGCTGTAGTTTTGTCAGCTTTCTCATTTCTAATGTTTTTGATAGTTGTAACACAGCGGATCAGTTCGTCTCTAAATCTATAATGTTTGGTTTACAGATTTTAGTGAGTTCAGAGATCATGCTCTCATACAGCCTGAGCTGACTGTCTGATGGTTTTGGATTGCTTGTATTTTCTTCGAAGACGCGCTGTGTCTCCAAGCGAGTCCAGCCTCTCACCTGAAATGCACAGCTGTGCAGCGGCACGCAAAGAATTCTGGGATACCGACGGCACGAAAGCGTGCATACATGCACGCTTGAAAACGAGGCGGGGGTAGTGTGGTTTTGAGACCGAATTTGAAGCGCGCTTAGTATTTTGTGCCAAACGGGACACCGTTCGTGCCGCGTGGTGACCTCACGTACGCGTCAGATGCGCCGTTCGATGGCTGCTGTATCTAAAATGGGACACAGGAAGGGCACAGAACGGCGCAAAACGGCGTAAAACGGCTCAAAACGGCAGTGCACTCAGCTAAGCGCCGTTAAGCGCGCTTATCACGATGCGGTCTCTGAAATGAGACACAGCCACAGCCTCACCCCCTCACCACGGATCTCTCACCATCCTACACCAATCTTGATTAATTAAACCACTCACAGCTTCCTCTGCCTCCGCTGCCTGCTTTTGGGTCCCTTCAAGAAAACAAACCCTAACAGTCCGATTGCTAAAAACCTTTCACCCAGTAAGCATTAAAAACAAACATTAGCCAGACTGAATTAAAAATCAGGGTTTTGCAAAGCACTTTTCAAGTAAATCAAATCAAACTTCATTTATATAGCACTTTTCATGTATGGGTATACAACACAAAGTGCTGTACACACATAGAAAAAATAAAAACATGGACAAACAATTTCAAATAAAGCCCCTCCCTCCCACCCTCCATGCACACACATGCACGCACGTACGCACACACGCACGCACACACACACACACACACACACACACACACACATTGTCACTATTGACAAAGGCACTTCCTCAACTGAGAATTGAGGAAGCGCCATCTTTGGGGCCATCCACACTGGGAGGAGTCACAGGCTGTGCCACAGGGGGCACCAGCGCCCAGGCCCCCTGCCCTCAACTGACAACAGCCAGCTGGGGACAGCACCCCCAGCAGCAGCCCAAACACAGCTCCCAGTATGGAGGACCTCTCCAAGGAAACACTGGAATTAAAACTATTAAAGGTGGGGTAGGCAGGACCTGAGGAATTGCCAGTATTTGGCAGAAATCTTGAATTTAAACACTACCCCTCCCAACCAGTTTTTCCCTCAGCTCCTCCTCTCCCCTTCCTCTCTGCTCCAGCAAGCCCCGCCCATAAACAGACGCTTCTGCTCGCTTGTATCATTCCAATTAAATTCAGATTTAATGCAGATAAATACTTTAGAAAACTACAAATGGGACCCAGTCAACATGAAAGTAAAAAGCATTTGTGCTACTGTAGATGCCAACAGACTTCCTACGAACACGTTTGCAGGACTTCTACAACAAGAATAAAGTCACATACTCCAGGACCCGAGTTCAACAGTTTAGTGGCTACAACACACAGCAGGTCCTGTTTGACAAGAAACACTTCTGTTACAGACACTTGGCTTACTTTGTTAAAGCGGTTTACCTGTCCAGCAGAAAGGTTACAGGGTCTGTAAGATCCCAAAGCGCCTCCATCGTTTATGCTGATGTTGACCCGGCTTTTTGGCTCTTGTCCAGTCCATCTCCTTTTTAAGTGCCTGTTATTTCGCCAGAGTCTCCGGTATTTACTTCATTTTATTGCTTGTGTTTTCCATACTTTCTGGTTGTTTTCTGCTGTCTGATTTTGTAGCACGCTAACTTTGTTTGGGCTTGTGCACATTATTGGTGGACAGGGAGTATTCCGCACAACACAAGGGAGCAACGTCTGCCTCACAACCAATCAGCACTAAGGAGCAGCATCTGCCTCACAAACCAATCAGGTTGCAGGAGGCGGAGAATGGCTTTGTTTACAGTCAGAAAGAGCGGGCCACTCAAAATATTTAAAATGTTGACCACACAGTCATTACAAAACACAGTGATATTGTGATATCCCCAACTGTCATCAATGGCTAACAGCTATTGACTGATATTAAAGCTTTTTTGTATATACACCACAAAAAAGATGCTTCTTCAACAGAACCCTGCCAACTAGGGTTGCCAACCGTCCCTTGAAAAACTGAATCATCCCGTATTTAGAAACAAAAGCACCCGTCCTGTATTGAGCTGTAAAGGGACGCACTTTGTCCCATATTACTGTGAGAGCCAGTGAGAACTGGTCAGTAAAAAGCCAATGAAAAATAAATAACAAGGTGCGTTAGATGAACATTAATGGTTGTTTGCTTGTTCCTGGGCCCTGTCCTGCTCTGTGACCATTGACCAATGAACTGACAGCATAGTCACACACGAGTATGATGATACAGAATTCACTCATCCCATTGGTCGAGCCTACTGTTGCTCGCACAGAAGATAGCGGAAGACAACAGAACAGCATGGGTGACGAGCCGAGTGAAACAGATGCCGACACTGCTTTACAGAGCAGTGCACCATTCGAGCAGCAATGCGACAAGTACTCCTCCGAGAAAAAAACTGTGAGGAATGGAAAAAAGGAAACACCTGGGTGGGAAAAGTACGTGATAACAAATATAAAGCGCACTGCATGGTGTGCTGGCGCAGTTTTTCAGTCGGCCATGGTGGACTGACTGACCTGAAACAACATGCTTCCGGTGGTGGGCACATACCATCATGGACAATCCCTCTCACCCACTGCATCAGACTGTGGGGGCTTTAAGCAGCTCCTTCAGCAACAGACTTAGACTTCCACCTTGCAGGACAGAGCGCTACCACAGGTCATTCCTCCCCTCTGCAATAAGACTTTACAACAAACTGTAATAATAACTGGATTTACACCACCACTTTTTTTCTGGCATTTAAATTGTGTATATTGTAGATAGTTTTATTTTTCTCCTCCCTTTTTCCTTTTTCTAAATTTTTTCTTAATTATTACTTTTATTTAAGTTCTTAATATTAGGATCTTTAGTTTTATAACTGCATTTTTGCACTCTTTGTCTGTGATGCTGCTGTGACAAAAAAAATTCCCCCATGGGGGATCAATAAAGGAATATTTTATTCTATTCTATTCTATACAAAACATAAGGGACAACAAAACGAGGGAAACCCTAAACCAATTTGTTGTCCACAAGGCAACGCCAGAGGCAGATTTGGTTTGTGTAGGAGCCAGATTGGGGTTTTGCAGTTTATTGTTATGTATTTTTTGTGCCAACAGATGGTGCTATTGTGCCTGTCTATTTAATGGGTGGGTTTATTAGGACAGGTGCGCACACCTGGGAAGCCGAACAGTTTTTTGACCATGTCAAGTGGTTTTGTGTCTTGTCTTAGATCAAATAATGAATGAGTAAATAAATCAAAAACAAAAGAAGATATGGACGGTGTGACATGTGACATTATTCCACATACGGGCACGCGTCAACTCAAGCAAAAAGGTGTTCACCACAAGTAACAGCATTGGAAAGCTGTTATATTTGTCAAAAAACTTGGCTCATATTGGACTCTGGAGGTGAGCGTGGAGCAACCGGTTCCAGATTGGGTCCCTCTTGGCCTCGTGAGGAGTTCGGCTGCGGCTTGGGAAAGAACGGTTTCATTGGAGGCGAACGAGGAGCTGCTGCTGCAGCCAGGCCTCATGAGGAGTTCGGCCGTGGCTGGGGAAAGATCGGTTCCGTTGGAGGTGAACGAGGAGCTGCTGCTGCGTCTTGGCTTCGGGAGGAGTTCAGCCATGGCTGGGGAACGACTGGAGCTGGTGGAGGCGAATGAGGAGCTGCTGCTGCGTCTTGGCTTTGGGAGGAGTTCAGCCACGGCTGGGGAACGACTGGTGCTGGTGGAGGCGATCGAGGAGCTGCTGCTGTTTGGGGTTCGTCTTGGCTTCAGGAGGAGTTCGGCTATGGCTGGGGGAACGATCAACGCCGTGGTGAGCGAGGAGCTGCTGGCTTCAAGTGGAGTTCGGCCACGGCTGAAGGAGCGAGGCAGTGGAGCATCAGCTGATCATTTCATGGTGCCCAACGTAGATAACGAGGTTTGAGTAGGTCTACATAATAAAATGGCCATATGATCTGTGTGTACACAAGGGGCAATAAAACCAATGCATTGGTAGTAAACGCATAGTTTGATCGAGCGTAAAAGGCGCAGTCGATAAACCGGAAGTGCGTAAACTCTCGTCCAATCACAAACGGCATCAGGTGCAACCATGGAAACGGCAAGCAAGGTTGACACTCAAACCCAAAAACGGAAGGTTAAAATGACTGAAAAGGCGCTTGCGGATAAAATACTACGGTTGCAAAATGAAAGGAAGGTTAAGTTGAACAAAGCAGCCAGTATCCGAAATTCAATGAAAAATCTCATTTCACAGGGTGACAAAACAATGGTGCAGGGTGCTCTGAATGAATTGAAAGGGGTGTGTGATGATGTGAAATCAGTGCATGTTCAGTTGTTGGAGTTTTTGCCTTTTGATGAGCAAGAAAAACATGGGATATGGTTTAAAGCAAAATTGTTGTCTTTGAATGAATGTATTGATGTTGCAGAAATGTGGGTTTTAAACATGGAAGGTGGTTTACAAGAATGTGCTGATATTGCAAATAAAGGTGATCCAAGTAAAAATGAGGTTATTGGTAACAATCAAAACCAGTGAAATCAAAAATAATAAAACCGATGCACAAATAGCAGCTGTTGTGGATGACATCAGCCCACATGACAGCATTTCTAATGTAAGAAGAAAACGTTCAAGTAAAGGAAGCAGCAAAAGTGGAAGATCAAGCACCGCCTCTGCACGTATAAGGGCTGAAGCAGATAGGGCTGCTCTGCTTGCCCGTGCTATGCTTTGAAGGAAAGCCACGCATTGGAGGAGCAGGAGCAACAATTGCGGAGGAAAAGGGTGCGGCTTGAGCTAGAGGCAGAGCTGGCTGCAACTACTGCTAGGTTGGCAGTACTGCAATCTTCTGATGTGGGAAGTTCCAGATCAGGATTAACGGATGGCATGAACTCTTACCTGGAAAGGGAAGCAGGGAGAGAGTATTCTGTGTCCACATTAAATCCTAAGGCAAGCGAATATCATCCCGGATTGCAGAAATTAACACAACAAAGTTCAACAAATCCAAGCAAACCACTGACTGTACAACCAGAGGAACATAGTCCATGCCATAAAGCAGGGTTTGAACATCAGCCCAATATCTGAAACCATCAGGAGGGTGGGGGAATTTCACACCCACGTCAAGGTCAAAAGATGACCTTGCAACTAAAAGAAGAAACCAGTCAGCCTATACCAAGTCTTCAAATGTTGCAAGTCCCTCCACCTCACGTTAATCAAAACTTATCTGAAGATGTACTTTGTATAATGCACAGACAAAATGAAATAACCTCTGCTTTGGTGCAACAGCAAACCTCAAGATCTCTGCCACCAAGAGAGATTCCTGTATTTGAAGGGAACCCTTTGCAGTTCAGGACATTCATGAAGGCGTTTGAACAAGGAGTGGAGAATAAAACGGGGGCAGAAGACTGTCTTTTCTATCTGGAGCAATTCACCAGAGGACAGCCGCAACAATTGGTGCGAAGCTGCCAGCATCTGGCTCCTGGTCACGGCTATGCAGAGGCTAAGAACCTGCTCCAAGAGCATTTTGGAAATCAATATAAAATCGTTAATGCCTACATGGAACGTGTTTTTGCCTGACAGTCCATAAAGGCTGAGGATATTAGCACTTTACAAGCATATTCTTTGTTTTTACGTGGCTGTTGCAATGTGATGGGAGAGCTTGAATATATGCAAGATTTAGACATGCCTGCAAATATGAGAGTGATTATTTCAAAACTTCCATATAAATTAAGGGAGCAGTGGAGGACTGTCGCTCATGGAATCCTGGAACAAACGCAACAGAGAGCACATTTTCCTGACCTGGTGGCATTTGTGGAGCGTCATGTTAAGATCCTGTCCGACCCTCTGTTTGGTGACATCCAAGATCCAGTGTCTGGTGCGGCCGGCATAAAGACATTCACTCGGTTCAAATCACATCCCGGAAACCGGGTGGGGAGAAACATTGTTGCTACAACTGTAACATCCATGGCCTTGCCAGAGAAAGGGGCGAAGCCACCAGTGGAGTCCAGGGAGTCTGTCAAGGTGGGATGCCTTTTCTGTTCACACAGTCACACATTGGAGGTTTGCAAATTGTTCAGTGAAAAAAGACACAAAGACAAGATTCAATTTCTGAGGGAAAAGGGAGTTTGCTTTGCATGCTTTTGTGATGGTCACAAGTCGTGAGTGCAAGAGGCGTTTGACATGTACAGTGTGTGATCGAACTCATCCCACCGCACTACACATCAAAGGGCAATCGGCAACCGCAGAGAAAAGGTCACAACCTATATCATTGCTGACAAAGGGGCCACTCAATAAGCAACAAACTTCCTCCCAAACATGTGGTCATACAGGGTCCGGAAAAGATGATTGTGCTCTGCCAATTCTTCCTGTATGTGTCAAATCTGCAAAGGGAAATCTCATCATACACACATATGCATTTTTGGACCCTGGTAGCTCGGCCACATTCTGCTCTGAAGACCTTATGCAGAAGCTCAATGCAACAGGGAGAAAAAACGTTTTTTTGTTAAGCACTATGGGCCAAGAGACTGTTGTTCCTGCCTATTCACTCACTGATTTGGAGGTGGCCAGATTGGATAGCAATGACTTTTATAGTCTGCCAGAGGTCCTGACTCAAAAGAAAATGCCAGTCACCACTGATAATGTTATAACAACCAATGAACTGGATAAATGGCCTTACCTGTCAGATGTCTACATCCCACAAATAAATGCAAATGTTGATTTGTTGATAGGAACCAACGCTTCCAAAGTACTGGAACCTTGGGAGGTCATCAACAGCCGCGGGAATGGCCCGTATGCTATTAGAACTGTGTTGGGATGGACTGTTAACGGTCCACTAAGTGGAAACAGTGAAACATTGGAGGCAGAATTGCCCTCTGCCACAGTGAATAGGATTTCTGTGAGCAGGTTGGAGGAATTGCTAACCAATCAGTACATGCACGACTTTAATGAAAAAACTCATGATGGTGAAGAAATGTCAAGAGAAGACATGAGATTTTTGGACATTGTTGGTCAATCTGTAAAGAGCCAGGATGGACATTATAGTCTAAAAATGGCTCTCAGGAAAGAGCATCCGACACTCCCAAACAACCTATCTATGGCCAAGCAAAGGTTACAAGGGCTCAAGAGGAGATTTAAAAGAGACCAGCAGTTCCATCAAGAATATACAGACTTTTTTAATGATGTAATCTCCCGTGGCTATGCCGAGAAGGTACCTCAGGACCAGCTGGATGGTGTTGAAGGGCAGGTTTGGTATATTCCACACCACGGAGTCTACCACCCCAGAAAGAACAATTTGTGGGTGGTGTTTGACTGCACAGCAACATTCAAAGGAACAATATTGAACAGTCAGTTATTCCAGGGACCTATCCTTACCAGCAGTCTTCTGGGAGTGCTCACCAGGTTCAGGCAGGAGCCTGTGGCAGTTATGGGAGACATACACAAGATGTTTTACCAGGTCAAAGTGGCTGAAACAGACAAAGACTTCCTGTGTTTTCTATGGTGGCTTCATTGTGAGTGTAGTAATTATGAAAAATCTATCCAGTGCTACTGATCAACTGCTCACTCATTTTTCAAGCTGGCAGAAGCTCAGGCTTGCAGTTGCGTGGTTCCTCAAGGTAAAAAGAACTCTGTTAAAATTACGTCAAGCAAGAAAGGAGCTGACCTCTGACCTAAATGATCAGCCTACACATTTGGAAATGGAAATGAAGAAGATCAGTAAAACACTTGGAGGTCAGAGTGTTTTGTCAGACAACCTATTGGAGGCAGAGGTTTCCATTATCAAGTATGCTAAGCAGCAGAGGTTTAAGGAGGAAATTGAGGCACTCATGTCTGGAGGGTCAGTTAAAAGGAAAAGTTCTGTGTACAAACTGGATCCTCGCCTGGAGGATGGCCTGCTGAGAGTTGGGGGGCGATTGAGTAGGGCAGTGTTGCCAGAGGAGAGTAAGCACCCACTCATTCTATCTAAAGATCAACATGTTGCGACTCTTATCTTAAGACACATCCACCACCAACTGGGCCACAGTGGACAAAACCACACATTATCAACATTACGGAAAATATATTGGATCACAGGTGCTAACTCTGCAACGAAGAAGATGATCTCTGACTGTTGCACGTGCAGACGCTTCACTGTAAGACCAGGGGCCTCATGTATCAACACTTGCGTGGAACTCATACCAGAAACGAGCGCACGCAAGGTCCGTAACGCTGAAAAAAATCTGTATGTATCAATGTGGGCGGGCGCCGAAATCCATGTGTGTTTCCTTGATAAATCCCAATCAGCGTGGAATTGAGCGCAGATGTCGGAGTGACTGGGCCCCGTTACGCCCTCCTATAAATATGCAGATTTATTTAAATAGGGTCTCCCTGTCCTCGCACGCAGACAAAATGACAAGAAAAACTAAATTTACGGCGTGCGAGGTGGAGGTGCTGGTGGCGGAGGTGGAGGAGCGACAGCGTGTTTTGTTTGGCAGCCTGTCCAGTGGCGTCAGTGCAAAACAAAAACGCTTGGAGTAGGAGAAAGTTTGCGAGAGGGTGAATGCGGTGGGTTCCGAGACACGCATCCCCGCGGAGATTAAAAAAAAGTGGTCGGACCTCAAGGTGGAGGTCAAGCGGCGTACAGCTGCCCTCCAGAGGAGTACCGGCCAGACAGGTGGGGGTCCGGGGGAGGAGACCCTCACGCCGTTTGAGCAGCGGGTGGTGGTAATTATTATTATAGGGTAAGTGGCGTGTCACACAAATGTCCACATGCTTTGTCATCCCACTGAGCAAAAGACGTATATTAGACGTCTAGTCTAAGTTTATACTTCATTTCAACGTCTGGATTCAGTCTATTTTTAGACGTGATTTATACTTTGCCCTTAACTTCATTTTTCGATAACTTTTTATGCAATAAACAACTGTAATGTGCATAACTGACCTCGAAATACTGGATTACGTTACCTATGATACCGTGGAGAGAGATGTAAACGCAACAGATACACAGAAGCAGGAATTGAAATGAACAAATATTTTTATTGTGTCACAGAAATCAATGTGTCGGCCGTGTCGCCGGCTTGCGGAACCCCGGCCCGCGGCAGCCCGTCCGCCGGCTCGGAGTCGTCGGCCAGGACCAGCGGCATTCGGGCTACCCCGGCCCCCGGCCCCAGCACCAGCACCAGCATCAGCACCAGCGCGCCGACAAGCGGTGGAGCGTCCACCAGCCGCGGCGTTTCCGCTGGACCACCCGGACGCAGTGGAAGGGTCCTCGCGAAGGGGGTCCTGCAATCGCAGGAAGAAATCATCAGGGGGATTGCGGGGATCAACGAGCGGCTGGACCGGCTCGTAAATTTCCTCGAGCGTCTGGTGGCGAAAATAAATTAATTTGGCTCATTGAACTGTGTATTCACTTCTTACCCATTCACACTGTGGCGATGAGATTCTCCCGCGCGAGGATCAGCTCGCATCCCTCCGTCTGCTGCTGGTTCGTCATGTGGGGCGACGTGCTGCTCGGCCACGGGGATGTGGTGCACGCTTGTCACATAGTGAGTCACCAAACACCGCCACACAGCGTCGCCAAAGTGCGAATCACAGTCAACGCAAGTATCAGCTCAACGCCAATTTCTACACCACCTCCTCACTTTGCGTTGATTAGAGCTGGAACCGACGCTCGTTTCGCGATGATAAATCTGGACGTGTGCGCCGATTTTGGCGTACGCAAGGTTTTCTTGCGCCGCAAGCGTTGATACATGAGGCCCCTGGTGAACAAAAAATGGCAGATCTGCTACCTGAGAGGACTCTGCCTGATCTCCCTCCATTTTCAAGTGTTGGAGTCGATTACTTTGGACCATTCGAAGTAAAAAGAGGGAGGAGTATGTGCAAACGTTATGGAGTAATTTTTACATGTTTGTCAAGCAGAGCAGTTCACCTGGAAATGGCAACATCGTTAGACACCGACGCATGCATTAATGCTCTGAGGAGATTTATGAGCGGAAGAGGTCAAGTTGTTCACATGCTGTCTGACAATGGCACTAACTTTGTTGGTTCAGAGGGAGAACTGCGTGAGGAACTTGCAAAATTGAATCACAGCAAGATACAGGGCGCAGTGCGTCAGCATGGAATCAAGTGGAGTTTTAATACACCGGCAGCATCCCATTATGGTGGTGTGTGGGAGCGTGTGATTTGTATGATCAGAAAGGTACTCAACTCTGTTCTGCATCTACAAACATTGGATGATGATGGATTGCATACCATTCTTTGTGAGGTTGAGGCCATACTTAACGACAGGCCCATCACTAAATTATCTGAAGATCCAAATGACCTCGAACCCCTTACGCCAAACCACATTCTCCTACTGAGGGGCAAACCTGCGGTACTACCTGGACTGTTTGAGAAACAAGATCTGTATGTCAAGCGACGATGGAGACAGGTCCAATATCCCTCGGATTTGTTCTGGAAAGGATGGGTGCAAGAATATCTCCCATTGCTTCAGGAGAGACAAAAATGGAATTAGGGAAAAAGAAACCTTGTCGCTGGAGACATAGTCCTAGTGGTGGACTCAACAGCGCCCTGGGGATCCTGGCTGCTCGGAAAAGTGCTAGAAACCTTCCTGACAGGAACGGTTTTGTACAGTCTGTTCGTCTAAAAACAAAATATAATATTATTGAGAGGCCTGTGGCTAAGCTTTGCCTATTATTGGCATCTTGTGATATTTAATGGGGGTTTATGCACCACAATCATCTCTTATGTGTACCTGTATCAAACTACTTTATAAAGGTGGTTCCTTTTATTTGTTGGTAAATTGTTATGCCTTACATTATGAACAATTTAGGGGCCGGAGCGTAGGAGCCAGAGTGGGGTTTTGCAGTTTATTGTTATGTATTTTTTGTGCCAACAGATGGTGCTATTGTGCCTGTCTATTTAATGGGTGGGTTGATTAAGTGGTTTTGTGTCTTGTCTTACATCAAATAATGAATGAGTAAATAAATCAAAAACAACAGAAGATATGGACGGTGTGACGTGACATTATTCCACATACGGGCACACGTCAACTCAAGCAAAAAGGTGTTTGCCACAAGTAACAGCATTGGAAAGCTGTTATAGTATGTAAAGAACTATTTTTTTTAATGTGGGAAAATTGCAAGTGCAATGGATGTCACCATTGTATGGACAAAGATAGCCTACTATAATATTACTTTTTTTCAAATACAGTTGATAGACAAGTACATTAAATAATACATAAAATTAATACATAGATGAATAAGTTCAGACCAGTGGAGATAGATATAACATGCATCATTTGTACTGTACAGGCAGTTGATTTACTAAACAAACTATACATATCATAAAATTTCTTCTTTTTTCTAATATACAAGTGACTGCTGCAGAGGTAGCCCATACCTACCACACTGTAAAGCATGGTTTAAGCTTTAACTCAGCTGACTGTGCTCTGAAGCTGAGCTTCTTCATTGCCAAGAAGATGTCCTGTGGGAGGACAAAAGCTGAGGCAATTGTCACAGATGTCCTGTCTCCAAAGGCAACAGGGGAGGTGATCTAAAAGTGGTGGAAATTCACTCCCATTCTCTCTTCACACTGACGCCTCGAATAAGGGAAATCGTAAAATGTTTCCATTGGCTGTGCAATTTTTCACACCAGAGAATGGGGTTGTCAACAAGGTGATAGATTTCATTGAAAATCCAGATGAGTCTGCAGAGGGAATAGTAAAAACAATACAAAGCTCTCTGGAAAACATGGGTCTATCCCTAGATCATGTTTCTACATTCAGCGCTGACAACGCAAATGTCAATTATGGCAGCCACAACTCGGTCTTCACAAAATTGAGAGAGGTCAACAGTGAGATCCTCCGTGGCAACTGCCATGCCCATATTGTCCATAACACACTGAAAAAGGCCCTGGACAAGCTCTCTGTGGATGTGGAAAATATTGTCCTCAAGGCATACGGTTTCTTTTCCAACTCTGCCAAAAGGAAAGAGTCCCTGATGTTTTTTTTTTTTTTAATTTTGTGATGTTGAAATCCATTAAATTTTTCGCCATGTGGTGACAAGATGGCTGTCACTCAACACTGCAATCACCCGCCTGCTGCAGAACTGGGTCCCGCTGAAGTCCTATCTCATCAGCATTGGTGAAGAATGTCCAAAGCACCTGAAAGAATTGCTGAGGTTGACTGAAGATGCTGCTGGAGTTAAGGAAGAGCCAGACACTGTTGAAGTGTACCTCCTCTTCTGTAATAATGTCCTGTCCCTATTTGAAGAGGTGGTGAAAAAGCTGGAGAAGAATGTAACCACATCCATTGACCTCTTCTCTAAAATGGAATCTTTCCGGAGGAAACTAACTCAGAGAAGAGTTGATCAGTTCTATGGGTACCTAACCAAATAAAAGCTCCAGCATCTCTCACCATCTCATGCCGATGTTGCAAAGCAGGAATTCACAGACTTCTTAAACCATGCCATCACATACATTGAGAAGTGGTTTGATTTCTCAGAGGAAAACTGTCTCTTCCACCTGCAGCCCCTCTCTCTAGCATCTGGGAAGATCTCCTTTGATGATATGGACATCATAACCCACCGGCTTTGTCTGGTTGGCAGGTAAGAATGAAACATTTGCCAGTGTAGTGATGGACCATGTTTAAATATTATCGATGGTTATAAATAAATACAATGGATAGATAATATATACCAATAAATACATAATCATAAATGTAGTTTACAGTATACACATATATGCAATCTTTTATACATCTTACAAACTCAAACAGTTCATATACTTGATAGATACATGGATAAATAGAGAGAATAATAAATAAATTAAACTGTAAGTAGTATTAAAACTTACGAATATAAACAATGAGATTTTTTCCCATTTATTTACCAACGTAAATGACAACTTTTCATCTCTTCTGGTAGGCTGAGCATGTCCATGGATGATCAGTATGAAGAATGTGTAACCGCAAAAAGTCTTCTGGAGCACCTCACTCAGAAAAAGGAAACCTGGCAGTCCAAAGGAACAGCAGAGAGGTAGATGGAGGTTCTTCAGGCAGCTGGCCTCCCTAACATCCAAGCTGCTGTATCCTTTGTCCTCAGCATCCCATCTTCCACAGGGTTTGTGGAGAGGATTTTCTCTTTGATGAAGCACAAATGGACTGATGTGCAAAACAAATGTTCCACTGAATTAATTAAAGGTGAGCTCATTGTCAGCCTCAATATGAACTGTCTTGCTCAGAGTTTTACTCTGCAGCACTCATAGACAAACAACTCCTCACTGCAGCAAGAGCTCAGAAAAATTACAAGTGGAAAAAGTAGGCTATCTCCACATAATTTGGCATTGAGCTGTTTTTTTTTCTGTTTTACTGCAACTGTAGCCTACAGTCATGGCCTTTGAGGCACAAATATGTTTACAAGTTTTCTACAGACTTTGTTTGCACTTTCATTGTTGCACAAAAAATGTGCACTATTACAGGATGACTGTTATGCTTTCTATCTATTGTTTTATATTAATTTATACAGTTTGAAGTTAAGCAGGACAGGTTTCTGTTTAAGAAAGATACTTATTTTATTCAGCTAACTTTTTTATTTTGTATTAAAGTGAATTGCTGGATAATAATTTGTTTTCCATGTGTGCATGTCACTCACAAATATGCATCTAATTTAATTCAGATTTGAGTCAAATAGAGTAAAAAAAAAACACACCAGGAAGGGTAAAGGCAGTTGGATCGGCCAGCTCCGCAAATAAGGTGTCCCTTTTTTTTTTTAGGGAGTTGGCAACCCTCCTGCCAACTCCACCTTTAATTATTTTTTTAAAAAGCTGGATGTTTTATTTTGTGTCTCTGCCCGACCTCCTTTCCAGCACAGCCTGATCTGTGCTGAATTTATGCGGCATGCTGTGGCGTCACCTCAAAAATAGACTCCTGAGGATCGGCTGTGGAGACCACTGAACCGCAGCGGAACGGAAAGAAGCCTGTGTAAATTCAAACATTATCTTGAATGGAAATAATCAGCTGCAATTGGCACAAACAGACTTTTCGCCACCATTTTGGATGCAGCGGAAATTGGGGGTAAGCCTGAACTTTTAGGCAGTAAAGCACATCAACTTGTACCTAAACTTCTCACTGCTTTTCTCTATAAGGGGTTGTAGATGAGAGAGCTAAGGAAGGATGAAGGGGGTGTATTTAAGGGAGGTAAGGTGTGATAAGGGGGGTGTAGGTAGGGGGGTTAGGTGGGTTAAGGGGGATGTAGGTAAGGATGGTCCTGTGGGATGAGGGGGTGTAGCTGATGGAGAAAAAGTGCAATGAGGAGGCGTAGGTAAGGGAAGCAAGGTGTGATGAGGGGGTAAAATGTGAAGAAGATAAGGTGGTATGAGTAGGTGTAAGAAAAGGAGGTTATGTAGGATATAAATAAGGGGGTAAAGATAAGGTATGCTGGTGTAGGTGAGGTAGGTAAGACAGAATGGGGGTTGATAGAGGTAAGATGGAATGAGGGGGGTCTAGGTAAGGGGATATAAGGTAGGATGAGGGGTGTAGGTGAGGGAGGTTAGGTTTGAGGAAGGCAGTGTAGGTAAGGGAGGTAAGGTTGGATGAGGGGGTTAAAGGTGAGGGAGATAAGGTGTAATGAAGTGGTGTAGGTAAGGAGGGTTACATGGTATGAGGGAGTTGAAGGTGATTGAGGTAAATTGGGATGAGAGGTTGAAGGTGAAGGAGAACAGATGGGATGAGGGGTCGTAAGCAAAGAAGGTAAGGTGGAATTTGGTGGAGTAGGTGTAGAAGATAAGATGTGATAAGTGGTTGTACATGAGGGGGGTAAGGTAGGATAAGAGGCACTAGGTGACAGAAGAAAGTTTGGATGAAGGGGGTGTAGATAGTGGTAAGATGAGAGGGTGTAAGTGAGGACGGTCCTGTGGGATGAGGAGGTGTAGCTGACGGGGTTAAAGGTGAGGGTGTTAAGTTATGAGGAGGGGGGTGCCGGTATGGTTAGGTAAGGTGGTAAGATAGTTATGGTGCCTTAAGGGAGTGTAGGTATGAGAGAAGGGTGGGATGAGGAGTTATTGGTAGAGGATGAAAGGTAGGGTGAGGGGGATGAAGGCATGGGAGGGAAGGTGGGATGAGGAGGTTGTAGGGAGGAAAGGTAGGATGAGGGAGTGTAGCTTAAGTAGGTAAGTTGGAATGACTGCTTGTAGGGGAGGGAGGTAAGTTGGGGTAATGGGTTGTAGGTGAGGGAGGTAAGGTGGTATGAGAGATGTGTAGGGAGGAAGGGAGGGCGGAATGAGGGGATGTAGCTAAGTGAAGTTAGTTTGGATTTAGGGGATGTAGGCAAAGGTAGGTAAGGGAGGTAAGATAGGATGAGGAGGTGTGGGTACAACAGGTTAGGTGGGATGGGGGGGTGTAGTTAAGGGGGTAAAAGGATATGGGGAGGAAGTTGAGGAGGTAAGGTAAGATGATGGGGTTCAGGTTAGTTAGGAAAGGTAGGATCTGGGGCGTAGGTGAGGGAGGTAAGGTCAGTTAAGGGGGCTGTCCGTGAGGATAGGTAAAGTGTTAAGGTAGATAGTTAGGGTGGGATGAGGGGGTGTAGGGAAAGGAGGTAAAGTGGGATAAGCTGGGTGTAGGTAAGAAAGGTAAATGTGATTAGGGGGTTTAGGGAGGTAAGGTTTGATAAGGGGGATGGAGTTGAGGGTGGTAACATGAAATGTGTGGGTGTAGGTAAGGGATATCAGGTAGGATTAGGGGGGTGTAGGTGGGTTTAGGGAAGGTGGTAGGGAGGGAAAGACAGAATGAGTAGGTGTAGGTAAGGGAGGTAAGGTTGGTTGAGGAGGATGTAGGTAAGGGAGTTAAGGTAGAGGGGGTGAGGTAGTGAGATAGTTATGGCAAGATGAGGGAGTGTAGGTAAGGAATGTAAGGCGTGTAGGTGAGAGAGGTAAGGCGAGATAAGGGGATGGGAGGAAAGGGGGGATTGGTGCGCACGCGCTTTGTACATGTGTGCGGAAAAATTACGGGCTTTTTTAACTATTTTTGTGTCATGTTGTCACCTCAAAGCAGTCAGTCAGTTGAAGTTCTGTTCATGTAAACTCACCATTTGTTGTGATCACAACACGAGTAGCTTGCTGTAGCAGACAGACAGCTGTCCACCAGTCCTCTACTGTCCGGAGTACAACACACAGATGCCAAAGTGGTTCCCGACTTCCCTGGATAATGTGTTTTTCTTTTTCTTTTCTTTTTGTGTTCAACCCATTCCATCAATTTCACATTCAAAAAACATTTTTTATGTATCCCTTTTTAACTTTTTATTATTAAAATCATTTTAACTGGGTATAATAAAAAGATATGTAAAGAAATAAATATTTTAAAGAATTTGTAAGCTACCATGAGTTTTAGATTGCGCTAAACATTGTACAATATAACTTTATCTTTTACCCTATTAACCTTTAATGTTTTAATACTATTTATGTTTTTATTTTCTAACACCAATTTTTACAGTGTTATCAGACAGGAAATTGCAAATTCATGTTCCATAAAAAAGGCATTTTGAATTTCGATTTTCATTTCATTTAATTAGAGAGTGACTGTTCCAAATACATTTTTTCTGACACTGTTTCGTGAGACAAACTCTCTGGCAAAGCTTTTAATCTCTAGCTTGTCTGTTCTGTCTTTGTGTGTGTGTGTTCAGAACAAGCAGGTGATTTAGCCTTGGTTGTGTCATGGTACTGCGAAGTCTTCAGTTTTCTCAAACATGAGAAACTCCTCTCTGCTTCTGCTGAGGAGCTTGGCAAGACCATGAATATTTGAGGGGGGGTCTTTACCTCACTAAACATGGCTGGTGAACCTGACCCCTTCAAAGCTTCAATGACTGTCTGGAGTCCATTTGTCTGCACACTGGCCTCTCAGTCAAGAGGTCTGGAAACATTGTTAGTTGGATCTTCAGTCGCTCCATATTTATGTCTGTCTACTAATGTTTTTCAACAACGACAATCTCTTCGTTGAAGTCCTGCTGTGGTGCACTTTTAAACACAAGCTGTTCCAACGATGCTGCCACTGACGTCCCAAATTCCCCAAACCGTCTGTCCATAGCTTCAGTCAGCACATGAACAAGAGGATGCCAGTGCTTCACTCTGAATAGTTCCTCAACTGTTGAAGGCTCAGGCTGGATCTGTGCAACTTCTTCCCCGATATCCAAGCCTCTCTTTCTTGACAACTTCCTGGGTCGGGGCAAGAGTGGTGCTTCCAATTGTAGCTTTTTCGCCATCACATTACTTTCTTCCCAGATAGCAAGATATTCTTTGTCAGTTCTCAGGCAGGCAAATGCACTTCTCAGTGTGCTGGTCATTCGCTTTGTTTCTGAGACTGTCACTTTTGGGTTCTGCAGAGCTCTACTTACTTTCTCAGAAATGACAAAGACCTTCAGGCGAGCTTTCAGACCCAAAACTGTTTTGAACTCCTGAGGCTGTTTGAAAAGACCTGCTGCCTTACTTCCACCCGGTCCCATCTCACTTTCAGCCATCATCTCAAGTGCTTCACATAGCTCACTGTGGTTTTGGAGAATGGAAGTTATTGCACCAGTCCATCTTGTTGGGTATTGTGGTCTGAGAGCAGTTCGAGGTTCTACATTCTGGACCTGGATGCTGGAGAATATGGCTAGACGTTTTGGGGAATCTCTGACAAATTTTACTATCTCATGGACCAAATTTTTGGTGTCACAAACAAAGGGCACTGACCTTGTGGCTTCTTGTAACACAAGATTGAGAGAATGTGCAGTGCAATGCACATTAAAAGCCTTAGGCTGCTCTTCTAAGATTCTAGCTCGAACACCTGAGTGAATCCCAGACATCGCACTGGCACCATCGTAACAATGACAAGCCAAGTCTGAGAAGGACATCCTTTATCAGGCAGGTAAGAGTTGCAGTATCACATCTTCCACTGGTGTACAGCCCAATAAAGTCTTCATGCACATCAAAGTTAGGATCTACATGTCGTAGCATGATGGACACTTGTTCCTTGTTGGAGACGTATAATGTTTCATCAACAATCAATGAGAAGTATTTGTTTTCTTTGACTGTTTTTCTATTTCTCGCAGTACAGCATGGCCCATAATCTGTAGCATTTCATTCTCAATATCATGGCCTAACCACTTCTGCCTCCTTTGAACCCACTCTGACAAGACCTCTGAGTCTCTGGCATGGAGTTTCAATAACTGGTGCATGTTACTGTCATCATCAGTGTGCCCTCTAGCGGCAAGTCCTTGTCTTGCTAAGAAACGAAGCGACTCTATGATCTTGAACAAGCCTTGCTGTGATATTTCTGCTTTCTTCGCAGTAGTAGCTGCCATGAGATGAATGACTGACTGACTGGAAACGTAGCTGTTCAGTTTTTGGACTGCTTCGTTGTGAGCATGCGTTTTCTCATGTGACGTAAATTTGCCCGTGGCTTTACTCCAGTTATTTATAATCTGGGAGATGAAGGCAGCTTCTTTCGACTTAGAAAAGGTGAGTAGTTTTAACTGGAAAGCAATCCTGCATGGGTGGCAAAATGCCTTGTCTAAGGCCACATCATACTCCAGCCAAGGATAGTCACTGTACCAAGAACCACGGAATCTTCCCACACTGGTTCCAAAAGTAGTCGTTGGGAATTTCAATTGAGGCTGCACTGGTGTCATTGGAAAATCCAAACTGCCCTTCACTGGAGTGCCCTAAAATGAAAAAATAAAAATAAAAAATAAATAAAAGGTACTTAATTCTACTTTTTTCAGCTTTATGGTCTGGTCCATCTCTGATGCAGTCTGATTAAATGTTTAAGTGTTTTTGTGTGAGGTTCTACACATCACTAAAGGCTCACATTAATCTGCAATTAACAAATTTGTTAAATTACCTCTTCTGAGATTGAGAGGAGGTCCATATCACTCCTCTCTGCCTGGTCTCTCTCTAAGCCAGTCTGTACAAATGAAAATAATAAAGGGAGGGTGAAAGTACTGTACATTCTAGTGATATTGTAATCTATGTGACATTGAGGCTTATATCAACCAAGGATTTCAAAGTAGATTGTCCTTATTATTATCATCAACCATTTTATTACCTTCTCTCCTCGGAGTACTGGCTCACTCTCTCCTGGTGGTGCCACAAACTGGTCCTCCTCTGAGCCAGTCTGATGAAATGCAAATAAAATGAGGGGATTAATAATAATAATAATAATAATAATAATAATAATAACAATAATACTTTTTATTTGTATAGCGCTTTTACAGGAGCTCAAAGACACTTAACAAAAACATAAAAATACAATGAGGCAAAGATTAATAGTAACATGCTAAAATCGAATAAAAAGAATAAGAGAATAAAAGTGGGAGGGGCAGATGTGAGGGATGGGATAGTGGTGAGTCAGGTGGGGTCAGGTAATAAAAGCGAGTGTGAAAAGGTGGGTTTTGAGGGCAGATTTGAAGCTGATGAGGTCCGGGCATTCACGGATGTGTTTAGGGAGGGAATTCCAGAGGGTGGGGGCGGAGACGCTGAAGGCCCGGTTCTCCAGAGTACGGTGCTTGATTTTGGCTGGGTGATGAGGACGGGGGTGATGTGATCGTATGGGCGGGTGTGGGTGAGAAGTCTGGTGGTGGAGTTCTGAATGTGTTGAAGTTTGTTGAGGGTGGTGGAGGGGAGACCGTAGAAGAGGCTATTGCAGTAGTCTAGTCTGGTGGTGAGGAAAGCGTGTATTAAGGTTTCAGCAGCAGATGGGGAGAGAAAGGGGCGGAGTCATGCAATGTTTTGCAGGTGAAGGAAAGCGGAGCGGGCAAGTTGGGAGATGTGGTGGTCAAAAGTGAGGTTGGGGTCGAGATGGATACCAAGGTTGCGGACAAGTGAAGAGGGGGTGATATGACAGGATTGGTCAACGTGGATGGAGATGTCTGAGGTGGTTTTGGTGAGGGTTTTGGGACCGATGATTATGAGATCTGATTTGTCTCTGTTGAGTTTGAGAAAATTGTGGTGCATCCAGGTTTTTATTTTGTTGAGGCAGGAGGTGACGGTGGCAAGGGTGGTGGAGGAGATGGAGCAGGGGGCCAAGGGAGTGGTAGATGGAGTTGATTTTATCTTTGAGTATTTGAGGAAGGTGTTGCATTTGCTGGTAGTGAATGATGAGGAGATATGATCCTGGGGTTCGAGCAGACAGTTGACTGTGGAGAATAGGGATCTGGGATTACTAGAGCCAGCATGGATGATGTTGGAGTAGTGGGAGGTCTGGGCGGTGTTAAGGGTGTTGTTGTATTTGTGGATGTACTCGGTGAGGGCGTGGAGGTGGACAGTGAGACCAGTTTTCTTGTGGAGGCGTTCGAGTTGGCGTTTTGTTCTTTTCATCTCCCTGAGCTTGGGGGTGTACAAGGGGGCAGGGCGACGGTAGGAGACAGTTCTTTGGTGGATGGGTGCGATATTGTCGAGGCAGGACAAGAGGGTGGAGTTGTACAGCTTGATGAGGTCGCCGGTATTGGCAGAAGGAGGGGAAGGGGAGGTGGGGATGGAGTTTACCAGCTGAAGTGCAAACTGTTCTGGGGAGAGGGGGGTGAGTTTGCGAAATGTAATAGTCCTTGGGGTAGTAGGGCTTGGTTGATGGATGTGAATGTCTAGGGTGATTGCGAGGTGGTCTGAGATGTGGAGGTTGTAGCTGGAGATGTCGGAGATTGTTATGTTGGTGGAGCAGACAGGATCAAGGATATGGCCATGCTTGTGGGTGGGGAAGTTAATGTGTTGGGTGAAATTGCAGTGGTTGAGGATGTCCAAAAAGTCTTGAGCAGGTCGGGAGGTGGGGTCGTCAAGATGGAGGTTGAGGTCGCTGAGGCGGAGGATGGATGGTGAGATGGTGCTAAGCTGAAGAAGAAAGTCTGAGAAGTCCTGGAGGAAAGAGGGGTTGGGTTTGGGTGGGCGGTAGAGGACAGTAATGATGAGTGGTGATGGTCCGGGGAGTTTAAGGGCGATGTGTTCAAAAGAGGGGGCCGGGGGGAGCGAGAAGGTGGTAGGGTTGCACACTCTGGAAGTGGGCTGATGGGGGCGTCTGCAGCAGATGATGGTGGGGATGGAGCCAGCAAGTGGGGAATAATGAGTTTCATGGTGGAAAGGAGATGAGGGGGATAGTTCAGTTGGCAGCCTTGAGGGGCGCTGTGGTTGGGAGGTAGTGGTGCTGTGGAGTGAAAGGGGTGAAAGTTGTTGATGAAGTGGGTTTTGTGAGCGCAGCAGTAGGTCTGAGCCCAGCGGCTCAGCGTTAGGAGTCGGGTGCAACGCTCCTTGTGCGGGAGGACAGTCAGCAGGGGTCCGCTGAAGAACATTGACTTGCCACAGTTGGCGACAGACAATACAAGTTTTTTGAAATCATGTTTTGTTTTGTCGCGTTGATATCACGAGGTGTCGTTTACACCGACATGGAGGATGATGCGGTGGACTGAGGAGGGAGTGTACGGAGAAGGGAGGGCATTTTGTCTGTGATGTCTGCTAGTGTAGCGCCAGGAAAAGGCAGAGTGATGGCGTAGAAAAAGCAGATACCTTTGATGATGGAGTCACCCATGATGGCTGTAGTCGGCGGGAAGAGTGGTGTGTGTGGTGGGCCAGTTGGTGTCTGCTGAGTGGAGTCTGCGGCTGGGTTTTCAGTGATGTGTGGACGAGCCACCTCAGGCTGTATAGCCTCGGTCCCGTTTTGTGGGGGGGTGTTGGCGGCGTGACAGGGACGCGACGGTGAGGGAACCTCCAGGGGGCCGGCCCAGATTTAGCGGTGGTCGGGGGTGCAGCTGCAAGGAGGCCCGGGGAGTCAAGCGAGCCATGGTCGGGCAATCGGCCTCTGACCCAGAATGCCAGCGGCGATAGTGTCGCAATTCTCCTCCTGCGTCGGGCCGACGGCCGGATCCACAGTGGCCTGTGGTAGGGCCTCAACGTGGCTTGTCATGGCAATGCGGATCAGGGAGCCATCAGTGTGGTGGCTTTTTCCTTTACCGTGGACAACGTCAGTCTGGCCAGCATGTGGTGTGGAGCTCGGTGAGGGCCGAGGGCTTGCAGGGTCCCACGGAAGTGTTTCCTGGAGGGAGGCCTAGAGGGAGCTGATCTGGCAGGTCTGACTAAGAGCGACGCTCATGCACGCGATGAGTAGATTCCGATTTGGCTTTTAGCTCTGCCGTGAGTTTCTGGATGTCTTGTTTGAGGTTGCCGATGGTTGTGTTGGCTCTTTCCAGTTCCATGTTGTTTTAATCAAAGGAGCTGTGCCCGGTCCTGGTTCAATCTTCCAACTCTGTGGTCTAGTTTTTCATCTTATAATGCACCATGACTGTCAAGGACTGTTTGTAGGATGAGGTAGATGGCTGGACACAGCAGGCAGGTATGCATTTGATGACGTTTATGCAAGGTCCTGATAAGCACAGAGTACTGGTAGATACACATGCATGGTTGATTCTTCATACAGGCTTCTTACTATCAGGTGGAGTGTGAAACTGACCCCAATAGACAACATGTGGGATTAGGCCCCTCAATTAACATCTGAAATCTGTAGCTATGCCAGTGGATCCCAAACTTTTCAGCTTGAGACCCAAAAGAGAGATCAAACATGCCCAGAAAAAAAAGACAAAAAAGTGAATTATACAAGAAGTCATGGACCATTACTCTGGGCTTGCAAGAAATTATATTTTCAATATTCATTGTATTCATTTATCAAAAATGTACATTTGTTTTTTTACTTAATCTCATATGAGCAATTAGCATACCCAAAAACTCACTGACCGAAGTTAATGTGCTAAAATGCTAACAGCCACCATTATGTGCACACAGCAACTTGCTAGTACAGGTTAAGTTCTTTTTTGATAAGGTAAGGTATCATGCGGGAAATGTAGATGAGGGAGGTCAGGTTAGATGAGGTTAAGGTAATGGAGGTTAGATGAGATGAGTGGGGTGGAGGTGAGGGAGGTAAGGTAGAGTATGGAGGTAAGGGTAAGAGAGGTAGGGTTAGGGGGTATGTAAGGGTGGTACGGCATAGTGAGTGTGTGAGCAGGTAAGGGAGGTAAGGTAGAGAGAGGAGGTGAAGGTGGGGGGGTAAGGTGTGATGTAGGGGTTTAGGTTAGGCTGTTAAGGTGGATTAGTGGCTTTAGGTAGGGAAGGTCAGGGGGGATGAGGGGGTGTAGGAGAGGGAGGATAAGTGGGATGAGGGTGTATGTCATAAGATTAATATTGGATAATAATCTTTATTCATGACATTTATGCACCACCCACCCTTAATGGTGGGAAACTAAAGAAAAACAAAAGTTTAATTCAGAAATCAAACATTACATTAATCTTAAATTAATTAATCTCATATCTCAAGCTGAAAGATCATTGTGTAGTGTCCATCAAACCTGTAATTGAACTAGTTGTAGTTATTCTCTTTGGACTGTACTCACAGAGAGCACAGGAAAGATCAACTAAATATAGGGTTTATGGCTGAGCTAATAAACCTGACGCTTCCCAGTCAAGGTGTGATGACAGATGTCTATCTGATCGAGTGGTCCTGTGGTTCCTTCCTGCTAGCCATGAACAATGTCTTTGTCTCTTTGAAGTAGAAAGGATAGACAGTTTGTCTTTTGGGACAGGTTCTTTGGTTATCTTGTATAAAGACAGAAGGTTGTAGAAGGATTGTGATTTGGGGCTCTATTTTCGTGCCTCACTGGCGACGCGGCGCATGCGCAGCGTAAGTCAGGTCCGCTGCGCCAACAAGACATTCCCAAGCACAATTTGGTACCTTGGTGAGCGGCACAGCCCAGTATCTCCCCTCCCTAGCTCAGCTCCTCCCAGCGGCGTAAGTCGTAGGGAGGGAGGAGAGAGGGCATTGAGTGGGTTTAACACAGCCGAGACCTGTTTTCACCAATCACATAAGCTCCTCTCCTTGCCTTTAAATCTGCCACAGGCGAGGCATATTACTATTTTCGTGAAGTAGTCAAAGAGATCAAGAGATGTCTGAAGACAGCAATGCCACACGATGGCGACAGCCCCTCAACAAATGTCACTGTAAGCGCTGAAGAGGGCGTCCTGCACACTGTCTCATATAAGCACAAATGGATTTGGTGTGTGTAATGTTGGACCCACTGGTAAGACAAACACCCTTTTCCACAAATAAAGACACTCATATCAAGTTGCACATATTCAAACCTCACGTGACAAAGGTGGGTTGTGCGCAGAGATCACATCATAAATCCGAAAAATGGCATTAAAATTGGAACCATCTGTGCATAATGACGCATTGCGCTCCGTGGCCTGACTCTGTCTTTCATAGATGTTGGCATATAAAATAAATTTGGCTCACAAAACTGAATATTATATTATAATATTCGTATGTAGGCCTAAAATAAATAACTCATCTGATCACTGAAACAAATCATCTGCTCAGCTGCAGCAGGACAGGGAGAGGACACGGAGACATGTCCAGGTCGAGCTGCGCGAGAAATAAGAGGAAGAGGAAGAAAGAAAAGGAGGGAGACGAATTACATATCTTGTTAACTTCATCATGTGTGTCTATTTACTTTTCTATTTAGATATTCAATTTAATTTAATGCGGTTTCAGCTGATTTGATTTGTTCAGGTTGTGTTTCCAAACACATGCCAAACGTGCTAATCAGATAAGATATAGATCAGAATATATCTATATAGATCTAAATGTATGTGCTGACTCAGATTATTAGTTGTTGATGATTATTTATTGCATGGAAATGTGCCTGACACTGTGGAAACCTGCCGGTGAGGCATCGGTGGCGAATCGCAAGCTTTCAGCGCAGTTTATACGCCCGGTGGCGAGCACGAAAATGTCACTGCGCCCTCTGATTCTGTCGACACCTCCCCCTGCCACGCCACCACGCCCAGCTTGGCGGATCTCTGTGCACCTCGGTCCACGAAAATACCAAACTGGCTGTACACTGGGCTCTGCCAGACGAAAATACCACTGCGCGGGGTCCGCCACCCTCTCCTGCGTATGTACACTACAGGCCAAAAGTCTGGAAGCAAGATCAGATTTGTACAATTAAAGATCATAGTTTCATATATATAATTTGCAACACAATAAACATGATGCGCATCTCCAGAGAAAATACAAGAAATCCAAAAACAGCAGACAGTCAGCTCAGGCTGCATGAGCGCATGATCTCTGAACTCACTAAAATCTGCAAACCAAATATTATACTCTTTAGAAAAGAAGTGATCCACTCTGCTACCACAATCAAAAACATTAGAAATAAGAAAGCTGACAAAACTACAGCAGAGTATCATTGACACTTTTTTTTTTTTTTTTTAAGACTAAGGGCTCTATTTTCGTGTACGCTGGTGAGGCGGCGGAGGGTGGCGGAGCCCGCGCAGTTGTATTTTCGTCTGGCGGAGCCCGGCGTACAGCCAGTTTGGTATTTTCGTGGACTGAGGCACACTGAGGCGAGCCGAGATCCGCCAAGCTGGGCGTGGTGGCGTGGTAGGGGGAGGTGTCGACAGAATCAGCGGGCGCAGTGACATTTTGGTGCCCGCCAGTGGCGTGTAAAGTGCGCTGAAAGCTCGCCGATTCAAACCTGGTCAGCTTTCAGCGCAGGCGGAGCGCAGCTGGTCTAGTAGTATTTTGGTAGACCGGCGGCGTATCGGCATACGTCACACATGCCTCACCGGCAGGTTTCCACAGTGTCAGGCACATTTCAGTGCAATAAATAATCATCAACAACTATTAATCTGAGTCAGCACATACATTTAGATCTATATCGATATATTCTGATCTATATCTGATCTGATTAGCGCGTTTGGCCCGTGTTTGGACACAACCTGACCGAATCAACACAGCTAAAACCGCATTAAATTAAATTAAATATCTAGTAAATAAACACACATTTTCTTCATGTCAGTCATGACGCGAGCCTGAGGTTGGGGACATTTGGCGACTCAACCAGGAAGTCCTCCGAAGGGTAATCTGTCCTATTTCACAAAAACTGGACCATCTCACTCAGGGTACTCAAGTCCACATAACAGCAGTACGCTCAGCTAAGCGTGCTTCACCGCGCTCAGCCTGATGAGGTCTCTGAAATGAGACACAGCCTATGTATATCTATGGTTGCATTCACCAGAAGCAGGAAATGAAAAGGGGTCCTTAGGGATATAGCTGCATGATTTAATGAGGTTTATAGAATAATCTGACGAAGTTGACAGAAACTGAGGACACGACTTCGATAGGCAGATTTTTAGGCAAAAAGTTATTTAATGTTCAGTCCATGCATTGTTTTATATATTTGTAGCCCTGAATTTTTATTTGATGTATATGTTTTCACAATTGTAGACTTTCTTTTAAAGTTTTTTGGGGCTGGTCAATATTGTGACCTCTTGCTGAGGACACAAGCAATAACATGGACCTTCTAACCACAGAGGATTTATTTAAACAAATATCCCCCCAAAAAGTAAATATCTGTGCTAAAACATAGAATTGGTATGCACAAATCCTTTAGATTTAACTTTGTGAGTATGTCAAACATTTAGAATTTCTTAATTTTTTAGAATAAATTAAACTTTTCTATGTAGGACATGTTTTGTCCCGACTCTCAACTGAAGGAACTGTCTCATTGATTTTATCTTTCATTTAACTGCATGTCAAAATGTGTGTCCTGTTTTCAGATACTTTTTCTGTATCAGAAATTGTGTGCAGTTTAGGGAAACAAAAATAACAAAACTGACATTTCAGATGCTTTGTACTTCATCTTATTGCTGTAATATGTAGTATGTTATGTAATCATGTTTTCTACTGGCATCAATATCAAAATCCTGGTTTTGTAACAACTTTACTGCCTAACCAAACATTTTCATGAAATTTCCATTCCCAAAATTTGTTGCATTAAGAGCAGCACAGGATTGTAAACTGGGTCCAAAAACAGAGACAGAGCTTTTTTTGGATTTCCCTTAAATTTGCCTTTCATTCATGACACCACACCTCACACTTTCTCTTAGTGCAGCATTCTGACATCATACTCCACAGAACACCACCGACCATGATGGAGAGGACTTTGCTGGGTCTCCTGTGTCTCTCAGGTCAGTAAATTCTTTACTGTCCAAGTTGACTGCAGTTCAAAAAGAGTCCGCTTCTGCTCGAGGCTTCTGCCTTCAAAAAAGGGTTTTGTCTGTTCACTGTTGTCAAGTGTTTTTAGGTGCTTCTCACAATAGGCCTGTGTTAGGTTTCTAAAACAGGATGTCTGACAGTACAGCTGAGACTTGCTCTCTACATAAATGATTTCAGACAACTTTTGTTAAAAAATCTATTGAATGATTGAAGACATCAAATCACCAGCCAGTTGTGATTGCATGTTTACCAAATCTCAACTGGAAATAATTTACATTATTTAATGATATTCTGGTTCTCTGTGCAGTCTTGCACGTATAAGTTTCTGCTCCAGCTGTCAACAGCTCTCAGATCAGTTCAGTGTTGGTATCGGCCGATTGACAGCATTAATTAAACTTCACATTTATGGGGAATTAATTGCTGATTAATGAGGGTGTCACATATAACTCAGACTTTTGATCATGGATACTATTTATTCCTGAGGATGTGGTTATTAAATGCATGACTGAAATGCAAGTGTAGGTGTTATCTGAGTTTAAAAAAACAATGAAAACTGTATCTAACAGCTTTACCATAATTTCAACTAGTTTGAAAAGTTATAATGTGATAACAGTGTCAGAGGAAAGGAAATGGGGTTAATTAAGTGGGAAACAAGGGATACTGAGTTGGGTATGTTGTGGGTCCAAGGGCTCCAGGTTAGGAGTGACATTTTTGAACTGATAGGGATAATTTAGATACAAAAAGGCCATGAGAGGAAGATGCTATCAGACAATAGACAACAAAATGGGGGTGAAAGCAGGTGATGAGTGATGAAATACATTTGTTTGTCTGTTTTACTCCTCACAGGCTGGAGCATCTTCTCCTGCCTTTCCCGTCATTACTACTATTTCCCTGACCAAATGACCTGGAATGAAGCTCAAGCCTACTGCAGAAAAATGCACACAGACCTGGCTACCATTGAAAACATGGACGAACTGGGTACATTCAAATCCACAGTTTTTCCTTATAATGACAACTCTTTGGTCTGGATCGGCCTGTACAGTAAAATTGAATGGAAATGGTCAGACGGCTACACAGGACCTGGTGCGGATTACAGGAACTGGGAGATTGAGTTTGCCAGTGAACCAGACAATAACGGAG
This sequence comes from Xyrichtys novacula, assembly GCA_962446985.1. Taxonomy (NCBI): domain Eukaryota; kingdom Metazoa; phylum Chordata; class Actinopteri; order Labriformes; family Labridae; genus Xyrichtys; species Xyrichtys novacula. The sequence continues at coordinate 19,795,788 of OY660886.1, forward strand.
GCGCTGAGTTCTGTGTGGATGTTTCATATGACGGAACATGGTGGGATTATTACTGTGATGAATTGACATTCTTCATCTGTTACAGAGGTAAGTGAAGGTGAAGACTTAGCCTTTTCGACCGGGCTGACTGTCCAAATGTAGCTTATCATAGTTTATGATTTTAGAATGGCACAAGAGTTGACCACTCAGATTTCAAGGAGTTTAGAAATGCCCCTGCCAAGAGATGTTTTTATTTTCAGACTGGTTTCTCTAGAAGTTCATGTGGACTATTTCTCAACTTCCCACTCTCTAACTGCAGGAACCCTGGAGAATCCTGAGTTTGTTTATGTCAATACAAGACTGAACTGGACTGATGCTCAGAGTTTCTGCAGAGAGAATTATGTAGACCTGGCCACTGTGAAGAGCAACGCTGAGAACGATCTGATCTACGACTTGATACCAAATGACATTCACCCATGGATTGGTTTGTACAGAGACCCTCAGCTCCACTGGTCTGATGGGAGCAACTTGACATTCCAGTTCTGGGTCAATGCTCCACATCAGTTGAGCTCTGGGAGTGTGATATGTTCAACAGCAGACATGTTCAAATTAGGAAAATGGAAGCTGAAGTCTTGTGAAACTAAATTCCCATTTGTGTGCTACGGTGACTCTCCAACCGGTAAGTAGACTGTCCTAAGGTAAAAGGGAGATTTAGCTGCATTATATAAGAAAATCTTCTCTCAAACTGTTCTCAGAGGCTGAAGAAGGCAGCAATAATGTATCAGAAGATTCAAATGCACCTGTCAGTGTACCAGAGACTATGTACCAGAGGAAGGTGATACAGCTGAAGATGAGGCCAGAGAACTTTTCTACAGATCTGAATGATCCTGCTGTGAAAGCAGACACCCTCCAAAAGGTAAGTATCGAGAAATGTGTAGGAGAGACCAGGTATGGTTACAACACTATTTGCTTTAACACTTTTAACTCACTGAGTTAGAGGTCTCAAACTTTAATACAAAGTACCCACATTTGTTTACTACAAATGGCACCAATTCAAACTTAATAATACGGTGATCCTTTGTTACAACCTACCCCAGGTTGTTGGCCACAGCAGGCCACAGCATGTGATGTGCTTCAATAAGAGGTGTGTGTGTGTGTGCGTGTGTGTGTGTGTGTGTGTGTGTGTGTGTGTGTGTGTGTGTGTGTGTGTGTGTGTGTGTTTGACTAAGGAGCATGTGTAAACTAGTCTAGAACAAATTTCCTTAATGGTATGAATGCTTAATGAGCACTACAGTGTAGCTGTGTGATGAACATGTTGGTGGGCCCAGAGCACAGACCGTATATAAAATGGATGTCTTTTGCCTCCTTGGTGGGTGAAGCCTCTACGAGAACAGCACACTCTGGTGGCGGGCTGCAGGATAGGTCATAAATCCTGAAATTTAATAGGGCTGAGAACAAACTTTAGAAATTAATTCCACAGAATATAATTCTTTCTCTCCCCTGGTTGCGATGTTGACATGTATTTATTGTTAAACTGTTTTGTGTTCAAGTCCTCTTTTATTAGCCTGGCTGGGCCATCCTGTTGCGTGAATCACTTGCCGTTCCTTCACACAAACACAGTCACTGATTGGCTCGGTTATTTTCTGATCGCTAATACACGCTCCCAATGGGCCGAAGTCCAGACTGTTGTGGGAAGGAACGGCAAGTGATTCACGCAACAGGATGGCCCAGCCAGGCTACTCTTTTATCTGTGCAGCTCCATTTTTAAAAGTTAGGGGTTTACTTTTTCTGTGATTGACACTTGACACAGCCTATGGGCTGCTGTAGACAGCAGGTTAGACAGATGGTGCTTCCAAAAACACAACAGAATTGAGCTGATGCATAAAAATGACTTATGTTTCCAGCTCCAGGACAGGCTGAAGGAGAGTGGGCTGAGTGGAGTCACCCTGAAGTGGAGAGAGCAGCCTGATGGGAAAGTTTTCCACAAGGAGGCAGAAAGCCTTTAGAAGGAAAGCAGTGACGACACTGCAGACTGTATTGAAAATTTTCCTTTCTTGATCTGATCTGTAGGTCATGTTCAAATTTAATACGACATATATTTAATGAGCTCTAAATTATATAGAACAGAAAGAGAAACTGCACCTTATTCTCAAGAAACAACTTTCTTGAAAAAATGCTGTATACATGAAATTTAACGATGATAATGTAAGCAATATTACAATGAAGAAATCCACTGATATAAATATATAGATACATAGACATGCATATGTGTGCTCAAGAATTGAGAATTTTGCAAAAAGTTCATTTTAATTCAGAAAGTGAATCTTACATTTATTCTAGATTCATCACACGCTAAGTGAAATATTTCAAGACTTTTTTTGTTTTAATTTAGATGAAAACATCTCATGAAAGTCAGTATCCTCTTTCTCAAAACACAAGAATATTACAACATGCGAATCCAAAAAACAGGATTTATAACAGAAATATCAACCTCCTGAAAAATATTTTTATTTATGCTCTGTTAGCTCCCTTTACATGAATTACTGTGAATGTGTTGTTGCTATGGTGTCTCTCATCTTACTCTTGAAGATACTCCAGAGATCCTCTATGGGGTTCAGGTCAGAGCAATTGGCTGGCCAATCAAACACAGTAATACTATTTTCGTGCCTCACCGGTGGCGCAGTGTAGTTGCGGTGGACCTGAGTCACGCCGCGCCAATGAGGCATGCCCAAGCACACTTTGGTATTTTGGTGAGCGGCACAGCCCGGCGTAAGTATCCCCCCTCCCCAACTCAGCTCCTCCCAGCGGCATACGTAGTAGAGAGGGAGGGGACTGGAGGCAGCCAGATAAGATATAGATCAGAATATAAAGATATAGATTGAAATGTATGTGCTGACTCAGATAGTTGCACTGAATAGTGGTTGTTGTTGATTATCTATTGCACTGAAATGAGATCGTGTGAACCTGCCTGTGAGGCACTGGTGACTTGTACACATTACGCCGGCGGGCACGAAAATAGAGCCCAATGTCAGCAAACCAGTTTCTGGTAGTTTGGTAGTTTGGTGCTGTGGGTACGTGCCAGGTCCTGCTTGAAGGGAAGTCTGTATCTCCATCAAATTTCTCAGCAGATGGAGGCATTCAGGTCTCTAAAATCTCCTGGAAGACTTTAGACTGTGTTTACTCCGGACATGATAAAAAACAGTTGACCAACAGCAACAGATAACACGACGCCCCAAATCATCACAGACTGTGGAATCTTCACACTGGACTTAAAGTAACCTGGATTCTGGGCCTCTTCGGTCCTTCTCCAGACTATGTGATCTTGATTTCCAAAGAGTCGCCTAATTACCTCCGCCAAGGAGGTTATGTTTTTGGTAGCGTTGGTTTGTTTGTTTGTCTGTTACCAACTTTACGGAGAAAGTTACTGAAGGATTGACCTGAAATTTTCACCAGAGATGCGTCTCAGCCCCAGAAGGATCCCATTACATTTTGGTGGTGATCCCGATTGCCTTCTGGATCCAGGAATTTTTTAAAGGATTCTTTATCATTGTGAGATAAGGCAAATTTTGGGATATTTCCATTGAACTCTATAAAAATGGCCAGAGTCTTTAGTAAAAAATTACACAAAAGGATCTCAATGAGTTTTATGAGGTGTCAAAGGTTGAACCTGATCCAGACAAAATTCCGGATACTGTGATCCAGAACACTCAAAAATAAGGGTGTCGTTGGAATTTTTAATGCTGAAAGATAAACAATGAAGATACAAGGAAGTGTAAGCTTACAAATATTGCATAATAAATCATGCATTTATGTATCTAATATGAGCTTTGTTGTTTTAGAAACATTATGAACAGTGAACATACCAGTTTAAACACAAATAAAAGTTAATCAAAGACACGTAACAGTAAAAGTTTTGGTGTGAATCACAATATAAGGGGGGACATGAGCTGCCTTGCAGAGGTCTGCGCTCTCCGAGTGCTTTTCTAGTTGATTGATTGTGGTTGATTGAAACCTCTGCAGGTGTTCAAAGTTCATGAGCAGATAAGAGCTCTTCTCAGGACTGAAAGAACTGACAAGAAATTTTTAAACAATATTTTGAAGCTCTGAGATTGCGAACGATTTTTATTTATTTATTTATTTTATTTTATTTTGGGAGCCATAACCATCAAGGTTCAAACGAAAAAAGAAAAACAGAGTCTTGAAATTTTTCACTTTGTGTGTGATGAATCTAGAATAGATGAAAGTTAAGATACAATATAAGGGACTTTTTCTGGTCTATGTTACGTTTGGAGCTGCACTTGAAGAGGCGAACTAATATGACAACATAAGGACTTTTTCATTCGCATTTTCTTTACACATCGCCATCCTCGTTTGAAGCAATAATAAAACACAGCTCAGTGATTTTAGGTCAACTACTTGATATGGCACATCCTCTGATTTAAGATATAAGGTACAGTTCTGCTACCATGTGCCATTTTCTGAGTTTTTGAATTCTCACTAAGGACCCAAATATCTGCACATCTTCAGCTGAGTTCAGGGGAGTAAATCAACACAGGTACAGCAGCACAGGCCCTTAGTTGACCCTCATTTGCTGTCTGAGTTCATTATTATCACTGTCTGGAGTGCCTTTCTACAGTTATAAATCCGCCCTGTAGACTATCAAAGCAGGTTTCATACCTGATTGTCTTGATAACTGTGTGAAGTGTATTCATGAGATGTAATTATTTTCAAAATAAAGCATTTATTTTGATGATTTCACTTGTACTTGCAAGTTTTTTTAGGGAGATGTGAGATTATGCAGAGTAAGTCACAAGTCCAAAAGGTGAGAGCTGGGAGGGAGGGCTCTCCTACCCAGAAGCTGGGAAGGTGGTGAGACGACAGGGTACATCGACCAGCGGGAATGAGGCGAGGAAGGTGGTTGTCCAAGAAGTAGAGAGACAGTTCTCTGACAGGATTTACGTGGAAAAGAAAGCGCTGGTCATCTTCATAGCAGGTGTTATAAACTGCACATATGGGCTGTGTCTAAAATGGCTGCCATCCAGCTAGTGGTTAAGACAGCAGTGACTCACCTAGGAGTAAAGGGACTGTCATAGGGGACCTACAGGCTGCCTGAGACTCACAGATCTCTTGAAATAATCACAGTGGTTCTCTTACAGTGGAATGCTTGGAGCTCTCAATGGGTGTTTGGGAAGGGAGACTGGGGGTATAGGGGATGGTAACTCTCAATGGGTGTTTGGGAAGGTAGACTGGAGTGATTATGACTAGTGAAGAGATTGTAAGGAGAGTTGACCTATCGTGGGAGGTTGATGAGGTTAATGAGAGGGTTATAGAGGCCCCAGAAGGAGCAATTCCTCAGAGTAGAGGAGGAAGGAAGAGGATGCTGGTCTGAAAAGTGCCAGCAGGTGGTGAGGGAAAGGAATAGAGCATCTAGGTTCGTTTAGAGGACACTCCTCCAACAGCATCTGTTCCAGTATAAGAGAGCTAATAATGTACTTAATGAGCTTTTTACTTTAGAAGAGATGGTAAAAGCTATAAGGCAGGGTGTGCTATAAAACGCTGCAAAACCCTGGAAATGGGGCTTTGGGTGTGTGTGTGTGTGCGTGTGTGTGTGTGTGTTAGAATAAGAAAAAAGAATAAGAATAAGAAGAACTTTATTAATCCCAGAAGGAAAATTCCATATGTGTGTGTGTGTGTGTGTGTGTGTGTGTGTGTGTGTGTGTGTGTGTGTGTGTGTGTGTGTGTGTGTGTGTGTGCTGCTGCTTCTTCTTCTTCTTCTTCTCCTCCTTCCTTTCCTCGTGCACCTTCTGCACATTCAAGAATACTTTAACCCCCCCCCCCCCCCACACACACACACACACCTATTCTCTCTACGTTCGCACTGCTTTCTTATTAGTTTTCTTAATCTGCAACAGCTACTGTTCACTTCTCATACAGCCATAGGTCTTTTCAGGCCACATTACAGTTTTTGCAAACTCCTTTTCAAACACACCCATATCTCTAGCCATTTCATTTCCTTTCCACCTGAAACTTTCTTTTGGCATTCTGGCCTTCTCCCAACAAATCTGCAGTACATTTTTTGCAGGGTGCTCATCACCTTGCCCTTTAATGTTAACCCAGTAGTGGGCCATCATCAGATGTTACCCAGATAGCACAACATACGTGTGCTATCTGGGTACAGTGAGACTTAGCAAGGCTGTCAGCCCGAATCTGGATGTGATTTGATACTACACATCCTTGTAGGCAGTGGTTTGCACCTCAAAGCTGTTTGCTAACCGCCAAAAAAAAAAGAAGGGAAGCAGAAGAAGAGACCACAGGTGAAATTATTATTTTTCATTAACAAGGAAACAGGGAAGATCACCCAGCTGTAGTAGCTATTCAATCATGCTGGGAAAGCAGAAGAGCAAAGAAAGAGTGCTATGCTTGGATTGTGAATAAGTTGGCAGTGGAAATGGGATGTTATGGGAGGGAATTTTGTCCTGCAGTTCCTTTTCCAGTAACACCTACATGGCTTTTACCGCCGGTCATTATAGACTTACACTCACCGGCCACTTTATTAGGTACACCTGTCCAACTGCTCGTTAACACTTAATTTCTAATCAGCCAATCACATGGCGGCAACTTAGTGCATTTAGGCATGTAGACATGGTCAAGACAATCTCCTGCAGTTCAAACCGAGCATCAGTATGGGGAAGAAAGGTGATTTGAGTGACTTTGAACGTGGCATGGTTGTTGGTGCCAGAAGGGCTGGTCTGAGTATTTCAGAAACTGCTGATCTACTGGGATTTTCACGCACAACCATCTCTAGGGTTTACAGAGAATGGTCCGAAAAAGAAAAAATATCCAGTGAGCGGCAGTTCTGTGGGCGGAAATGCCTTGTTGATGCCAGAGGTCAGAGGAGAATGGCCAGACTGGTTCGAGCTGATAGAAAGGCAACAGTGACTCAAATAACCACCCGTTACAACCAAGGTAGGCAGAAGAGCATCTCTGAATGCACAGTACGTCGAACTTTGAGGCAGATGGGCTACAGCAGCAGAAGACCACACCGGGTGCCACTCCTTTCAGCTAAGAACAGGAAACTGAGGCTACAATTTGCACAAGCTCATCGAAATTGGACAATAGAAGATTGGAAAAACATTGCCTGGTCTGATGAGTCTCGATTTCTGCTGCGACATTTGGATGGTAGGGTCAGAATTTGGCGTCAACAACATGAAAGCATGGATCCATCCTGCCTTGTATCAACGGTTCAGGCTGGTGGTGGTGGTGTCATGGTGTGGGGAATATTTTCTTGGCACTCTTTGGGCCCCTTGGTACCAATTGAGCATCGTTGCAACGCCACAGCCTACCTGAGTATTGTTGCTGACCATGTCCATCCCTTTATGACCACAATGTACCCAACTTCTGATGGCTACTTTCAGCAGGATAATGCGCCATGTCATAAAGCTGGAATCATCTCAGACTGGTTTCTTGAACATGACAATGAGTTCACTGTACTCAAATGGCCTCCACAGTCACCAGATCTCAATCCAATAGAGCATCTTTGGGATGTGGTGGAACGGGAGATTCGCATCATGGATGTGCAGCCGACAAATCTGCGGCAACTGTGTGATGCCATCATGTCAATATGGACCAAGCTCTCTGAGGAATGCTTCCAGCACCTTGTTGAATCTATGCCACGAAGAATTGAGGCAGTTCTGAAGGCAAAAGGGGGTCCAACCCGTTACTAGCATGGTGTACCTAATAAAGTGGCCGGTGAGTGTATTTGTACATGAAGAGATGAAAAGAAGGAAAGGAAAAGGAAATTGGCCATAGATTGCGGAAAAAAGATTACAAACCTCACGAGTCATTTATTGCAATGTATACAGATGGATCAAAGGAAACTAAAAATGGAAGTATTTTGTTATACCATGTATACGTACATGTAAATGTCAAGAAACGAACATCTGATCATCTATCAGTATATACAGTTGAGTTGCTAGCTATTGCAATGGCGCTACATTGGGGGGAGTATAACACAGTCAAAAAGATCATTGTATGCTCAGACTCATTGTCAGCTCTTGTATCATTACAGCCCATGTCGTCTCATAGCAGACCAGATATTCTCTATGAAATTCTAGAATCAATATTCAGGCTACACCATCAAGGGACAGCAGTCAGATTCATGTGGGTACCGGCACAAGGACTTATTGCGGGGAATGAAATGGCAGATTTTCTTGCAAAACAAGCACCGACACACAACAGAATTATTGAAATTACATTTAGTAATTCAGCAGCAAAGGCATCAATGAAGAGCAGAATCATGAGTGAATGGCAAAATTGTTGGGAGATAGGTAATAAAGGAAGACATCTTTATGGAATTAAGCAAAAAGTGGGTAGTATGGAAATTATAGGAAAATCTATCAGGGAACAAACAGTTATGTCAAGATTAACCCTCACATACTGTTCAAATCCTGAACCCTCACAGTATGTTCCAGGTCAAAATTGCCCCTTCAAAGAGTTCAAAGAGCAGCTTTCTGTCACAGAAAGTTCTCTTGACTAGTTAGGTCATTTTGACCTCTGTCTAGGTGTGTCTTTGTGACTGTATGTCTGTGTGCGTGCGTGTGTGTGTGTGTGTTTCTGTCAAGGTAATGATAGTTTCATAATGATTTGAATATATCTTTTTGAACAACAAACCTTATATTGAACACTGTTGTTACTGTTTGTCACTTGTCCCACACTGCTAGATCTAAAACCCATCTAAATAGATACGGGTCAAATTTGACCTGTAACAGCCTTAGAGGCGAAAAGTTTGTAGCATGTAAACAAAAATACACATGAATATTTTTTAATTAATTTCATGTATTTTGGGCAACTTCAGGAAAAGTCATGAAGTTTCAGGCTTAAAAAATGATGTTTAGGGTATTTTTACTGCTGTTAAAAGTCAAAATGGGTCAAATTTGACCCGAACAGTATGTGAGGGTTAAGACAAGGTCACACTGAATTAAACAGAGCTATGCATTTAATTGGAAAACATCCAAAAGGGAAATGTGGCTGTGGAGTGAGGATGAAACTCTGAAACATGCTATATGTAAGTGTCAAAAGTATAATAATCACAGAGAAATTCTTATAAGGAAACTACGGGAAAGTGGTAATACAGTATGTAACCTTACGAATTTATTTAGTCTGGGAAAAAGAGAGGATAAAGCTGTGTTTGAGTTTTTAAAGCAAACAGAACTGATAAACAGAATTTAGTCTAAATATGAATTTATTTTCCGATGGGAGTGACCTCTGCCTCACACTCCTGCATGGTAGGTGGCGGTAATGCACCTCTAACGTTGGTTGCCATCCGCTGTAAAACAATATCAAGAAGAAGAAGAAGCGACCGCAGCTGTTCAAGCCACAAGCTGTATGTGTATTTGAGATGTTAGCGGCGCCGTTGAATAAATTTGATTATTACACCCTCTGAAGGTAAGTGTGCTCATTATACGGATAATGTGTTTGGTTAATGCTCAACCCCTTTCTGTGTTACCGAGCTGAGCTAACCTGCTGCTTTTGCTGAGATACAGACGAGTCGCTCTTAGTTCATGCTATTGCCTGAGAACTGATAGTTGTGTGAATAATAAAGCTTTACTTTCCTCCAAATGACTAAAAAACTGGTCTCTGATAGTATTACGGGGACACGAGATATTAAACATCTTTAAGTTTGGACTGCAGGTCAGATGATAAAAATGGAGATGTCTGTTAGCTTACTTTCAGGTTACAGAGCTCCCATTTAATTAAAAAACACGTTCACCTGACGATGAGAGTCAATTGTTAAGGAGAACCTGAAATAAATCTATACGTTTCTTTAAGGATTTAGTGTACCATGCCCACAGTTCTTCAATGTGCGTTACTAATTCCATCTCCTACTTTGTTCGTTTTCAGCCCCATTTATTGCTGAACAAATAGACATTAACTACAAACATGACAGAGTCACGCAACCCAGGAATATCCTCTATCTCCCAGACAGCCCAGGCGCACCCCGAGTCATGTTCTCCTGCTGTGGAGATGGATCCAGTAGAATACACACTCAGAAAACGCCTTCCCCGAAAACTCCCAAAGAGACGAAATGATGTCTATGTGAACATGAAGACTGATTTCCGGGCTCAGCTGGCACGTTGTCAGAAGCTTCTGGAAGGTGGGGGTCACCGAGAGATCTGCGTTCATGGCCTGGGTCTAGCCATCAACAGGGCCATCAATATTGCCCTTCAGCTGCAGGCCAGCAGCCAAGGGGTGCTGCAGCTGGCGGCCAACACCTCCACTGTGGAGCTTGTGGATGACCTGGAGCCTGAAGATCCGGATGAGGCTGCAGAGCCAATGACACGTACACGCAACAACTCTGCCATTCACATTAAGGTTTTTTACCCTGACCCCCAGTAACCTAAAAGGGTTGATTCCTTCAAATATTAGTGGACAAAATCAAAGTGTGGTCAGCTGGGACTCTTCAAATGGAGATCCATAATGACTGAACCAGAGGACTTCACACTGACTGTTAATTCTCAACCTGGAACAACCTATGTTAACTGAAAACACTGCATATCGTGCTTTTATTATACTATATCAGTTGTAAATTGTAACCATCTGTTAGTGTGCATGTCTTGAAGCAGCAGTAGTGCTGGATAGTTGAACTATCAGCACATTTTTATTTGTTTAGATTAAACTGTGCCAAATGAAATTATTTAGGTGTCTTTAATTTTGAAGCCTGATTGTTGAAGCGAGTGTCTACAACAGAAGGATTGCGTGTCAAAACCTTAGAGGAATAACAAATTCTCAAATTTACAAGCTGCTGTTGTTTACGTGAATGTCCACTAGATGTCAGTGTTGCACATCTTTTGAAATTAAAACAATTTTGGTGAACTGCTGGTGGTGCTTTTGTCCAAATGAAAACGATTCCACCGAGACTGTGTTTGTGGTTTCATGTCAGAATAAATATCACTTAAGATTGACAGAATCAGGATACTGAGCAGGAGGACCACTTAGATCTGTGATGGCAGTTTGAGTAAAGCATCTGAGCTGCAGAAGTCAGCACTGATGAGAACAAGAATGAATGGAACAAACGTAGTTCCTCTTTGTTTGCATTGTGTCTTTCTTTATCCAAGAATAATATTTTGTATTTAAATAGTAAATTATACAGTCATGGGACAAAACAACTAAAAAACAACAGGAAAGAAAACATGTACAAACATCCTTAAAAAACAAGTTCCACTGGCACAAAAAAATTAAAAATAAGGAAAAAACAAGGAAGAGCACTTAACTGGTTGGGTATCATTTTGCAATTCATGTCACTGGAAACTTCTAGTTCCCAGGACTAGCTGATTGCCTGTCTGCTGTGTGATGACGAACAAGAGGAAAGAGACCGAGTTCACGTCAGATTCTGTAAAACTGCAATCACAGCCTCACAGGATGTTCACTCTCAAAAGCCAAACAGCTTCTTTTTCCAGACAATCTGGCTATTTGTAAGTAGAGATTAGTGTAGTCTGTGAGGGAGCAGCAGACCTCATGTTCTCCTGTCCACCAAACTCAATCTATGCATTAACTATTTAACCTCCCTCCTGTAATTTCGTAGCAATATGAAACTTTAAACATTAAGTCTGGAATATAAAATACAAAAAAGACACCAACTTGCCTTTGCAAATGTTTTCAGTGTGCAACAAGGGAACATGAGAGCTACACTTTTTGAAAGCAGAAAAAAAAATCCAATACTAGAGCTTTAAGTAAAAAAGACGTTTATAAATAATGACTACAAAACATTTTATATTAAATTATCCACTGAAAAAATATTGAAGAAAAAAGACTCCTATTTCGGTGCGGCACAGTTAAACACATAACAGGTTGTTGGGATGAAGCCTCATTCTTGGTATTGGAAATGGATACACTATTGCAATCTGACAGTCCTTTATTTTCCAGGTGCATCAATACTTTCTGTGTGCTTTACTCAAGCAAAATCTCACGTGAGATGTGCTGAATGTGAGTACGGCTGTGTTTCAGTTAGGTAGTCCCAGTGCCACAACCTTATACGTGACATTCCTTTTAAACAACAGTTCTACAAGCAGCTTAGAGTATTAAGTATTGGTGTGTTCTGACTGATTGACAGAACTGCCTCTGAAAACACAACTGATACTCCACTATTGCCAATTAATGCCTATATGCTCTCCAGCACTGTTGCTGCTTTGTGTGTGTCTACACATTACCACAGAACAGCGACTTCTTATTTTTTACATCAATCAATCTGTTGTCTGTTGCTTTGATGGCATGTGTGATTCAGAGGTTAGTCTTGGCAAAGGCCATCTGCTGAAGCCTTCAGAGGGCTTGGCTGAGGTGGAGTGATACACAGTGAAAAGCCCCAGTGATGCAGTACTGGACGTATATCAGCATTTGAGGAATGCATCTTGCCCAATTAGATTATGTGGACAGAACCAACCATTGTATAATCCACACTTCAGGCTAAAGGTGGTGAAGCTTCCTGGAAACAGTCACACATACATAGACACTATGTACATTTACATTTAAACTGAGAGTCCTGACCGGCACACACAAAGGTACATTCACACAAAGTGCAAAAAAGTGCCAATGAAACAACTATTGGAGTTAGGTTTCCTGTAGACATTGTATGATTAGTGTGTGCTTCATCATGTTCATGCTTGACATCTACATTCCAAAGTGCAGCTGAATTCTGACCATCCAAAGCCGAGCTGAGGCTGTTCTCCTCTTCCAGCTTCCTCCCCCTGTTTAAGGGTGGGTGTACCTTTTTCTCTCTCCCCACTGCTTCCAGCAGTCAGCATGCAGATCAGCAGAGACTAGTCCCTTCTCATGCCTTAGGAAACAAATTGGCTTCACCTGGAAGAGGGGGGTCAGCTGACATCTTGCTGACAAGCTTGTGCATCTAAAAGAAGGAGGCGCACTTTGCCTCGAAGGAAGTTGACATGGACTTGAAGCAAATCTGTTGATGAGGACACTGTCCATGTTCCCTCAAGCCCTGTTGCACTGTCTGGTGGGGTGAATTCCTGTTTGGAAAACAAAGAAACACAAGGTTCTTGTCTAATTTTGGAATTTGGCATCCTTTTATAGTGCTTGATTTTAAGATAATTTAGAAATAAAGAAGAAGAAAAAAATATAAGTATGTGGCCAGGTGAATCATGTGAATCAGAACTATTATTTTAATGCTGAACTGTTTTCACAGTGGAAGGATAAACAAACCGGGCAAGCACACAAACAATAGTGTTCATTTAAACACACCTGACAGAATGACTTAATCTTCACAGACAATAAAGGCAAGTGTCAGTCAAGGAAATATGATGAAGCCAGTCTTGCTTTTGGGTTCACAGAGAATCAGAGAGGGAGAGGAAGACAGACCACTGAATTTTGGATATGAAATTGTTGGCAGCGGACACTCTGGGGTCATGATAATAAACAACTTCAATTTTTTTACAAGAAACTTGATCAAAATGACCAGCAGGTTCATGTTTTGTGAGAGCTGCATCGATGAAATACAAAGTACTAAATGCTTTCTTAAAGCTCCATGCAGAATTATGGGCAGAGGGCAAGAAAGTACAGACTCCTTATAACAAATTGACAGCAGATTATATTTAGGGTTTCAGTGCTTTAGGGAAGAAAATACAGAAAGACTTGATTTATTGAATTTTTTGAAAAAGTAATTAAGTGTTAAACCGAAACCAGGGGGGGTTGATGTAGCTAAACAAAAGGATTTCTGTGAGTTTTCTCTTTGTAAAATAGCACAAAATAGCATAACTGATATGTTATGCAGTGATATGGTGGTAAATTTCCCAGGAGGTTGCTTTTCTCTAGAAATGCGACTGCAGTTGTTAGATAGGTCTTATGTTTAAGAAAAAAACAAGTTCTTTCATAAAATTTGAACTGTCATGTTATTTGCAGCAAAGTTATGGAATTTTTTGTTGAAAGTCTTTTCTCTCCCTAAAAAAGCACATAAAGGTCTGGTTTGTTAGGATCCAACAGTAAGTGTCTCAGGAAGTGCTTTGAGAGATGGTGATGGAGCACTTTTTCTTTTATTATTAGCAACGATAATAACTCATAGAAAGATCAAATAAATGCTCATAACCTAGTTCATGACCTTCTAATACCACAATACTTTTCATTACCATTCCAAAAACATTTGAGAACCATACAAGGTTTTCCACTGAGATTTAACTTAAACTAACAGGATTCATGGTCACCTGGTTAGTGAGGTTAAACTTCATATATTAACACCTAATGCCCAAAGAGCGAACTAATCTCAACAAGAAAGTCTTAGAAACACTGTCGTGTTGATGATCGCTTGATGAGGACAGGATCACAATGTAACCTTTGCAAGCTTCGTAAACTTTTTCTAACCCCTCGTTTGAAATGTGTCTTTGTTTTCATATGTGAGAACACTGTTCAGTGTTCCTGGTATTCCCTTAGCCAGGACACAGACTGTTCATTCAGCTTGAGTTTTAGACCTGAAACTTTTCAGGCTGTAGTCTAAGAATAAGTACAAACAGCAGCTGCAGCGCCCAAAGGCTTGTAGTCACAATGTCTTATGACATCTTTACAAGACCTTCTCTATCAATGTCTTATGCCCTATCTTTAGAAACTAAATCTGATTTCAAGTTTAAACACTGTATCCTAAATAGAAGAACAAAAAAAGATGCCGTTTCTTCTTAAATAGTTAAAATAATTTCCAAATCATGGAAAACTTGAAAAACATGAAGCTGAACTGTGTTCTCTCTCAGCAAAGTTATCTTTCTAAGTGAAGATAAGGTTTTTACTCTGTTTCAGAAGTTAATTAAAATACAAGGGGTGGCTGACACTCAGTGGTAAAGTCAGTTGTCCTCAGTAGGAAGGTCAGGGGTTCAAACCTAGGTCCCACTGACCACATGCCAAAGTGTCCTTGGGCAAGACACTTGACCCCAAACGCCCCCTACTGACTGTACCTGTAGCATGTGAACTGGAGGGTGCTTTACAAAGCAGTGGCTGCCATGAGTGTGTAATAGTGATGTGAATGGGAGAATTGGACATGTAAATAATAGTACTACATAAACAAAGTCTTTTTACCATTTTACCAGTCACTTGCCTCTGCACTTCCTGAACAATTATTTTACACCTTCGTACCTGCTGCAGCTCACCTGGATGTTAAGGCTGCGCAGCACAGCACTGATGCTGAGCAGGTTTCTGATGGAGCTGTCTATATGGCCGTGAAGAGCTGTATTGGTGACTGATGTCCGTAGCAAGCTCAGGGCTTGTTTTAGTAACCATAGGCCAATCTGCACCTCCTGGGCTTTCTCCAAAGCCTAAAAAGAAAAGAAGACAAAAGTGGAGGAGTCTCATTATGCAAGGGATTAAAAACAAAAGAAGTACATTATTGGCTCACTTTTTTAAATTAACTTGACTTTCAAAGCAAAAGGTAGTTTTGTTGATAAAAATTTAAAAAAATGCATATTTCTTTAAACTTGAATTGCATTTCAAAGCCTTTCTTTATTTGCTGTTGGCTGTTTCAGCTGTATCCACTGGTTACTTACAATTTTCTTCTCCCACACATCAAAATCCACTCTGGTTTGGGGAACAGTGACAGACTCTGACAGGCTACATCCCTCCCTGCATGACTTCTAGTAAAAGCACAAAGTAAGAATGTGAGTGTTTGGAGAACTTTTCTGTCATGGAACTTCAATGTTCAGTTTGAGGATTCCAGGATCAAAATATGTCTGAGTCCATGCATACATTTTCCTCTCACCATAGCCACTTCAGCGTCTCGTGCCTCCTTGATGAAATGGTCCAGGACCCTCAGGTCACAGATTGGCCTCAGAGGGGATAGAAGGCCTGGTCGGGTCCACTCCAACACTATTAACAGCAAGGTGAGCAGTCCTGTTGTCACAGATAAAGACATAGTCACTTATAGGCTGCTAAAAGATGAAACCAAAGTCGGCATTAAGACCACATTTGTTTTTCATCTGTCCTGCATACACTTTGTGAGACTTTTGATCAAGAGTAAGAGCTCTTACAGAATACTGCTACACTACAACTATCACAAATATATGAATTTCTCTGCAAACACAAACTCTTGCTCTGTGACTTCTGAACTGTATCCAATCAAAAGTCTTGAAGGAGACATTAGAAACTACTTTTTGCTGTCTAACAGAGTTTTAGAGAGTAGAATGGGGAAAAAATAACAAAACTTGTTTTTGCTTAGTCATTTTGAGGTACTGAATGTACATTAGTAAGTAGAAAAAATGTAGGGTTCTCCAACATAAATGAAAAAAGTGCAGTAGTCAAAAATACTTGAATGCATTGTGTGCATTTAATGAGTAATGCTGACAATCAATGATAAAAGTATAACAGTCAATGGGAGTGAAAAAAAAAGTCAAAATGAAATGGTGTAACTTTGCATTTAACATACCAATTCATAATTGACAGCCAGTTTAACTACTACACTCAATTTACTGTTTCAGCGAATCCTGGTAAGACTCTAGGTATGTTCTCTAGCTCTTCTCTCTTTCCTGAAAAACTGCAGCCCTGACATACTATAGTTCAGTGTCTTCACTCAGCACAAAGCAGCTCCAGAATATCCTGATGAGCATCAAAGTGCCAAGCCTGGTGACCTTGCTTCTATCCCCACTTTATCTGGATGTTATTGACCAGTTTTCATTCTCATATGTGGCACAAGATGAACCATGTGATATATTGGTTTCTGTACAGAAACCTACAGACGACAACATGCAGAAAGAAGACATTATGCTTTTTCTTAACCCACATTTAGACAGATTTACAGGCTAGCTCCATAACTGGGTGATTACACAGTCTCATTCACAAATGTACACATTATTTTAACCTCCTCTCAACGCTCATAAAGATAATAAATCCCATGAAAGCACAGCAGTCCGTAAACTCACTGTGTGAAGTTAGAATTAGAGAGGAGCTAGTGTTAGGAGTCATGTGGGCATCTAGCCTCAGTCCTCTATGCCCATGCTGAATGCACTCTTTCACAGTGGCCTGGATGTGTGACGCAAAAGGATGATAGGAGATACAGATGATCTTCCCAGACAGACAGGTCAGATATAGGCTAGTTGAAGAACCAGACTTTCAGACAAACACATTCTGTAAAAAGAAGTTTATCTAATAATGCAGGTATGCAGCTGTATCCCCGGATGATCTTGACAAACAGTATTTGAAATCAAAATGCCATTACTATACTGGGATTCAGGGATTTTTTTGAACATAAGCTGTGTTCCTTACAGGGTTTTAAGTGTTACCAGCTGAACCTCCTTTGCTCTTCCTACACTACAACAATATTTGGGGAGATTCTGGTCAACACACTGAATCAATCTGTGTCCATAAAACGACACCAATGACTCATGTTTCTTATCTTTATGTAAACTTTTTACAAAGCTGTGCTGGTGACGCGCTCTGTCCCTTAACCTCATAGTCCACTAATATCTTCCTGTACGCTAAGAGCAGTACCATAACCTCCTTTCCCTGGGGAACTGTATGAAACTCATTTCAAAGCATTTCACAAGAATAATAAATCCAGCTACACTGGCTCTGTTATTATTCTGTTGACCCCTATTCCACTTTATTTTTGACACTGCTTCATTTATGAGCAGGCTTTCATAGATTTGTCCACTTCACAAACTTTAAATCTTCGTGCATACGGTCTTTTCCAGACCTCTGACGGTACTTTAAGTTATACAAACCTTGGAGTCTGTCCATCTCATCATTCAGGAACAAAACTTTGAATCAACTATGTTGTCTCAAGTATACACAACACACCATTTACACAGCACTTTCAGAGGCAGTCACATGACTGAATGATTACGTGTGTGACTCAGCTTGAGGATTATTGGTGACCCCCACAGCACTGCCCTTGCCTACGTGAGAATGCGTCAACCTGAGCAGCTCACACACGCACAATCTCTCTCTATCAACATTCCCACCACGTTGGTGGAATTTGCAGTCCAGGAAGGTAGCCAAACTAAAAGTTAACAGCTTAGTACGCCAACATCAGCTGCCAAAACCATGTTGCTATTTCAAGTTGGAAGTGGTAGTCTACAAGTGGCAGCACTTTGGATGATGGCAAGCTCCACTCCAGGTATGTGACAGATACTTTGGAGAGGTGTCTGGATGTTCACGTGAGATGATTTGAACTTTTCAGAAAGAACTCAGATACGTCAACAACTAGTCAACGTGACACTAAAACTTAAAATTGCACAGGTGTCTGATAAGTCAGTACCATTAAAAGTAAACCTAAGCAATTGGATAGGTGCCTTTGAATGCTTTGCAATGTCCTTTCTATCTTTAAAAGGGTCTTTCCTGTAACAAAGTGCAGAGCTGTACATTATTAGCTATCAGATGACACACGTTAGATCATTTCCTCTTCAGCTTTGCTGGAATCCCACTTGTTGTCATTCTTCAATGACCTTTTCCTCTCTTCTGCTGACGCAAATGTCTGATGGCGGCTCAAAAAAGTGCTGAGTCAGCATTTACATTCAGTACCCTGAAGTGAACAGTATGCGGTGTCATGGTAGAGAAGAATGACAGGGGTATTTTCCCAGTGACAGCAAAAACAAACTGTAAATCAATATTCAGCAGACAAGACTGTTAGTTCAGCAGATAGTTACAATAACTGTGTCACATGTGATACATGAGTGGGGATTAAAACAGCAGCTCCAATAAGATTCATCCAAAACTAAAAGACATAGAACCAGCATAATGTCTTACACCCAATTCATCTGTAACATGGAAATGATTGTCTCACTAAGACTAAAAAGTCCCATTTTAGGTATAACAGCAATCACCTTACAGCCATCAACTGGCCGCACTTAAAAAGAACGAATGAAATATCTTAATGCATAGCAGCATTACACAGTCTATTTCTATGAATTGTGGTAAATAAATACAGACTTTTGTAAAGCATTCAGAAGGTGATCGTTAAGTATGTGAAGTTCACAAGTCAGACAATAACTTATGAAAGCAAGATATTCAAAATACAACTCGATTCTAACAGATATCTGACATAATTCAGTCATTATCTGTTCAGTTTCAGTGAGTTTCTTTTTTTTTTTTTTGTTTTTTTATTCTAAGCAATCCTATTTTTCCTCTTGGATGAGAAGTTCCATAGAGGTGGTGTCATTACTATTGCTTGTGTGGATTTTTTGGTATTTAAAACTACCGCTGTACACTAACTAGCAGAATGAACGTGTGGTAAAATTTTGAGCACACTGACAGCGCAGGAGCAGCAGCACACAAACGCACCAGACCGGTTAGGAATACAAGCGCTCTTACCTCTACCAGTTTTCTGCAACATTCGCAAATAAGTGCCGCATCTTTCAAAAGCATTGTGAACTAAATCAGTAGAGTAACAGTCTTCAAGATTCAAGGTCCAAAAACCGGTCCATTCCAGTCAGTCCATCATACAGCTAAGTATACAACACTGGTCCTCGCGTTAGTCCGACCGGCATGAGGGTCTGTGTTAGAAAGACGTGTGCTGCTGTGAGAGCAGGCACCTATCAGACTTTGCATCACCGCTGTGCAAAACCTTTTATTTACCTCCCCTAAGGATATAGCGATAACGTGCTGGCCCACAGGGACGAGGACGCGCCTTTTTGCGCACCGTGGTGAGCTATTAAACATCAACCCGTGCAAGCAGTCCCCCTGAGCGTAAAGCGTGAAAAAGACATGCTACTAATGCCAGTGTACAGAGAGAGAAAAAAAGCTCGAAGGCATGTCCATAACTCACTGGGAAACTCC
Source organism: Xyrichtys novacula (assembly GCA_962446985.1). Taxonomy (NCBI): domain Eukaryota; kingdom Metazoa; phylum Chordata; class Actinopteri; order Labriformes; family Labridae; genus Xyrichtys; species Xyrichtys novacula. The sequence continues at coordinate 19,815,519 of OY660886.1, forward strand.
ATGGCGGTGTCCACATAGCCCCTCTGAGGCTCCTCGCGTTTTGGCCCTTACGTCCGTCTATTGGTCATTAATTGGAAACGAAGCTCTTTTGTGGATCTCCTACACTTATCCGGTAGGTGTTTCTAAAAACTGATCCTGTTTGATTTTTTTATTGATGACTTTGAAAATAAAGTTGCATTGTTTCCACGATGGCAATCTCAACTACCTCCTCCCTTAAGTCAAAAATGTTTTTTGTTTCATTGTTACCCAAATAATGGGGTATCCCTGTTTATAAAACATTTGTCCTAAAAAGTAAATATTGTCTTTAAAAAACCGTGCGGAGACTTCCCAACCATTGTTCGGATAATTTTCAGATACGGCCATTGCAGAAGTGTAGTTTACTAAATAACATCAACAATAAATAGCTATCACTTAGTAACTGTGTGCACTCATCACCATATACTACGGTTTGAATGTTTTGATAGCCTGTGAGACAGCCTGTGGCACCTGTCATGAGCTCGGTTGCAGTGGGAACACATTGGTCAGTGATAACACACTTAGATCAAGCTTTGACACTGATGGATGTGTTTAACTTCTCTTAACAATCCTAAGTTCAGCTCTTCAGATAAAGACTGTATGTCTGATCCTGACAGAGGTAAGGGTGAGTGTGGTTTTGCCAGATTGTCAGCAGACCATAAAATGCACGGTGCAAAACTTTGTCTTAAAACATCCCACTACCCCGCCCCCTTTTCCACTCGAGGACGCACAGCCACTCAGTTTGTGAACATTAAATTTCCATGTGCATATAGTAGCCTAAATAAAAGTTTACTGTTAATGGTGGGATTGAAGGGAGTGTATTTTAGGGATTTTTGTTACTGCATGTTGCAATTTGCTCTCACAATGTGGTGCACACCCCTCCATAATGGAGTCTTAACAACACCTCTACAGTGTGAAACATTTTCATCCAGAATCTAGTACTTTCTATTTTCTGAAAACTTGTGTTGTAAATCCTAACAGACTCTTAAATAAGTTACACAGTTGTATGTTAACTCCAAATTTCTATGGATGGCAACAGAAAGTCCTAAATAAAGGATCTTAGGAACAAAATAAATGTTGACACTTGTAAACAAGAGGACAGTGAAGATTTGGGGATTTGAACTCCTTTGTAACTTCTAGCAGCCTTGTTGTTCTTGACTACCACCCTGAAAAAAAAGATCAACATGTTTTGAAGAGCGATGATCCTCATCTCATCTTAGATTTTAATGACCAGGTACCCTAAAACAGTTGTATACAGGTGCAGCTCAAAAATGAGAAAAGGCTGAAAAAGTCAAGACTTTGACTCTTCAAGTTGAACTTCATCATGTTCCTTTACTAATAACTTGTATAGTAAGATACTGAAAGTGTCCCAAATTCAGTGTCCCAAATGATCAGAATATTATCTAAGATTAATGAGAAAGGATGTAGAATACAGAATACATGTCTGACCTCTAAAAGGTTTTCATTTATATTCTCAATAACTGAATAGAGCTTGTCCACTGAAATATCACATCAATGCAGGGTGGCATGGAGGTTATCAGTCTGTGGTACTGCTGAGGTGTTGATTAAAGCCCAGGTTGTTTGATAACAGCTTCAGATTTTTGTCATCTCCTCTCAACAAATGTCCCAAAGGTTCTCCTGGGGTTCAGAAAGATTGAGATGACTGGCCAGTAAGACCAAGTAATATCAGGTCAGTAAACACCTTGGTAGAAGTTTTGGCACTCTGCATTCTGACACTTTTTCTGTTCATTTGAGCAGTAGGTCATAACCATCAAAATCAAATCAGAAAAAATGCTTGTAAATTCTTAGTTTACTAAGAACCTAGTATACATTAAATTTTTCAAAAACTGATGAAAATATTGTACTTTTTTATGATGTTCCACGTCTTCAATGCTGCAGCTTTATTTATAATCTTGAGAAAATATTTGTTTCCTTTTCATTTTGAAATGAAAAGAAATGCACTTTTTATCACAGCATTTTTTCTGTATTCCAGCTGGGAGAAAATGCGATGTAATATACCTTCAAAGAAAAGTTAAGACACTCTTAATTAGGCGGTATATCCTGCTGTTACAATTTTAAAGAAAAAAAAGGGAATGAAAAAAGATATAGGGCCACACATTAACAAAAAACACATATCAAACCTATTTAGTGTTTGAGAAGTAAATAATATAGCAAAAGAGTCAATAGAGCAGTCCAAATATTGTTTCATACTCTAGCACACCTAGTGGACATAGAGGATGGTGAGTAGGATTTAAAACATCTTTTAGCAAGTTTAGGAAAACCAGTAACATTGTTAAATGTTAAAATTACAATGTGACATGCAGTAAAGACATAAATAGCTCCAGTGTTACAGGTCTTTAGTCTTCTGCAGTTTGCCATGATTTTTTTTTCAACATATCATCTACCCCGGATCAAAACTAATTCCAAGAGGTACACGTGTCTGAGATGGAAGTGCTGGCAAAGGGCTAGGACCCATGTACAGGTGGGAGCATTTGAAGGCTTAGTTGCTTCTTGTAATCAGAGATAGACAGGCAGTTATGCAGACAGTTCATGGTTTCTGAAACAAAAACTTTACACAGACCATGAGGGACAAAGGAACTGGTCTGTTAGATATGGAGAAGAACTGATGACATGAGGGGCGAAAGGTGATCAAATGGATGAGAAGGGAACGTGTGCAGACGGAAAGAGGGGGAAGTTCAGGGCATGGTGAGCTGGGAAATGGAGAGAAACTGGGGAGTAGAACAGAACTGGTGAGAAAGTACAAACACTGAGAAATACGCTGCTCTATTTTATAAGGTCTTTACCAACCACTTTTTTTCCACTTTTAAACCCTTCCTCGGCCATCTTGCCAGCTAACCTTACAGTGACCACAAATTTTCACCACAATTAATTTAAGGTAGCTGAGTCTTTATCTCATTGCCAGATGGTGTGGATACATGGTTTTAGCATCTGTGGCTATGTCATATGTTGAATGTAAATGCAAAGCATTTAAACATGAGATGGTTATTTTTATTAGTTCTATTACAAAATCTTTTTTCAGTGTCCATTATGTTGTATTGGTAAATATAGTGCTATAAAGATGGATGTATATTATGTATGCAATAGTTTTGTTTTTTTTTCATCATTTTTACACTCCTTGGGTGTTTGTCCATCCCCACGCTTAAAGTCAAAAGTGGTTTTCTTCACATGCAAAGACTCAAAAAAGTACAACATGCCAGTTAGGTCACGTCCATAAAGACACTTTTTGAATTCTTTTTGTGTTTGTGCAGTCTGTCCGTTCATACTATTTTGATTAATTATTGATAATAATAGATTCCTTTGAGTTCAAAACACATTAGTGACAGAAATAAAAGAACAGAGTGTCACGAAACACTACGGGCTCTATTTTCGTGTACGCCAGTGAGGCGGCGGAGGGTGGCGGACCCCGTGCAGTTGTATCTTCGTCTGGCAGAGCCCGGCGTACAGCCAGTTTGGTATTTTTGTGGACTGAGGCGCACGGAGGCGAACCGAGATCCGGCAAGCTGGCGTGGTGGCGTGGCAGGGGGAGGTGTCGACAGAATCAGCGGGCGCAGTGACATTTTCGTGCTTGCCAGTGGCGTGTAAAGTGCGCTGAAAGCTCGTCGATTCAAACCTGGTCAGCTCTCAGCGCAGGTGGAGCGCAGCTGGTTTAGAGGTATTTTGGTAGACCGGCGGCGTATAGGCATACGTCACCGATGCCTCACAGGCAGGTTTCCACAGTGTCAGGCACATTTCAGTGCAATAAATAATCATCAACAACTATTAATCTGAGTCAGCACATACATTTAGATCTATATCGATATATTCTGATCTATACCTGATCTGATGAGCGCGTTTGGCACGCGTTTGGACACACAACCTGACCGAATCAACACAGCTGGAACCGCATTAAATTAAATTAAATATCTAGTAAATAGACACACATGATGAAGTTAACTAGATATGTAATTCGTCTCCCTCCTTTTCTTTCTTCCTCTTCCTCTTATTTCTCGCGCATCTCGACCTGGACATGTCTCCGTGTCCTCTCTCCGTCCTGCTGCAGCGGCTGAACAGATGATTTGTTTCAGTGCTCAGATGAGTTATCTACTTTAAGCCGACATACGGATATTATAATATTCAGTTTTGTGAGCCAAATTTATTTTATATGCCAACATCTATGAAAGAAAGAGCCGGGCCACGGAGCGCGATGCGTCATTTACGCACAGATGGTTCCGATTTTAATGCCATTTTTGGAGTTTATGTTGTGATCTGTGCGCTCAACCCACCTTTGTCACCTAAGGTTTGAATATATGCAACTTTATGTGAGTGTCTTTATTTGTGGAAAAGGGTGTTTGTCTTACCAGTGGGTCCAGCATTACATACATCAAATCCATCTGTGCTCATATGAGAGAGTGTGGAGGACGCCCAATGCAGCGTTTACAGTGACACTTGTTGCGGAGCTGCTTTATGTCGCCATCGTGTGGCATTACTGTCTTCAGACATCTCTTGATCTCTTTGACTACTTCACGAAAATAGTAATACGCCTCGCCGGTGGCGGATTTAAAGGCAAGGAGAGGAGCTTATGTGATTGGTGAAAACAGGTCTCGGCTGTGTTAAACCCACTCCATGCCCTCTCTCCTCCCTCGCTACGACTTACGCCGCTGAGAGGAGCTGAGTTAGGGAGGGGGGATATTTACGCCGGGCTGCACCGCTCACCAAAATACCAAATTGTGCTTGGGAACGCCTTGTCGGCGCAGCGGACCTCATTTACGCCGCGCATACGCCACATCGCCGGCAAGGCACGAAAATAGAGCCCTACAGGACAAGACCCTTACGAGCTCTTGACTAATACATAGAACAGAGGGCCAGTAGACTTATTCTCATGATGCTGCTTAATGGAGTAACGGATGACCTCAGGATTTTAAAAAAGAACTTTAATTAATTTTGGATTGGACAGGAGATGTTCTGACCATTTTCCATCCTGATCTTACCAATCATGCTTAGTATACAGTAAATTAGCAAATGAGCTGAATTGTACCTTTGGCTAAATCTAAAGGGAAATGACACAAACTTGGCATAATAGGTCTTCAGACAACAACTGAATACCTGGCCTCGCTGCAAGCTGATCCCTTACTTTTCTCATAACAGAGAGACAAATTTGCTGTGAGATGGTCTTAAACACTGAAGACTTAGCCACTGGTAATCTTGAACCTTGTGGTTTTGTGATGGTATTTGTATTTAAATTTGTATTTAAATTTTGTGGTAAAAAAAAAAAAAAAAAGAAAAAAAAAACATAAAGGACTTAAATGAACCTGCTGACTAAAGGACTCACCAAACAGCAATGACTCATCCATGTTATTATCCATTAAACTCAAATGTAGGTTATTTCAGATCTGTTGAACTGTTGAAGTTCATCTGTGGTACAGTTCTCAGAACAGATATCCCTCAATTTGACTTCCTCGTGATAAAATAAGGCAAACAGTACTAGGACAAACAATGAGAGAGGACAGCGTTGACCATTATTAGACCTATGGAAGTGTTTGTGTGTGTGTGTGTGTGTGTGTGTGTGTGTGTGTGTGTGGGGGGGGGGGGGGGGGGGGGGTAAATGTAAAATGTTCAGTGATTTGAAAAGAGGATAATTTCTTATGAATTAGTTGAGACTAGTCATTTACCCAGTGTGGTCATGTTTAGAAATGTTCTGCAGAAACTCTATTTTCTGCTCTTCAGTAGTGTTTATTTACAGCGTCCTCAGCCTGACCTAAGGCAGTTCCTTTGGAGCCAGAGTAAAGGAAACATATAGACATTTCCTGGAAGTCCTCTCTATATGACACAGAGGCAATAGTGCTGAAGGCTCGTCATTAGACAGGAAGTAAGAGGATGTTTGCATATGCATTACTAAGAGCCAACATGCAACGTCAAGTGACATACATAGCTCCACTTAAACACTTAGAAACAGTGATAACAGTTGGTGACTTAAACATTTGCACGCTTACAATGTAAATATGTCTGTGTGAGATGCAAGCACAATAGTCACACATGCATATACAATTGCGCACAAATGAATGGTGAGGGGTAGCGCAAAAAGAGATTACCAAGCTGTGATTAACAGTATATTAAAATGAGATAAGCAGAGTTTAAAAGGTTTAATAATCAGATTCTTGTCCCTATATTAATACAAATGTCTTCTCACGAAGAGCCAAGCAGAAAAATAATGAAATTTTTTTGGTGTCAGTCATTTCTCTTAAAATTTCTGTTGCAATAATTCCAAAAATTTGAATTTTCAAATGAATAACTAACACACATTCAATATGAATGGACCATGAATAACATTTTAAAGGATATTTTAGTGAGATTACTCCTTATATTAACATATTACATCTTAAGTATCTCCATTGTGAGTCAGTTTTATGGTCACTGCAGAGCTAAGCTGAACACAATGTTGACTGATTGTTGAACTGTTTGCTCAAAGGGCTGTTTGCTTATGTCTGAGCCAACATAAGAGAGAGAGAGGAGAGGGAGACAAGGTACGTGCTGCTAGCCATGCTTCGTTGTCAGGGCAGGGAATTGGGGTGGGAGGTAAGGGATGTGTGGGGAGTGCGGGGGCAGGGGAGTCCAGTCACAGTGACTCCTCCATTGGAATTGGACATGGTTATTGGAATTAGAATGATATAAATGAGGTGTGGTGATGATAATTTTGGGGATGATCCTGGACGTCTCTCCCCTTTGCCAGATTTACAAATCCACTCAGAATCAACAAGGATAACCAAAAGGTGATGCAAAGGACTTTGAGGGACAGGATGTGACATATGACATGAAAGGCAAGACCATATTAGTTATGTCAATGCATTTTTTGTGTGGGTGTTTCTGTGTGTGGGTGTCTGTGTGTGTTTTGTGTGGGTGTGTGTGTTTTACTTTCTCATCCAGGTTTTGGGCCAAAAGCCAGCAAGGTCTACTCCTCTGGCGCGACACAAGACAGGAAGCTGACATAAAAGAATGGGGGGACTGACTGTGAGGGACACAGGAGCCAAGACAGGAGCCTAGACAGTAGACAGTGACGAGGTGGGAAGTTGTTGTTTCAGCCTACAGGCATCCACGCTGACCAGAATCTTATCACTCTATTGACCTTACTTTGATCCCATGGTGATGTCCACGAGTAAGAGAGCATTCCAGGACAGGAACCTCATCCCTGAGTTTCTCCCAATTGAAATGCTGTCATTTGACCAGTGGGTATTGCGTTAGACTAAGGTGACCAGATTTCTGTAATGAAATTCGGGGATGGGCTGCGTGATCACAGACAACATCTCTGTACTATTTAGTAGGGAACGCCCCTTGCAGTGGCGGCTGGTGAGAAAAATAATAGGTGGGGCTGAAGGTTTGGAAAAAAGAGCACTGTAGGGGGGTCTGGGGGTATCCTCCCCCAGGAGATTTTTTTTCGTTTTCAAAAGGTAAATGAATCATTCTGGTGCTTTCTAAGAAAATTATTAAGGAAACATATGATGTTGACCTACAAAGAAAAATGGGGTGGGGATACTGTATTTCAACTCATTAATAGGGCATTATAGCCGACACACAGCCTACCTACATTCAGTGTAATCCTATGATATAGAAACTGACAGCAGCATACTCTTACTCGTGTACATCCACCTGCATCTCAACAGGTTAGGCTACAGCAAAGGAGCACACAAAGACAACAGCAGAAAAATAGTGAAGAGCAGACCCACATTTATAACAAATCAGGCTGCATATCAAAGTGATCAGCCATAGAAAACAACACAAACATTTGCTTTAAATACAGAACAGTTTTATTACATTTCATATTTCAGTTGAACTGAATTGAAACTGGGTGAACAAATACAGGGTTCCCACTCTTTTATAGAAATCATTTTCCAGGACGTTTTCATCCTGCCTTAAAAATTATTGATTTCTAACACTGTGGCATGAACATTGTCTGTTAGCTTTTTTTTTAGTCTGGCTTTTATGTCTCACTATAATAAATTTATGGTTTATATTAGGTTTTAATCTTTATATACTCTACTTTTCTACAAACAGATTTTGTTGACTGACTGTTTCAGTCGCTGAAATTATATTTTGCCAGCTCTATAATTTCTTTTTGTCATCATTAATTTACACGGGAAACAGAAAAGAGCCTTAGTCTTCGGACTTCCAGTTAGTCATGCTTTGCGCCTATTCCATGCTCTTGAAAATGTCTGTGTATAATGTCTACTCTTCTTGGTGGTCACTCGCTGAGCGGAGGCTTCTGGTCGTTCTGGACCGAAATCTTCCAGCTTAAGTTAGTCCTGCTGAGTTCTCCTCTCAAACGGGACCTACTTGATGGACAGCGCAGTGTTCCCCGGTAAATGACTCGGTGGGGGGTTTGCGGTCGCCATTTCCACGTCCTCTGTCATTAGCAGCCAAGTGCAGAGTGAGGGGCGAACTGGCTGCGATTAGCTAATGCACAACTGTGATCTGAGCACGCGTGAGACAACAGACATTCCGAGTCCGCCTCGGCGCTGGGTAGAGAGATCGCTAACGGACTGAAATACAAATTTAATGGGATGATTAATATAATAGCGCCATTTCCTTACTTTGAGACTAATTTTCAGGGAGACAGCAGACATCTCTTTTTGCTCACGCAGCTCAGGCGGGGCTCCGCCCGCAGCGCCCTTATATACCGGCTGCCACTGGCCCCTTGTAATAACCCCTGTAAAAACTGTTGTTCAGGACTGCTTACTTGTGCTTCCTACCCAATCGGCCACTGTAATGACCATTGTTCTAGCCTACACTTAACATTTTTGTTCTCATTCATGAAACGCTTAAATTGGGGACATTTTCGGGGACAGGTCATCCAATTCGGGGACTGTCCCCTGAAATCGGGGACGTCTGGTCACCTTACGTTAGACCCCCTCTGTCTCAATGCCCACACTGGCTCTTTTAAACTCTGAAGTGGCAGTCATGTGCCACCAAGCAACAATCAAGTGTTTTAGTACATCCTAAGAGCCATAGTAGCTGTGACTGGAGACTATATTTCACAACAGTTTTGCTTTGGATTCTATGCTTTTACCAGACCGCTGAACATAATAATGATGAAAACACAAGATATATAGTAGGTATAATTGGACAAGAGCACCTGAAAGCTACAAAATCCAAGGAGAAAAATGCAGTTCATGTGCCACCATGGCAAAGGACCTTCACAAATTAAGTTCAGAATAAGCAGGTGAATTTATCCTATGCCCAAGCAGGCCAGAAAGACAAAATCATTTACTATTCTCCTGATCTCAGGTAATCTTCAGACATCTATTGAGAATAGTGGTGAAGTCTCTGATCTTCTATTTGGACCATTGGTACTGTAGTAAATGGCAAAAAAAAAACATTTGTTTCAATCTGAGGACAATAATGTATATGTGTCAGTCATGTCAGTCATTGGGCAGAAACCTTGTATCTCCATACTTTCTCATAGCAAGTTTTTGCATCATTCAATACTATTGGTCATTCTTTTTACAACAGTCAGAGTGATTTCTAAAATTTCAACCAATAAAACGTATTTCATAAGCTTCTTTGGCAAACAGAGATTTTCTTCAGTCTTCTGGAAAGTGATGAGTTTTTTTCCTGACAGCAGCACTACATTTATGTTTACATAATACTTTAATTTCAATACACAAACAGAATTAAATCATTGTTATATATATAAAAAAGGTTCTTAGACCAAAATTTCCATTGACTTCAGCTATATAACTTGGCTGCTGCCCTCAGGGTCCATAGCATCCCAAGAAGAAAGATGACAGTTTCTGGGACTGAATTTGATCCTACTGATTGGGTGGAGTGCAACCAATCAGGGGTTCAGTTTTTTGAAAGGACTTTTTTGTAACCTCCCTGTAGATTCAAAGAACAAGTCACTGACTCACACTCAACTTCCTTTTCATGCCCAGTTCATTTATAAAGAATTCTTCATAACCATAGTTATCTTGAATACCAAACTATTCACCCTTTTTCCTGAATAACATCATATTTATTTATTTATTTTTTATTATGTTTTCTTTATTTAAAATTATGCCTGATATCTTTAAAGTCTTTAGATATTTACCAGCAGTCCTGCTGCTCTGGGAGCAATGTGTCATTAGTTATATTGTCTTATCTGGGATTCTTTTTTTCCAAGCTGCCTTGTGTGGTATTTTTTGATGGCCTAGCTGCCTCTATTTTCGCACCTTCTTTTATCTAATGGGCCTCTTATCGCTTGTCATTTCCTCTTCAAGTCCCACCTCCCCTCTTTTGGCAGTCCTGTCTACAGTTTTCCTGACATTCTGACCCTGAATGTACTTCCGTACAGCTATAATGGAAGGTATTGCATTCTCAACTCTGTAGGCTTCATTTCAATTTTGTAATATAAGGGTATAAATACATATGTGCGTGTCCTTTGACATTTCGTTTCATTTTACAAAATATATTCTTGTGAGGTATAAAACAACTTTTACAAAGCTTCACTCAAAAAATAATTACAAAATGCAGCAATGAGATCAATAAGTAGGGCCAGTAAAATGTGGATGTATACTTATTAAATAGCTCTTAATCCTGGCTTTATGGGCTTGTGTCATTATAGTTTAGACCATGATGAAGAGCAAAAACATTAAAGCACTTTACCAAAGACACATGCTCACCAGATGATACACATGATATGCCAAGGATCAGACTCTACCTGACAGAAGATGCAACACAGCTCCTGGTTCAGGCTCTTGTAATTTCACTCACTGACTACTGCAACTCCTTATTGGCAGGCCTCCTTGCTTGCAGTTTGCATTAAATTCAAAACTCTAATCATTGCTTAAAAAGCAGTCACCAAAACTGCTCCTGTTTACCTGGAACCCCTCATCTAGGTCTACAGGTTCCTTCAAGTCCAGCAAAAAAGCACCTGGTGCTTCCAGCACATCGGGTCCCTAAATCACTATAGCTGAATCTTCTCTTCTGCTGTCCCTGAATAGTGGAATGAATTGCCCAACTCCATTCGATCCACACAGTCTCTCTCTACTTTCACAGAAAGCTTAAGACCAGCTCTTGAGAGAACACTGTGCCCTCAGCTAGACCATTCTCCAATGTTGTCCTCAACTGTTGAGTGAGTCTTCCAGTTACGATTGACTCCCACTGTCCTTCTCTACTCTGGAAATTTATGTTCCGTGTTTGAGTGACCCAGCACTAGGTACCTTGGTCATTCTGTGGGGAAGACAAGTTAACTGATGGTGATAATGAAAGGTCTTAAATTGAATGATTGCTTCATTGTTGATGTTCCTTATTTTATTTTAAAAAACAAAACAAAAACTTTACTCATTGTTGTTCATTGCCTTTTACAGCGTGTGCCAGTACCTGTGTCCAAATGGACCTGAAGCACTTGTTACTCTTAGTGGTCTTGTTTCTTTTTGTCTAGATCTTTGCTTGTGTAGTTCTTGTTCTCGTAAATTAAATCTTGCTGGAAGCATAAGATGGATAGACCATAGAGAAATAGTCCAAAACTTAGTGAAAGCATCATCAGTAATAGTAACTTATAAAGCTTGAGGTCACAGAAGTTGGGGTGCAGCACCGTTTCCCGTTTGAAACCTATGTAAATAAAAATGTGATATGCATCCTACTGTTAGTGTTGCATGACCAAGTTACAACTCAAAGGTGGGTTAGGCAGGATTCCGTTAAAGAAGCTTTTTTTTGTTTTGTAGTGTCTATACAAAAAAGCTTTTAATATCAGTCAATAGCTATTAGTTATTGATGACATTTGGAAATATAACAATATTGTTGTGTTCTGTTATGTCTGTGTAGTCAACATTTTAACATTTATGAGTGCCCCACTCTTCTGACGGTAAACAAAGCCATTCTTCGCCTCTTCCAACCTGATTGGTTGTGAGGCAGACACTGCTCCCTTCTGTTGTGAGGCACACTCCACATCCTCGAATAACGTGCACAAGCCCAAACAAAGTTAATGAGCTACAATATGTAGCTACAAACAGTAGAAACCAACCAGAAAGTATGGAAAACACAAGCAAGAAAACGAAGTAAGAAAACCGGAGACTCTGGCAGAATAACAGCACTTAAAACAGAGGTAGACCGGACAAGAGCTAAGAAGTCGGGTGGACATCTGCATAAATGATAGGGGAGGCTTCAGGATCTTACTGTAACCTTTCAGCTGGACAGGAAAACCACCTCTCCAGCTGAAAGGTGGACAGGTGAAAGTAAGCGTCTGTAGCAGAAGAAATTTTTGTCAAACAGGATGTGCTGCGTGTTGTAGTGCCGCTAAACTGTTTAGCTTGGGTCCTGGAGTATGTCACGTCTTTATCCTAGTTGTAGAAGTCCTGCAAACATTGTGTTTACTGGTAGTCTGTTGGCATCTACAGTAGCACCAGTGCTTTTTACTTTCACTTTGACTGGGCCCCATTTGTAATTATCTTAAGTATTTATCTGCATTATATCTGAATTTATTTGAAAGGAGCGTCTGTTTGGGCGGGCAGGGCTTGCTGGAGCAGAGAGGGAGGGGAGAGGAGGAGCTGAGGGGACAACTGGTAAAGAGGGGTAGTGTTTACATTCAAGATTTCTCCCAAATACTGGCACTTCCTCAGATCCTGCCTACCCCACCTTTAAGACAAAGGTCAACACCATTCAACACTTTGCAGACAAATTCACTTTTGGTATTTACACTTGTCAGAGTTCAATTAACATCCTTTAACTGTACTGAATAGAAATGTACTCTAAACATGTTGTGTTGAGTTCAGCACATGGTTAAAACATGTAATCCCCCATGGAAAGAGGCTCAGTCTATGTAGTGGTGTCCAGGGTTTGACTCCCACCCTCAGCCTCTAGCAACATTTTTTCCTTTCTCTTCCCTGTTTCTGACTCTATCCATTGCCCTCTCAATCAAGGAATCAAAATATTTGGCTTCCTAAAAGGCCATTTTGTTTAAAAGGCTATGGATATTACCACATTAATGTTCAAAGGAGGAGTTAGAAATATTACTCTTGATCTGGGATTTTACCTTATTTAGTTAGTCTATATTTTTGTTTGCAATTCAAACAGCGTATTAACCTTGGCCAAGGTTCATGCTAAAGTCAACACCTCTTCTTTGTGGCTTATGAATAGGATCTCATGGCACAGCCAATATCTGCATGGTGTGTAGTTACATGATGTTACACTTGCATGCCCTTTCAACCACTATCAGGACAATATCTCTATTGCACACACTAACAGAAATACAGCGGTTGTAAGTTCCTCTAAGGTAAAAGTGGTTTGTCAAATAAATAACAGAGAATGAAGCGCAACAATCTTGACGGATGTTAACATGTGAACAGCTTTTTTATGTTAAGAGGTGCCAACTAAGGGAGACATCAAATAACAAATGTAAACACTGTCTGACATGCTATGCCAAAAACAACACTTACATCACACACTCCAGTATAACACACCAGAGCACTTGATAAGACACACCTAATGCCCTAACTGAATATCAACTACTAAAAGGACATAAGAACAAAAGGGAGGACTTAAACTTGTCCACCGCCTAAAATTATCATAAAAAGGTGGTTATTAATAATAAGAATTTCAACTGAGAAGAGGGCAGCTGAGAACACTCTGCCACTGAATGTGGATGAGGTAAATGACACAATGTTTTATCTGGAGGAAAGACTCTGGGGCTCGGCTGTGATCAGTGACTTAAACTGGAAACACACATATCAAAGCATTGACATTATGTGGGGTAAACAGATGCATATAAAGAAATCCAATATTACTAAAGGTTAACACAGTAAGAGAAATAATTGTATAAAAAAGAACTTTAGACCCAGGACACCACTACATAGACTGAGCCTCTTTCCATGGGGGATTACATGTTTTAACCATATGCTGAACTCTACACAACATGTTTAAAGTACATTTCTATTCAGTACAGTTAAAGGATGTTTATTGACCTCTGACAAGTGTAAATACCAAAAGTAAATTTATCTGCCAAGTGTTGACTAGTGTTAGAATCTAACACTAGTTATCTGGTATCAGTTAATGGCTTTGTTCCTCTTGTTTGTAAAGAGATTTCTCCAGATTTTCTGAATTTAATAGCATTATAACCTTCCACAAGTTCTTTGATGTTTTCACTGAAGAATATTGTTCTGTAGTTGTTCAAACTATTTGCTCACCCAGTCACCTTTTCAACTTCTTAGAGACTCTGAAGTGCTCTTTTAATACCAAGTCATGTGACTAACTTGTCTCAAATTAATGTAATTAGTTCACTGGTCTTCCTTCAGGATTTTTTAATATTTAACAACTTTCTTACTCAAAAATTTTCAAAAGATCAATTGTTTTCATAAACACACTATTTGAACTGTGCAGACTCTGAATGATTTGCAAACCATCAAATTGTGCTTTTACCAACATTTTGCAGAGTCACTAAAATCTTGAGTAGTTTAAGTTACACAACTTTGCAACAAAATTTAAAGAAACTGTTTGAATTCAAATATTTAAGTAATTCCTGCTCTTCTTAAGATGGGTTTTCTTAGCCAATCTTTGGAGCAGTTTTAATGAAGTTGCTTTAAAAAGAAATGCCAGAGCAGTCCAGATACACACAGATCGTATATGTCAGTTTTCATTTTAAATGTGTATAATGTCTGATGTTATGGTTACAGGTAAATGAATGTTGAAATCCTGATATCTAGCAGCCAGTTGTTCTACCACACTTTCTATAGTGTTTCTATAGCAGACAGGGGTCATAAAGCATATACATGTCATGGCTGCATAGCTGCCCCATTCTTACTCCAGTGTCTGTTTATACTAGTATGCTTGCTGCCTCAGAGATATTTTAGGTTCCATTGTAGTTCTCTGACCTCTTTGCTACAAAAACAGAGCCATGAGGAATTTTACAACCAATTTTCCATGCTGAGTGAAGCTAACCTTGATAGAACTGCAGGGGCTGTCTAAGGCAGCACACACATCTGCCTACATCACGGAGACCTTTGATAGCCCTGAAATAACCAAAGAGTAACTCAATCCCTTATTTTATATTCTATCAGTAGTTTCCATAGATAGAATTATGTTTACATTTTAATTTAATCTTTGCTGTGTAGTACTGACTTTCAGTTGTATATCACTGTTGATAAAGATGCCTGCTGAATGAAGCTGTAACATTGTAATACTGCATTATGTTTAATAAAGAGGATTTCTGTGAAGTTGGCCCTGTGTTGTTATGCTTTCTCTGTCCTACAGTCCCTAAAAGAAAAGCTTGAGCACCAGATTTGGTAAAGGGCGCATCCTCAGTTAAAATAGAGCAACACTATTTCACTATGCTTGCATCCTACCGGAGTGTTCAAATTTCATGTCCACAGAGAGTTCAAATGTTTGAAGAGTGGTAATACGGATGCTATTACTTCAAGGTTACAGTGAGTAAAATATGTACTATTACGTGTATTATTCAACCCACATATCTTAAGGTGGCAAATAAACCTTGTGCAAGAAAGAAATTTGCCCCTCTTTCCATACATTTATTTAGATTCTCACTTGGCTTACATTAAAGCAGTTTCACCCCTTCCAACATTTTCTGTCAGTCGTAAGTTATTGTGTATTGAAAAATTGACAAAGCTTTAGTAAATCCCTGCAGCAAAGCAGTCAAAATAAATCTTAGTTGGCTTCATAATGCAACAGTCTCGAGAAGACCAAGAGATGGATGCTTTGTTATCAAACTTATGGTTTGGGTGTCAACAGTCCTTGAACCCGCCTATGACAAGTTGAAGAGAGGCTCTTTAGGGATTGACTGACAGATGTCCTGGCCAATGAGAGCCTGGCAATGTGATGAGGGGCCCAACTGTAGAGTCTGCCTCATGTCTCTTTTCTGTTAAAGACAACACAAACTGCCTTAAAAGGATGCAAAAACCATGACTATCAGGGTCAGTTCTGTTATTGATGTGTAAAACTGCTGATCTCCACTTCTGATAGCAGAGTTGTTGTTTTTTCTTTATCTGTTAGTAATTCTTGGAATCTGACTTTCAAATGAGCCGAGTGATCAGATGTATCAAAATAGTAGCTAGTAGTCTCCCCTCTTCAAAAGTCATTGTAACATTCAAAGCGCTGTTTGCTAAACTTTATGAGAGACGGTGCACTACTTCCACACTGCTTTCTTCCATGTTTGACCATGATAACAGATGACACACGTGGGCAAAGCATCTGGGGTCCTGCTCCGTTATGCCAGTGTGTGTTTTGGTCAAAACAAAAAGTCTCTGCTCAGAATTAGTGGTTTGGTATACCAGCACACCGACATTTAAATGATGCAACACAACAAACATTGGATACTACTGTAATAGTAGTAAGTTCAGAGCACATAATTTGCTGATGACTGGCCTAAGTCAATAGTGCTGATATCAGCTGGTATTAAACAGATACAATTAAGGCGCAGCTCTATTAGCTTAGTGACTGTGGCTTAGTGACAGATATAAATAAAATACACACATTGCTGTTGATACGATCTTATTCAATTTTAAAACAAATGGTAAAATTAACACAAAAATTAGCGCATGGCATTTTTTGCAAGGGTTTAGGAACCTGTATCTAGTCTTTGTCCAGGGATTCCACTGTCGTCATCAGAGCGACAAGAGCCACACAAGGCATCATCTGCATCTGCCGAATGCCATCTGAAAGACAGAAACAAAATCTGATAATGACCTTCATTATAAATGGCCAAGCTTATAAATACATTTTACTTTAGACAATGCTGGAGGTAGGAAGTTTAAATTCCAGCTTTAAAACCTTGTCATGATGAACTGGGGTAGACAGCAATTTGGCATCTGTACCTGAATGTGGGCCTATGAAAGAAGCAAGACTTATCAAGATGGCTGTGAGAGTTCTGTTTCAGGGTGACCCGAAGGTGGCAAGTGATGAACATCTAAAAAGAAAAAACTCAAATTAATAAAGTTAATAAATACAAGAGCCAATTTAACAGTGTCAAAACACTATCAACAAATTAATTATATTGAATCTCACACAGTACATTTTGTGGTAATAGATACAAAGACATTCATGTGACAACTGCAACTGAGCATTGAGATGGATTAGCAATAACAGTGACAATGTCTTTTTATGAAAAATATGAATATATCAGCAGCCGTCACCTACAGTCCTGTTACCTGCTCTCCAGAATCCCTGGTGAATCGGAAGGCTTGGACACTGAAGCAAAGTCTGTTTTTTTTCTTCCTGGGAAGGAATTTGGATGAAGAACCTGGCAATATACCATCTATAAGACACCTGCAAGAGACACACAGTTCCATTATTGGCACTGAGCTGAAACAAAGCATTTAACCCTATCAAGTAAAAGTTAAGTGACACCTGTACCAAACTGTAATGATCCAGTCATACGTAACCCATGTGTCATTTGATAAACTCAATGTCGCAAAAACACACTTTTTAAATTCATTCATTTACTAAGATGTTTTTTATCCTGAAGAAAAGATTTACCCATGCTGTGTGATAAATTTATAGCTTGGTGAAGATTTAGGGTCAGGCTTCAGCGTGGCAACACAGTGGTCCACATAAAGAGTAAGTGAAGGATGAAAGGGGGCCTCAATACTAGCCTCCAAAAACACTGCTTCCCCCTGCTGATACACTGAGGAACTACGCAGAAAGGAACAGTCATCTGAAGAACGACAAGCACCCTTTCAATACTATTGCAGACAGAAAAATACATGAAAACATTGTTGTTTCAGATAAATTCTTCAATGTTGACAGAAAGCTCACCTTCCATGGTATGAAGGGAGAAGTGCAGGAGGCCAAAGGCACTGATAGTGGACGTCATGGGTAGCCAGGTTGGAGTTATTGGCTCTCCATTCACTGTCTGCTTTCTGGGCAGACACAAACATAGGGTACAGATTGCACAAATTACTTAGTGTTATTGAAAACTGACTGTGGCTGATGACTTTGTTTATATAAAATATGTTTTATCACGTACATTTATAGGAGCCTAATAAAGTTAACATACAAAAAATCAAACTCAAAAATGATAAAGGCTGCAGGATACTTTCAAGGTACCTACATGAGCACTTATTATGACTGCCTCACCTTTTATAATGGCACTCCACAGGTATGACAGTTGTTGACCCTCTAACTATCACACTTCCAGAAGAGGTAGGAACCACAGAGGGAAATAGCAGAAGCTGGTTGGAAAAGATGAGCCACTCGTCAGAGACCTGGAAAGAAGCAATAGAGGAGTAAAAAAGAACAGTCACTAAAAAAAACACCATTGTAGCCATATGACAGTTTTGTATGCATGAATGTTATTGTGACACTGACAGTCTGTTAACAGCACACATCTAGGTTTAAAGAGGTAGTATTGTGCTTTTTTTAAATTCTACAAATCAAAATGAAGTTACAATCTTCTATTTCAATACTAAAGATGGGCAGAGTTTTGTAAGGTGTTCATTTGTAGTAATCTCAGTTCAAAAAGTCACAACACAGTCAACAGGTGAATCTTCTTAAAAGATAAAATGAATGTAATACTTCTCAAACAGCAAAGTGTTTATCTCCTCTTTGTTTCTGGGGCTTTTTGTCTCTCTTTCAAATTTTGTGGGTCACATTTGGACCAAATTTTTACCCTTGCCACTTCAAACAGAAAAATACTACTTTGGAGCAGTGGGGAAGGCTTGAAGAAGGGCTATAAAAAATTAGTCGCTGACATGAGGCGTATCAGACAGAGGCTGAAGTTACAGTTTCTTCAAAACGCCACAGTGGGGTTAGTTCGTACTTTTCTGAGCTGTAAACCAGGTAGAGTTAGAACAAAGCCGTCAGACATGAAGTTGTTTTGAAAATGAGCAGCAGGACTGGGGGTTCAGGTGCTGTAGTCTACATAATGCAGTGTAGTCCAAGAAAACACACTGCATGAGTTTTTTGTCATTAATACAACAGGTTAAATGTTATTTCCTCTGTCGAATAGAAGTGTAATGAGAGCTTTACGAATATTCAAACTTTTTCTCCAAGTTCTCAAACATCTTTCCCACATCTCTTACACTGGACTGTGTCCCACATTCCTGTAGTCCAGCCGATATGATCATTTCAGTGCCTGACATTGGTGCCGTCGGTTCACATGATCTCTGTTTCGTTGTGTTTAATCCAAGACGAAGATACTCAGGCTGAAACGGAATACGCATCTGGTCAAAAAGAAGCCATTTAACGATTAATACCATGTTGACTTCTCCGCATTTGACTTCAAGCCCGGTTTCGTCTGGAGTTAGTTTGTCAACATTTTCTACTTTTTCATCATTAGCTACACTCCCAACTGACAGCAACCTTGAAATAACGAAGAGTAAAATTACAGACTTATCACGGGTCGTCATTTTTTAAGGCACTAACGCACTGGCGATGCACTCAGCTAAACTGTAAAAAACAAATAAAGCAGCAGGTGTGTTGAGATGTGCTGCCCCCGCGTGCCTCGGATGACCTTTACGTCATGCTCCTTTTCAAAGTCTGCTTTGACGCTTTAGGAGGATAGCAAGTAAAAGGAAATGTGTAAGCCACCATTAAAACTTTACGGGGTAATGTCATAGCTATTTTATCTTTGTTAGTGTTGTTATTATTTTGCACATTATTATTGTGTATTTTGTACAACAGCTCACTTGTAAGTAGAATATTGTCATTGTCCTCATCATTATATCCTGTGTGTACTCTACTCTGCTTACCCACCTGTGAACAGTGTTACATAATACTTTCATTCCTTACTTCATATTCATACTTTTATTTCTACTGGCACCACTGCTGTTTTCAAATTTCAGCTGGAGAGCCCAATAAGTGTTATATTCTGTGTTTAATGTATATGAAGTTTAGGGGAAATGCAAGTTGTAAATACTGCTATATTCTTATAACTTTCATTTAGGTAATTTTTTTATGTGTGTCTTTCTTATATTCCTATATTGTTTTGGCTCACCAGGAAAAAGGCTGCTGTTACAACATAATTTCCCAGTTTAGGATCAATAAACTAATTCTGATTCTGATTATTTTATTTCTTATTTTTGCTTGTTGTCTGCTTGTCTCAATACTTTAAAGATCCGGGGTGATGATTGATGATGATTGTTATTGTTTTGTTTATGTAAAGCACTCCATGCTACATCTCATTGTATGAAAAAATGCCACACAATTTATACTATTGATTGGTTAATTGTTTTACTACTACACAATCCTTTTCAGTCAGGCCATGCCAGACCGCCAGCCAGACTGCAAATGCAATGAAACCATTGAGTGCACATTTTCTGTTTCTCTTTAGAGCACATACAAACAAATCCTTCATCTTTTCTTAATTCAACACATGCAACAGTTTTTCTTTTTCTTGACGATGCAAAATTATTCCTAAATGAACCCGAAGCGGCTTGAAGTAGAAAGAAGTTCAGCATGTATGAATGTCAGAGCCGTCCTAAAGCCAGTGAACGCATCTTTTGGAGGAACGATTCCTAGGCGGAACTCAAAACGGTGGAAAGATAGCCTTACGAACGTCCATTGAAGTAACACTGTATTTACGCCGACAAAATAAACGCCCCTAAAAGCTCGGTTCATTTAGGAAACTAAAGTAACGTGAATTACGAAACACATGTCAATTGGAGGCAAACTGTAAAAATGGACAAAATCGTGGCTGACACGGGAGTTGATGGGATTGACTGGGGCGGAAGTGGAGCCATACAGGGGGAGATAAAGAAGATAAACTTAAAAACTTTACCCAAGACTGTACATGCTGGGCTTCTTAATCCACTGACAAACGCTGTGAAATGCTCTCTGATAATAGGAGACTATCTTTATTTCCATTATGGCTGTGATGGACAGGATGACAGGGGTTGGGGATGTGGCTACCGGACCATTCAAACGATGGCCTCTTGGCTGTGCCATAACTGGTCCCAACTCCAGGACAAACAAAGGCCTCCTCCAAGCCTTCCTGAAATCCAACAAGCCTTGGTCAGCCTGGGGGACAAACCAGAGTCATTCTCGAACTCCAAGGAGTGGATTGGTACGTTTGAAGCGTCCCTTGTCCTCGACTATCTCTTTGATGTCCCCTGTAAAGTGGTGCATGTAAGAGGCGGTGGTGCAGAGCTGGAGCAGGTTGCAGTGGAGGAGCTCCATCGGCACTTTGAAAAGCACGGCTCCCCAGTCATGATGGGAGGAGACAGAGACAACTCCTCTAAGGGAATATTAGGGGTGTGCACAGGGGACAAGGGGAGTTACTTGCTCATTCTGGACCCCCACTATTATGGATGTAAGCTTGAGAAGATGGACCTGCAGAGGCAGGGGTGGGTGGCATGGAAGAAAGTGTCATCTCTGGATCACTCATCGTTTTATAATCTCTGTATGCCACAAACTTCCAAAAAATGAACACTGAATTTACCTACAGTCCAGCCATGAATCAAAATGATGATTTCTTATAAAAGTGATATAAAGGAAAACGTGTGTTTAAAAATAAATGTGTCATCAGGAAAGACTATGTACTGCATTTAAAGTATTATTAATCTTAAATGAGCTGATGTGTCATCCAGCCAATGATATCAAAACTGAATTGGTTGAAGAACAAAATACATCTTTTTATTGTACCTCTGTGAAACAGTGTTACCCGAAGTCACATTTACTCATGGGTTTTTCTTAAGAATCTAAACTGAACTCTCAATTTCATTCTTTCGTTTCTTTATGAGCAAACTCAGACATTTACAAGTTTCATCACCATAGTCATTTATTTATTCAAAACATTATTCTAAGAGCTTTAATGCACTTGTTTTATATTCTCGTGGTCTTAATTGGACCCTCCAGATTAAATCCACTGCTCAGATCTGTATTTCCATCATTAATGCCAATGGTTCTATTGGTAAAGCTTATCACTTATGTCAAGAATTTGAAACTTCATTGTGTGATCTAATCGTAAATAAAATGCAAATTTTCAGATCCTGGTCAGATGGAAAAAACTATTTGTAATCCATTTAGATTATGTGACATTTTGTAATTATTACCAAATACCTAATCAGGACAAAATATTCAGCAGAGTAAGAGATTACAACATAGATTCCAATTAGTTATCCATTTTTTTATTCTAAGTTTACCACACATTGTTGTTTCACATATATATATTTTGAGCTGCAAGAACCCAAACCCCTGAGCAATGGTAACACTTTCAACTTTGATGGCAGATCCTCTAGTTGTCAGGTACACAATCATTATAGAAAATCTGAAAATTCTTATCCACATTCATCCTCCCCTTGAGAAATTTCTCCAGGTTCTTTAGAGGAACTTCCACCATGTGGTTGTTGACTCTATCATTTAGCCCATAAGCTCCAAACACAGGGAACTTGTAGCGCACAAAGTATGGTGCATTTTGGTCAAACTCAGTGCAGCAGTAGGCTGACCACATGTACTCTGGTACAGCAACCCGGTCTAAGTTGCTACGACGGATCATGTGCCCAGAGGTGGTGACCCCAGTGACCACAAAGGCCTTTCCACGGCAGAAGTTGTTGAGACGTTTGCGAATGATGTCCTGGTGCTCTGCCCATGGACCCATGTTAAACTCTCTTATCTGAGGTACTACATTTGTCAAGCTGTAAGTAGCAGCTTTGTCCAGAGGGTCAGCCTGGTGCTCATCAGGATTGAGCTGGCCACGTTCATACTGAACCACATCAGCAAAGTCCTCCAGGACTGCTTGAGTGTCCTCAAAGTTCATATGCATGCTTGCAGATTGGGGAAAGGGCTCCATGTTGCTGCTGCTCTTTTCCGAGGCCAGCTGCAGAGGAAAAGAAAGAGAGTAAGGCTTAGTATTGGAATGAAGTTGACAGTTTTAAACTTCTGTAAAAAACTAAGTTGAAAATAATTTGTTTGCAATGCAAATTGCCACATTCACAAAAGAATGACAGATTTGCATACCTACTCACTATACAGCCAAGGCAAAGGTGTCTCAAATACTATTCAGTGCTAATAAAGAAACTTATCTCTAACTGAATTTTCTTCCTGTACCAACAGTAATGTTGTCCCAGCTCCCTAAAATGCTTATTGATACACATATAAACACAAATACAACAAAAGCAACAAAACCATTTATCATGGTTTGTGTGATGTCTCAATATGCATAAGAAAAACACATTTACTTGATCCCTCACACATGAGTTTGAGAATCTAAACTGAAAACAAACTTCTTATTAATCTGGGCAAATATTACAACTCAGATGAAGCTTGAAAGAGCACTTACCTGAGGCTCAAACATCCAAGGAAAGTCCACCTTCTTCTCTCCGTCTGACTTCTTGAAGGTATAAGCAGAGTAGATGGGGATATGTTTGTGAGTGTCATAGACAGTGACATAGCGCGGTTTATCCTCATACCTTTGGCAGATCCTCTTAAATGAGCTGCTGAGGTAGCCTCTGGGTGGAGTGCCCATGTACAGTGAGTCCTTGCAACGCTCTGCATGGTTAAAATCCTCCACCACTCCTGCCCTGGCCTCTTGTAGCAACACCAAGGTCAGCGTGGTCATTCCAGCTGCCAGGACAAAGGCCCTGTTTTTAAATGTAAGTATCATCACTAGAGCTCTTGACCCTCGTCTTACAATGTCAGTGTCCCTTTTGACCTCCTTTAGTTCTGTGTATCCTTCAAGGCTGTATCAGCTATTGTCAAACAAGTATGGTTCCTGTTCCAGCTTGCCTCATCTCTACTTTGAGCAAACTGGTCTGCCATTGTGAAGTCTTTTCCATATATTCAAACTGCCACAAGTGTTCACAGGAGTAATTCAAAAGTGGTGAATGTTATCAGTCACAGGGAACATTTTTATTACTCTGGACAGGAGAGGAAAAGATGAGTTGATATTCTCAGTGAAAAAAATAAAACCTTCCCTTAAGGTAAGATGCACAAAAAGAGTTAGCAATGACAATTTGCATTCACGTTCACTTTTATTATTACTCTTGTTGGTGGCTTTTACATACTGTCATTTTAGGGCATGTGCCTGTCTCTCTTTGTCTACAACACGTGGATTGGGGTATTCTGGTGAAGCAAAGTTTTAAGGGTGGAGGTAGCAGCAGAGGCTAAAATTTGCTTTGCAGCCAGGTAAAATAACACACACCTAGATCCACATATTACAGAGAAATATCATCAAAGAATACGTTAAAGGAAAACTCAAAGCCCCCTTATGTCAGTGTTGTGTTGTTTCAGTATGAGATGCTGTCATGATGGCAGAAATTTGTTCCTGTAGTGAAACTGCAATATGAAACAGGCTAGAGCAACAGTAGGCAAGGGGGGCTGTATGGGGGAGAAAAACTTGTCCTCAGTTCTAGTTTCATTTTTTTCTCTTGCAGACTGGAATGACAAATAAAACTCCTTTGAAATCCTTGAAATAAACAATTCAATAACCAAATGGGCTTTATAGCATTGATTCTAGTTTAGATTACCAGTTTTCTTTTGAGGATGCAACTTCTTATAAGTGATTAAAACTGTCACAATACCATTGCATGTGCTTGAATGTTTAAAAAAAAAAACTTTAGAGGCTGTTTAATTATAGTTTGCAACAGTTTATTGCTTTAAACCACACAAAGCAAGTACATTTCTCAACATGTTATTATAGGTTATGTCAAATTATTCCTGGTGGTTGTTTAAAATACAGTGGGAATGCTGTTAAATAACATGTTTTCTAAGTGTGTATACCAGAAATGAGAATTCCATGTTTTTAACATGATTTTTAATGATGAGACTCAGTTAAGACAAAATCGTGGCTGACACGTATGAATGAATAGCATCAAGCTTAGTTTCAGCATTAATATACTGTATTTTGCACAGAGAATCACTATAACACTGCCACTCTGCCATGCTAAAATACAGCAGAGTTACTGTCATTATTATTAGTACAACCTGCACATTTCTTACTTTATGGAGTCATACAGAAAAAAAGGCCAAATAAAGGAGAAAAAAACATAAAGTGACCATGATATTTTGGTCAGCATGGCACATACTAGCTTTACATTTGCCTAATTACTTTAATTAGACGTGGGTGGTACACAGTCATCCACAAAGATCTGGAAGTTCTGATCTACAAAGGTTGTCCTCTTAAGGAACTCCTTCAGCTTCTGGACTGAGACCTCTACCACCTCGTTGTTTTGCTCATTGAGGCCATAGTAAGCAAAAGATGGGAATTTATAGCGCTCATTATAGGGTGTGTTGTGGTCGTAGTCAGCACAGCAATAAGCAGACCATAAGTGCTTGGGCACTGCAATGCGGTTCATGTTGTGCCGGCGGATCATCTTCCCTGAGGTGGTGATACCTGTGACAATGTACGCTGTTCCACGGCAGTAATTATTAAGTCTTTTGCGGATGATATGCTCCTGTTTGTTCCAAACTCTGTTGTTAAAGTACGGCACTACAGGTACCACATTGGTGAGGGTATAAGTAGAGGCTTTGTCGTCTGGTTCATCTTGATGCTCGTCTGGGTTTAAGGTGCCACGTTCATAATGGATGGCATTTGTGTAATCCTCCAGAACAGCTTGGGCATCTTCAAAGTTCATGTGCATGTAACCACTTGGGAAAGGCTGCATCTCATCTGTGTCAGAACCAGTGGATAGCTGTGTGGGCAGATAGAGTGAGGACAGATAAGGAATGAAGGTAGGACAGAACAACTTAGTCAAATAAAGCTTCTGGAGGATTTTCTCAAGAAAACATCAAGCCACATCAATTCAGTACAAAAAAGTCAAAGCCTAGTTTTGAGCACCTCATTCTCATCATTTAATTTTGCCTTACCTGGGGTTCATACATCCATGGAACATCCACGCATTTCTCTCCATCTGAGCGTTTGAAAGTGTACGCTGAGTAAACCGGTATATGGTCCACAATGTTGTACAGCGTCACATAGCGTGGCTTCTTGTTGTAATGTTGACAAATGAACTGGAGGGATTTGTGTTCCACTCCAGTGGGTGGTGTTCCCATGTAGAGGAAGTCTCTGCACTCTGGAGACAGCTCTTTTTCCACTCTTCCTCTAACAGCTGATGTTATTATGTTGACAAAAAGGACAGCCGTCTTCATCCAGAATGCCATAATCAGGAGGACTTTGGTGGGACTCTTGCGAGGTGTTAATGACTGCAAAGGTGAGTCTGTTTGCCTCTACTAACTTCTAGGAATATTTGAATGTGTCTCTATATCTATCCATGGTGCTCAGTAAAACAACCATGGAGGTTTGACACTTTGCTCTCTGCTATCAGTATTTAGTATGCAAAACAATTCACTCCTCACACTCCAGAAGATCCACCTACAGTCAGGGTAAGAGCTATATTAATAGCAAAGAAATACACTTTTTACTCACTAGTGGGATTAAAAAGTTCATATTCAACACATTCATGAAGTTTACACAAAGTTTTATTTTTGGTCAAATTTAATAGGTATATCATGCCTACAATAGTAAATTATGGGGAAAGTCTTGTCTCACACTTATTTTTTGGATTTATATTATCTAAAAAACAACAACAACAACAAATAATCCCCAATTTAGAGGTACTACAGATTAACAGGAAAGGCAGCTTGAATTAGACAGGCAGTGAAAAGACGACCAAGTATGTTATTTTGAAAGTGTACAATAATGACTATTCTCACACACATAGATGACTTTATTGAATGGATAAGGACTGTCAGGAAGAGGGCCTGCAGCAACAGTTCCTCACCATTTGTAAGACAGGGAGGTTAAGTTTTTATGGAATAAGGCTTGTATCCCAGACCACTCTATAAAGTCCTAACATTTTAAACAACTCTGTTACTTTTATGGAAATTGAAATGCTGCCTAAAGAGCATTGGAGACTTTGTCCACAAGGATGGACTAGTTCTGGTCAAGGTTCAGCTTGCCCCAGGTAATATTTGAATATACTGTAAAAGTGTATCTTATTCAAACAGTAAAGCTGTTATAAAAGCGGTTTAATTGCTTAGTGAAGGATGTTGACCTCTTCATAACTTCTATTTGTAACATGTGGTGTTCCCTCTTTGAATTTAACTTCTCCCAAAAGTACAGCCAACATCATAATCAAAGGGAAATATGAGTAGTTTTAATGACATGCTTTCTTATCATGAATATACTTATCATTTAAAAAATCTTGGAAATATAGACAAGGCTATGTGTACAGACAAATTTACTTCACGATTAAGATTTTAAGACTATAACATGAAATAAATACATGTGGGGACTTGACACTCCATTTTCAGTGTCGTATCATAAAATACAAGTAACAAAACAGATTTCTGTTTACTTAATTTGGTGTTAACTGAAAAATGACAACTTATCAGAAAAATCTATCCATTATTTTACAAAAAAAACAAGAAAAGATAAGAGACACAACAACACATTTTTAATAAAGGTTAAAAGCAGATGCTTGTTTAGTCAAAAAACATATTAACGTCCTCCTCTGGCTGATCCATGTAAGCTTCTTCTTTTTGTCACACAACATAAACCGGATTTATTTCGGAAACAACGTGATATTTCTTAAAGACGTATGCCTGACATTATGCAAAGTTCAGGTAACATAGGCCTTCTGTTAGCTGGAGTGTTGGTGGTTTGGTCCACAGCTCCCCTAGTCCACTTATCCAAGTGTCCTAGGGCAAGACATGGAATCAAACGTTACTTCAGAGGGCATGACCATGAGTTTGAGGATGTCTGTGTGGATGCCTAACAGCTTTGAGGCCTCTGCCACATGAGTGGGACTAGGCTTTTTTGACTTGAGTAGCTAAACTTACTGTTACAGAGGTGGCATGAGGTAATTGTGTGTAAACGACCAAAATTGAACCATGATAACCTTCTCTGCCTGAAAATATCTACTTAAACCCACTTTTTAATAACATAGACGTAATATTCCTGAATGTAAACCTAAACTTTAAAAAGTACCATGATAAAACTGCAACATATAAATCTTCTTAGTTTAAATCTTAAAGGCTTCAAAAGTCTAACCAAAGTCACGAGTTAGAGTAAAAATAGTCGAAGTTCAGCTCAAATGTCTTAAACTGCATAGAACCTGTTACCACACAGCTTCTATAGTTGTTTTGAATGTATGACCCACCTCTGATAAGGCCAGAAAGCCAATCATGGATTAGGATATTGGAGTGACCACTGGGATAGCCAATGAGATTTAGAGAAGAGGGCAACGCTTTGCCATCCTTTGAATTGTCCCTGCTTCGCCACAAAATCAAGTAGAGTATTATTGTATCAGTCCTGCCTGTAATTCCTATTAATTACTACTTCACACTGACTTATTTGTACTCATTGCCCTTTAATTCTACAAGCATGTAAAAAAAAAAGAAAAGAAAACACAAAAACACAGGTGAGTGTCCTTTTTTGACATTTGAAATAGTTGGTGAATTTTTTTCATCGTCTACTTCATAGACTGTATATACTATTCTATTCTATTCTACTATTCTTTATACAGTCTATGGTCTACTTCAGTGACTGATCCTCAAGATCCCCCTCTGCTTAAGTCTCTCTTCTTCTTAAAGGTGTTTTCTGACACACAGCCTTTGTAGAAAATTGTCATGTCACCATCACTGTCAATCTGACTCTTCAGGAAAGTTTCCAGAGTATTTAGGGGGACTTCCACCACTTTTTGGACAGCGTATTCATTTAGCGCATAGCCTCCAAAACTGGGGAACATGAACCTCACCTCATACGGAGAGTTACGGTCAAACCTTGGGCAGCAGTAAGCCAACCATAAGTATTTTGGTATTGCCAAGCGGTTCCTGTTTTCTTGTTTGATTGTTGCACCAGAGACAGTGACCCCAGTCACTATGAATGACTTGCTATGGCAGAAGTTGTTGAGGCGACGACGTATGACATCCAAGTATGGGTTCCAGGTATTTTCAAGAAAGTTTATAAATAATGGGACAACATTGGTCAGAGTATATGTGGAGGATTTGTCATTTAACTCTGATTGGTGCAGGTCAGGGTTCAGGGGACCACGTCTAAATTCTACAGCATCTGTGTAGTCCTCCAGAATGGCCTGGCTGTCCTGAATCAGAGGGGGGGTGTCATCGGTAAGAGGAAGAGCTCTCATGTTGCCACTTTCACCAACAGAAACCAGCTATATGGAAGAGAAATAAAAGAAATGAGGGTAAGTGTGCCAAGTTAGATCAAAGGACAGTAATGCAGTAAAGACACCATTGCCAATGCTAATTATTGGAAGAGGGAGGCTCATTTGATGACCAATATACAATACTAATATTAAATTGTTGTACTATTTTTGACATCCGATAAAAGTCTATAATTTATTGACGATAACAAATGAAAAATGTTGAACTCCCATGAACAAGGTAACTATTCAGGTAAAAAAAATCATGCATATTACAATCTTATATTTATGGTTGTCTGAACTAGTAATACGCTTGAGGTGGATTTCATAAAATCGAGAAATACAATGGTTATGCTTTAGATTTCAGAACATGACAGCAGCAATTTTGAACTGTCTATACATCATTACAGAATTTACACAACACACTAGCCAGTAACTGTTTTTGGATTGGATGTCCTGTCATTTAGGATAGGTAAAACATGTTGAGGAGATGAGCAGGGACTGGGGAAATTTGAGAAAAAACTTTATAGCAAAGGTGCAAGAGAGTTAAAGAAAGAGCACAGGGCTCAAACTGGCTTATTCACCATAGTCACAGCCGTCAGTGTGACTATGGCTACATCGCAGCAGCCACACTGTGTGCTGCCTGCAGTGTCTGCAGACATAATTTATTTATTTTTAATTGGTCTATTGTAGGATGACCATATTTTGATTACCAAAAACCAGGACAAAAACCAAAACTCTGCCTGGCAATGAGATCCTCTATACCTTTGGTTCTCTCCTTCATTTTAGTGGCCCAATGAAAAACAACCTAAACCAGGACATTTACATCACTTAAAAAAAAAAAAAAAGATGTCCGGGTCAGAATGTAGAAACAGGACATGTCCTAGGAAAACTGCACATTTGGTCACCCTTCTATTGAGCCCAGAAATCTGCTGAAACCAGTTATTTCAAAATGCCTTCAATCTTCACAATAACTTGGCTGACCAATGAATTGGTTCATCTCAAATATGTACAATTAGCAAATTTCCCTACTCCTTCAGAGTTTTTACTTTCAAAGATATTAAGACATTACAGTATGGAGTTTATGCTGGAGGTTGGTTACCCAAGATTAGCAGGGTGAGCTTTCATCAATTAAAATATAGCTAATTGATTTCTGCACACCATTCTGTGATTAATTACAAGTGATGTGGTAATGGCATTATGATAAAGCTGTAAATCTGTGACACTGAGGGAGAGAGGCTTCAAGCGAAACTAAGCTAACATGCAACTGGCTACAGCTACTTACTAACCCTGCCCCCTGTCTCTCTCTCACCCTCGTTCCCTACTCTCTCTCCCTCCCCCTCCCTCTCCGTACTCATTCTCTCTCGCCTTCCCCTATCTTGTTCTCTCTCTCCCTCCCCCTGTCCTCTCCCCCTCTCCCCTCTTCTCTCTACATCCCTCCCCAACCCAGCAGCGGCATGGTGGCTGTCTTACATGAGGCTGGTCCTGCCCGAGGTTTCTGCCTGTTAAAAGGAAGTTTTTCCTTGCCACTGTTACTCATGTTAATTGAGATGGGCCAAAACCCATCTTAGGTTGGTTCTTGATCTTCAAACAATGAGCGTGGTCCAGACCTGCTCTTGTTCCTTGAAAAGCGTCTTGAGATGACGACTGTTGTGAATTGGCGCTATATAAATAAAATTTGATTTGATTTACTGTGCAAATAGGCCCAAGAGTAGTGGTTCTCTTCTTGCCCAGCTCTCACAACAGAATGGAAAAGCATACTTTACAAAATATCTAACTTTTTATGAATGAAAATAATCCAAAGAGGCACGTCGACATGATAAAGTGGTGGGAGTTTTAACAACATGAGGATAAGAAAGGGTGAGACTGTTTTTTGTTTGACATGAGGTCTGAAGACCTTCAGGTTCTTGACTATAAAAAAATCCAACAGCAACCAGTGAAATGAAAGAAGCCTTGACCCCAAGTCAGTCCTTACAGGTGCACCATTGCTAATTTTATTTAAAAAAAAAAAAAAAAAAAACTAATTCTTCAACTTTGGTCTTTCACTATAATAATCACTGATCTAAGAGCAACTTGGGTGACCATCCAACTGATGGACATAGGTTTGTTGTCACCTAATATCGTCACCCTATTAAAATAATGTCCTAAGTCATTTTTTGACGAAAATGAGTTTTTGGCTTAGGCCAAAAACTCATTTTCGTAAAAAAAAAAAAAAAAAAAAAAAAGACTTAGGACATTATTTTAATAGGATGACAATATGCCAATTGATAGTTTGCTAATTCAGACACAAGTCACAAATAAAATAAGCCCACATTTCTGTCCTCTACCTGTGGCTCATACATCCATGGTGTGTCCATCCTTCTCTTCCCATCAGACTTCTTGAATATGTAGGCTGAGTATAGGGGCAGCCTGCGACTGCTATCATAAAGCGTGGCGTAGCGCAGTTTGTCTGCATACTTCTGGCAGATCCTCTTCAGAGAGGGTCCCTTTATTTCTGCAGGTGGTGTCTGCATGTAGAAGAAATGGCTGCAGTCTCTGAAACTGTTTGAAACACTTGCACTCACCCTGGGAGAAGCTGTCAGCAGGGAGATGGACAGGATGCAGATGCAAAATAGATGCATGATCTTACAAATAAGGTAAGAAAAAAATCTGGTAATGTCCTCATCAGTTGGCATCACTGAAATTTAAAATAAAACTAATCATGGTTGAGAAGAGTTACTCAGAAGGGCTCTTTGTGGCACAGGTGTAACGGCTGTTGGAAACTAGGTATGTAAATCAGCAGTAGCTAACAGAGGACCTACTGGTTGGATAACTGGCTTATCTTTCCCTACAACATTTGTTCAGCTATGCATTCATTCACAGGCTCCTAATAGGTGATGACTAGAAATTCCCCTGTTTTGTATTTGCTTCATTTTTAATGACTAAGTGATAAACTGATATTTGCGTGTCTGTTTCCAACATCTTAAAATTAAAGCAGGCATGTGGTTTCTACATACATTTATTCATGCTTCATTTTGGTCAGACATATATTTACACACATCATACTACAACAGAATTCGTGGCATATGTGTAGTTTCTATGTAGGTTGATCCCTCCACCCACATCAAATGATGGTTTCCTATTGACAGCACAGTGCCTATTAGTGATGTCACAAATCGAAGTGCCGAAAATTATATTTCTTGTGTGACACATTAAAAGAACAGGGCTATATTGAAATCAAAAAGATGGCTAGGCTAAGATGTTTAATAATGTGGACATTAACAGCCATGTGAAATATCTGTAGGCCTATGTCTTATGGGATTTCGAGAGTACTCTAAAATTCAGTTAAGGTGCTGAGCCTGTTGATCACCAACTAGTAGTAAAATCATCCCAGATCCAATGATTTTGATAAGATTTGTATAATTTTTTTTCTGTGGAATGAGAATACTGTTTGGTGAAAAGAATGGCATATTGACTGATGTCCTAACCTGGGCGAATAGTTGATTGCCAGTTAAGTAGAGATGAAAATATTGGAAAAAGTGAAAAAAAAAATTGCATTAAATTTAGCCAAAATCATGTACAAAAATATTTTAAGACTTCTTTTTTTATTGGATGTTGTCATCATGTGTTCTGTGCACCTGGAATGCATTTATTGACAGCTTACCCACTGAGGATTTGAGGAAAAATTTCATTATTCAAAAACGTTCTATCAAAAAATGAAGGGTTCATACAGTAAAATGGCCACATCATTTTTTTGTGATGTTTCTGGCAGAGCAAACCCTCCAATTGTTGGTTCTTAGGGTCAAAGTTAAGAGAAAAAACACAAGTAAAAAGTACTGCAGACCATGTTAGGTTCAACCCATTTTATTGAGCTTTTGAGAATTTGGCTCCCCGGCTGTTTTGGCCATATGTCTTTTTTCTTGTTGTCTTATTTTGTCCTGAAAGTTGTAAATTTAACAATCAATTTAGTGTAAAGGAATTTTTCCTTTATTAGATTATTTAATACATTATTTTCAATTATTAATAAATAATTAATTTAGAAAAAAAAAAGAAAATCTCACTTCAAGCTTAGTTCAAAACTTGGGAGCCCTGTCAATTAACCTTTTAGTCACACATATACAAAATCTAAATGAAGGGACATATATCCTAAATCATGAATGTTCTTTAACTATGTTGACCATTACTCTAAATGTTTTAAAGAAATTCAGCAACTTTAAGTTGAAACACTTGGATGACACTTCAATTGATTTTATTTAAAATTTTGAGCCTTAACTGTTCATTAAAAGGATAAAAAAACTGATGTGTTTGTTGCCATCTAGAGATCATTTAGTGTAACTACAAACACCTTTCCTAATTGTAGCCTTTACATTTATTTGTGTGGAAAGAAGATACAGAAACATATTTACAACTGGACTAGGTTGTAGAGATTAATCTGGAAAAACTGAGTTTTCATGAGCCATTGTTGAGCCTAGGTTCCTGGTTCATCTTCTGTCTTTGCTGCTTTTGTGTGATGGTCATTGTTTGTGGTAATTTAATTTATTTTTGGAATATGCACCACATCCTGTGCACCAGTAAGGTTTACACCATGTTTTCAGTTACAATGCACTTCTTTCAGTAATTAGGCAACATTCCCCCTTTGATCATCTATACGAAAATTATTTTCATTGTCTGGATAAGTTCCTTGAAATAACATATTTAAAAAAATTAGTTGATGTATTGATCTACTTTTGGCTTGTGATGGCCAGCCACGACTTATGTGTGCACAGGCCATCTACAAAGTGGTTTTCTGAGAAAGGGTGCTGCAAAAATGTTAAATAACTTCACCTGAATATGAATAGGCAGCCAAATTAACTGCCTACATTAATGCTGTTGATCACTACAGACTTCCTTAAATTTGCCCTTAGGCCTACATAGTTACTCTCCGCGTCCTAAATTGTCTAAATAGGTGTTCAGTACTCGAAGTGTTTATGCCTTTATTGAACGATTAAAAACAAACATATTCTTTTTAATTCTTCAATTAGGCGGAATTTTGCGTACACTTTAAAACAACTTTGTGCTTCAGTCATGCGTGTTTATGGTAGCCTATGTTAGGAATTCCCAGATTTCAAAGTGACAGGGTGTAAGTATATGAAATAGACTTGTGCAAAGATAGCTGCATATTTTTGGAAATATAAATGTATTCAACAGCGCCATCCATGCGGCGCAAGCTCAGTGCGAGATTGCCTTCAACATGCCCTGCTAGGTATCCAGTTCACTTTCAAGGGTATTGATAAAAAATGCACACATGCTGCTATGATGCATTTAATATCTGATGCTATTAACTCGAAAATGTACGGACAGCTATGTCGTCGCCATTCTATACCCATGCTACTGCCTTGCGCATACCAAGCTGTCCGTTTTAATGTACGTCTCTCATAAAGAAAGCAGTAATCGTTTACGTTCACCGGCACGTCGTTCCATCCAGAAAAACATGTTGTGAATTTGCTCTGAAATTGAACATACCATTGCAAAGTACGAGACACACTGCTGTCCTGGCTAGTAAATAGGGGTGTGTTTGCTCTGCTACAACATTGGTTAGCCGCTTGTCAATGTCCAGTCACGTGGTATCACACGGACGGCCATGTTTCCGAAACACAAACAACAAGAAGAGCAGCGACCAGGAGCCAGCAGACACACACTGATACGCAGCTGCGACAGTTGGAGGCGAGGGGGAAAATAATAAATAAAATACAGAGCGCGACTTTGTGAAAGTACGATTCTGTCGAATAAATACGTTTACAGTGTTTAAAGAGACCAATGCATATAATATAGTGGCTGTGAAGACGCCGTGCAGACAACCAGTCTGGTAGCTATAAACAGTGAAGGTAAGCCATGGTTCCTCTTTGCAGCTTGTCTTTAGCTAGCTGGCTAACGTGTGCTAATGAGCTAACCTCCGCTCTTGCTGCTCGAATGGCATGAATTTATGGTTGGCGATAATGGTTTTGTACCAGGTTTCTTTCGTGTACTCAAAATGCGAATTCCTGTTTTCATATCTTTGTATTTGCTGTGTTTACTTTGCGTTAGCTGTGGTGTAACACCGACAGTGGAGTGGAGGTGGTCGTCCGCACATTGGCGGAGTAGGCCGGGGAGTCTGATTCCAACACTCCGCCCCCTCCGCCATCATATCTGGTGTCATTTGAACCAAGAAGCAAAGGCCCGGCGTTAAAACGGATGCATTTTAATTGCTTTTAAAGCTAGCTATTCGCCTCTCTGTTTTTTCACAAGTGAAATATGATATTCTGTGGCAAATGTTGTTGCATCTATAGTTGAATTATTTTTATTTCCACTGATGTTTCTGCTGAAATTAGTTTGAAAGTCGAACAATGTACACGCCAAACAGCGTTAGCTCGTAGCCACTGACGTTAGCTAACGTTAAGCCATGCTAACATTTTGTCTAAATGTTAATCAACCTTAGGACTAAATTTTTTTGCAAACCAATGTTACGAATACCTTCATTAAAAAAAACCCTACTTAATCTACTTGAAATGGTAACCGCCACGTTTTGGAATGTATAGCATTCGCAAACACTCAAATTAATGACAATGAAATTCATCTGACTAAATGAGAGCTAACTTTACTGTCATGTTAACATGGCACAGTTTAGCGTATTGCCACATACATATACTGATATAATTTTCCGTTCAGAGCCCGAAGTTTGACTTTTGGTCGGATCCTGACTCACCACTTTCTTGCTTAAGATGATATTTGAATGCCGTATATCGATTTGATCTTGTGTGCTAAAATAGCTGTAGGTTTTTATTTCTCTTCTTTCGTGCCTATTTTCATCCAATTGGTCAAATGACTAAGAAAGCAATTATACAAAATGTGAGCAATACGTTTTCTGTAATTGTCCAATATACAGCACTTATAAATCAGGCACACAATATCATAAATAATGTGTGTAAAACAAAATGAAATTTAGGGGTTAAGGAGTTAAAAAAAATTAAACTGTTCGTAAAAGTACTGTTACTGAAAAGATATTTTGGTCAAGTAGAAGTAAGTCAGCTAATTTTTGCAGCTATAGATCTTTATATATGCTACTGAGTTGGCCAACCTACACTGAATATGTTGGGGTGAAGAGAGTAAGTTATGCCCTGCAAAGCGTACAAAAGTGTATTTCATAAATAGATTATTGGGATCAAAAGCCTCCAGGATAAATGTGTGCATGTAGTAGTTGACGGATGTTAGATTTCCAATGGCTGGGTGCTGGAGAACAGGTCAGTAATGCACTTCTCAGATGGTCACAGCACACTCTGGTCATGGCTGGCTGTGCATAAAGGCTTGTTACTATGAGCCAGAAATTGCTTTCGGTGTAGCAAGCAAAATTTTCTTGGTAGGATTTTTGAAACAATATTTTATTGGTTTAAAGATACTAGTGTAGAATTTTTTGCTAAAATATCCTGAAAATTGGATATAACTTTACAACATGAGTATTAAGATATTTTTGACTAGAAATGAGACCAATTTTTTAAAGTAGGATTTGAGTTTTTTTGTGTAGACATAACCCAACCAGGTGGCTGAGATGCAGTTGATTGAAAGCTTGTGTGTTCTTGCAGTTGTTTGTCTCGTAATTGATGCTTTTTAAAATCTAGAAAAGTACTTTACTTAACATAAGAGAATATGTGGAAAGCACAAGTGCACAAAAAGAAAAGCTTCCATTATTGTGAGCAAATGAAGTGAATTACTTTCTACCCCAGCAGTTTATTTTTTTTTTCACTGATCTACACAATGTTTTTTGCTCTGTAATAGTGAGAACAGAAGGGATGTCTTGCAATGTTGTCGAAAATAAATGTCGATAATAATTAGTGTTACCATGTATGATATAATATTGCAAAATACAATATGATAAACATCGTACATGGTAAGAAATGTGACTTGGTTATTTCTCTGGTCTTTTCTGTACCTTGCTTTTTGATATCATTGCTTTGGTCGTCAGCAAGCTTTGCGGCTTTTCTTTTCTTACACATTCATTGTGATTCACTGATATTAGTGGGATCACTTCTGGCTGACTTCCACATCAGGACGCCAAATAGTGCCACTCTTTAAGCATTAAACAGACATGGAGATTACTCTGTTACTGTACAGTGGCTCTTTGAGGTCAATGTAGACATTCACATCAATAGAAGAGTTTGTGATTAATAAAGAGCGGAAAACAGTCTTAACTTATGGAAACAATAATAGTATCTTTAGATTGTGGCAAACTGGACAACTGCTTTAACATAGCTTTTTATGAATAATCACAAACTAATCATGCATTGACTGTATAGAGAAGTTTTGATGTGTATGTGAATAAACTCTTAAAGTTCAGACAATTTTACCAGAGCTTTCATCAGGAAGGGCATTGATGTGCTTTACAAAAAAATATAGAAAAGCTCAAACCCAAATCACTCCATTCCCTGTAATTTGGTTTAATGTTACAGAAGTGTGGACCATGTTTTTTGCTTTGATTCTATGCTGTGTTTATGCTGTAGTGGCCTATGCCTTTGTGAGCACAACCTCTGCTCTGCAGTACTTCGCCTAAACAGTAGTTGGCAGTGGCATTTGTATACTATTCATCTCACCAGTGTCCAATTCCACCACATTCGCTGCTTGTTTGTGCACAGGAAACCATGCCAACTAAATCGGGGCATATTATGCTGGAGATGGAGCTGATAAATGTTGAGCAGCAGATGATTATGCTGCAGTTATTGCAAAGAAGGAAAGCTGAGTCAGTTTAGGCAGGGGCCAGTGGTACAGATAATAATGAGGCTTGCAATCTGCATCGTTTCGACGCATAGTTGTTTAACATCGTGGTTACACTAATGCCCTCGTAGGCCACTGATGATCCTATCAGTGTTTTAAAGGGTTGCCCCTTGTCACGCTTACTTAATCTTATAAATTCACATAATGTACCTCTTTATCTTGAAAAAAAGAATTTAGTCAAAACGTTATAATTTGACAAAGCTCGGTCTTTTATATCTGGAAAAACATTGACCATCTATAAGCTCAATATAAGCATAGATAAGTTTAACTGAAACCTGTGAAATCAGTTTTCCTCGATTCCATCTTAAGTTTCCCTTAATCCTGTTTTCCACTTAAATTTTTCTGAATTATTTCTTTTATGATCTGTCCACATTTTGTCACCTGAAGAGTGTCTAAAAATGTGATGAAAGAAGTGCCAACAATTCAACATCTCAGTGAAATATCCTAAACATAACGAATTATTCATTGGCAGGATACTTCATACAGATGCCCAAATAACCCAACTTGTGATTTGAGATGTTTCACTCCATATTCTGTTCTTACAAAAGGCAATCAGCAAGTGGACAAGGCCTATTAATGAAAAGAGATTATTAAAACTATTGATTATGGATGGTTATCGTTTAAGAATTAAAAAAGGAAAAAGTGTATAATTGTTTCACAGCCATACTGCTGAAGTATTGTATGAGTTGAATTCAGTGAAGAACAACTACATTTCAGCAAATTTCACGACATTCCACATTTTAGGGTTGATGCCACTATTATCATCTAAGTCTGTGTTTCTGTCCGTCAGTGTTTTCTGCATCCCGGAAATCATATGTTCGACCTAAGCAGAAGTGTGGTTTTAGAAGCAGCTGGTTCATAAGGCCGCTGAAATAGACTCTGGGTTTCTGGATGAAGAATCTCCTATAAGGGGCAGTAAAGTTCAGCCATGACTGAACATTAGACTACAAATAGTTTCAAGTTTCACTCGGCTTAGAGTGCTCTAAATGCTTGATCAAATTGGGTTGTGCCTTTCGGGAGTTAGAGTTGACACTGCAAAATTGGTGTGTCAAGGTTCCTCATTGAAAAATTGAATTACGTTTTCTTTCCTATCACAAACACAAAGGCAGGCTGCCAAGTTGAGAAAATGCTCCCCCCACCATCAGTTTAGTCATGTGTTCACTTCTAACACCATGCTTTCCATCTCATTTCCAGTGGTGCAAAAGGAGGAGGACGGGAAATCAAGGAGTTACCTGGAGGGTCTCCATCAATCCACATTTCAGTTGGAGGGAGAGAAAAAGGCACAGAGAGAGAGAGAGAGAAACGGAGAGAAAGGAGAAGAGGAGTGCGAGTCGCGTCTGCTCTTGGCAGCTGTTCCAGCAGCCTGTTCATTGTTTTGGCTGTTATTTTGTTCCTGCGTTTTCTTTTTGATGAATCAGTTCATATTTTAAACTTCGATGTGAGATATTACTGCTGTAAAAAAAGAAAAGAAAACAAGCAAACTGTTTTATTTTGTTCCATTGTTGATTTCTAAGGTTCTTTTGTTTCTTTTTTACGTTTAACAACATTTTTCGGCTGTGAGTAGCAGGAGCTTCCATTCTCCAAACTATTGTCAAACCCCCTTCCTTAACCAGTTAGGACCTTATAACCTGGTATTCCTCAAGCACCTGAAACTGGCAGCTATTCTCTTTTTGTCTGTGTGTTTGGGGAGCTCTGTGACCACAGCTTAAGCACCACTCAGCCTTTTAGTCACCTAAGCCTAACTAAAGCCAGCCAGCTCTAGCCTGGTCCAGCTCAGTCCAGCCTGCTCCTATCATCTGGACAGGGTAAGATGCTTCAGAAGACATATATTTCTTATCTGTTTATATTTTCAGGCACTTTAAAGGCCAAAAAATAAGACTGTATTTTTTTTCCTCCTCAGATACTCAGTTCTGTG
The DNA here is from genome assembly GCA_962446985.1 of Xyrichtys novacula. Classification (NCBI taxonomy): domain Eukaryota; kingdom Metazoa; phylum Chordata; class Actinopteri; order Labriformes; family Labridae; genus Xyrichtys; species Xyrichtys novacula. The sequence continues at coordinate 19,855,221 of OY660886.1, forward strand.
TGGACGTGAGGAATATGACTGCTGAGACTCTTAACTTCGGCCCAGAATGGTAACTTATCTGACTTCTTTACAATATTTCATCTCTCTTCATTTTTTGTTTGTTTGTTCTGAAGACAGATGGGACATTCAAATATAAAATGTAGAGAATGTGTGACTTCTGTCACTTTAATCATGACTTAGTAAATTTTCTGAAATGTTTTAAGCTTTTCAAATTTAAATCAAGTATCTGTGTTTGTGAGTTGGTGCGGTTCAAATTCTACAGAATTTTCTTCAGGAAATTTTGGCCTTGTTACATAGTCATCTTGTGCACATAGTATTTAGTTCTTAACAGACTTAAAGTTAGTAGCTGAACCCCGATAGTGGATTTTATTAAGTGCAGTTTTACCTGTCTGTCATAATACCACCTTTTCACTGTACTATAATTGTGATATAAACTAATAAACTTAAAATAAAATCATCACAATCTGTCAGAGAGAGGAAAGGCAAAGCGTGTGGAGCGACACATTATTTCATAAAGTTTTCATCAAATTGATGAACTTATTGAAATGTTACCATCCATTTCTGATGCTCAGTGTTATGTTTCATCCATGTCACCAGCCCCGTGACAAACCTCTTATACCACTTCTAAAACTTACCGCCATCTTTGTGTTGTTCTGCTTCACACATTTTCCACTAACAATGTGTCCAGTACAGTACCTGGCTTTTAATGATCATTTCCTCTTCCTTGATTTGCATTGCAGTAGTAGCTACACACAGCAGTCAATGGTAGTGCAGGTTACCTAGCTTGCCTTTATAAAGTGATTGCAAAAATGTGCTTTTTTATTTTGAAATGATGTCTACATGGTGGCAATTTGTGCAAAGAAGCACAAAGAACCACCCCATACTATGAACTAATTGGTAATGTTTTTTAAGCACAATTAAAAAAAAAAAATCATTTTTTGAAGATGGATATCAATACTTATAGTAGTATAATGTAGTAGCCATAATGTGGATTGCCTAACACAAGATATACTTATCTGCCTTTTAGCCATATCTTATGATATTGGTGGATTGTAGACTGTTTGATAAAACTATCAAGCTCCAAACATCTTATCTTCTTGATGAAGGAGGTGCATTTTCATGGTTTTATGAACTACCTCATTGATGAAAAAAAGTAGTAAGTAGAATTGATTGTTGCGTATGTTGTTCCAGATTTATCAACTTGCAATTCTCACTTCACTCTACACATCACAATTCCTTTGTTCCAACATCAGAAAAAAAAGAGAGCGAGGCAGTAAATCATTTGTACTCTGCCTCTGCAGAGTGTGTTTGTGTTGCGATTAATGGGCGGCGTAGTCTCCAGTTTGGTAGCACTCCATCTCTAACGGCCTGTGACCGCTGTGTGCATTCTTGGTGCAATGCCATTTCTCTCTGTACACATCTACAGCTGGGTCTCTCTTAGTGGTCATTCTAGCTCATTTTATTCTTGTAAACTTTTATGATGGAGTTTCAACTGTTTTGATGCTTACCATGGACAGCTGACTGGTTGGCATATTTACACATTTTTTTATGCCCTTTAGAATCACAAAATTAGTCAAACCATTTGAAGCTTTGTTGGCAGTGGAGTCAGCAAATGTATTAGTCATATTGGTGAAATTCTTTGCATTCTTAGCAACAATATCAGTATAGCTATTGCTCTTTAAGACTCATAAAACCATGATGAGTTTGTCTTTTAAATTTAGATTTATGGACAGGAAATATCTGTGAAATTCCAGTGCCTCTATTTGGGAGGAAAGATGCAGTTTTGGTTAAGTAAAAACAACCAAGTGGTTACAGATAGGCTCAAAGACTTTTGAGGGTCCAACAATAACTCTGTTATTGGGCATCATTGGTCACACTTCTGCCCATTTTCACTCAATTTGATTTAGCGTGTGCTGCCAACTTACCATTCATGATGCCACACCTCTTAAGCCCAGCGTCTGTTTCTCCTCGTCTTTGGGATACATATGGTTTTGATGTGCTGCTAGAGGTCAATGACACACTTTGTAGAGGCATGTGAATAGAGCCATTGTTAAAAAGCAGAGCTTGGAGTCTAGCCTGCTGGTAATAGCTGTTTAAAATGAAAACTGGAGATTGGAAAGCTAATATATCGTCCGTGTTGAGCCAAGGGAATTGAAGGAGACCTGCGTAGGAGTAGGGTTGATTTGTTACAGGACATCAAGTAAATTCCTTTCTTCCCTGCTGCGAGATGAATGCTATTCTCTCATTCAGATTAAAGGGGAATTTGTCACTGTTGCACAA